>OX439484.1:5099513-5756179 GCA_949320155.1 Melangyna quadrimaculata | reverse complement strand
AATCTGTGAAAGACTTGGCTGAAATCATCTAAATGGTGATATGAGGGCCAACCATTTTCCACAAAATTTATTATGCGATTTAGCTGTTCATCAGCTTTTAACATTTCAACGTACATTTTATAATTTTCGTCAGACAAACATAATCGCTTTGTCAAAAAGTGTATCATATGGTCAAGTTCTGTATACCCCGAATCAAGTTCTGGTAATGCCGCTCGAGACAGACAGTCTGCAACTAGCATACTTTTTCCAGGAGTGTAGATAATAGTTAAGTGGGGATATTTAAGCAGCTGCAAAAACATCTGCTGAAGTCTAGCAGTGACATCATCAATTTCGCGTTTTATTAATGTTTCTAAAGGCTTGTGGTCGGACTTCACTGTAAAGTCACGTCCGTAAATAAAGTGGTGAAAGCGTTCACATGCGAATACTACAGCCAGTAACACTTTTTCGATCTGAGCCCATTTTTGCTCAGTGGGCGTTAGACTACGTGAAGCGTAAGCAATCGGCTGGCCTTCCTGCAACAAAACACTTCCCAACCCATCCTTAGAGCTATCAGTCTGTATTACTATTTGTTTATTTTGGTCAAATGTCGCAAGAACAGGGGTTGAACTTATTGATTTTATCAAGTCATTCAATTCAACCTGATGTTCTTTACTCCATTTCCACTCCAAACCATTCTTTGTAAGTTCTCTAAGGTTTACAGAACGTTGCGACATGTTAGGGATAAACTTAGACAAGTACTTAAAAAGACCAAGCAAACGCATTACATCCGACTTGTTATTAGGTTAAGGCATATCAGTTATAGCTGGAATATATTTTAAATCAGGTTTGATTTGACCATGAGCTATAATGTAGCCTATAAACTTCACCTCTTTTTTACGATATTGTATTTTTTCTTTGTTGAATTTGACTCCATTAGCTTCTGCTCGATCAATTACCTTTGACAGAATCACATCATGAGAAGCCTCGTCAGATGCCCCGATATTAATGTCGTCGAAGTAAACCTCAACACCCTCAATATCACCAAATATTTGGACCATTTTCTTTTTAAACATTTCCGGGGCGCAGTTGAGGCCAAATGGGACGCGCTTCCATCTATAACGACCAAATGGAGTCATAAACGTTGTCATATCAGATGAACTATCATCCAACTCCATTTGCCAAAACCCGTTACTGCAATCAAGCACAGTGAAAATACGTTGACCAGACATACGACTTAAAAAATCCTCAGAAGTTGGGATAAGAAAATGTTCACGTCTTATACATGTATTTAATGGTCTAGAATCTAAACAAATGCGCAGCGATCCATCTTTCTTCTCTACAATCTGCATATTATGCATCCAATCGGTCGGATAATCAACAGGTGCCAAAATATCTTGCCTTACCATATCCTTAATCAGACCCTTCAATTTGGCTGTCAGACTTGATGGAATTCGCTTTCTATACTTGAGTGAAGGCACTGAGTTTTCCTTAACTTTCCCAAACCCTCAAATATTTTACTATTCTGAGCAATAAATTGCTCCTTTATATCAGGTAGAGACTGAAGAGTGGTTATCCGTTTAATTAAACCAAATGAAAGACACTCAGGTAAGCCAAGCAATGGCTCGTATGCATCACCAACGATATGAAAAGATGCCTTATGTTCTACTTGTTTTATTGAATCAAAACAACCAAGTTCTACTGTCCCTAATAAATCAAGTTTATTTGAACTGTAATCAGTCAACACAGCTTGAGTTTTTATTATTTTATTTAAAGGAACATGTTTAATAAAGCGTTCTGGTATACAGCTGACATCAGCCCCAGTGTCTAACTTGAATTTAATTAGCTTTCCTTGAATCTTATATGTTTTATACCAACTGTCAACGCGCCTACCACCAGAATTTATTCTAGAAGAATTTAAACAATAGTCAACTACATTTATATAATTTTTGGGTGCATCATCAACTAAATCTAAATCTATATTATAAGTACTACCTAATGTATTCCAATTAACAGGTACACAGTGAAAATACGTTGACCAGACATACGACTTAAAAAATCCTCAGAAGTTGGGATAAGAAAATGTTCACGTCTTATACATGTATTTAATGGTCTAGAATCTAAACAAATGCGCAGCGATCCATCTTTCTTCTCTACAATCTGCATATTATGCATCCAATCGGTCGGATAATCAACAGGTGCCAAAATATCTTGCCTTACCATATCCTTAATCAGACCCTTCAATTTGGCTGTCAGACTTGATGGGATTCGCTTTCTATACTTGAGTGAAGGCACTGAGTTTTCCTTAACTTTCCCAAACCCTCAAATATTTTACTATTCTGAGCAATAAATTGCTCCTTTATATCAGGTAGAGACTGAAGAGTGGTTATCCGTTTAATTAAACCAAATGAAAGACACTCAGGTAAGCCAAGCAATGGCTCGTATGCATCACCAACGATATGAAAAGATGCCTTATGTTCTACTTGTTTTATTGAATCAAAACAACCAAGTTCTACTGTCCCTAATAAATCAAGTTTATTTGAACTGTAATCAGTCAACACAGCTTGAGTTTTTATTATTTTATTTAAAGGAACATGTTTAATAAAGCGTTGTGGTATACAGCTGACATCAGCCCCAGTGTCTAACTTGAATTTAATTAGCTTTCCTTGAATCTTATATGTTTTATACCAACTGTCAACGCGCCTACCACCAGAATTTATTCTAGAAGAATTTAAACAATAGTCAACTACATTTATATAATTTTTGGGTGCATCATCAACTAAATCTAAATCTATATTATAAGTACTACCTAATGTATTCCAATTAACAGGTTTAATTGACTTTACTGACGATGAACCTCGGTCTGGTCTTCCTCCTCGCCTCTTGCTCTGGCGACAAAATCTGGCAAAGTGTCCCTTCTTATGACAGTCATTGCACACGATATTTTGGGCAGGACAAAACTGGCGATGTTGTCCATTGTACGGCTGCCCACAGTTGAAACAAAAAACTACCTTCTGGACTGCGTCAGCTGATGATTGTGAAAGCTGTTCTTCCACCACGTTAATTGTTGTATCTGCTTTCAGTGAATGCTTCCTTTCAAGTTCTCGCTTGTTCATCTCTGCGGCTTCAAAAGCTTTGCATACTTCAATGACTTGCTCAAGTGAATCTTTTCTATGGCCAAGTAATTTGAGCTGCAATGATTTATCTTGCACACCAACAATTATTCGGTCACGCAACATACGTTCAAAATAGGGTGCTTCGCATTGCTTCCATTCAAAAGCACAATGTTGTATCTGAGTGCGAAGGTCAGTCTCAAATTCGCCGAACGGTTGTTTCTCTTTTTGGACAATTGTGTGGAATTTAAATGATTCCATTGCCAGGTTTTTCTGTGGCATACAATAGTCTTGAAATGCTGACAGCACAATGTTTAGTGAAAATGACTCCTGTTGCTCTCGCTGTTGTTCACCTTCTGCTGGATCTGGTTGTTCAGGAGGCGGCAAAAACAGGTTGTCAATGTCTCCGTCATTTGGGAAAAGTGAATTAAAAATCTGAATACCACGTTCGCCGACCAACCATGGATATATCGACACTTTTTCCACTTCTGTTTTTTCCATTTTGCAATGTGATCGCATATAGATCCAGAATCGTTGCTTAAACCGAGGCCAGTCTGTTGCAAGATTTGATCCATCCAGTGGCATTATAGGTGGATGTACGTCGTCATTCATCGACATTTTATATGTACTATAATCTTGTGCACAGCACAAAACAACTATTAATGTTTTTTTTTTTTTGTTTTATTCTTTTTAAAATGTTTCTTGTGCTCTGCACAACCAATGTCTCTTTTTTTTTTAATTTTAATTTTATAAACTTCAATGAAACTTTCACATTTAATTCGTTTTTACTTCTGACACCATGTTTTAAGTTTTAAGATTTCATCTAAACTCTTTATTTGTTCCGTTACAACTGACTATTTACAAAAATGCATACTATATAATAATGATGATGCACACATACATATACAGCTTACAATAGTGTTGCTGTGTTCTTATAATAATATAATAGGCGTTTTTCTTTTTTTGTTCAGAGCAGAGCCTGAACTGTCAAACAAAAAATTGTGTTTCTTTTTTACCTCTGAACGTTCAGAGCTTCAAATTTGTGTTTCTTTTTTAATTCTGAACGTGTTCTGAGCTTGTTCAGAGCGCGCTCTATGAGCTCAGAATAAAATAACTGAGCAGACCGAGTTGAATGCTGAACACAAGCATTTGATAGGTGAAATTGCAAAAAAAGTGACAGTTTAGTGTTCAGGTGTGTTTCAAAAATAATTCTGAGCGCTCAGAACCAGAACACGCTTTGTTCAGAGGATGTTCAGAGCATGCTCGATATGCTCGGACTCTGTTCAGAACTCTTTTCTGAGATAAAAAAGAAAAACGCCTAATGCAGATACATAGTAGTAGATGGATAGATAGTTAAAACTTAGTAATATTATTACAAAAAGGGAAGAAAGAGTGCGATGTATACGATGCACAAAGTTTTGTCTCATTTCGAATGTGCACACTGCACAACATGACAAACAAAAACATTTATTTTAAAGACGTGCGCGAGTTATAAATGGTTTGTTTTTGGTAGTTGTTAATATAAGAAACAAATAAATTATATTAAATTATTGTCATTAAATTTAAATAGAAAATACAAATGTTTTTATGAGTGTTATACTTTGTTATTACTGCATTTCAGATTCATCAGGGTCAAGGAAACCATTTTCGACGATCGTCGTGTAATTTAAGATTGCAGCAAATTGTTCAATTATTATTGTAACGGCTCTAAAGTCTGAACAATATTCTTTTTTATCTTAATAAAACTAGCAATAAACTGGTGATGAAAAATAAAATTCAATTTATCATAACATAAATAATTTCATATATAATTTCAAAAGGCTCAGTTTCAGAAGAAACAAACTACTTCTTTTACGTACAAGTTTCCCCAGTTATATCCGTACTTCTTGATTCGAGAACTCAGTATGTAGTAGTACGGTGAAATGTATACGCATAAGAAGTACTTTTATAGGACAAGTTTCAGTGGTTTCGTTTAAGAACCTACTGGCTAATAAACATTAGAAGTACTTCTAGTAGTGCTTCGCCGATATACATTTGAAGTACCTTTGTCAATACTCAAATGGAGGGCAAATTTAGGGGCAAATTTACTAAATTTACGCATGCTAGAAAGACATAGCTGCTTCATGTATTCTCATGTATAGGAAGTATATAACTGAGTTTTTTCCCGAGCCCCTATCTTTTTTCAGTGGAAAAGAAGTACTTCTATTACGTACATATTTCACCAGTTATTTATGTAGTTCTACGTTTGCTGGGAAACGTCGTAAACGTGGAAAACTTTTTGTGAAAGTGTTGTGACATTTATATATCCAAAATTGTCAAAACCAAACATTTCAATAGGCGTGTTTTTTTGTGCCCTCTATGTTAGCTTAAGAAATAGGTCACAAAAAACGGTCATCATTGCTTCAGAAAATAATTTGGCAGCACTGATACAAAAAAGACATTTTCTGACATTTTGGCTGTCAAATGTTTGTCAACAAAAAAACTTTAAACTAAATTTCGTTAAAATGTTTATAAATTAAAAGAAACGTCTACTCCCTGGACCAGGTGTTGCTTTTATTTATTGGAAAGTAATGTTTATTTTAAATTAATAATTATATTTTAACAAATAAAAAAATGTTTGGTTTTTGACTTTTTTTCTATCATCCTTTTCTTCATCATTCGACTCGTGCTTCAAGATTCATCTGCCAAATTAATGGTTTTTTTGGATGAATTTTTGACATTTTTTGAGAATTCATCGGATAAACGCAGAAAATAGTGTATGGAAGCACTGTTTTTATTTTAGCTTAATTCTTAAGCAGAGATGTTTATCGCCGCGAAGTAAGCATATTTGTTGTTGTATTTTACATGGAATTTTTTTTTAAACTAACATAGAGGGCACTAAGACTACGTTTTCATTAGAGCCGAAATGAGCTAATTCCGAAATTTGGCAAAAAAATGTTTTCATTATCAAATTAGCTAATTTCATTTGACATCTCATTTCGTTTTGAATTTGGAATGGCAGTTAGCCGTTTATTTTTGTTGTTTTCTCTTTCTGTTTTATGTTGTTGAGTATAGTGTATTGAAATTTTCATACATAAGCTTTTAAGAGCTTTTGAAACTGATTCCTGCTGGATGCATTCACCTAATTTCCAACCTAATTTCGTGCAAATGAGTTGAAATTACCTCATTTCGAAATGTGATTTTGTATGGGAAATGAGGTTATTTGGATCTCATTTGGAAATTTGCAACGAAATTGCCTCATTTGGCCCAGTGAAAACGGCATATAAAAAACACGCCTAATAATACAAAACATTTTTAACTATTTTT
The DNA here is from genome assembly GCA_949320155.1 of Melangyna quadrimaculata. NCBI lineage: Eukaryota > Metazoa > Arthropoda > Insecta > Diptera > Syrphidae > Melangyna > Melangyna quadrimaculata. Next base: position 5,749,784 of record OX439484.1, on the reverse strand, counting down.
TTAAAACGGTTGAACAAAATAAAAGCCGCGCTCAGAATTTATTCACAACATTATTTATCACATTAAGGGTTGCCATGCAACGTAGGAAAACCATCGTAAACGTCGTAAACGTGTTTACGACGTCGTAAACGAACTGTATGAAAATTCTTTTACGATAAATCGTAAACTTTCCCACACGAATTTGTGTCGTAAACGAAAATATAGTAAACGTGGAAAACTTTTTGTGAAAGTATTATGACATTTTTGTACCAAAAATTGTCAAAAACAAACATTTCAATAACACAGAACATTTTTAACTATTTTTTTTTAAACGCTTGAATAAAATAAAAGCCATCCTCAGAATTTATTCACCACATCATTTATCTCATTAGATTTAGGGACGTTCATGAAACGTGTGTCGAAACTTTACGATTTTACGATGTTGGAAAGTTTCCGATGTTGCATGAATATCCCTATTTAAAAAAATAGGTCAGCTGCCATCATGGTATAAAGAATACAAGGTATGCTTGACAGTTCTGGTCGACGTCATCGCGAGTGAATCTTCTCAATCATGGTATTCTTTGGTTCTCAATTTTCAGAGGGAAAGAAAAGGAAAGAAAGTATACATATTTACCTTCGCAAACGAAATCTACCAATCAAAACCGATTATCACTCTCAATGACGTCACACGAATACAAGATGTCGAACAATCATCTCATATCCAGCATACCTTGTATTCTTTATACCATGAGCTGCCATCTAGTTTGTGACAGATTCCGTTTTGCAAGGATCCAAGAAAGACTACAAAAGTTGTGAATTTGTCCCGGTCAACATTGAACGATTTTTCCAGTGCCGATCTTTTGTTCGTGGGTGAAGGGAGTGAAAAGTGAGGGGTAGGGATCAAATCGTTTGTACCAGAAAACTCGAACGATTTTTCCAGTCTGTTTATGTTCTCTCTCTTCTCCTTTCCAGTTTTTTGAGTGTGTTCGGTGTCAAAGTGCCGTCGTTTGATGGTGTGAGTGAATATCAATGAAAAATGAAGAGCACAGCAATAAAACAAGGAAGAAGAAAAGGAAAAAATCTTATGGAAAAAATCGTACTGTGTGTACATTTCACACGATTTCTGGAAAAATCTTCGTGGAAAAATCGGGCAATGTAGATCGGGACTTTGTTTGAAGGGATCTTAAATCATCGCACCATTGGTGACTTCACCAATTCGGCTTCGGCTATCAGCTAAAATTTGTTGTCCTTTGTGATTTGTGAAATGCGAGTTCTACATTATTCAATTATTCATTCAAATTGCAAATTCAAGAAACGAGAAGTAAATTGATATCTTCGTCTTCAGAGTTAATAGTTAAGTATTAAATAAAATTATATAAAACATACAAATTCCCCTGAGACGATTTAAAATAAAGTTTAAATAAATGGACCTTTCGTTTGTGGTTATGGACCATGAAACTGATTAGTACATTTCTTTTCAGTTGTATATTGCATTTAATAGAAAACAAGAGTGGAGAAAATTTATGCTCAATGGCCGTTAATCACTCATCCTCTTTACCTTTTTTGGAAATTACCTCACAACCAGTTGAAAATTGGGGTGACACTCAAACCAAACTGTATAAACTTAACTATACATGGACCATAAATAACTTTAGTTTTCTGGAACAAGGTACTAGACATGAATCCCCAATGTTTTCCGGGGGTCCCAATGATGAGATAAAATGGTAAAATGGTAAATCTAAAGTTCAAGGCAAGTTCAAAATATCAATTATGAATGATCAGTGCCAAAAAACAAATGAGTACAAAACTTCCGATCTTCGTGAATTTCAACTATCTGAAAGTGAGAAGTTCATCAATATAATTAAAAGGAAAACTCTTTTAGATGGGGCAAGCGCTCTCCTGCCAGAAGATACATTAACAATTTTCTGTGAAATCGACTTTGTTGCTGATAAAGTTAATTTCTCGGCGAAAAAGCAACCAAGCATTTCAAATTCCTGAATGTAAGCTTGGTGATGATTTTTGTAAATTATTTAATAGTCTTAAATTCAGTGACGTCACACTAATGGTCGGCACAAATGAATTCCCAGCACATAAAGCAATCTTATCTGCCCGAAGTGATGTATTTGCTGCGATGTTCGAACATGAAATGAAGGAGAGCAAGTTGAATATAGTAACTATAACCGATGTTGAATTCGAGGTATTTCATGAAATGCTACGCTTTATCTATACGGGAGAAGCTCGGATGTTAAAAGAAATGGCCGATCATCTTTTGGCTGCTGCTGATAAATATGCGTTGAAAAAATTAAAACTGCAGCAGAAACCCTAGTTTAAGCCGATCACTATAACGCGGACCAATTAAGAGAAAATACCATACATTTTGTCAAAATGCATGCTAAGGAAATCATAAACACTAACGGATGGAAAAACATAAAGCAAAAATCGCCTTTGGTATCCACAATAGTGGAAGCGTTATTCAAGCCAACGAAATAACTTGATACGATAATGGAAACGTTATTCAAACCAACGCAGTAACATTTGCATAGACATTTCAAAAATTTCAGTATTATTATAATTTTGTACATATTTAAATAACAAATAATGAAATACTTACCCTCATAAATTATTCACATGCACAGCTCGTTATTTGTTTTGATTTTTGGAAGTATCAATGGCGTTTGCTTTTAGACAAAAAAGTTGATCGTCAAACATTTTGTCGGTCTATTATTGGAGTGCCCTATACGCCAAAATGCAATTTACGTTCCACTATTTTTATATAATTTCGATATACAAAATTCGATATAATACAAAATAAGATAGGGCACCCCACTAAAAAAGAAATTCCACTTTGACCGGAGGATCGAGTTATAGGAATATATCAAAAAATGTAATATAATTGTATGAACCTCGAAATCCCAATAAAATTTAAAAAAACTTTTTCAAGTGTTATTTTTTAGCTTTTTACTAAATTGTTTTAAATGTTTTGTTTATTTTAGTACCTAGTTCTCGCCAAATTTTCACTCGAATTTGGTCAAATTTTGTAAACAGGTATGTAAATAGGTGCTCGTATGTATGTATGTACGGTTTCTAAAACGTGTTTATGTACATCATGTAAGCTAAGTACAAAACTAATCTTTATCAATTTTTGGAGTGTATCTACTTACTTTTGACTTTTTTTTACCCTTTTTCTTCCAAAATTTTCTCGAAAAAAATTATTTTTTATTCTTTTCCCTACATATATTGGACGATAATTGCCGATCATTCTTGGAGATGATTAAGCATAAGATCTTCAATTCTTCCTAATTGTATTTTAAAGGCATAACTTTTCACACATTTCTAACAACTTCACAAATTAAAGGAACAAACAACAAAAAACAACAAAAAAAACAAGCCACGCATTTTTTTATTGATTTTTCTTTCAATCTGAATCACGTTTATTCATTCTACTAAAGTTCGAAATATTCAATAAAGAAACTTCTTCCGCCCTATAGTGCCAGTCCAAAAAACATCGCTCTTACAGTTCAAATTAAACCGCCAAAGTTGAATGTTAACTCCCTTCAAGTGCAACAACCCCTCAAAGAGAAATACTTTCTCAGATATAAAAATAATATGTACATAGTTGCACATCATGTTTGTAAAATCTATTAAAACGAACTAATTTAGTTTCAAGTGTTTTATCAATTAATTAAAAAAACTAGTAGGCAGAGGTACGTGAAACCTTAAACCGTTGGTATGTAAATAAAATTCAAGTGATGTTTAATTTATCTATTTTTTTATAAATAATAAATTTATTGCGTACAAAAGGGGAAGTTAAGTTTGAATCAAAACATTGCCAAAGATAAAACTGTAGTTCGTTGCGGGTGTTTGATGTGTACATTTTTTGAGTGCCGAAAGATACGAAATTCTGAGAGCGTAAGCTATAGTGTTAAACATAGAATATAAAACAGTTGCAGGTCTGACATTTTGCTTACATGAATGTTAAAAGGGAATTGTGAAAAAAGGTTCTTCCTTAATTTATGTAAGGTCGATTCCGCTTAAGTGCACAACTATAACTTAACATATCGGTTAACTGAAACAAGACATTTATAATGGTGAAATAAGTTTCAGTTATTCTCCTAGTTAATTCAACTGTAATTTTGATGTTCCAGTTAAGCCGAGTCGTTTGAATTTATATTTATTCGAAATTTTATGGCTAGTGCAGCAAACATTTCCCTGGGCAAACAACACCAAAGTCAATTATTGCCAATAAGCAATCTAGTAAAAATGTGGAGATAACTTATGTAAGGAGTGTTGAAATTTCGAAGATAAAGATGGTGCTAAACTCAGTTTATAACCCACCGCGTTTAAAAACAGATGATTTTTATCAACAGCTGTGTTTGTACAAAGGATTCGTCACGTTCGGGTGGTAGACAGATTCGTATCTGATACGTTAGAATCTGATCGTGCCGATTACAGAATCCGCAATACTCGATCCGCAGTGCAGAGCTAACTTTCCCATCTACTCATGTATCTTGAAAAGGAAAGATAAGACTGCATTGTGAATTATGGCTAAAACAGATGTGCAGCGAGTCTGCATGCAGAGCTGCACACGAAACGCATGTGCATAGTTTCGGAGATTCATGATGCATATTTCTGTCAAACAAATACATGAAAGCACAGCATTCTATGTCACATAATAGTGTTGGAATGAGATTTTCTTCGTTGGACGATGGTACGGTGGCAACGCCGGCTTCATGGATTCTTAAACAAAAATCACCAACACAAACAAATTTTTTGAAAGAATGGCATTATTTAGAAATTTTCGTTTTTCAGTTGTGGCTGCAATGAAACTAGGCAGCAAATTTAGAAATAGAGACGTCGTGCAGCGCTGCGCTGCATGCAGATTTTGAGTGAATCTGCTCCCATAAGAACCTATGTAATTTAATTTCGCTGCATGGAAAAAGCTGCACATCCGTTTTAGGCATTACTGCGGGTATGTTTTCGAACGACCAAAACGGAATACGTAACCAAACCAAACGAAAACAATCCTGCACAAATGAAAATGAACAGATGAAATGTCAGCTGTTCGTAAATCCAAGCAGATCCGAACATTTTTGAGATTGCTTTAAGAATTTAGATTTCTTTTTGACATCAGCTGTTTGGTTCTTCAGCTGGTTTTTCCTTAAGCGGGGTACACATTATCAAACCTGTTCGACAAACCTCTTCACGTTTGATAATGTGTTCCTACTCTCTGATACTGCCCTTCAAGCAAAATCACTGACCCAAATTTCTCGGTTGACTTGGGACTCCAAAAAAATGAGTTTCTCACACACAATAACAAATTTTCTGTGTACGCATGTTAAAAGAACGAGAATCGAGAGTATTTTTTTTAAGCATCGAGAAATAGAGACAGAGAGTATAGGCGAAGTATACAATCATTTTGCCTTAATTTCCACCACTTTTTTTTTAGTTCAGTTTTGTAGGTAGCGTAGCGAAGACGGTTGCTATTTTGTCTCTTTTTTCTTGTTAAAACTTTGAAAAATTTTCAATCAGAAATGCAAGTTTCTATTTATTAAATGTTAATTTATATTTGTGGAAATATGTCATGTTTATTAGTGCGAAATAGTCTTTAGAAAACCTTTTATGAATGATAAATAAAAAAAACTCTTGAAATGAAAAAAATCTGTTTGTTTTATTTTTGTAGGCAATGGAGAAACTGGGCTAGATGGGAAGTTTTTTTTAATACATTTTTCATTCATTTTTTTTGGAACCGTTTTAGTTTCCATTTGGTTTCGGTTCTCCGAGTATGGTGAATTGAAAAACTCTCTCTCTCACAATACATTCACATAATGGCTCCGTGGTGATTCTAATTTCCATACTAATTTGAGCCGCAAAACGCAGTTTTTCGATCCGTATTTGGATCCGAATGCGAAGTCGTCCATACGTTGTTTGTTACGTTTGCGGACCGAAAACGAGCTCGCTTGCTTGAAGGGTGAAAGATGTTTGACGTCAAACAGGTTTGTTAAACAGATCTGATAATGTGTACCCCGCTTTAGGCATTACAACAACGGGAACAAATCCAGATACCTTTGGTTACGTACCCGACCGCGGCCTTTACAACAACACAAAACTTTCCGAGACCTATCTGAATAGGTTTTTGATTGAGGCCATGGCCAGGTTCGGTTGGTAAGCAGATATCTATCAGAGATACGTTAGAATCTGATATGTTTTCGGACGACCAAAACCGGTTACGTAACCAAACCAAACAAAACCAAGAAAATGAACAGTTGAGATGTCAGCTGTACGTATAATCCAAACAAATCCGAACATTTTTGGGATAGCTTTACATTTCTTTTTGCCATCAGCTGTTTGGTTCGTCAGCTGGTTTTTCCTTATACTACGTTTACACCAACCACTAAACCGAGATTTAGGTAATGAGATTTGTTTGGTGTTTCCACTGCACAAAAAGAGGATTATAGCAAAACGTTTAAATGGTGTTTCGTTTTTTTGATATGAAGCGGAAGTGAGATAGATAGTTATTGTTTACGTTTCCATCTGTCAATAAACGAAAATGGGTCGGTTCCACAATAATTCTCCGAAAAAAAGTTTGTTTGATTTGACAAACTAATGTTTCCAAGTAGATTTGAATGAGTTTTATTTGAAATCTTCATTTGAGGAGATTATGATTTGTATGGTAAATCTTGTAGATTTCAAGGAGATTTGTGATAATCTTGCTAAATCTCGGTTTAGTGTCTGGTGGAAACGTAGTATTAGGCATTACAACAAGACAAACAATTCCAGATACCTTTGGTTAAGAATCCGAACGCGGCCCATAATAGCTTTGTTCGTTGAATTCTTAGAAGAAATTTCTTCTTCTAAAATCCTAGAACGCTGCTGATGAGAAACGAAATTTTCCTGTGGTCTCCAAAAAGACAACGAAATGCTTTCGAAAACACAGCGGAAAATATTCATGGAGAGTTTCACAAATTGCAAATAAATAAAACAAAATTTAATGAAAAAATCAAACAACAGCCATGTTGTAATGCAAGTAACAACAAATAAAAAACACGAACAAACCCAAATGTCATTTTTCCGCAGACAATTAACTGTCCGGTCAATTAATTCTGTGCGAAAAAAGAGTGGAGACTTGTCAAAGCGATCTGGTATAATCATGAATTTCGTTGGTCGAACAGCGTACCACAGAACGAAAAGCAGAGCGAAATTTTTCGTTTATGATTTCGTCATGTCATTTTTGTTTGGGATTTTTCGTTTCACATCAGCAGCGTACTAGGCTAATAGTACGTTTCCACCAGACACTAAACCGAGATTTAGCAAGAAAATAAAACTCATTCAAATCTACTTGGAAACATTAGTTTGTCAAATCAAACAAACTTTTTTTTCGAAGAATAATTGTGGAACCGACCTTTTTTCTTTTATTGACCGATGGAAATGTAAACAAAAACTATCTATCTCACTTCCACTTCATATCAAAAAAATGAAACACCACACAGTGCAGTGGAAACACCAAACAAATCTCATTACCTAAATCTGGGTTTAGTGGTTGATGGAAGCGTAGTATAAAAAGGTTGAATTTTACCCAGGGTAGACCTAGAGGCAACCCCAAGATGTGCGAAAAATTGTCGCGCTATATTTAAAAGATGTGTTAGACGGCTTTCGCACAAGGAAACTGAGTTGCCAGAAACTGGCTAGTTTGTAGGCGAGAAGGGTGTAACGGTAAATTTTTTGTCTTCCTTTTACGCCCTTCTCGCCTACAAACTAAAAATCGCCGGCAACTCAGTTTCCTTGTGTGAAAGGGGTCTTAATTCTTGAACATTTTTAGGTTGGGTTCTAAAACCTGCACACATTCTTTCACCTTTGGTTGTTTGAGGTTATGGTGAAATCATGAAGGAAAATAATTTTCATTTCACGTAAATTTCGAGTTTAACTCCCAACCGAACAAAAATCCAGGCTCACTCAAATATCCAAAAATATCTGCCTGCATCCAGAAAACCAACAAAAATCGTGTGATATATCTGTGTTGCCATGGTTAAGAAAAGCTGTGACGTTTGAGTATATATAATACGGAGTGCTCGTTATTATCCCTAATGCATTGTAGTACTTGAGCCTGTGATAGGGCTAGGGGGCGATTCAATATAGAGATGGTATTCTGACAGCTGGCCATGACGGTGTTGTTGTATTGAAAATTGAATTACCGCATAGATTACCGCGGCCCCTATAACCATCATAGGGGGCGCGGTTTTTGGAATGTAAACGAGCGATTTACATTTGACACTTCAGTTTGATTCTGTTTTATTTGTTTTGGAAGTCGACACACGATGTTAAAAGTTACATAAACACTTTGGGGCGTATTCATAGTCATTTTAGAGCTGGGTCTAAGTTAAACATAGGTTAAGTTGAATTTTCGGACGTTGATTCTATTTTTTCAAGTTTATCATTTCAGAATATTTGAACAATTATGAAACCAAACAATGACGAAACTCCAGAAATCAAAGAAAAATGGTTGCAATCTGATTGCAAGGCGATGGCAATATTATTTGCATCTCTTGACCAAGTGCAAGCATCGTATGTTTTGGATTGAAAGTCATCAAAATAGATGATGGATATGCTGGAAAGTATTTATCAAAAGAAGAGTGATGTCCGAGTGATGATGCTTTATATGCCGGTTCCACTGGGCCAAATGAAGTAATTTCGTTGCAAATTTGCAAATGAGATCCGAAATTACCTAATTTCCCATACAAAATCACATTTCAAAATGAGGTAGTTTCATTTGCTCATTTGCTCGAAATTATGCTGGAAATTAGGTGAATGCATCCAGCGGGAATCAGTTTCAAAAGTTCTTAAAAGCTTTTGTATGAAAATATCAATACAATATACTCAACAACATAAAACAGAAAGAGAAAACAACAAAAATAAACGGCTAACTGCCATTCCAAATTCAAAATTAAATGAGATGTCAAATGAAACTAGCAAATTTGATATTGAAAACAATTTTTTGCCAAATTTCGAAATTACCTCATTTCGGGTCTAATGAAAACTAAGTATTACGAAGATTATTTTATACTTCGTTTTCATTAGAACCGAAATGAGGCAAAAAAGTGTTTTCATTATCAAATTTCCTAATTTCATTTTGAATTTGGAATGTCAGTTAAACGTTTGTTTTTGTTGTTTTCTCTTTGTGTTTTGACATTTTCATGCAAGAGCTTTTTAAAGCTTTTGGAATCGACTGCTGATGGATGGACTTACCTCATTTCTAACCTCATTTCGTGCAAATTTGGTTGAAATTAGCTCATTTGAGAACGAGCATTTGTATGGAAAATAAGGTAATTTCGGATCTGATTTGGAAATTCGCAACGAAATTACCTCATTTGTCCCAATGAAAACGTAGTTTTAGTCTCATAATGACCGAAGATGAATCTGTAACATCTCATGTTTCAAAAATTTGTTTTAGCGCCGATTTTTCAATCATCAGTTAAACTATCAAAGGAATAAATACTTTGGCAACAGGAATAAAGGAGAATGCCCAAATGTGTATGGGCGTAAAACCCAAAGTCGATTAAGAAAAGTCATATATGGTTTGAAAGGGCATTAGTTGAAGATAACAAATAATATGGAGTTATTTTCTTAAAAAGTTATCCACAGGACTGGCTATGACCACTTCTATTTTTTCTTTTTTTTAACAAAGTGTTTTGTACAAAAAGTTAACAGTGACTTATTTCATATTGTGGATGATCCTACTATTAAATAGGTTATCTAAAAGTCACTAAAATCTGTAGCCATAAGATGATGCAAGAATTCGAATCAGTGTCCGTTATAAAAATTAAGTAGGTAGTCGAAGTCGCTATAAATGCTATTTGCATTTACCACTGTATATAAAATAAATGCATCGGTCTTTATTTCGCACCGCATACCGCTTTTTAATCACAAGAAACTCGTTACTCGCAAAAGTGCTACTTTGTGCAACAGTTGGCCGCTATGCGGAGCTTATTTTTTCAGAATAAAAATTCATATTTGATGCGTAAGAGTTCGATACTAAGTAAGAATGTGCAACTAAATAGTAACAGAGTTTCGAAAGACAAAGTTATCAAAAGACAATGTTCCCAAAGACAAAGTTTCGAACAAAATTACAACAACGGACAATAGTTGGAGGAAGAAGTATACGTGAGAATTAAGTGCAACTTAAATGATTCCCATACTGTCATGAGAATCAATAGTTAAGACCTTTATTTCTTTACTATGCATATGTTGCTGTAAAATTCGGAAATGAAAACGGGAAAACTAAGAACTTTTCAACGACAATGGTAAAAGTCCGAAATGATTTGTTTTCATAATTTTCTTTTTACACTGATTTCTTGGACAAGAGTACTTTCCATTTTTTGCATCCCCGAATTCCAAAATAAAACATAACGTTCGCCACGCTTGTACCAACTTTTTTTTGAAAACTTGCTTTGTGAAACTTTGTCTTTTTGAATATTTTTTTCTTTTTTTCAAAACTTTGTTTTCGAAGCTTCGTGTTTCGGAACTTTGTTTTTCGAAACTTTTTTGAACTTCCATGTGTCCAGAAGATATGGAGGTATGTTATTTTATTCGACAACGTTGTTTCTGTATTGCGCTTACCAACTTTGAAGATATGCAAAAACACCTTCCTATTAAAAATAAATAAATTATCGTAGCTTGTCCCGAGGATAACTTTTTAAGAAAATAATTTCATATTTGCTATCTATAAACAAAGCCCTTTCAATCCATATATGATTTTTTTTACTTGCGATATACATAGTATAGGCCAAGTTTAGGATTCGTGCAAAAAAAAAATTCGAGATAATAATTTTCCCTAACATTACGATGATAGAGAACGCGAAAAAACTGGGTCTCGCAATTCTGTCTGTCCGTCTGTCTGTCCGTACCTCGACCTGCAGCCTAAATGGCTGAAGTGATTTTCTTCAAACTTTGGACTTAAGGTCCTTTGGTGATTCCCTAGAGAGGAAATTGAAAATTTTTTTAGCTCAAACAATAACGGTACCTCCCATACAACCAGTATACAAAAATTGATTTATTTCCAAAACGGCTCTAACGATTTTGAAAAAAAAATTACGAGCCAATTACTACAATTAATGTTTTGGTAGAAAAAAAAAATGTTTGTAACGGTTATTAACGGTACCTGTCATAGAACTGATATTTTGGTTTTGTGAATAAATTAATACACTTTCGAATAAAAGAAAATTGACATTTATGATTTGAAATCGTTCAGCTCAAATATGTTTATGGGGATGTTGCATTTTGTTGAAAGCGATATTTCCAACTTTTTTTTTTTATCTCGTTAAATTTCTCGTTAACGGCTAAGCCGATTTGTAAGAGGTCCTTTACAATTTTAACAATTTTGCATATAAAATTTTTCGAAAAAATAATTTTTGGATTTTTAAAAAAATATTGAATTTTTTTTTTGAAAATTAAATATCTTGAAAACGGGTCAATGAATATTTTTTTAATTTTGTGTAAAATTATATTTTATTTAATTCTAAAAGCTGGCATACAAAATTTTATTTTTAAAAATTTTCAAGAACTTTTATATTTAAAAAATTAATTTTTAAGAAAACCGCTCTAACGATTTTTGAAATTTTTGTTTCATAAATTCATATTTATCAAAAAAATCATAAAGCATACTTTTTTTTAAGCTCTATCTATTTTAAATTGATTTTAAAACTTTTTTTAATGATATCATAATGTTATAGAACCACTATATATGTACATTGTCAATTTTAAACTACGTTTTTTTAATGATATCATAATGTTATAGAACCACTATATATGTACATTTAAACTACGTTGTTAGCTACGAGAGCAAGTTTGTGCGATCCAGTCGTGCCCATTTTTTTAATCGACCGACGCTCGCTGGTTTTTTTTGGGCATTCTCCTTTCTGTTTTATTCGAAGAAGTACTATCTGAGGTTTAACTGACTATTGGAAATTGACAGTTAATATATGGTTTGTCAAATCAGATTAAAACATAAAATGCCAATGTTCTTCTTTTAGTATATCATGTCTTCAAAAAATAACAAAAGAGATAATATTAACAGTCTATCCTTAAACCTGAGGCCACACGAGTTAGTACTGGCAAGCTAGTTGGCTACATAGATTGACTGTCAAGTTCGTATACGTCAATATGCTGTGACGTAGGCGGCACGCAATTTGAATAGCTTATCTAGGATTATAAATACACATTTTTATTGAATTTGCTTTGGTATCGTCGAATTCTACATCAAGTCATGCGATGTTAAACGCATAATACTGCCAATGCGTTGGCGGATGCATTGACAGACTTTTCTGTCGCTTCAAAGTAACATGGATTCATTTTAACCTAATTCAAACATTTCGATTTTTTTAAAAACAATTTTTAAAAAAATTTGATTTTTTTGAGGTTTTTTAATCCATCATCATCCTAGCCATCCTTTGATGGAGTTTGACAGTTCATACGTTGACAGCTAGGTAAGAAACTAAGTTACGTCGTACGAGGAATATTTCGTTTCAAAATATCACCTAAAGGCGCTAAAATCGCCTTTTCCCGCGCAAAAAATTTAATCTCAAAAAATTCAGATATCTTTAAGTTTTCCGATGCATCATCTCCGTAGAAATCTTTAAATTTAATTTGACAGTCTATGGCTTGACAAATCAGCAACAGAATGTTCCAAATGTCTCCCGAAATGCCCAAAACTCTCTCATTTTCCCAAGCAACAAATATACTCTCAAAAAATAAGGATTCTTCAGAGATTATTTATAATTCATCATAATCATAGCCACCCTTCAATCACATTTGACAGTTGTCTATTTTCGAAATGTTAAAATGTTGGTCCCTCCTCTCATTAAAAGTTGTGGTAAAAAAAATATTTAATTTTTCATTAAATTTTCAACGAAAAGCTATCTATATAGCTTTATATACAAGTTTGAACCAGGCCACTGTCTTCTCTACTGGCTTCGAAAATGGCAAGCCAGTAGACGAGCAAGTTGCTTAGGTTTGTATGTGTTAGTAAGAAAATTTAAATGTATTGTAACTTGTAAGCCAGTACTGGCTCCCGTAGCCTCAGGGTTAATGACTATACTTTTTATATATTATTTTTGTTTTGAAAAGTTACAAGATGGTCAAACTGATATTTATGGATTATATTTCTTTTATGATGATGTCAACCTCATCGTTCAAACATAACTAAAGACTTAACTGAAACAAATTCAGCTAAATGCTGGATTGACGAGTCACCACAAACAGCCCTTTCATTCAAGTTTATTGGCACCAATTTCTATGCTTTTATTTTGTTTACTCTCTCTGTCTCGTTGACGCTATATTAATTTTTGGTATTCCCCGACATTAAAAGTTAAATGATAATAAACATAAAAAAATATGATAATACCATGACCATTTGACCATCCATGAAAATTCTGTGATAAAAGAAGTATTATTTTTGTATTCACTTATCTTCGCGAGTCTCATGTTTATTTTTAGTAGGATTACATATTTTTATTAATATATGTGCCTACACATACATATTTCAAAAAAAAAAATGCTTTCTGCAAAATGTTAATTCCTCCAATCAAATAAAAAATTATTTAATGTTTGTATTCTGCATGTAAAAAGTTATAAATATTTTCATAAACATGAACGAACAATTTGGTACGCCTCCTGGAGGTATTAGGTTCATTGCAAAAACAAATGTTGTCAGCTTATGAGTTTTTGATAGGTATACGTACTACTGTACCTATAAAACCAATTTTAAAAAACTTAAATTCGTCAAACAATTATTATAATCGTTTTAAACATTTTTATTACGGTTGTGAATCATTAATTGATACATTTGAGAAATATTTGAATTATTCAATATTTAGCACCGAAAGATAAGACTTATTTGTTGTGGAGTGAAATAAAGGATGGCTCATTAATATAAAGAGGACTATTTGAAAAGATTGAGTTCAGTTGTTTAGTTGTTTGGGACTTAATCACAGTGTGACGATAAATTTGCCTATTTAGCGGGATTTAATTAAAACGAATAATTTTCAAAAAAAAAAAAAGTTTTATGGAACTTGAATTCCTGGATCTTTTAAATGTTAAAAAATTCTTCTATAGTCAGTTTTTGCGCAAAAATGCGAATAATAGGTATTTTAAATTATGAATTTTGTGTTTTTTTTTGTGTATAAATGTAAACAACAAAAAAAGCCTTTTGTTGTTTTTAAAGATGGCTCATTAAAAACTTTACCAAAATTATTATTTAATTTCTTTTGGTAAGTTTTTATGCTAAATCTAGTAGTTGTGGTAGTAGCCCGTAGCGTAATGGTAAGTGCGTTCAACTGTCACGCTGGAGGTCTGGGTTCGCTTCCCAGCCTCGTCCACCTAAAAACTAAAAAGTTTTTTTCAGGGTAACTGCCTCTTACGAGAAATTGACAAATCCTCCAAGAGTATCACTTGTCACGAATAAGTGCTTCTCGTCAGTGTTGCCGCGGAAAAAATTTAAAAAGGGGGCCAATATATAAAAATTCGACAATGCGTTCACACAAAACAAAAGAGTGTACAGGAGTAAATCCGTTTTTTTTTTTTAATCATGCCGCGCACTAAAGGAGTTCTTACTACCCTTAATTATGACAAGCACAGTGTTAGCGTTAGGAAAATAAGGAAGGATTCAAAAGGATATACCGATGCACATTGGTTTTGAAGTTCTGAATATCAAAATGGGGGGGAATATAGGGTCAGGTAAAGCATTCCACATTATTGTTGTGCGACTAAAGAAAGAATCTCTATAGGTACTTCTTAACGGTACGTCCGAAATTGTGCTCAAGGTTAAACTGATGAGCATTCCTAAAAGCGCGAGTATTAAGGTTGAATTGTTTAAGGGGAGGAATGCAACTGGCTATTTTACTTGAACACTGTTTATAAAAATAGCGATAGAACAGTGAGAGACAGGTGGCATTGAGGCGGTGTTTTCGAGGGACGCTATTGTTGCCGTTATTGTTCTATCACCTATCATTATTAGGGCCCTTTTTTGTATTCCGTCCAACAAGCTTAGTAATAAGGAGCTACTGCCCATATATGTGAATTATACCCAAGCTTTGGTCAAATAAAGGGTTTAAATAAATTACCTCTTCATGTTTTTTTTTAAATTTTTAATTCGATATTTTTGACGCAAAACAAAAGGAATTTCTTGTAAAAAAACAAAACTTTAACAGTTATCTAACTGTTAAAGTTTTCCAAATAATTCGAAAATAAATTGTAGTGTTGTCCCTTCCTGCTATCGTAATGCGTTGCTAATTCAAATTTCGAAGCTAAACGACAGCTTTTTGTGAAAAGAAACTTGGGATAATTTTTTTTTTATTTGAAATTTTTTAGAATATCTAAACGAAAATTATTAAATTAAGAGTGAAATCGTTAAAAGAACCCGATTGGGCAATTTCTGAAAAAGTCGGGGCCACGGGGATTGAACTCAAAAAAAAAGGGGCCATTTGGCCCCTTAAGTGGCCAAACGGCAACGCTGCTTCTCGTCTAGCCGTTCGGATTCGGCATAAAATTGTAGGTCCCTTCCATTCCTGTCGACAGGCGCACACAGGAATGGTCGCGAGTTGTTAGTCACTAGGCCCTGGTTCTTCACGAGCCGTTGTGCCACCCGATTTATTTTATGATAAATCTTACAAACAAAAATGTTCAAATAATGTCCAATGCATCTTTGTTTGTCTGTGAAGAGAGTGGAAAGTGAGGGGTATGACCAAATCGTTTGATCCTCTAAACTCGAACGATTTTTCTATTCTGTTTTCGTCCATTCACTTTCATCACAGTTTGTCCAGTTTGTATGAGTCAGTGTGGCATATATAGTTTGATGGTGTAAGTAAATCTCAACTAGAGATTGTAATCCCGGGATCCCGAATCCCGGAATCCCGGATCCCGGTCCATTTGAGATCCCGGGACTGGAATGCTCCAATCCCGAGATTGGTTGCTTAAATATTCGCATACAATTTTTTTCTGCTTGCATTTTTTATTTTCTACTTTCTTACATCAACAACTAATCAACAAAAATATAGTTTTGACTAATAGGTACCTGGGCCTCAAGAAAAAAATGCATTTTCAATGCAGCATTACGTGACTGAATTTTTGCCATTCCAAAATCCGCTGCAGGCTCTTGGTCTATAATATTTTTATTTTGCTATTTTGTTTTGCTAATTATGAATTATTTTTTTAAGTTTTTTTTTGTGAAATAAATATTATGTTTTTGTTTTTAAGAGTTTTTATGCATACCTAAGTTTATTTTGGAAGTAAATGTTTTTGTTAAATAAAATAAAAATTGCAACGAATATTCAATATTTTTTCTTTAAAAAACTGTCCAGTTGTTTGATATTAGGCCGAATTGGTCTAAACTCTGTATAAGAAAAGCGTTTTTAATTCGAAAAACAAAACCATTTTAACGAACATATATTCTGAATAACTATTTTTAAAATATTTTTAGAACCCAAATTTTTAAATCCCGGGTTCGAATAAAAATATCCCGGGATTACTATCTATAATCTTAATGAAAAATGCAGCAATACAAAACTAAAAGGGCAACGACAAAAATCTTATTGTAAAAATCGTTCCGTATGTACCTATGTATATTTCAAATTATGTATTTCTGGAAAAATCGGGCATTTTATACCCAGACCTAGAGTATTAAGTTTCAAAACGGCTACCATTTTTTTGTTTGTGCACTCAAAACGATATACTATATTTAACTTCCCATATTATGGAAGTTATTGAAATTGGTGCTATTTGTCGAACTGAAAATTTTGAATTATCTTCACTTTTGTGGTCTCTAGAATCAGAATCGGTCGTAATTTAGAAAGCTGTCTGCATGTGTGAATGTACGTACTTTCTGGGTACTTTTTTCGTCCTCGATATCACTTTCACACAAGGAAACTGAGTTGCCAGCAATTTTTAGTTTGTAGGTGAGAAGGGCGTAAGGGGAAGACAAAAAATCTCCCCTCCCACTCTTCTCGCCAACAAACTAACTAGTTTCTGGCAACTCAGTTTCCTTGTGTGAAGGCGTCTATTGTCGTAACGTGCTTAAAATGTTTTTTTTTTTTACTACAGCAGTTGTAAAAGGAGCTGTAAAATGTCATTCGTCTCTTATATCTCGGGAACGGAAAAAAGATATCTATTTCGGACTAATTTTATTCTACACATAATAACGTTATTAAGATTTGATAATAATTAAAAAAAAAAATAAACGGACACTTTTTTCAATGAGAAAAACAGTTTAAGTCTCAAATATTTCAAGAACAAATAATGATTGCGAACCCAGTCTATTTTTTTTATACATACATAATGACGTAGTCAACAAGTG
This sequence comes from Melangyna quadrimaculata, assembly GCA_949320155.1. NCBI lineage: Eukaryota > Metazoa > Arthropoda > Insecta > Diptera > Syrphidae > Melangyna > Melangyna quadrimaculata. The sequence continues at coordinate 5,732,467 of OX439484.1, read as the reverse complement.
GTAATTTTTTACCAAACAAATTCACTTAGCAGTTTTTTTAGAGCAAACAAATAAAACTAACACCTTCTATATGTTGTGTAATTTTCAGATTTTTAAAACTACCCTTTAAAAAGATTAAAATCAAAATGTTGCTAAAAACGACTTTTCAAACATTTGTTAATTCGAAAAATTCTTACACTCATAAATCGTCTCAAAATCAAATTTGGTTGCAAGGAATATAAAAAGACAATTAAGACTCATACACTTTTTATATTCCTTGCAACCATGTAATTTTTTTGTTTTTTGAGTATACTCCCCTGATTAATGGTATTTTGTTTGCCAATAGTCTGTTTTAAAATAATAACTTAAATAAATAATATATACCTTTACATACTGATGAAGTAGCCCGTAGCGTAATGGTTAGTGCGTTCGACTGTCACGCTGGAGGTCTGGGTTCGCTTCCCAGCCTCGTCCACCTAAAAACTAAAAAGTTTTTTTCAGGGCTATTGCCTCTTGCGAGGAATTGACAAATCCTCCAAGAGTATCACTTGTCACGAATAAGTGCTTCTCGTCTAGCCGTTCGGATTCGGCATAAAATTGTAGGTCCCTTCTATTCCTGTCGACAGGCGCACACAGGAATGATTGCAAGTTGTTATTCACTAGGCCCTGGTCCTTCATGAGCCGTTGTGCCACCCAATTTATTTCTTTTATTTTATTTTTACATACCGATAGGAGTAAGGAAAAAGTTGAATAAGTAAGATTCTTAGGGCCAGTTTTTCAGTGCGGGGTTAAGGTTAAACACGAGTTAACTCACCAAATTTTGTGAGTTAACTTTCGATTAACTCAAAAAATGTTTATGATATTTTATCTTCCGTGTTTTTTAAGGCATTCTGCATTCGTCATCAATTGAAAAACAGCTTCCTGACGTAACTGTAGACAGATCTATTTCCAGAGTTAACTAACTCGGGCTTAAATCAACACTGAAAAACTGGGCCTTAGAATTTTGTAAGCTAATCCCAAAAAAAATATCAAAACTGTTCTATTATAAACAGCTAAAATGATTGGCAAGGGCACCAATGGGAAGTTGGCTAGTGTGTTTCATCAAGTAAAGGTTAATAGCACGATCTACATTGAGCGGTCTTTGTCTTGTCGACAAAAATTTGTTGTTGTAATCGTGTGCGATTGAGAGGTAAAGCCGCCATGTTCAATCTAGATTGGGGCCAAGCAAATTTAAATATAAAATGTGACCTGATTGTTTCGAAATATGACTCAAAACTGATATTCCTTGGATTTATGCCTACCTATATTGCTGGTATAAAGCAACAAAGTCGTTATGTAAGTACTAATTATGCATTTTTCAACTTGCTATTTTGTCACTTTGAAAAAACTAAGTAATTCCTACAGAGAAATAGTTCTTCCTAGTCTTTATGTATTTGGAATGAACTCTATATTTATCTGAAAAAAAAAAATAAAATCTATGGTGTAAAGTAAATATTTCATTTTCAGCTTCTACTGTATTTTATGCATATCATAAATAGAGGGTTTAGAAAATGTCCAGTGAAAAGCAAAGCATTAACTTTGTTTTTATGCATAATGCCATCCAAAGTTCCATTCCATTATTACACTTTTAAGAGTGCTCTCAGTTGCTTTTACCAGTCGAACTTAGGGTTTGGACTGATGCAGAACTTAAAAATAATACAATGTCCGACGAGCTGCAAACTAAACACATTATACCTCTATACATGATTATAATGGTTCATTTCAAATTATTTCGAGATTTATCTATTCCAAATTTTTATTGTTCTAGTGATTTGATCCCATCTTCCTAAATTTGCTTGGAGCTAATTTTTCGTTCTTTTTTATTCAAAAACAAGAAACCAATATTAATGAAATCATTAATCAATCTTTCCAACTTAAATCCATAAAATTAACTCTCAAAATGAACAAACTTTTGAAACCCTTAAAACAAAACAAAATATTCATACAACCAAATTCTCAATAAATGAGTACCAAGTGGACATCGATAAAGGCAGAATGATATACGAGTATTAATTGTTCTTAAAAAGTTCAATAAAAAATTTATTACTTCGTTTGTTCACATGAATTTGGGGTTGATGCATTCGCTAGGAATCCAGTCATGTATAAAATTGGAATAGGTCTATTACATATTTTGTATTTGTAGGTATACGCATACATATTACCAAAATAAGATTATTATATGGGTTTTTATCTTTTTACATGTTTTAATAATAATTGGTTTCGTTCTTTTTGCGTTTTGTCGACAATTTTTGTTTTGACAATACAAAAACATAAAAAAAGAAATAAATCACTTTTACACATTATAGAAATTTCCACTGGAGTTGGCCTTTTTGATGCAATAACTTGTTTGTTTAATTAAGAGTTTTTGTATAACCTACATTTCGAGAGCTTTCTGAAAATTGAGCTTTTGTTTAAAGCCTAGTAATACTTCTCCGTGAAGTGAATAATCGTCTGCGGAGAAATTGATCTTTTGACATTTCTCGCTGGTCCACTGGTCCGCACATCAACTGTTAACAAATAACAGCGCCTTCATGAGCGTTTGACATTTTGGAACCAAAATGCTTCAAATGCGGATTCACGTTATGACAAGTAGCAAGAATCACAAGTCATTTGAACTGAAATTTATGAAAACTCTCACAAATTTACAGTATAATAAAAACGAACCCTAAGGTTTTGGTGTCATGACGATGATCACTAACAAGATACATATATTACAGGTAATATCATTACCACGTTCATTTTTGTTCAGTTCTGCGCATGTTGTCAAAATCAATAGTAAAAAAATTGAATTTCAAACAATCACAAAAAATTTGTTTTTGTTTACTGTGTACTTACACAAAGGGAAATTTGGAAAGATGTGCCTGATAATACCTTAGATATGTGTACTGTGGATCACTAAAGGGTCCTACACACGCTCAATTTTTATTGACAAAAGTAATTTTAGATATTTTATGTTAAAAAAAATTGATGAAACAATGCAAGCACACGTACCAATGAATATTAAAAATAATTTAACGAATTGTCTTTTACTTGCCGCCTACACAGGCCATGACCGATGGCCGGACTATGGAACATGTCTAAAAAAAATCCAATGGCGTCGCAAAAATCCATGTCCAAGCAGTGACATATCCATACAAATCAGATTGTGGATTGGATTGTAGATTGGATTATGGACATCGCTCATGGCCTGTGGAGTCCGGGTGTTAAATTTGCGAGAATTAAGTCGTAAATCACAATTTTCCTTTTGACTTGTTTGATTTTGCCTCCAAGTACACAACACAAACTATCTAGTTTGCTGGCGAAAAGGGTGTGGGGGGAGATTTGTTTCCTTCCCCTTACGCCTTCTCACCTAAAAACTAAAAATTGCTGGCAACTCAGTTTCAGTGAAAGCGGCCTTTATACTACGTTTTCATTGCAGCCGAAATGAGGTAATTTCGAAATAAGCTCATTTGGAAACGTCAATTTGTATAGGAAATGAGGTATTTTCGGATCTTATTCGGACGAAATTTCCTCATTTGGCCCAGTGAAAACGTAGTATTAAGGGCCCAAACACGATCAATTTTTATTTTCAATATTAGCTGAAAATGTCATTTTTCGCTGGGTGTTGACCGTTCGTATGCTCTGCTGCTATGAATCATTAATCGCATCTCGGATGGCTTGCAATTTTAATTTCGAGGTAAAACAAAAATGTCCGTTAAATTTCTGCTCAAGAAATCTTGGCGCCCTTTGTTGTTTCAACCAAACTGCCAATTGTAAATATCAGTTGATCAATTGATAATAATTTCTGTTCGAAATTAACAAAAAATTCAAACTGTGAGAAAATAATACGTGAATGCAAATGAACAGTTCAAAAGAGAATGGGCATTTTGGTCTACCTATTGCCCACGAATGTGATATATAGCGTTGGAATGTTAGCCCTAGTACATCATTTTTGTATGGACACAAACCTGTAAACCATGGGCTTAAGGCAGTATATGGCAACAAAGATTGCAACTTGAGCAAAATTAATTGCTATAGTGTTCCTTTGAAATGATATTATTGGTCACTTTCGATGAACTGTATTGGGCTGAGTCAGTATATTAAATAATATAAAACAATTCGTCTATGTTTTTCAGTAGCTTGTTTTAGCCAACGCAACGGCCAATAATTGACATCGCCAAGACAGCTGATAACAAGATTTGGGAATTTGGTGCGCAAAATATCGATTGTGGCATGGGCTATGAGCCAGAAAAAATCGGTTAACATGGCTCTGTAACGCCCACGGTTGACCTAAACGTTGTTCCTAGCCTTATTTTCGAAGAAAAGTAGTCCAATGATGCCACCACTCCACAATTCGCACCAAACTGTCACTCAGTGAATGCATTGGCTTCCCATCAATCAAGTGCGGGGTTTCTGATCCCCAGATGCAGGCGCGCGGTTGGTGCTTCATTTCGACCAAAACTTCTTTTCAAAAAACGCACTGTTTGGGCTGCACAGCCCTCATTCTGGAAATAAGTTTTTAATATTTTCCAACGTTGTTCAAGCGTTAAGCAAGTCATATCGATCCAAGGAGGTATGATACTGACTTTCTGTAAGGATTTCGAGCGGGAAACAGCTTTCAGTGTCAAAATTACCTATGATTTAAAAAAAACACACTAGATGTCCCACCCTTATAGCTTCATAATCAGGCCTATTCTGCTATACAATTCGATCGAATCTTTCGATTCATGTGAATAATTTCTTACACTGGCCTCAAAATATTCTTACAGGCATATGTAGTTAAAATTATTATTATTATAATATTACTTGAAGCCTTCCATCCTTCAAGTGCAAAGCCTTAACAATATTTATTATTTATTTATTATTATTATATCTTAAGAGAATCTAATTGTTTAAATTTATTTTGTTATCAATTTATTCGCATTTTGAACAGTTTCTTCCATCCGGTGGACAGCAGAATTCAAACATTCACGTGAACGTTTAGCAGAAGAGGGCTGATGAGCTTTTAACCATAATAGTCCGGTTGATCGGCACGGTCTGTTTTTTTTCATGAATCGATAACGGTTATAAGAAAAGCTTAACCGTTATAAAAAAAGCTTAACCCTAGATTTGCACCACCTGACAACTTTTTTTACCAAAGTTATTCGTAAAAACGTACTTTTTGACTTTTTTTGAATTTTTGCAAATATTTCGGCTCCAGTACATTGCACAGTCAAAAATTTAAATACGGTTTGTTTGTAATAAAATTATCTAGCATGTAGTGTTAAGTTTTTTTTGTTTGAACATATAAGTAAAAAGTTACCGTTAGTTTTAGTAATTTTCGTTTGGTTGTTGGACGGTTTTTCATTATTATTTCGAAAAAAGCTTATTTTTTGATAAGTTTTTCTTTTGTGTTTTGTCTAGCTGTTGGTATTCCCTACAATTTAAAAAAAATTGACTTCTTAACTCCAAACGGGAGCCGAGAAATGAATGAACACAGGCAAGTCGGAGCCCCCCAAAAAATACATTTTCTGTATTTTACGAATATCTTGGGCTACAAGAAATTTGGCCCCAATAAAATATGGCCCCAAACTTAAAATGAAAAATGGCCCCAAATATTTATATGGGAAACAGCAAAAACAAAAAAAGTTTAAAATTTGTAAATTGGGGCCATTTTTCATTGTTTTGGGGCTTTTTTTTCATTTTTAATTTTGGGGTGAAATTTCATTATGAAAAATGGGCCCAAACTTTTATCGTTGAACCAAAATACTTTTTAAACAAAAACTTTGATAGCAGACCAACTGACAACATAGGCGCCTGCCAGGCGACTGAGCATACCCTAAGCGGAGCGACGGATCCGCGTGAGCGGGACAGATGACACGAAATGGGAGTTAAAATCCTTGAACCCGCGAAGCGGGCCAGGCAAAGGTACTTTTTATGGTCTCCCAAGCCGACGCAAGACATTTTTTGTGCGATTGTAATTTTTCTCTTGTTGTTGCTTCTTATATTAATTTTGGGGCATTTTTCATTTTGTGTTTGGGGCCATTTTTCATAAGTTTGGGCCATTTTTCACTTTCGAAAATGGGGACATTTTTCATTAAATTTGGGGTTATTTTTCATTTTTCGTTTGGGGCCAAATTTCATGTAGCCATATCTTGGCTCCAGTTTATCGCAAAGTACAAAATTAAAAAAAATACTACTTTTTAGAATATTAACTATTGTTTAAATAAATAAATATTTTTTTTTTAACAAATAAATAAAAATTAACTGCTAGTTTTAGTCAGTTTTATTCATTTTTTTTGTTGAACAAATACTTTTGAGTTATAATTTTGATAAAGGCTTGTGAATCGGCTTCATTAATAACTAATTTGTAGTCCTTTTAATTTCTTTAAATTAAAAAAAAAAAATAGCTCCTTACGACAAACTAGAGCTGAGCAATGAGTGAATGAATAAGGGCAAGTCATACAAAAAAAAAACCTTTTCTGTATGCTAAATAAATATTAAAGTAACTATGTATATACATTCACGTATGCGTCAAATCTGGTATTTCTGATTGAGTTTTGGTTGAGTTTTTCAGGATATTGGCCTAGTAAATAACCTAAGTTTTCGACCTCGAGCGCCGCGGTGACCGCTTCATGGTCAAAAATCAGAAAAACCACAATTTGTTCGCGCTTTTTTCAGTTATTGGTGATTTTAGTCCTAAATAATTTTAGATAAAAGCATTGTTCTACGATTTTAAAGTGTATTAATTTGCTTCAACTTGAGGCTAAAACCAACTTTGTAGACCCAATGGTTTCCAAAATACAACAATTCAAAATTTAGCGATAAAAACAATTATATAAAAAGTAGTGTTATCAAACAGTATAATGGCAAATAAAGAATGGTTGACATAAATACATCCAAGCACTGGAGCGTGTAGACTGAGCCAAAATAATAGGAAACCACACCGGAAGGGGGTTCTATATACCCCCGTTAAGATGGGAGGGGCAATTGTGTATAAAAAATGCCTTAAGGAAGAAACAACACTATTGAAAAACAATGGTAACAGCCACAATATTCTTCTATAGCTTATCTTGAACCCAGAAACCCAATCTTGAATTTTCTGCTTAAATAAAGTTATTTTAATCAATAGTTTTTGAGAAATATTTTCTCATTTTAACTGTAGGGAATAGCAACAGCTAGACAAAACACAAAAGAAAAATTACCAAAACATAAGCCTTTTTCGAAATAATAATGAAAAACCGTCTAAAAACCAAACGAAAATTATTAAAACTAACGGTAACTTTTTACTTATATGTTCAGATAATTTTATTACAAACAAAACGTATTTAAATTTTTTACTGTGCAATGTACTCGATCCGAGATATTTGCAAAAATCCAAAAAAAGTCAAAAACTACTTTTTTACGAATAACTTTGGTAAAAAAAGTTTTCAGGTGGTGCAAGTCTAGGGTTAAGCTTTTCTTGTAAGCCCTTATCGATACATGAAAAAAAAAACAGACCGTGCCGATCAACGCAAGGTCAAATGACGATTCAACTGGACTAAGAGCTAGTGTGCTTGATTCTGTCATGCATTTTGTTTCACAACTAACACGAACTGAAATTTTGTGAAAATTGACAACAAAATATTAAAAAAATTCACACTACGAAAACTGAAACATCAGCTTTCCCAAAAGTCAATGTAAAATCGAAACGCGGTATTATGCTTGCAATTTTCATTTTATGAAAAATTGTAGTATGAATTTGTCATGGTGTGGTCTCGTTTACATTTTAGCTTTGAAAATATTTTTGACAAAGTTTTATCCCATTCCACACTTGACAGTTTGTGAGTTTTTGCCCAAAAATGGTCAACCTCAACACTGCCTACAAATTATAGAGTTAATAGTTATTCCTTCTTCGTGGCCTTTTTTAAACAATTTTTAAATTCTAAGTGGAGTTTAGGTCTATGTTTCTAAATATTTAAATCAGACGACACGTTTCAAACGTGGTTACGTTCTTCTTCATTGATTCCTCTTTAAGTTATCCTTGTTTTTAATTCAGTTAATTTAATATTATTAAAAGAATAAGAATTTAAACATTACATAATATGCAGTTAATTGGCCGATTTATGGAAACTCAAATTGGGATAATCCAGATATATTCTCCAGGTGAGAACCTCCAAAAGCCACCAGTCAAGCTATTTGGCATTAAATTTTGGCGATGTTTCCTTTCTCATCTGACAATTAAATGTCTTTTCTGCCCTTTTTTATCTGAACCCAAATCACCTGCTACTCGGTATAGATATATCGACAAGTGGTTAGAGGTAAAAAAGTACACTTTTGTTTGGGTATACTCTCTTGGGTAAAATGTAGTGGATCTTCTGTAGTTTTAAACAAAATCCATACAAATATAAACTGTTAGAAAATAGAAAATAGAAAAAAAAAATAAAAAAAAAAAATAAAACAGTTAAAAGCCAATCTAACAAAATTCTTGTTTGCTTTCATAACATTGTCCACATTTCACAACAACATTCACCATCATCCTACAGGTGGCAAAAGGACTTCATATAGGTACTATAAACATAGCAAGTTTAACCAATCCCACAACATTCTATTTTTAGCTTTAAATATGGCAAATTTTTTTTCTCGTTTTTTTTTTTCTGTTGGAATTCCACTAGAACACCCACCATTTGAAATAGTTGCAAACAATTTTGCCTCTCTCATTTGAATAACCAAGCCAAAATATGTGCTGTGGTTGACTTTTGTAATTTTTTTTTTTCGAGTAGGACCTTTTTCACAGAGGGCATCTGAGTTCTTTTTTGTTTGGGGCGTCCAGGGTTTAGTGTCTAAGTCAGCATTTATTTCTATTGGATTTAATTTTTTTTTTGTGGGGATAATATTGTTTGGATTATATCTTCCCCGAAGCTATTCAAGACAGGCGAACTGCTAACACAATTTTCAAATGAAACGAAATGACCTAGCCCATATCTGATCCTATGTAATATTCTCTTAAGCTTTGACCACCATATCAATATTGTGACTTAGTAGGGTTGATTCAAGTTGAATATAAATATGTATGTGTATATAAAGGCATGTTCAATTGGCTTTAGCCAATGCCAATCTTACCTATAGTAATTACTTACAGTATTTTTTTTTAATACAAAAATATCACTCATACGCCCGAGTGTATTCTTATACCACAATCAAATGCATAAAATAAAAATACAAAACAAATACAAAAAACAAAAAAACAACACAGTTGAAATGTAATTTGTTTCAACATTTCGCAACCAATTTGATGTACCACTGCACAGCAACAAGAGGGTGTGTTTGCTTCATGCTGCGACTACTTTTCTATCCCCGACCTGACCACTTCTGCCGCAATTAAGCCCCTCATCCGATCGACCACCCTTGCAATTTTCTGTAATTAATTGCTAATATCCTTAAAAAAAATCATCGAGCCAAACCACATCGATTCGATTCAACCAGCAACAAACAGCAGAAATACCATTTGTTCTGTCAGTATAAGCGCGCAAAATAATAATTATGAATGAATTCTATACCTCAATATTTGTAGTTTGTACCGCTGATGGGTGATGCGCAGGTTCATAGCCTTTTCCACCACTGAACACATCCACTCCCAATAAAAAGGATATTCTGTACTTCAAAACATGAACTAACGCCTTCGGGACACCCTGTCATGACAGACTGTATACAAATGTTTGAGATGTATGTATGTCAGCGTAAGACTCAACTTCAGAGTAGTTCAGAAGTGGAACGACGACGACAACAACGAATTACCTAACAAAAAGATTGTCCTGCGAAAAATTAACTGTAAACAAGGAACGATTCAACAGGTTCTAGTCAGTCGTTGTCGTGCCTTCTTACTGAGCGGTAGTTGGTTCAACTGGTCTGACAAAGAAAATCGGCGTTAGAAGATCCTTGTCGTTTTGTGTTGAGTGTTTGCACTTTAACCCCATTAAGGGAAAATTCTTTTTTTTGTGCTGCTGGAAAAAGTTTTTTGCGTGAATGTACATCCACCTATATGTAATTTCAATTCAGTGCAGATGTCAATTGACTTATTTCTCTGTTATTTGATTCTTTGAATTTTTTTTTGGTGAATACAAATAATAGAATAATTAAATTTCCAAGTAAATTAAATGTACGATTTTGGTGTGTGTTATTTTCCAAGAAGAAAATCATCAGTAAGACAACGTCGTTGAGCAGATTATAAAAGGATTAAAAAACACTGCAGAGTTGTGTGAAGAATTAATTTCTTTCTCTCTCTTCTGGGTCTACTGTCTGCTGGCAGTTTGAACTTTAATGTTGGATTAATTCAAAATGAATTTCAAATTTGTATTGGATTTTTTCAAATAAAGAAAATGTAAGTACAAATTGTATATCTTGCCTTCAGGGGATAAATTGTTTTGATTTATTAATTTTTCATATCACAAGCGAATAATAGATATTCCTTTTCACAATATACATAATATAGAAACGTTGATTAATGTTGACCATTGATTAAATTTTTATCTTTTGATGGTTGTTGAAATATTAAAAATTCACGATTCTAGGTTGAGAATAATTACATACATATATTATAATTTGTATTTTTAATGTAAACTGAATTAATCTTTGTCGGTTTTCGAGAATTCATTCATGCGTTTACGTTTTGTTTTTAAAGGTTTTGTTTCTGCCTCCAGAAATTCTTCTTCTGAGAATTAAGTCAATATGCCAGACTTTAATCGTACTTCAAAAACACCAAACAAAAACACTATACCTACAACCTATAAAATGTAATTATGTTTCTTGGAAAGCTTTACGTTCAAGTGAGAAAGTGGCTCTTTTAAATCTATGGACATTGTTTTTAATATTCAGGATGGTCTTTTTGTTACAAGGGATTTTGGGTTTAAGTTTTTTTTGCTACAATCCTTTATGTTTGTATAGAGGTACAAAAATATGCACATATATAACCGTAAAAAACATTTATTCATGATTTTGATCACAGAGAAGTCAAACAAATTGGGTCTTGCAATTCTGCCTGTCTGTTCCGGTACAACTCAATGTGTCGAAAATGATTTGGGGGATTTCTTAGAACTTGGCACCAACTGTTTTTTAATAATATACCTGCAGTCGAATCAAACGAATCAAAATTACTATCGAAACCAACAATAACGGACCCTACCGCATACAACTGTTAAAAAGTCTCTTAAATTTTTCAAAAACGGCTACAAGAAATTTGATTTAAATTTATTATTCTTATATAGGGGCCGGTTATAGGAAGGTATCAGCAAAACGCATCTTTTTGATAATATTATTTTTTAAGATAAGATTGAGAATATAAAAAGGGCACCAATCAATAAACAATTACCTAAAATAATTTATTCAGTAACAAAAAACTATTTGAAACAAATATGTGTGTCCAAAAAAAGCATTTTTTAATTTTCCTGATGTAAATTCCGAATGGAATTAAATTCTGTACGGAATTTACATCAGGAAAATAAAAAAATGGTTTTTTTAGACACAACTATTTGTTTCAAATAGTTTTTTTTTTATGAATAAATTATTTCAGGTAATTGTTTATTGATTGATATCCTTTTTATATTCCAAATCGTACCTCAACAAATAAAATGATCAAAAAGAAATTTTTTAGACTCTTAACGTTAGCAAAACATGAAAAACAACAGAATTGATTTCAAAATCAATTTTTTGTTTATATTTCATGTGAGTTTGGCTCGTAATTTTCTTATGAAATTGAGTGTTGGTGTATCATTTTTGTTTCCTTTTTCTAAATTATGAGAAGGGTTGAGTTCATAATTGTAAAATATTTTCGGTAGTTCAACCGTAACGTTACTTAAAAACTTTTATGAACACAAAATTTACAGTATCATTGCAGTATACAAACATCGGTATAAACGCCGCCGTTCATGAAAGTATTCAGTAACTATACAAATTGAATGAACAGATAATTAAGACTTTTTCGGTGTAGATGTGTCTGTAGCTTCGTAAGTTTTAATTTTCCTGAGGACTATTTTCTTCCTTCGTCCTGAAGCAAGATCTTCCTCCATTGTAAGGCTTGCCGGAACCGAAGTTTGGTGTCTATTTTTCCATTGTTAATTTAAAGGTATATATTTGAGTGTTATTATTTAATAAAGATGTTTCGGAACATGAACAAGATGTAAAAAAAAAACATAAACATTACTCACATTTTTGTTTGTATACTTTTGTGCAACCAAAAATAGAATGATACAAGTTTGCTTTACTTTTATTGTATTATTGCAGTATAAGTACAATAATGAACACAAGTGATACCGAATTTCTACGGAAACAATACTGGTCTTGTACAATAATGAACGCGATACTGGTAGTGTTATTGTATCTTTACGATTATGAACTCAGCTAAGCTCACACTTCGGTAAAAAAAAAATGTAATCGTCAAACATTTTTATGATTACATCACGTGAGCTGGATAAAAATTGGACGGTTGGTGCGTGAATTTGGTCAATGAACGCACATTTTTTAATTTTTTTTTAATAAAAAGAACTTTTCTCATCTTTTCAGCTTTCTTTCTAAGAATGTATAATTTATAAATTGAAAATGATTGTAATAGCTTCAAAAGGATACATTAAGAAAAAAGTTATAAACCAAATACTACAGCAAAATAATTTTTACGCAGTTATGTGGAATATTATTCAAATCGAATTTGATTTAATTTATTAATGTAACAATACAGCAAAAAAATATAGGTAATTGCTTTTTATAAAAAATTCCATATGATGGGATTGCATTGGCCTGCATTTTGAGTGACTGGCCACGACAAATTATGAAAAAATGCATCAAAATTATAAGAACACTTGTCATAAAAAGACGTACGAAGTTTATAAGTACAATCTCCTAATAAGGCTGCAAAAGAGCAGAAAAAGATTGGTTCTCCTAATATTTTTGCAGTGAAATTAATAATCCATGTATTGAAACAGCAAAAAAAATAATTAATGAAACCCTAAAAAATAAACAAAAAATCCTCAGTATAAGAATATGTCTCTGTTATCAATTTGTAAGGACTAGTTGATGGATTAGCAATGAGATAATAAGGAATGCGTTTACGAGGCCTTTAAGTCACCCGAAACTACAGAATTACTTTGGCCACCCAATTTTTTTTTGTTTTCAAAAATTAAACTAGCTAACTGATTTGTCTAAAATTAACGAAACTTGTGCAAAAAATGTTTAATCCGAAAAGAAATCATCAAAAGTTATTAATTTTTTTTAAATGCGCCAGTCACCCGATTTTGCGGTGCTAAAAAAATATATTTTTGTGTTTTTACTGTTTGTGCTTCGAGAAAGTCGCGGAACCCTGAAAACTCTTTGGCGGAACCCCAGGGTTCTGCGGAACACAGTTTGGGAATCGAGGCTCTAGAGGAGAAATTCAAGTTTTGTTTTAGCTCATGTACTGTACAGGTAGCTGCCATACATAACGATTTCGGTTTTATCAAGTTTTCTCAAAAGAGCTCAAACGATTTTAAATAAGCCATTTTTTTGGCATATTCCTTAATATTTCCTCAATGGCTGGTTGATTTTGTCATAATTGTATGTTCCGGTATTTCTAAGTAATTCAAAGAATATTGCATTTAGAATTTGTATAAATAATTTTTCTACGAAGAAACAAAATCAGTTTTTTGTTTTATTTTTTTACTTTTTTTTTTACATTTTCTTGGTTTTGTTTCCCCATTTTTCATAGGTAACGCTTTTCCAAATGGCTCAAATTATTGAACTTATAGCTACGTTTAAGTTGTAAGCTACGTGAGCAAGTTCATGCTATGCCAGTCGTGCATATTTTTTTTTAAATACCCGTGCAGAAAAAAAATCTAATTTTCGACAAGGTACTAGAGAGTTTTACATAGATTCTGGCAATGCAGTTTTTAGGTAGAACAACCTGGACCAGGTTCGCTGTTCTAATTTGTTTGACGTTTCTCACAAATCTGTACTGTTTTGTTGTGTTCTGATCTGAATTTTTCCTCACTGAACAATTCTAGACGGTGTGTTCACATTGGACTAACTCCTCCGACTATTTTTGACTTTTGCGATTCTTACCTCGCTCTTGGTTAAAAGAGAGAAAAGTAGTAGATTTAAAAAAAAAAATTAAAAATTTGGGGATTTTTTTGACCTTTTGTAAAATCGGAGGAGTCAGTCCAATATGAATACCGTCCTAAAATAAACAGATGTCTCTCACACTCATAGTAAAAACTGTGATATGAAAAAGAAGACAAAGGAAAAAAGTGTCGTATGATACAGAAATTGAATCGTGCTTATATAATGTTTGTTTTTCGTGTACAAGAGACATTCCTGATGGGGTACCGAAATATATGTTCAACAAGTTTTTACTAGGGAGGGTCTCACGAGTGTTTGGAAAGTTTTCGTAGTCTAAAATGTTGATACTGAAATCCAGCAAAGGCTTGCCAAGTATCTGATAAGATTTCCTCGTCTAGATTTTCTGTACTAAAAACTTACGGGGCCATTGCCCAAACTAGACAGAAACTTGGAATTTTTCACAGCCGGGTATGTAGTTCAAAAATTATTGTTTGAAAATTTCTGAAACAATGATTTTTTAAATTTATTTTTCAATTGCACATTAAGAAGTATTTGACTTTCCAAAAAATGTTCTTAAATATAATTTGAATACTTACATAAAGAGATATACATTTTTTTCATACATTTAGATTTGTTATAGTGTCAACATAATTTCAGAATTTGTTAAGTCAATTTATTTAGCAGCCTCAGAAGTTTTTGCACTACGTTTTGCTCTACCGAAAGGAAAGGTCCTGCACGACAAAATACCAACATGGCGAATTTGGTGAATTTAATGACATAACCTAGCTATCTGTTTCTGTTTATCATGGTCGAAATGAAAAGCATAAGCACACTTGTGGGATTGGGTTTTCATTCCTTCGCATAGTTGAACAAGTGTTGTAGTGGAGCTTAAAGTGTACCCAAAAAATAGAAGATAATCACCCCTATTACGGTTGTCGTGTCACTAAAACGATAGTAAAACGACACGTCCCTGATATTTATTAAAACTAATTTCGTCATAATGATGAGATGGTTGGAGATTGGAGAGAATGTCGAAGATTTGGGTTTATTTAAGCGCCAACTGTTGCCTGTAGACCTTGTCGTTGTACTCTCGTTTTAGTGACACGACAACTGTAATAGGGGTGAATATACCTAGAAGCATTACTAGGACAGGTTTTGACAATTTGTGTATTGCATTGGGCAAATAAATTGATTTTTTTTTTAAATTTACAAATATTAATTAATATTTATAATATTAATTCAAATATAAACCCCTGTACTAACACCAACGCAATTTTAAACAGTCAGTTTGTGAATGTGTTTTTTGATTAATTCATTTCCATTGTAAGCAATATTTCAAAATATAAAGAAAATCATTTCTAATTTTTCTCTTCTAAAAGTACATCAAGAGTTTTTATGTCATATAAATTTACGCGAATAAAAGTAAATCAATCCATTAAATCGATAATTCAATTTGCCACAAAAAAAATTTAGATTAAAACCTGAATTTACCAAGGGAATGGCTGTAGCCAAAGTGGCAGCAGACATAATTAATAGCCCAACTTTTAACCTGTTCCTTAGCATCTGACGAACTCATAACTTGTCATAAACGGAAGTATAAAATGAGTAGCAATATACAACCCCGTAACTGTTTTGTTTAGTTAAACTTTAAAAATATCCTTTGAATTACCTAATAAATATTCAGGAAACATTTCCTTTCCAATACAGAAAAAAAAAACACAGTCAGCTTAGCAAACTTTGTTAACAAAAAATTATTCGTTTGCAAATGTTTCCTTCTATGAAAAAAAAACGAATAGTTCGTGGTTCTTTTAATTTTGTATACTTCCGGCTGTATTGAATATATTTTATTTTAATTTAGCCATTGGTCGAAGCCAAACAAATTGAAACATTTGCCATCATAAATACATATGTTCCTATACATAAGAGTAGATACATACATACACTATATATTGACTTTTGAACTTTGTTTCTGTTTTTTTTATATTTTTATATTGAATTCACTGCGTATATTGTATTATCTTTTTGAGGATTATTTAATTTGCATTAAGTGAATTATTTATTATTTGCAATTATTATTTCTTATCAAGTACCTGAGCCTGAGCTGTGATATAAATGTTATTTGCTGTCTAATTTGATAGTTTTCTTTTTGTTTTATTTCGTTATTATATTCTTATTTTTTCAATTTTTTCAATTTGTGTCAGTCGTCACGTCGCGTCGAGAGGATGCACTACTGGGAATTTTTAATAAGTATGATGTGATTTAATACAAAAATTAAATAAATAAAACCCTTGATGAAGTAAGGAATTCTTACAAAACGTTGGGTAAATAGTGGATTAAAGTCTTTTTATTCGCACTCCAAATTCAAATAGACCAAAAGAGCCTAATATAACCATCTGAAAATATTCGATAAATAATTGGTCAAACACATACAACAACAAATAATTATGTGGCATAAATTGTTCACTAAAGGGTCCGCCAAATAACTTTTTTTTTTTTGAAAATGCATCATCAACATCGAGTGTAGCTTCGGCTGTGTGGCACGTAACGCCGTCCTAATGAAACCAAATGTTGCCAATATCCTCCTATTCAATTTTTGTGAACATGGCCCGATAACGATCGCCATTGACTGTAACGGCCACTCCTTGCTCAGTTGAAGAAAAATGGCCCAATTATGCCTCTGGACCAAAATCTGCACCAAACAGTGACTCGTTTTGGGTGTATCGGCTTTTCAATTTATGCGTGCGGGTTTTCTGTGCCCCGAATGCGACAATTTTGCTTGTTTACATACCCGCCAAGATCAAAATGAGCTTCATCTGAAAAGATGATTTTTTTGGCAAAATCAGCAAAGTAATGTCGCAATATTTCCCAGCATTGTTCAAGCGTATACACAACCATATTCTATCAGCGGAAGGATAAAAATAATTATCTGTTAAATCAGACATGAGCTAAGTGTTACCATTCACGAAATAAGCACTAGTTGAAAAAAAAAAGTTAGATGGCGGACCCTTTATTATATTGCAATAGATGAGAAGCTCTCCCGCCACTTAGTGAAGTAGGTAAAAATTCTGATTATATTAATTGTGGAGAAGAGAGTTGTTTGTTCAGTCTTTAAAACTAAAAATTCCTTGAACGAGCAAATTTTAACATATTGTGCGTTGTGCCATGTACATTGTAACTACAGTCGACGCCACCTTTAACGACGTGGCTTATAACGACTAGTCGCTTTTAACGACAACTTTTCCTTCATTTGGTTGGTTTTCATACAATTTGTATTAGTTTATCGTCGACTATTTTATTAACGACTATATTGCGTATAACGACGATTTTTAGACAAAAAAACAACTTCGGGTTTGCCGTTTACAACGACGGAATGACGAAAATTTCAAAGAAAAAGTAAACAACTGAGAACTCAAAACTGAACGTGTTCGAATATAAAAAAAAAAACATCTTTTCTTCGCGAATGACTTTAAATAGGTTCTTTATTATTCTGTTCCTAAAATTTAAAAGCGCATACTTATGTATGTTTTTCTGTTTTTTCTAATCAATCATTTTCTCGCTAAGTCGGATATAACGACTGGCGCGCCGACTATTGCGACCACAATTTTTCTTACAATTACAGGTTATTGTTTTGAGCAACGAATGCGGGACAGGTTTTAGTTACCTATGATAATTTGATTTTCGGACTTTAGTCGAAAACTAGCAATTTTAATCAAAAGTTATTACGCCTATAGCCACTAAAAACTAGTTAATGAATGATTTGTTTAAAAAAAAAACAACTTCCTTTTAATTCACGTCGGCGGCCAAAAATATTTGAATTTGACAAATGTTTCTCAGGAATTCCAAGTTTTACCGGTAAATTCTAGAGTTATCACATTTCGGAGTCTAACGGTAGCATATAATATTAATTTTTGATGTTTATCGATGTTTTTTTTAACATCCTCAGTTGATAGTATAATATCCTGTTCGTTATTCTAATTATTATGCTTACCCATTGGGTAAGTCAAGTAAACAACAGAAGCAAGTCCTCAATAGCAAGTAGGTACGAGTGACCTTGAGTGGCATTTTAGGTATGTATTTAAAAACAAAATATGATTTTTAATATTTGATGACCTTAGGTGACCTTTCTTATTTTTATTGACAAATAATAATTATTTCTTTAATCTCATTCAAAGAAATTCTTGAAAATAAATTAAATAACAACATTTGTTTTTCAAATACAAATACAAAAAAAAAAATTGATTGCCCCACAGAAATCATTGAACTCAATATTTTTAAATAAAAGAGCAAAGTGATTGAAATGGGTATAGGTTGGTATTTGGGTATTCAATAAGATATTGTGATTTTATATAATGATATAGATCTATTCATACATCAATTTCCTATAAAAACTAGACATCTTTTTTTAACATTTACCATCAATCATTTTTTATCATTTAACACTGATTTAATGCAAACATAATCATTGGGTTACCTTGATGGAGAATTGAGTTTTGTCCTTCGATAAAAATACTTTTAAACTTCCTGCTGACATGAATTACCTTTCTTGAGACAATCAAGTAGTCAAATTTTCACTTTTAGCATCGATCTGCCACTTATATAGACTGGAAAGTAATGTTGACTTTTGAAGTTTGATTTTACCCTAACATTTTTAGATTAATTAATAAAACCATATAGACTTTAGAGCCCCCAGCAACATTTTGGTGTGAATAAAAGCAAAAATTATCTGGTATTTTAAGAAAGGTCTTATCTTAACCGTTGTTGGGGCATTTGTAGGTAATGCTGCATTGAAAATACGTTTTTCTCGAAAGGCTATAGATACAAATATAGCAACTCCAACTACAACATAAATATATGTATGTGTGTATTTTAAGTAGCGTCTTCTAAATCTCTGTTAGAACTCAAAACGTCTTTGTTTAATTATATTAAAAAAATCTGGTAGCCAAGGCCAAACATATTTTGGTGGGATCAATGAGCTATCTAAAAATTTCGTTAAAAAAGTCGGGGGTTTTACATCTAGGTGACGATGACTTCTGCTGTATATGCATCGAATTTGATATGCACTTAAGGAGTTGGAGGCTTTCGGATGATACTCAAATGGTTTCCTAAAAGTCTAAAAATTCAACACAAAAAAAAAAAAAAATTAAAACTAGGTGCTTGGAGACTAAAGAAATCGTTATCCGCTTTACAGGGAATCAATATCTTTTGGTTTATACCTTCATGTGCAAAATCTGCTGTGAGTTCTCGGTCTATATGCACCCTCACCCATACAATCCTAACTGATAAGCAGAATGACGACAAACGACTAAGCACATACATTTTGTTGTTTTTTTTTAATGTGTTTCTTAACTGTTTCTTAACAGAGTAAAGCGTGGGAGCTGTTTAAAAATACGTGTTATAAATTCAAATTACTGGTGTTATTTTTCAAGGCAATTTAAGGATATATGAACTGAAGAGAAATGTACATTGATTCATAATGAAAACATTTATTAGCTGTTTTTCAAGAGCTTAAGTACTATCTGCTTTTAACGGTAGTTAGATACTATAAAGTTAAATGTTTTTTTTTTTCTCCAAAATTGAATCGATGATTAAAAACAGTATAAACAAATATTGTGTAAAATTTTTATGAACACTTGTTAAAAGAAGACTACAAAGCCTTAAAAAACACTCTTTTTTAAACAAATTTTTTAAACATTTTTAAGAAAAAAATTTGGTATAGAAAATTTTAAGTATACATATATTAATGTACAATTCAAAAGGGTTTATGGTCAAAACTCTAAAGAGGTTAATATTATTTTTTTCAAAATTCTGATTTTCAAAGCTCTGCTTTCAAAATTCTGCTTTCTGCCAAAGCTGAAGCCAAAGGGGTCAACAATGGATTATGAATAAAAATAAAAAAAAAAAAAATATTATAAAGAACAAACAAACACAAAGAATTTTAAAAATTAGAACAGACTTGAGAGACATAAATTAAGCGAGTAGAAAGTAAAAAAGCTGAATTTTGTAAAACCGAACCAACAAAAAACAGAATTTTGAAAACCAGAAGTTCGACCCGCTCCCATTCAAAAGTAATTCTCAAAAGAAATTATCAACCGTTTTTGAAATATTCAATTAAAAAAAAATAAAATATTTGAACTAAAGTTATGTATAGCTAGTAGTTAAGTATTTGTTTTTAATACAATTTTTTTTTTTGAAATTATTAAAAGTGTTAGAGATCCTACATTAAATTTCTTTTAAAGTCAGAAAATGCGATTGTAAAAAAAATAGTTCTATTGCAGGAACGGTACACCTTACTTATACTGATGTTAATTTTTGGTGAAATTGTTTCGTATATAAAAGAAGGACAAATCAGGACTATCCCAAAGACAGTTTCTTACCAAAATCGTTGTATCCATTTTTGATATTGAATATTAAGTTTTAAAAAACATAAATTGATATTTTAATAAAATCAAAAAATAAACAAAATCGGTTTGAAAGTTTCCAAGAATGTCGAACTCAAACCTCAAGTAGTAGCCTATGCCTATAAGCTGATTTTTTAAATTAATAAATATAAATATAATAATTAATATAGTTGGCCGTTTTCGAGAAAAAATAATTATCGTGAACAAATTCTGTGTGACAGATACCAAGTTTAATTAAAATCAATTAAGCCATTTACATTGTAGCCGATGCTTCAGACAGACAGAATTAAGTGACCCTATATTTTTTCGCGTTCAACTTAAAAAGATGAAATATGGGGGGCACTGGTAGAAACACGCCGGTTATTTGTTATATTATATCCGTTAGAAATTGGTAAAAATATGTGTGATGTCAAACCTCATGGGAATAAAAAAAACGGTTTTACCTTTCTACAATTGTTTTACTAGTAGTTGTAGCTTGTATGCACAAAAAAATAGTTCGGCTTCAAGGAGCTTCTTTTTTTGTTTCAAATCAAAGTTGGTATTCATTGTTTAGTCAAGTTCTACAAATCACTTGAAAGATTTGAAGTCTAAGGACCACTGCACTACACTGCACAGTTACCAGAATAATTTGCACTTAAGTTATGCATATTGTATCACTGCGAAAACATTTTGTACCATATAGATAGATAGATAAATTCATTTTTTAAACAGTTTTTAAATGATTTACATGAACGTGTTACAATGTTTTAAATGAATAAGATGACAATGAAGAAATATGCCGTCTGTCAGAGTGACTAACATATATAATGTTTTAAATATTTTAAATAAATTCGGAAATAATTAATTTTCTATAATGCAAAGCTGCTTCACAGTATTTATACATTTTTGTACCATATATATTGCGCACTTAAGTGCAACTGCTGTGACAGTGAAACTGGCCCTAAACAATACAATATATACACAAATCATTTAATGGTTCTTCTTCTTCGTTTGTATGTACAAACACAACATAATTTTTCAATTGGTTTAAATATTTTAAGTGAAAGATAAGAAGATTATCTTTTTTGTGCTAAACTTTCTTCAAATTAAATATTTTGTAATTATGAATTTATAAAAACTAAGATATGTTTTGTATCTTTCATCTTGTATTAAGTTAAACCCTCTTCCAAAACCATAAATGCTCCTTATTAATATGCAAATAAATTATTGTTAGTTGCGACAATAACCCAACCAAAACTAAATTAATTGTCTAATTATAAACGAAAACAAAAAATGGGCACGACTGGATCGCACAAACTTGCTCTCGTAGCTTACAACTTTAACGTAGGTAGCTTGAAGTTGACAGTGTGCATATGTATTGGTTCCATAACATTATGATATCATGAAAAAAAGTTGTAAGAAACTAGTTAAAATATAAATTACTACTATAATTACTTTTTATTACTATAAATTAATATAAATTTGTTATTTCAATAGCTTAAACAGATAGAGCCAAAAGGAAGTAGACATGCCATCTGATTTTTGGCATTCGGTATGCAAACTTTTAGAATTTAGTAAAATATAATTTTATACAAAATTAAAAAAATATTCGTTCAATATAGCTTTTGACGGCCTTTAGTCCATACAAATTGGCGTTTCGTCCCGGCGTTCTCTTTTGGACTCTTCAGTTGACAGTGAGGGCCTTGTCAAGACGCAATTTTTATTAAGTTCAGTCCAGCTTACATCAATTTTAAAGCGAAAATCAATTGTGAACTATATCCAACCCAATTAGAATTTCTAATCAAGAATTGGACTAAAGGCCGTTAAAAGCTATATTGAATCAATAATTCAACAAGTCCAATTAAATAATGCTAAGTCTCCTACTTGGCTGATGTATTTCAGTAATATATAGAATTTATATTATAAAAAAACAATCATACAAAAAATATTCATTGACCCGTTTTCAAGATATTGAATTTTCAAAAAAAGAAAATTTCAATATTTTTTTTTTAAATCCAAAAATTATTTTTTCGAAAAATTGTATATACAAAATTGTTAAAATTGTAAGGGAACTCTTCCATACAAAATTTGGTTGAAATCGCTGCAGCCGTAAACGAGAATTTTGAAAACCAAAAAATTGGTTCTATGACAGGTACCCTTAATAACCGTTATAAAATTTTTATTTTTCTACCAAAACGTTTAATGTAGTAATTATAGCAGCTCGTAATTTTTTTTATCAGAATCGTTAGAGCGGTTTTTGAAATAAATCAATTTGTCTATATTGGTTGTATTGCAGGTACCGTTATTTGTTCAACTAAAAAAAATTTAATTTTCCCTCTAGGGACTCCCCTAAGAACTTTAAGTCCAAAGTTTGAAGAAAATCGCTTCAGCCGGTTAGACTGCAGGTCGAGGTACATACAGACAGACGTACGGACGGACAGGCAGACAGACAGAATTGCGAGACCCAATTTTTGTCGCGTTCTCTATCATGTTAATTTCAAGGAAAATGATTATCCCGAGTTCGATTTTTTGCACGAATCCTAAACTTGCCCTGCTATACTATGTATATCGCAAGTAAAAACACAAATTACCAGGCACGTTTCGAAGAGATTATTAATTATTATATGTTTTTGTAACCTGTACCGTGAGATTTTTGTCATACCCTATGTTATATACAATATTGCTTGCTCTAATTTCGTCTAAAATGTTACCATGATGGTGTCGGCGGGTCGCCCGTAAAATTCAGAGCTCTAAAACACGCATGACGACGAAAAGCAAGTCTCAGATGCTTACTCACAATTCCATGCGTTATAATTTGATTAAATCAATTAGACATATGATTCTGTTGCAGAGTCTTGATGTATTGTATAGTAGAAGTGTGATTTATAAAGTTGAATTTATTTTTTTTTTTATTTTAAAATAGCGCATTGCATTGCTCGAAGAATAATAGCGTGAGCTAGTTCTCGGATGTTTTTGTTATTTTTGTACAAATCGTTTCAAGAATTATTTTTAAAGTAATTTTAAATTATTGTTGATATTAATAGGTATACAATTTGTCTTATCGATAAAAGAAGGTGTTTGACTAATAAATTGTATGATTCATTTTGAAATAACAAACATTGAAAAATTTCATAAGTGTGAATGTGAAATTATGTACAAATTAGACTCTCGTTGTTTTTTTTTTTTAATCGGAATACCGGCTCTATAGACATCAATCACTCTATTGATATCATTTTTGTTATTCGAGTACATTTAAGTATGTATGTATGTATACAAGGAGCACGGACATATTTGAACAATTTTGATTAACAAAAATTCAGGACATTTTTACACTCAAGACACAAGATATGTCATCAATCAAAATTATTGTGTCCACAGGTGTTTGCTCTCGTGATTTTTTATACAGTTGGATATTATAATCAAACAACAACAAAAAAAAAAACAAAGCAGAAAAATTGATGGATAAATGTTCTTAAACTAAAAAATATCAATCAGGTGAGCAGATACATATTGCAAATATAAAAGTGTTTGCTTCCTTATGTGCCTTTGAATATATACGTTTTGAAAAAGGTGAAATCAATTGTAAAAGAAAACATCATTATACTTTAACTTATTGCGTTTGGAAGAAATAAGTGTTGTTCTATGTTTGGTTTACATTTAAGTCTAATTTTATCAATGTTTGCTTGAAACAAATTTGCCCTTCCTTGTCACCGACATAAAGGCATTAAATTGTACCAGACCAAAAACATAAATGTTAAGAAACGAGCCAAGTTAAATATCAAATGTGTTAACTACAGTTATATTGCAAAACCTAAAAAATATAAGTGAAATTCGTTATTTTATGATTACTGATTAAAATTTGTAAGGTTTACTTGGCAAGTTTTCTTTTCACTACTCAATTTCTCAAGATTTGAATTGACTAGTTAATCTATCAAATTTCAGTCAGTAATCATTAAATAACAAATATCACTTACCCTGAGGCCACACGAGCCAGTACTGGCTTACAAGTTACAATACATTTAAATTTTCTTACTAACACATACAAACCTGAAGAACTTGCTCGTCAACTGGCTTGCCATTTTTGAAGCCAGTTGGGAAGCCAGTAGAGAAGACAGTGGCCTCGTTCAGACTTGTATATAAAGGGATGACATTTGGAACATCTTGTTACCAATTTGTCAAGCCATAGACTGTCAAATTAAATTGAGAGATTGCTACGAAGATGCTGCATTGAAATACTTAAAGACATCTGAATTTTTGGAGATTAAATTTGTTGTGACATTTTGGAATGAAATATTTCTAGCACCACGTAATTTAGTTTCTTATTTATCTGTCAACGTATGAACTGTCAAACTTCATTAAAGGTGGCTACGATGATGATGGATTAAAAAACCTCCAATCCGAAATTTTTGAATTAGATAAAAATCAATCCCTTTTACTTTGACGCGACAGAAAAGTCTCTCAATGCATCCGTCAATGCATTGGCAGTACTATGCGTTGACCATCGCAAGACTTGATGCAGAATTCGACGTCATTTTTTCTTAAGTAAGAAAAAATCGAAGTCCGATGCCAAAGCAAATGCAATAAAAAAATATATGTATTTAGAATCTTAGATAGGATATCCTAGTAAAAGCTGAACGTGACCGCAGATACTTGAAAGCACCTTGCTTACAAGTTGCATGCCCCCTACGTCACAGCATATTCACGTATACGAACTTGACAGTCAATCTATGTAGCCAACTGGCTTGCCAGTACTGGCTCGTGTGGCATCAGAGTTATAATTTTGAGGTTTTGCAATATTACTCTACCTTACATATTTGATATTTTACATTTATATACATTAATTTACAACTTGGCGTACTTTTAGATCTTACTACTTTTCATACCAGTTTGCATGGTTGACTTGTTATCGTTACTTACAGGTTTTTGTATAAAGGAGATCTTAGCTTGTTTTTTACCGATAATGTTAGGTGTGATTTTATTTCTTTTTGCAAGGATTTTTTTTGTCAGGTGAAAGTGGGTGGAAAATATGATTAAAGTTAATTTTTCAATTTATGCCACTAGTTATGCTACAAGTGTTTGATATGTTTTTCACCCCGGAGTGTCATTTGTGTATATTAAATTTTCACTTCGCTTGATTTGAAATATATGACGTGCGGCGCATCCAACCCCTCAATTACCATAGTTTCGCACTTCGGATTTGATAGATTTTTGACAATCAAAAGTAAAGGAGTTGATCCTCCAATGGCAAACCGCTATTACGTTTAATTTATTAGAGGGATTCACACCCATCGACAAGTCGATCAATCTGCGTCGTTTTTTTAGCGTTCACATTTGTTGACCGCCTCATCAACTTCATTTGTAAATACATTTTCAGAAAGCAAAGCAAACACGGCGTAGTTTGCACCAGTTTCAGCAAAAGAAATTCATTTTTTCTCCTTCCTTTTGTGGGTTTACTTCTAATTAACCCATTCTCCATAAATTACACATACAAATTTAAAAAAAAACACGAAAATCCAAATTTTCAGACATGTTAATCGTTCAACTAGTGTTCACATTAGCTACAGCGCAGCGGTCGTTTGACCGAGCAAAATATCAAAAAACTTCCGACAGTCGTTCAACTTGTGTTCATATTACAAATTATGTGACGTTTCGACTCAAGTTGATGAACTTGTCAACTTGCAACATTAAATATCTTTAATCAGTATTGAAAAACTAAACCAAGCATCAAAAATGGGTGTGTTCATTTTGAGTAAATTTAGCATACTCTTGCTATATTAGACCATGGTAAGCATAAGTGGTCAAACTTAACTTTGACTTTTTTTCTAAGCGGCACTTAATATTTATTATATGAAATGTCGGGTCTCTTTGAAACAGTTACATTTAAATTATTGTATTTCTTCTATACCTTTTGACTATCAAATGTAAAATTAGCTACTGTGGGTCTTAGGTCAATTTTTGATGATTTAAGAAAAATTTAAGTGTTGTTTTTGTTTTGAACGTTTTTACGACCTACTTTTACATTTACAGTGTTGTATAGTAATGGTTCGATTATTTTTATATCGGTCAACGAGAAAATAATAAAAACAAGTTACAATGCTGTAATTTCGAATTGAAATGTGGAACAAAAGTAAAAAATAAACAAATTATTTTTTCTTTGATTTAATTTTCTTGTTAAAAAAAAAAAAATGGCTAAAATCGAAGTACTAAATTGCAAAATAATGACAAAATCAATCAAGCCAGTGACGAGATATTCGAGAAAATACCAAATCAATAAATTAATTTTTTTTCATTAAAGCTATTCTAGAGTTTACATATACGAAATTTAATCAAATTCGTTGGAGCCGTTTTCGAAAAAAACTTGAAACCAAAATCGTTGTATAGCAGCTACCCGCAGATGAGCTAAAATAAACATTTGAATTTCACCTCCAGCGAATCACAGTAAAATGCTAACAGAACATTTGAAGCAAATTCGTCCAACAGTTTAGGATCTAGCTCGATTTACATTGCGTACATCGGGACGCACAGACGTACAAACGCACAAACGCACAGACGCACATAGACGGACAGATTGATAAGGGCGTCCTGCCGAAAAGAGGTTTTTTTTTTTAATTTTATCCATCATTGTTATGATAGTTTTGACATAAACCTCAATTTTTGCTTGCGAGGTAAGGTATGGATTCGTAAGAAGAATTGAACTTGAGATATTAGGTTAGTTAAAAAAAGGGAGATTTCGGAGGGCCTCAGCAGTCAGCAATGTCAGTTGCCTCAACAGGATTCCTAAATAAAAAAAACCTCAGTTTGGCCGATATCTCCCTTTCCTGAACACGCCTTTTAATTATCCCTAACATTTAGATAACGATTCTGTATGTCTGTCTGTCCTCGCACATACTTCCTAAATGGCTGAATGTATTTTCTTCAAACTTGGTACATACTGTTTTTTGAGTAACGTGCCAAAGGTTTTTTTGATTTTGTTTTAGGAAATAGGAATATTTTGCCGAAAAACTTAATTTTGTTTTTCTCAAAAACGGGTCGAAAGATTTTGTTTAAACTAATTCATATAATTATGATAAGGAAAGGCTACTTTTTTGGTAATTTTTAAAAAGGGTTTGTTTTTGCTACATACCTCTAGGTTTTTTGGTTTTTGATTTTGTCGAATAGCACAGGAAATATAGATTTTTTTGTGCAACGAAATATAGGACGGCTGAATTTTGTATACCTGAAAGAGGGCTATTAGAAAAGCTTTTGCCCAGTTTTTCGGGATTACATCGCCATCCCCCTGGGCAAATCCGCCATTTTGTAAAACGCAAAGTGATCTTTATCTCCGAAATTATTGATCTTAGATGAAATTTGTAAGGCCAATCTTTCGTTCACTGATAATTTTTTTTTCGGTGCGGGCGATATTTTCAAGGTTATGTCGTCTTATTATTTGTTTTTTTTTTCACATTTACACATTTTTGTCATCCTCGAATAAGCTAACGTGAATTACTTTTTGAATGAGAATTTTAGAACACTAAATTTCCAAAATTTTGATCCATCTTTGAAGATGATGAAATACCACAGTCAAAAGTTACAGCCATTTTGGTTGCGCTAAAATGAAAACTCTGGAGTAAATAAAATACTAAATTGTTATTAAAATTAATACAAACACCAAAATGTCTGTAACTTTTCAAATATATTAGTATGATGGAAATTTAGTGTTCTAAAATTCTTACTTGAAAAGTAATTCACGTAAGTTTGCAATTGTAAAAAATTGTAATTGCAAAAAATTAAAAATAAACAACATTACCTTGAAAATATTGCTTGCATCACAAAAATGTATGTATAAACGAAAGATGGTTTAATTGCCTACAATTTTGCCCTTACAGTTAATCGTATAAGATCAATAGTGTTGGAGACATTGGTCCATTCGCATTTTCCAAAATGATGAATTTCGCCAGGGTCATATGGCGTCCCGAATACCCGGACATAAGCTTTTCTAATAGCCCTCTTTCATTTATAAAGGAATCAGCTTACCAATATTTTATTCCACGAAAAAATCTATATTTATTGTTCTTTATCAGCTCAATTGATTTAGCAGATCATTTTCCAAAAGCTCTAACTTAGGACTTGAATCGCACCATCTTCAAAAATATATGAAAATTTGTTAAACTTTGTGGTCTACAAATTGTATCACGAAAACAATTTACGTAAGTTTACGAAATGAGAAAAATGTGAGCAAGAAGAAAAAAAGTAAAAAAAAAACAAACGACATTACCTAAAAATTATTGTCCACGCAGAAAAAAGTTTTGAAGGCATATAAATATAATTTTATTTCCAACAAATTTGATTATAACAACTTTTTACTTAAAATCGATAGTTTCGGAGATATAGATCCATTCGTGTTTTCCAAATTGTCGGATTTCCCCAGGGCCCCAGGGGGAAAATTACGAATATTTTTAAAATTTGGTTTAAAGTGTTTTTTTTTTATTATTTTCAAGAATATTTGTAAAATATCATGATTCTAAATTCGAAAACAACGGTACCTTCCATACAAATGCTGAAAAATCGTAACAAAAATTGTATTTTTTGTGGAAACAGTTCCAAGGATTTTGATAAAAAAATAAAGGTGATGTTATGCAAACTACTTTCAAATAATAAAATATTTTATTTTGCATTCCTAGTAACAGTAATTAGTAGTAGCCCGTAGCGTAATGGTTAGTGCGTTCAACTGTCACGCTGGAGGTCTGGGTTCGCTTCCCAGCCTCGTCCACCTAAAAACTAAAAAGTTTTTTCAGGGCTATTGCCTCTTGCGAGGAATTGACAAATCCTCCAAGAGTATCACTTGTCACGAATAAGTGCTTCTCGTCTAGCCGTTCGGATTTGGCATAAAATTGTAGGTCCCTTCCATTCCTGTCGATAGGCGCACACAGGAATGGTTGCGAGTTGTTAGTCACTAGGCCCTGGTTCTTCATGAGCCGTTGTGTCACCTGATTTTTTTTTTTTTTTATTAACAGAACTTACCATAGAACCACTTTTACTATTGTTGACTTTTTCATTAGTATTGAATAAAGCGATTTGAATTATTGTTTTTATGCTCCCAAAAAGTATAAATAATATAGCCTATCAAAATAAAAAAAAAAAATTCAATTCTAATCATAAAGCTTTTTTCCGGAGCCAGACATTATTTCTATATTATTATAATATTTTTCTTTTACAAATTATGTATCACATACTAAAATAAATCAGTAAAATAGAAGACCTAAAGCACTTTTTAACTCTGGACTTGATAAATTTTATAGGTATGTTTTAAGTAGGCAAGTAACACTGCTGTAAATACTGAACTTACAAACGTTTGCAAAATCAGCATTTCTATTCATTAATCTTAACTTAACATCACAGCATTAATGAAACAATATAACTTACATTTTCACTGCGTGCCATCCAGCCATGCAATGACGTTTTTTAAGAAGTGTGATTTAATTCCACAGTCTATACTAAGGCTTACGGTAGTGGTGTTGGTAAATTCCCTCGAATGAAAACGATTTATTAGAGAAGATATTAACTGTTCGTTAAAAATAATTATAAAATATAACTTTAAATTATAATTATATAGAAATTAGTTCATAAAATAAAAAGCACTCATACGCCACAGTGACCGTCATATATTCTAAGTGGTAAATTTGGTCTGTATCGCTTATGTTACTTACATATATTTCAAAAAGCTATCATAATAGGTAATGGATTTTCTTAAATAACAAATATATGTTAAATATATACATACATACTCGAAGGTACCAGACTGTAAGTTTTAGATTTAGTTAAACGCCAACTGTCGCTTCAAGAGCCATGTGTCCTTTTACTGCCGTTTTAAATTAATAAAACCGATAAAATAAAAATCATGACTGAAAGCGTTGCACGTAACATATATGTTAATAGGTAAATGCACACACATATCATATGTACATAATATGGAGGTAGCAAACTTTTATGAATTCACACCGGCTACCTACCTTAATAAAATGTTCCTTCATCCATGTCAACATTGTGAAATAAAAATAAATTAGGGATTGTTTCAGAGAGCTTCATCTACAACACGGCTAGGTGGTCAAGAGCCCTTACCTTAGCAGACTCCTGTGTATTATTCAAACTTTTCACAACACCTCCATTTTAACACTCTCCCTCTGCCACCCCAAAACACCTCTGTCATCGTCTACTAATTATTACATATTGTAACTTTTCCAGTTTTTACTTCTCTTATTTTTATTTTATACATGGAACCAAAGAGAGGTCATGCACATGCGATGTATTTGCCTTTCACTGAGGAGCTCAGCTCAACTCAGCTCAGAACAGCTCGACCTGGTCTGGGTATCATGGTGACATAGAATCTCGCAGCAGCCCAAAGGATGTGTGTGTATACTTTTAGTTCAATGGCGTTAACACAAATGTTTGCTTCGCCAAACGCCAACATGCAAGGGGAACGACGAAGACGACCGACACGGTGGCGTTCAAATTAAATTTCCCTTTAAAAAATGTTGTTAAAAAATATTTAAAATGCATCAAGGAAAGCTTTTTTAAAGGGAAAAATATATACACAGACGATTAGCGTCGAGGACGAGGACATAGTGTCGTTGTTGTTTTTATTGTCGAGAGTCCGTCGGCGTCGTCTCTCCCTCCTTTCTCCAGTCACCGCCATTGTGACGATGTTTGTTTACAGTTTGGCGTGAATTTGCTAAGCTTCTTTTGTTTTTGATGCATTGCATAGCAGCATTAGCAGGACGTATGAACAGGATTCATTATGCATTATCTGGTAATGCACTTTGCAGTATTTTTGTTGTTTTCTGCCAAGGTTTATCAAAATTGGTATACAAAAGAAATGAAAAGAAAAGAAAAACAGTGACATTAATACTATAAGTTAAATGAGTTTAGTTTCTTTTGTATTCACGACTCAGCAATAGAAATATAAAAATGATTTCGGCAAAGCAGGTGACAAATTATGCTACTGGTCAATATTTTTTTAAATATCCAAAAATTATGTCTTCAAAAATTCATCATTGTGCATATTTCGCCCTGCAGAGCGAATGTTTCACGTTGGTTTGGAAGAACCTTTATGGTGATCAATTATCAATATTTTTGATGAACTGTGAATTTTAAAATCTATTGTGAATAGTTCTACTGATGAACTTGGTATGACGGCTGTAAAAAATGTTGTTATTCCCATCAATTTTTCTATCAAACACAAATTCTTCGTTGACAAATGTATTAAAAATATTCGCTGTGGTAAACGATTCTCATTTGCAAACATTGCATAAAAGTTATTATTACAATTTATTAAACTTTACATTAATGTATAGAATAATATAAATTACAGCTCTATAGCTATCAGGGCTTAAGGCTATGCATAAAAGTTTTTTGGTATTTTTTTATTGAAAAGAGAAATTTTAACACGAAATGTCTTCGGTGTAATCGTTTTTTGAAGAGAATTATAATAATGAAGAAAGTGTTATCGTGCAAGCCAAGATACGCAAGGCATTACGAGATGCTTCAGACCCACTTGATTTAGACGAAAATATGTAAGCAATAAAGCTTTCTCCTCACTCCTTGCCACCCTGTTACATCTCGTTCTGGTGGTCCAAACTTTTTAATTCCAACGCAATCTCTGTCCAATTCTTCATAATAATCGGCTTTGGGCAAATTCCCTTTGTGAAGTCTGGGCTCGCTTCCATCAGATCCACCAATCTAGGAAGCTGTTTTTTGTTGCTTGCAATTTTGTAAAGAAAACATTTGTTAATAAATACATAGCAATATCTAAGAAAGAGGTACAAACTACTAACATTTTGAATCCAAATAACAAAATTAAAGTAAAACGAAAATAACGCGTCAAATGAAATAGGTACTATTTACATAAAATTTTTGTTCGTTATTCAAAACGAATCAAAAATGTATCAATTGGGATGCATAAAGGCTAAAGGTAGTAGCCCGTAGTGTAATGGTTAGTGCGTTCGACTGTCACGCTGGAGGTCTAGAATCGCTTCCCAGCCTTGTCCACCTAAAAACTAAAAAGTTTTTTTCAGGGCTACTGCCTCTTGCGAGGAATTGACAAATCCTCCAAGAGTATCACTTGTCACGAATAAGTGCTTCTCGTCTAGCCGTTCGGATTCGGCATTAAATTGTAGGTCCCTTCCATTCCTGTCGAAAGGGGCACACAGGAATGGTTGCGAGTTGTTAGTCACTAGGCCCTGGTTCTTCATGAGCCGTTGTGCCACCCGATTTATTTTTGTAGTAGCCCGTAGCGTAATGATTAGTGCGTTCGACTGTCACGCTGGAGGTCTGGGATCGCTTCCCAGCCTCGTCCACCTAAAAAACTAAAAAGTTTTTTTTCAGGGCTACTGCCTCTTGTGAGGAATTGACCAATTCTCCAAGAGTATCACTTGACACGAATAAGTGCTTCTCGTCTAGCCGTTCGGATTCGGCATACAATTGTAGGTCCCTTCCATTCCTATCGAAAGGCGCACACAGGAATGGTTGCGAGTTGTTAGTCACTAGGCCCTGGTTCTTCATGAGCCGTTGTGCCACACGATTTATTTTTTTAAAGGCGCAGAACATTCGCTATGCGGGACAACGATAACAAAAATGACAAATAAACAATAAAAACTGCCGTCGGCGAATGTTCGGCGCCGCTTTCGCGTTGGTTTGGGAGAACCTCAGGAACCATTGGTTTTCGTCTGAGCCGGTGACGTTGGGACACCCTTAATAATAATAATTGACAAATGTCACACTTTTCCACACTTTTATTTGTGTTTCATAGTGGTCGTACGTATTGGGAAATGAAAATTATGGAATGTAATTGATTTGAACCGGTTTCACCTCGTCTTTTGAATTCCATCGCAGATTCGCCGTGTCACTTTTATATAGAAATTTCATCTACACTCGAGCTGAGTACTAGGCTTATGCTGTTTTCCATTGGTTTCACTTATTCGTAAATCCAGTGGGATAGTGGAAGTTGCTTCTATTCAATTCTTAGGTTGATATCTGTATGGGTGAATCGTCAAATAGGAATTATTTGCTGCCACACAAAAAGTGAAATGTAAAACAGGAGAGTATAAACGCCGAACTTCCAAATAATATTTTTTTTTGCTTTTTGCTTGATCTATTTTGTTTAATTTTATCAATAACTTTGATTTTAGATGCAAATTTAATTAAAATGGAAAGTTAAAAAAAAAACACGAAGTACATTGTAGTTTGTTCTGACGTTTGAGTTTGTATGCATAAGTGCTTCTTGAGTGGATTCTGATTTTGAAATAAAGAATCGAATTTCTTTTTTCAGAATCCTTAGAAGCGTATTTTGTGTGCCAATGGAATGTTTTCAGAAGACTTCCGAACGCTTGTGTACGCTTCCAGACGTCCAATGGAAAACGGAATTAAAAAGATACAAACTCACAAAAATTCAATTAACCGTTGCATAATTTTAAAATTTAAAGAAGAATTAAATAAAAGTATTATTGATCACATTTCCAAAATAGAATTTATTAATTAAAATTGCATTAAATGCCTAATGGTTCCGATTTCCGTGCATTTGTCGGAACTCTTCTATAGTCCAATCAGCAAACTGATTTATTCCTTGTGTATAAGTGGTCTTTCCCTGTTCGTAAAGAAGGTTATGTTCTTGAATTTTTTTCAAGTTTGTGCAGAAAATCCCCTTGCGAAGATTATGTTCATTCTCATCAGCGTATACCTTTTTATGCTTTGCCTAAAACGAAATAATTTTTTTTAAGAACACCGATATTTGAGTTAAATAAACTTAATGTTCATTATGAGCAAACCTTGAAATCAGCAAAATCGTCATCAGAGCAACTCAAAACACAACCGAGAACCGCAGCCACAACAAATAATACTAAAGTAATTTTCATTATTTTAACTTTAAATTTTGCAAGTCAACTTAAAAGTTCTTTTCAATTTCTCAGGCTTATATACCTTCAGCCGTCATGCGAGTTTGCTCTTATCTCTTTGAGTTTTTTGCTTTTTGAAATCAATAAATCTGTTATGATGGAAGTAATGGTGGCCATGTTTACGGAGTCAAACAAAAACAAAGGTCTGTTAGATTGTACATTTTTAGCTCGATTGTATTTAAAAAAAAAACAACATTTTATTGTGTTCATACGTAATGCAACCATTGAATTATCTCTAGTTCATAGTATACTAAATTAAGTCAGGTTGGGAATTTAATATGATTGGAGACCAAAATTTTGTTTGTCATCGTTAGAAAGACAAAGGAAAATCTTCTTTTCAATAAAAAATAAAAACCGATATGAACTTTAGTCTTAACATAGATTTTAGGTATAAGTATTAAGTCATCATACTTTAACTTAGAGCGCCCTTATAGGCCCAGTAAGTTAGTTTTAAGTTATTGATAAGTAAAGAAGGTCAGTTGTTATGAATTTTTGTCTAGCTTTAATTTAGTTATAAGAAAAATGAAAAAAATAAAAATTAAAGCTTAAGTCTGAGTATTCGACCATCAACCCTTGAAAAATTTCCTCTATCTTGATTTAAAGAGTGAACTGGGTTTTGGCTACATACTTTCTAGATGGGTGGAAATAAAAACTATTAATTTTCTAAATATAGGAGAGTATCACCCCGATTACACGATTCGTTTTTTCGGTTGTTTCGTCTTTCGTTTTTTGATAGATTGGGTGAGGGGTGTAGAAATGTAGAGGGAAGGAACGAACGAAAACAGGAATGAGAATGTCAAGATTTTTTCTGGTTGAGCTTTGACGTTTCTGATTTGGCAACCACAATGCTCCTAGGTGGTATAGCAAAAAACGATTTAAGCAAAAATGATTGGATTGCAACAGTTTTTCGTACTTGAATATACTACTTTGTAAACGAGTATAATATTTGGTGAAATGGGTGATTAAAAACATTTTTAATTATTTTTACTGATTATTTGCTCACAAAACAACCCCAAATTCCATGAATGTCAAAATAACGAAAGGAAGTAGGTACGTGCGTATTTTCGCAAACCGTGTCATATTCATGAACGTACTTATACGTGCCTGTCAATAGGACGAAAGAGGAAACGACGAAAAACCAACCGTATTATCAGGCTTTATAAGTTCAACAAGAATTTTGAAAAATCTGAACAACTCTTAGATCTGAATGTGTGACCATTTAAGACAAAAACGACGTTTACGAAAGAAAGAATCTAATAATTTAGTATGATCTTTGATTGTAAAGCTTCGGTTAGACGGCTAACACAAATGGTCAATGCCTTGACTTTCCGACGTCAAAATGCAGGCAAATTCTGACCTAAAGTTGTAAAGTCGTGTGATCGTCAACGCCACGCAGAATATTGTCAATGCATTAACGACTGTATTGACATTCGCGGTGACATAAATTTTGTTGGTCAATGCATTGATTATTATTTGCGATGATCGTGTAAGCAGTAAGCACACCATATCAACGCAATGAGGTTACGAGGTGGTCATCAAATAATTTAATTAAAATAATTCTTCGATCGACATACAATCAGTGCCAGTTCTCTCACATACAAATAACTAAGAAACGCTTGATTCAGACCCAAGCGGAACCCCAAGTTTTTTTTAGAGTATCGACACATTAAATTTCAAGCTTAACACTGGTTAACATTGGGACATATTCATAGTCAGACCGATTTTAATTACAAATTGTTGGTTTTATATTTTAATAAGATAATTAACTTGGTATACTACACAAATAGCTTCAAATATCTGTGCTCAAAAGGTAAAAGCTCTTAAGTCTATTTTCATAAGGGGGTTATAAAGATACAATTTTCAGAACTTTATCTTTATTATACTATTATTTGAAAATGTGGCTAAAAGTTGGTCAAGTGAAGTATTTAATGCATTTATTTATGTTTTTTGACTTAAGTGCTTTTACCAAAATAACTATTGCAGTTTTTATTTTATTATGTCACCTAAGATATAAATTTTCTATTAACCAAATATGGTAAAATACCTTAAGTCTATTTAAGAAATTTAAATGCAGGAAATTTTGTGTGGTAAAACATTTTAAGTCGACATAAGCGATCTTCCTTTGTTAATTAATATCGAACATAAACCCAA
Organism: Melangyna quadrimaculata; assembly: GCA_949320155.1. NCBI lineage: Eukaryota > Metazoa > Arthropoda > Insecta > Diptera > Syrphidae > Melangyna > Melangyna quadrimaculata. The sequence continues at coordinate 5,695,977 of OX439484.1, read as the reverse complement.
CTTAAGATGTTTTACCAAAATAATTTCTTCGTATTTTCTGAAAAAATAAATAAATTGATACATAAGATGAGCCATCATATACTTAAATTATTTTACCTTTTGCAAGAACCTAAGAAGTAAACTTAAGATATTTTACAAACGGTCATAACTTTCTTTTTTTAAAAGATTTATCAACAGGAGTAAGAGAGGAATACAGGTTGTGGCTAAAATATGTGAGAAAGCGATAAATAGCTAAAGAGCTTTTACATTTTGAATTCAAAGAGCTTTTACATTTTGAATTCAACGAAACCTAAAGTCTAAGTCTTAAATGAATATGAATACGCCCCATTGTTTTTCATGCCACTATTAAACCGATTTGGATCGGGTTTCGGTATTTCATTTTGTAATACTCTATCCGAGCAAATCTAGTTTTCGACAAGGCACTAGAGGGCTTTAAATAGATTCTGGCAAGGGGCTAGCAAGGGTTAGCAAAGGCTAGCACAAAGGCCTTGGCGATTATGAACCTTTTGCCTTTTCATGCACAAAAAAAAGGTTGGATTATGTAAGTACGAAACAAATTGTATTTTCCTCCGATTTTTTCGAGTATAAAAGGTTAATGTTTGTAAAATTTTGAGATGCAATATTATTAATTGGGGCTTTATGCAAAGTTTGATAAAAATTCTTCCAGATGTTTTGTCAAAATCCTATTTCCATTATGTGAATTTTTGAGGAAAATTTTTAAATAACTGAAATCGTTTTGTTGGAATTAAAATCCAATTTTTCTTCTAGGAAATCACATAAAAATGCTATGAAGTAAGAATTTGATAATATAGCGCTTTTCGGTTTGGGTGAGATCGAACTGTGGAATTGTTATCGGGTGTTATTATTAAAGTACTCATAATAAATAATACAGATATGTCCGATTCCACAGAAAATGCCCATTAAAAATCGCTATTATGTTTTGTGAATTAGGGAACGAATTTATTTGTGAGGTATAGTTTTTCATAATTAAATGTTAATTCTAAAACTCTACATGTCATGAAAAGATTTTCAAGAACGGAAATGAATTTGTGAACGAAATAATAACAGCCAGGGGGAGGCTAGATGGGTAGAAAGGGAAAAATAAGACAAAACAAAAAACAATACAAAAACATTTATCACCTATTAATTAAAATATTTTCAAAAATGGGAACCTACAACAACAAACTTTTGTAACACATTTTTGATCGCATAACCAACAAGTTTCCACGAATAAGCAAATTCAATAAACAAAAACGACCTACAAAGTCCATTTTGGCATTTCACATTTGGGAATTCGAGATTGCCATTCAAGATTTCGTCCCCAACCCAGAAGGCAAAAAGTGCGACGATTTGGCTTGTAAGTCATTCCATATGATATCTTATTAGACTCGATTACTAATTTTTAATTTGTATTTGTAACTTAATTTAATGAAATTATCTTTAAGATAGGTCCATATATCTCTCATTTGGAACTCACGTTTGAAGATCGGGAAAGAATTGCCGATAGTATGGGCCATTAACGGAACTATTAGCCGATTTCGACGAAAAGTTTTTAAGATATTTTTTAAAACGTTTTGTGAAGCTTTTTATCTGATACATACATTGATTGGCCGATTTATCAAAATAAGCTCTTAATTGTTAATAGGAAAGCAAAATAAATATGATTCATGGAAATCTGTTTACAAAAGTTATACCACACATTGTTTTGTGCATTATTTTGTAAGAGAGTAAGAGCAATAAGCTTGTGGGTTTTCTTTTCTAAAATTAAAAAAAAAATGTATCAACTTTTGAATGTAAATGGCCAGTAATCGAATTGCCTTTTCACTGAATAACATTTTGAATGTGAATTTTTTCAAAATATTCCAATAATAATTTTTACAAAGTAATTAATAAGGTCATCATTTTCCCTTTAATTATTTACCTCATTCAGAAAAAACGGACAATTATGTCCATTTATTAGTTATTATAGTTTCATAAGGTGGGTAGATAGATCTGTATCCTCATAATTATTATTTTTTTTATCGATTTTTATTGGGAAAAATGTGTTTCAAGTCCCATTGGCGCTTTTTCCTTTAGACGAACAGTGACTAATTTGCTTTTTTTTTTTTTTTAATTTTACGATTTAAGCTCGTTTTCTTACAAAACAAGAGAGTTATAACAAAAATGTATTGCAGACAATATAAGTTGGAAGTTGTATAATGGTTTCATTCAACTCAACAGCAATGTTCGATACGTCGTTGAAAAGGTAATTTTGTGTTCTCTATTTTGTTATATAACGCATGTGGCTCAAAAGATATTTGGAAAATACGCAGAATAGAGCAATATGGCATTAATCGCGTTTTTCCAAATATCTTTTGAACCACATGCGTTACAGCTTCATGTCTATATAACAAAATAGAGAAGACAAACTTAACTTTTCAACGTATCACACATTGCTGTTGAGTTGAATAAAACCATTATACAACTTCAAACTTATATTGTCTGCAATACATTTTTGTTATAATTCTCTTGTTTTGTAAGAAAACGAGCTTAAATCGTAAAATTAAAAATAAAAGAAAATTAGTCACGTTGATAGTTCTTATTTTCTGATGACATAATGTTTTTATTTTTATTCTATCATTTCTCAGCTCCGAGTTATATGGCTACAAAGCTTTGCTTAAAACTTTTCATATAACGTAGTAAAAAATCTTAACGAGTAAAAATAAAAAAAAAGGTCACGTCTGTATTTCAATCCATTCTACCCATGACATATTTTATTTTTTCCAAAAAGCAATTATTGCGCCCTAGATTTCCCGACAAAAAAAGTAAATTTTGTTCCACGATTTTTTGTTAAAAAAAGATATTAAATAGCACAATAAAAGAAACTAAAAAAAAAATGTCACGTCTAGAAAATTTCAGCAACAACAAAATCCATTTTACAGTTTTGAAAAATCTCTTCAAAATACCTCCAGATTGCCTCACAAACAAATTCTTTTAAATCTTTGGAGCGATCTTCAGATTCATTTTTTTTCATAGATCATAACCTTATGGAGATATCTATATTCCACCAGCGAATAATGTATGTGCATAGACAAAAAACAAATAACTTGAAGCTTGAAAATCCAGTCAAATAAGTTTGGCTCAAGTTGAACCAAAACATTTTTATTTGGGCCCAGGGAAAAAATAGAAAAAAAAGTATTTTATTTTTTTTATCGCTGTTTTCTTAATTTTTAAAAACGCGGTTTTTCTTTTTCGAAATTTTGTAAGAAGACGAGCTGGTGTAAGTTTGTCTGGACATAATATTATTGAATTTACATTATGCATGTACTTGTACATTTATGAAGTTGCTTATGGGTTTCATTTCTGAATGCGTAAGCCATGCATCAGATGACTGTTTTTGAATTCTTGTGCAGTCATATCAGTAAACTGGTTAACTCCTTGTGTATAAGTGGTAAGGCCCTTGTCGTAATTAATGTTATGCTCTTGAATTTTTGTCAAGTTTTCGCAGAAAATCCTTTTACGATAGATGTTTTCTGTCTTGTCAGCATACACCTTGCGATACTTAACCTGAAATAAAATAATTTTTTTTAAGCCAACTAACGATATAGTATAAAAAGTAAATTAATACTTGGTGGCTTTTCATAAATCAATTTTTGCCTTGCGTAAGTCAACTCAATAGTTAAAACTTGAATTTGATAGGCCAGAGAATCGCATGGTTCTGTGTGGCGCCCAAAACAGTAATAGCAACTAGCAAGTCAAAAATTTACAAAGGTACTCCCGAAAAGTTGTCATAAATTATTATGAAGTTATACACACCTTGAAAGCGTTGAAATCGGCATCAGAGCAACTCAAAACACAACCGAGAACGGCTAGCACAACCAATAATACCAGAGTCAACTTCATTATTTCAAAGTAACAGAACTCTACTTAAATTTATTTCATTACCTTCGGTTTATATACCCTAAGAAAAATAATAAGCCCAGTTAACATTTAAAAATCATAGTACAAACAACATTGCACAGATGTTCTTGTTCAAACTTTAGATTGCGCAAATTGTATAAATGTATTCACGCGTGCACATGCTTAGGAAAAACCATGCAAAGCTAGGTAAATATACATATCTTGGGTAAATATTTTAAGTTCAAAATATCTAACAATGGCAGACTGGGTGCTGTTGGTAAACACAAATGTTATAAACTTAAAGGAAGTTTTTATACATTTTATAAATTGGATTAACCGGTGTATTTTCTCAAACTAATCTAGGATATTTTTTTTTTATTTTTCTTGGCCGAAAGGCAGTATTAATAAGTTTATTATAGATATAGTTTAACTTAGAGCGCCAACTTGGGGCCAGTAAGTTTGTTGTAAGGTATTGGTAAGCAGGCTAGTTTTCACGAATTCTTGTCTAGCGTAAAGATAGTTATAAGTTGAATTGAAAATAAAAATGAATAAAAAAAAAAAAATTATTCGTTGATCGAACAGAAAAATATATCTCAAATGAAAGGTCTTTTCCAATACTTTTTTCATTATAAGGCGAAAAGAACCAAAACCACTGTATAACGAACAGAGAAATCGTCAATTGAATATGAGTTTATTGCAAATAGTTTTTTTTTTTTCAAAATAACTATTCATTACTTTTCATACAAAAGACGTAGAAGACGGTATAGCTTTTTTTTATAACTTAGAATTAGGGCTGGTCACGAGACGTGAACATCAGTCTCGGTCTCGGTATTGCATGACGAGACCGAGACGAGACTGTATATTTAGACCGAAATTTACAGAGAGTCTAATAAATTAAAAAAAATCCAATTTCAGTTAAATATTTGTTTTCTTCTGCACAAATTCAAACGATATTCAAAGATATTTCGTTTGTCTGAAAATCGTATTTTTCGGAGATGAGACCGAGACGAGACTTAATTATACGAGACCGACACGAGACCGAGACGAAACTGAAAATTTTCGATTTAAACGAGACGAGACTTACAAAAGTCTTGCAGAGTCTCGTCTCGTGTCCAGCCCTACTTAGAATCTACCTTTCCCGGAAGATGTCTTTTGAAGCAAGTTGTCAGGTATTTGTTTACAAGCAGGCGGTATTTATTGAGCAAAGGACACTTTATTATGTATTTAATTAAAGGTTGTAAATAAAGCTTTTCGGTGGTGCTAAAAAACGAATACGTCACTGCGGATTTTTTTTAAGATATTGGTGTTCAAGGGTAGTGCTAAAAAAGTTGTTATTCAAGACTTTGAAACTTTATATCTCAAAATGTATTAAACGTAGCATAATAACTTTAATATTATTTGAAAAATAAAAAAACTACCTTTCGTACCAACATCATTTTCCCACGCAGTGGCGTAGCATGGGTTTTTACCGCCCGGGGCAGACCCAATTTTTGCCGCCCCCCTGAATATTTTTTCTAGCTTTAAAAAAGGAGTAACCAAGTATCACGACAATAAAATGATTTTAATGTATATTTGATTAAATAAAATAAGAAATTAATGATAAAATATGAAAAAAGTCGTAAAACCGATTCCATTACCTCGGATGCAAGGGTGCTACGTGAACAGATACATAGTAAAGAATTATCTTGAACCATTTGCATGGAAGAGCAGCCAATAAACAAATTTTAAAAGAAATTATAGGAATCAGCTTTTTTTCAAATTGTATAACAGCTTTTCACCTGGTAAAAAAAGTTATCGCTATTACATATTTTAAAACACTGGCTCCCGGCAGGAAAATTTTAAAACTAAATTTTCGATAGCGAGAAATTTTTACCCTGCATTTTTGAGAACATGTAATTTATTTGGCACAAACATTTATTGATCAATTTCCTATTGTTTTACCTCCATCCGGATAAACGACCCACTCTTATTCGACAAATCTAGCGAATTTCCAATCAATTTAAAAAAACCAACGTTACTTCATAATAAATTGTATAATAAAGGGTCCGCCAAATAACTTTTTTTTTTTGAAAATGCATCATCAGCATCGAGTGTAGCTTCGGTTGTGTGGCACGTAGCGCCGCGCCATCCTGTTGAAACCAAATGTTGCCAATATCCTCCTCTTCAATTTTTGTATACAAAAATTCATTCAACATGGCCCGATAACGATCGCCATTGACTTTAACGGCCACTCCTTGCTCAGTTGAAGAAAAATGGCCCAATTATGCCTCTGGACCAAAATCCGCACCAAACAGTGACTCGTTTTGGGTGTATCGGCTTTTCAATTTATGCGTGCGGGTTTTCTGAGCCCCAAATGCGACAATTTTGCTTGTTTAAATACCCGCCATGATCGAAATGAGCTTCATCTGAAAAGATGATTTTTATGGCAAAATCTGCAAAGTAATATCGCAATATTTCCCAGCGTTGTTCAAGCATAAACACAACCATATTTGTTCACCGGAAGGATAAAAGTAATTATCTGTCAAATCAGACATGAGCTAAGTGTTACCATTCACGAAATAAACACTAGTGGAAAAAAAACGTTAGATGGCGGACCCTTTATTTGAATTGAAATTCTAAAAAGAAACAGAATACGACATTTTTCTAATTCATTTTCTTTTTAATAATTGTTTCCATTAAATTGTATATAAATTAATACATATAGTTAATTTCATTACTGTTTTTATGAGTTAAATAAATAGAGTTAAATAAATATATTTTTAAATAAAATAAAAATAAAATAAATAAGAGCCGATTTTTCAATAGTCAGTTAAAGAGTCAGTTATTTATTCGAAGAATAAAGTTAATTGGCTCTTAAACAATCGGATAGCAAAATTGAATTTTTCAATTGAGAAAAAAAAATCTATAGAATATTATTATTTGAATGTCACTTTCATTTATGTTTGTATATGTTTTTGGTTTTGGATATCGAACATTTCTAATGTAATTTAAATTTTTTTTTAACGTTTATTTCAAAGCAATGTTTACAAACAGTAATGATTGACTTTGAAAATAATTATTTCTATGGATAAATTTATCTGAATTCTCAATGAGCAGATAAATTTACTGTTACTATTCCTAGGAATAAGTTATATCTGCCCATTTAAAAATAGATTTTTGTTCTATCTGAGGATAAAATACTAACTGACTGCTTATCGGACTATTGAAAAATTGGCCCTAAATAAAATAAGATTTTTGATGTAAAAGAAAAAGATATTACGTGTGTTTTGTTGAGCTACCTAATGTGAACATTAGGAACTGGTTCAAGAAAACAAGCCTGACTTTCCAGTCACATTAGAAACTTTGATTTTGAATGTTGGCACAACTTGCTGTTATTTTTACATAAAAAGTCATAAAGACGTGTTTTTTTTTCTCAAACAAAATGGACGCCATCTCAGAAAAGGATTAAACAAAATTCAATAAACAATTTAAGTAAATTTGTAGATTATAATGCTATTTTGTATAAATTAATAGAGAACTGGCTATTTCCCACAGAGAAATAATATTTTCTTCAAGCTGTTCTTACTTACTTTTGATGGCGCTCACAGCCCAGGATGGGCTTCGGCCTCAACTAACAAGCCCCTCCAGCCAGCTCTGTCCCTAGCTAGCGCTTCCAGTTGCGCACACCGAGTGCTTTGATGTCGTCATTCACTTGATTGCGCCACCTGTTACGGGTTCTTCCTCTGCTGCGTACCCCATCGGGGTTGGATTCGAAGACTCGTCGGGCAGGTGCGTTGCTGTCCATACGCTCCACGTGCCCCAGCCATCTCAGCCGCTGTATTTTCAGCTTTTTGACCAGGTCAACGTTGCTGTATAGCCCGTATAGCTCGTCGTTGAATCTTCTCCTCCATACTCCTTCGATACACACCGGACCGAAAATCTCACGAAGAATCTTCCTCTCAAAGCACCCTAGCAGATTTTTATCCGAATCTTTCAGTGTCCATGCTTCTGACCCATAAAGCAGGACCGGGATGATTAGGGTTTTGTATAAAGTCTCATTGGTTCTCTGAGAGAGGGCCTTACTACTTAAATGCCTTCTTAGACCGAAGAAACAGCGGTTGGCAAGAGTAATTCTTCGCTTGATCTCTGCACTGATGTCATTCTGCGATGTAATAGTGGAGCCCAGGTAGACAAAGTCCTTGACAACTTCGAAGTTATATCTGTCCATCGTGATATTTTGCCCGAGTCGACGATGTTGAGATTCCTCTCTCGATGACAGCATATACTTCGTCTTGTCCTCATTAACCGCCAGTCCCATTCTAGCCGCCTCCGATTCAATGCTCGCATATGCCCCTGCCACAGCTCGCTTCGTTCTGCCGACAATGTCTATGTCATCCGCATACGCAAGCAATTGAACGGACTTTTGATAGATTGTACCGCTGGTGTTGACATGTGCGTTGCGTACAATGGCTTCAAGAACGATGTTGAATAGGTTGCATGATAACGCGTCGCCTTGCCTCAATCCTTTCTCAACATCAAAGGAATCGGTGGTGTTCTTACCAATTTTGACGGAGCAGCGAGATTTCTCCATCGTCATCCTGCACAAGCGGACGAGTTTGGCAGGGATGCCGAGACTCGACATGGCTCTGTATAATTCGTCCCTTTTCACGCTATCATACGCGACTTTAAAATCGATAAAAAGGTGGTGTGTATCGATCTGGAATTCCCGGGATTTTTCTAAAATCTGTCGGAGTGTGAACATTTGATCGACGGTTGACTTGCCTGGCCTAAAACCGCACTGATAAGGGCCGATCAGATCGTTGACAAAAGGTTTTAAGCGGTCACACAGGATGGCCAACAAGATTTTATAAGCGACGTTTAGGAGACTAATTCCTCTGTAGTTGGTACATTTCAGAACATCTCCCTTTTTATGGATGGGGCACACTATACCGAGGTTCCATTCATCGGGCATACTTTCCTCCGACCAAATTTTGCAGATGAGCTGGTGTATGCTCCTAGCCAATTCATCTCCCGCTGATTTAAATAGTTCAACTTGTAAGCCATCCGCACCAGCAGTCTTGTACGACTTAAGTTTGGATATCGCCAGCTGCACTTCGGTTAGGTCGGGTGGACGGAACTCTTGGCCATCATCGTCCAAGTTGAATGGAGCGTTCTGCCTATTAGCGGCATCTTGGCTGTCTTCGCCATTAAGCAGTCTAGAGAAGTGTTCTTTCCAGATCCTCAGCACTGACTGTGTGTCTACTACCATATTCCCACTCTCATCTCGGCAGGCTTCCGTTCTAGCTTTGAATCCTTGGATGGATCGCTTCACCCTCTGATAAAATTTTCGAACATCTCCCCTACCGCTACAACCCTTAATAGACTCTACCGCCCGCTTCTCGTGCTCTCTCTTTTTCCTCCTGAGAAGTCGGCGTTCCTCTTTTCGTTTCAGCCCGTAGAGCTCCCGGGCCACTCTCTCAGCAGCTCTTGTTCGAGTCTGCAGCATTGCCTGGTAGGCCTCGTCCTTAGCTGCATGCGCTAGCCGGCACTCTTCATCGAACCAGGGGTTTCGTTGTATTCGCCTAGTGAAACCCAGCACATCAGAGGCGGCACTTCTGATGGCTTGTTGACAGTGTTCCCACTGGTCCTCTGCACTTGATGCTGGTGGCGGACCTCCTGAGAGATTAAGAGTTACGTGGTCTGCAAAAGTTCTGGCAGTCTCTTGCGATTTAAGCTTCTCGACATCGAATCTTTTCACAGCATCTGCTCTGCGTTGTCGCGTCATGGATATCCGCATACGTAGTCTAGCTACCACCAGGTAGTGATCCGAGTCAATGTTGGCCCCTTTGGAATGTTCGGACGTCCAAGATACTGGAAGCATGTCTCGCGTCTATCGCAACGTGGTCGATTTGGTTGACGGTTACTTGATCACGCGACCGCCAAGTCCCTTTGTGTATATTGATGTGTGGGAAGTAGGTGCTTGAGATGATGACATTTCGCCCCGCCGCAAAGTCTGCCAGCCTGTGTCCGTTGCCGGAAGTTTCGTCGTGTAGGCTGTGTCCTCCGACTATCAAACCAAAGATGCCCTCCTTTCCGAATCTTGCGTTGAAGTCACCAAGAATGATCTTCACGTCGTACTTCGGGCACATATCATACGTTGTCTCCAAGAGATCGTAGAATGCTTCTTTGGTTGAGTCTTCTCTCCTTTCATGGGGGGCGTGAACACAAATCAGCGAAATGTTCTTAAATTTGCCTTTGATGCGGATTGTGACCAGGCGCTCGCTTACACTTCGGAAGCCCAAGACTTCTTGCCTAAGTCTTCCCCTTATCACAAAACCACAACCAAAGAGCCGCTGACCCTGTTCCTTCAAGCACCCGCCGTAGTAGATGTCACACGTTTTCAGTCTCCGTACGCCCTCTCCATCCCATCGCACTTGCTGGATGGCTGCTACGTCAGCCTTTAGCCTGTCCAGGTTCTCCACTAATTGTTCGGCTGCACGTGTTCTGTATAAGGACAGGACGTTCCACGTGCAGATCCGAAATTCATTGTCCTTGTTTCGTTTGCTGGGGTCGTCAACTTTAAAATCATCCATATCCGAGGCTTGTTGTTGTTTCGGAACAACTTTTCTTACGTGGTAGGGAAGTTACCCCGACGCACAACCCCCGACCCGGAGGACCAGACCCTTCGTATAACTCCAAGGGTAGGGAGCCGGATAAACCGCTCCTTATAGGCCTGAGCTACAAATATGTCGTAGTAGCCCATATAAGGGGTTCACTAAGTAGTTCAACCTAACTGGAACTGTAGACGCCACCGTTGATTCCATCTAGAGAATTCGTCCGCTGCCGCCTCGATGAAAGGAGAAGTGCCTTAGTGGGAACACTCCTCCCCCCCTCTCTCGTTGGCTGTCCCCAACAGCTTTCCACGGGGATTTAAACCCCGTCTCCAGCTGAGGTACTAGACACCCGATGTTCACCACGTGGAGGTGAGAGTAGGAGTTGGTAGACAGAGGTGGGTTTTGAGAAAAACCTGTGGACGCTTGTGTCCTCTTGAATGCACATAACTACCCTTTTGAACATCTTCAAGCTGTTCCAGAATTGCAATATTTCAATGCCAATAGACCAAAGGGATGTGTTCATTAAAAATGGTTATATCAACCAATGCTTCTTTTATGTTGTAAGAATGTCGTCACATAATTTCTAAGCTATTGGGGAGACAAATTTTTAATAAAAAAATTATATCTATATCATCGAAAATGTATTTTGTTATTTTTTCATGAAATAATTTGATGTAAAGTTTTAAATCTTCGTATAAAAATTTTTGTTTTCAAAATCTTCTCAAAAATAACATACTCAACGAACATTTCCTTGGAAATCATTGGAATGTTAATGTTCACATTAGAGTTACTGAAGATTCAATGTTATGTTAACTTGTTGTTGTTGCTTTTGTGTGTAAAAATTTGGCCTAATGTGAAACCTTTCTTAATGTTCACATTAGGAACTCAACAAAACAGGCCTATTAAAGTAACAAAAGGTATCTTTGTGTGTAAGAACTTATTTAATTCATTTTTTAAAAATGTATTTTTATAAAAGAGAACTTGTTTATATCTGAACTCTCCTGCTTTTAATTACAGCAAAGTCATTTATTGCTTCTTAAAATTTTAAATTGGATTCTTTGGGCTTACCAAATTAATTAATTTGAAGAATAAAGGATTTTTTTTAATTTCTTGTCGCCGATTTTGCCGCCCCTGGCAAAGTGCCGCCCGATGTGGTATTTTTGTTCAGCAACGTAAAACATAATCAATGTCCGATTATTGACTATGCCTATGAAGCATTTTTACCACTGCACTGGAGAACTTTTTAATTGGATTCTTTGGGCTCAACAAATTAATTAATTTGAAGAATAAAGGATCTTATTTTTGTCCCCGATTTTGCCACCCCTATCCTGGCAAAGTGCCGCCCAGGGCCTGTGCCCCCCTGCCCCCTCACGCTACGCTACTTCCCACGTCCTTTATATGAAAAGTTATTTCGAAATAAAAACTGAAATTCTCTTGTTACAATCGCAAACTTCAAGTTCAAAAACATATCTTGGATGTCCCATTTACGATTTTGAAAATACTGGACTTACATATGTAACAAAATCAACATCACCTTTCGTTAGATACCAAGTTATTTAGTGTCGGTCTAACGACCCGATTTCATTCAAATTTTCCCATCATCCTTTTCTTAACCACTAAGGAAAATATTCCGTTTTGTTTGCAAAAAGGTTCCGATGAGTTTGATAAAATAAATAGCTAATATACCTATAGTCTAGGCAAATTAGATTTTGGAATGGTTGTAACATATAGTATCTAAGATTTTTGTAGGATTCGATCAGAAATAATATAAACAAAGAGAATATGATGTTGCTCCCGTCCAAAAAGGTGCAGGAAAAATCAAAACGTGCAAGAAAGTACATTATTCACTCCCTGATTTTTTGTTATTTTCCTAGATAACTTTGGAAATATGGATCATAGGAAAAAAAAACTTCAAGACAAAATTTGTTTGTTATAAACTTCTCCACAAGGCGATATTTATATAAAACTTTATGGTGTTATATTTTTGTTGCTATACAGCGTTTAAGTCAGAAAAAAGCTGTAAATAAACAGAGTAGTTTTAAAGCGCTAAACTGCCAGATACAAAATGGTCCAATTCTACTATAAATGTGGATTCAAGTACTCTAGGGAATTACAAAATGAAACATTGAAACCCGATTCGAATCGGTATGATATAGGTTTGAAATGAGACATAATGTTAATTAAGTGCACCGCGAAATATTAATTACTCACTTTTTTTATTTTAAACGCAAAGCAAAAACAAATTAGACTACTCAGGTTGACGGGAAAACAATTTATAAATTAAAACTGGAACTATAGACTAAGCACCACTTAAAGGAATCTGATGATTGGTGTGGCAGCCATGAAATTGCAATAATTCCAGCCAAAATGTAATACTCTGTGGTAGCCAACACAAGTGGTTGTTGTTCATTCAAAATCTTCAATGTTAAATATGACGGAGCGAAAGCTATGCAGCCTAACTGCAAGTGTTATCACGAGAAAACACCTTTGAATGAAATTTAATTCTTGACCAGTGTCAAATCTTTCATACAGTTTCCCTCCTTACACATATGCAACGAACTGTTGCGGTGATAACGGAGAGGAGGTAAAAGAAAGAACCCGAATAATAACATCTAACTTGTCTGTGGCTTGTAAAAATGCTAGTTGTACAAATGCAATTGTAAATTAGAAAAACCTTCATTTGGTTAGGCACGATCAGGTGACCTCGGTGGTGCAGTGCGTATTGCAACGGCCTCTGAGGTAGCTTGGTCTAGGTTCGAATCCGGTTGACGGCAAAACAATTTATAAATTAAAACTGGAACTATAGACTAAGCACCACTTAAAGGAATCTGATGATTGGTGTGGCAGCCATGAAATTGCAATAATTCCAGCCAAAATGTAATACTCGGTGGTAGCCAACACAAGTGGTTGTTGTTCATTCAAAACCTTCAATGTTAAATATGACGGAGCGAAAGCTATGCAGCCTAACTGCAAGTGTTATCACGAGAAAACACCTTTGAACTCAGTGTTTTGTTTTGCTAATAAAATTGAAAAGTGAGTAATTAATGAGCATGAACAAAAATCAGCTATGTACTTTAAAATAGCATTCCAATTTTTTTTTCTAAAATGTTTTCATAATTTTGTACATACAAAAATAGTTTTTTTATGAAAACGCTCAAACGATTTAAGAAAAATTCTGATTTTTATCGTTCAAATAAAAATTGATAAATAAGACCATGGAATACAAAAAAAAAAACCAACTTTCTGAAGACCTTTTTTGTTTTTTTTTAGAAAATTCAATTTCATATTTAAATACATATGACCACCATTTTTTTTCGAAGTTTAACGGTTAGGAATTTATGCACTTCCAAAGTTTTACCCAACACAATATTTGTATTGTAAAAACAAATTATCGACCTCTTATTATTAACTTCTTTTACAAAATGCTAAGGTTAGGTGTCTCATCAAAAATGGTTTCCATTATAAAATCTCTGTACAAAGATACTTCTGCGACAGTTTGGGATGGAAAAAGTAGATAGATAGATAGATAAATAAAATAATTTTATTTTAAATGAAATTTTTTACAAAAACATGATTATGCTGGTTTTCAAAATTAAATTTGACAATAACTTGTTTTAAGTTGTCTGTCAGGTTCCAAAAATGTATTAACTTTATAAAGGCAAAGCTAAGCGAGTTTTAACTAAATTCGTTTATTATTAGACTTCGATATTTAAGAGCGTTTTTTAAGAAATTGAACAGGTTTTGGTGACTTAAGCCATTCAAGAAATTGAGGAATGTTGATCGATCTAGTATTTCGCTTCCTAGATATTTTCTGCGGTATCCTTTAAAGATGGGGCACACACCATCAAAGTGGTACGTGTTTTCTGTAGCATCTAAGTTACTGCATAAACCTACAGTATCATTACGAAAAGCTCTCGCATTTATATTTAGAAGACCGCATCTTGCTTCGAAGACTAGATTTATCATGTCTCGTGGGTTACTATCTTCAAAATAGTTCGGGACTTCAGAATACAGGAGGTTGCAATATTCGTCATGGTATTGTGACAGGAGTGCCCTTCCTGCGAACTCAACCCAATATTTTTCGGATAGATTTTTAAGTAGTATTTTATGGATACAATTCCATTCCGAGCGTGGAGCTTCGAAACTGAAATCTATTTGAGTTTCTTGGAAAAGGCCTGACCATTCCTGGGCCCAATAAATATTTTTCTGAATAATAGCTTCAGAAAGAATACGTGGAAGACGATTACGTGGCATTGACATTACTTTCCATATGTACGTTAGGTGAACTTTTAATGTTGTAAGGAATGCCTTAGGAAAGACCGGTTTCAATATGAATTGCGTAATTGGGTGTGTTATCTGGTAACCAGAAGCATCTCTTCACGAAGAAGTTTTTCAATTTGAACGTACTCTTTGTATCCCCAAACCTGCGCGCAATAGTGCATTATTGATTTTGTGGCTGCGTCGTGCACTTTATATTTAGCAGAGTGTGTGACATATTTATTTCGCACAAATTTCGACCATGTCGAGTTGATGGAGTTTTTTGATGTAGCGAGGCGTTTTGATAAGTGTTCAGATCAAGACATATTGTAAGTGGAGATAACACCAAAATATTTATACTGGTTTGATATTTTTATCTCACTATCATTGTAGTACCATTTTTCAGCTGCCGCCCTTCTACCGCCGTTTCTAAAAATTACAATTTCAGATTTTTCTAGGTTAACATTCACTTACAACATGTCTTGGTCTGAGCACTTATCAAAACGCCTCGCTTCATCAAAAAACTCAATCAACCCGACATGGTCGAAATTTGTGCGAAATGAATATGTCACACACGCTAAATAAAATATAAAGTGCACGACGCAGCCACAAAATCAATAACGAACTATTGCGCGCAGATGTGGTGATACAAAGATTTCGTTCAAATTGAAAAACTTCAACGCTTTTTCGTGAATAGATGCTTTGGGTTACCAGATAACACACCCAATTACGCAATTCACACTGAAACCGGTCTTCCCAAGGCGTTCCTTACAACATTAAAAGTTCACCTAACATACATAGTGCCTGTCCACATTGCATTTTTAATGCTAGGTGCAAGCAGTGAGACAGGTAGATTTTATGTGAGTGAAAAAGATATGGGTAGATTCCACCCAAATTGCACAGATGCGCCACTTTAAAACAATATTCTCGGATTCAACATGATAGATTTTTTATTGTGTGAGTGAAAGATAGATAGATTTCAAGGGTGGGAGATAGGGATGGGTAGAGTGAAGTGAGAGGATTTACTCTTCATTGTATGGACACAACGCACATGTTAACACCATGCATTCAAAATCCAATGTGGACAGGCGAATACGGAAAGTAATGTCAATGCCACGTAATCGTCTTCCACGTATTCTCTCTGAATCTATTATACAGACAAATATTTATTGGGCCCAGGAATGGTCAGCTCCTTTCCAAGAAACTCAAATAGACTTCAGTGTCGAAACTCCACGCTCAGAATGGAATGGTAATGGTATCCATGATTTACTACTTAAAAAGCTGTCCGAAAAATATTGGGTTGAGTTCGCAGGAAAGGCACTCCTGTCACAATACCATGACGAATATTGCAACCTCCTGTATTCTGAAGTCCCTAAATATTTTAAAGATAGTAACCCACGAGACATGATAAATCTAATCTTCAAAGCAAGATGCGGTATATAGGTATATGCAGTATATGTAACATGGATGCTACAGAAAATACGTACCACTTTGTTTGTGTGTGCCCCATCTTTAAAGGATACCGCAAAAATTATTTAGGAAGCGATCAACATACCTTGATTTCTTGAATACCGAAAATACCGAAGACTTAAAATAAATGAATTTAGTTAAAACTCGCTTAGCTTTGCTGTTATAAAGTAAATACATTTTTGGAACCTGACAGAAAACTTAAAATAAGTTATTATCAAATCTAATTTTGAATACCAGCAATATTTTTGTACAAACATTTTATTGAAAATAAAATTATTTTATCTATCTATCTATCTTTTAAACCTCTTAAAACTTTGAAATTTTGAGAGTTTTTTTTGTGTATCAACAAAATAGAAGCAACTTCGGTAAATTTGACACACCCTCCTTTTTTGATCAAAAATTTTACTCCGTATAATAATGGCAATAAAGAGAGTTTTGACTGTTAATATTAAGATAGAAATAGTTACAATGTTCTCAATTCATTTGCGCGCACAACTATGGGTTAGTCAATATTTACTCCACTCAACACAATTGATGTGAATGTCTTATGTCGATATTGCGAATATTAATTGCATGTTTGAAACAAAAGGTGACGACAGGTATTATTTATTTTCTAAATAAATATGTAGTGTAGGTACCTACATCACCAATTTACTTAATGGTTAAAGATTGAATGACAGGAAATGTGGCTTTATTTCTGGTATATGTATGTACTTGTACATACAAAAATTTTACAGGAGAATAAGCTTTCGCTATTGGAGGAGAATTCCATAAATGTGGATTTCACAATGCCGTCCATCGCTTCGTGTGGCGTCGGTCGGGCTATTTGATTTGGCCGTGTGAACATTGAGTAAGAGCTTGGATTTGCTTGAAATTTGGAACAGATTGGAGCGTATTCATAGGCATTTTAGAGCTGTGTCTAAGTTAAACATCACCTGGCAATGCTGCAGAGTAGCCTGGGAGCTCTACGGGCTGAAAAGAAAACAGGAACGCGGACTTCTCATGGAGAAAAAAGAGAGAGCACGAGAAGCGGGTGGTCGAGTCTATTGAGGGTTGTAGCGGCAGGGGTGATGTTCAAACATTTTATCAGAGGGTGAAACGATCCACCAAGGATACAAAGCTAGAACGAAAGGAAGCCTGTCGAGATGAGAGTGGGGATATGGAAGTAGATACAAGAAAGAACACTTCTCTAGACTGCTTAATGGCGAAGACATTCAAGATTCCGCTGCTAGGCAGAACACTTCATTCAACTTTGACGATGATGGCCAACAGTTCCGTCCACCCGACCTAACCGAAATTCGTCTGGCGATATCCAAACTTAAGTCGTACAAGGCTGCTGGTGCGGATGGCTTACCAGCCGAACTATTTAAATCAGCGGGAGGTGAATTGGTTAGGAAGATTCACCAGCTCATGCAAAATTTGGTCGGATCAAAGTATGCCCGATGAATGGAATCTCGATATAGTGTGCCCCATCCATAAAAAGGGAGATGCTCTGAAATGCACCAATTACAGAGGAATTAGTCTCCGAAACGTCGCTTATAAAATCTTGTCGGCTATCGTGTGTGACCGCTTAAAACATTTTGTCAATGATCTGATCGGCCACTATCAGTGTGGTTTTAGGCCAGACAAATCAACCGTCGATCAAATGTTTACACTCCGACAGATTTTAGAAAAAAAACAGGAATTCCAGATCGATACATACCACCTCTTTATCGATTTTAAAGTCGCGTATGATAGCGTGAAAAAGGACGAATTATACAGAGCCATGTCATATCTCGGCATCCCTACCAAACTCGTCCGCTTGTGCAGGATGACGATGTAGAAATCTCGCTGCTCCGTCAAAATCGGTAAGAAAACCACCGAATCCTTTGATTTTAAGAAAGAATTAATGGAAGGTGAGCAACGCGTTTTCGGCTAAAATGGGATTGGCGGTTAATGAGGACAAAACGAAGTACATATATGCTTTCGTCGAAAAAGGAATCTTAACTTCTTCAACTCGGCAAAATATCACGATGGACAGATATAACTTCGAAATTGTTCTTCGGGCTAAGAAGACATTTAAGTAGTAAGGCCCTCTCTCTCAGAGAACTAAGGAGGCTTTATACAGGGCCCTAATCATCCCAGTCCTGCTTTATGGGGATGAAAGTCTGCTAGGGGCTTTGAGAGGGAGATTCTTCGTGTGATTTTCGGTCCGGTCTGTATCGAAGGAGCGTGGAGGAGAAGATTCAACGACGGCTATACAGCGACGTTATCCTGGCCAAAAAGTTGAAAATACAGCAGCTGAAATGGCTGGGGTACGTGGAGCGTATGGACAGCAACGCACCTGTCCGACTTCGAATCCAACCCCGATGGGGCACCTGTTATGGAAGAATCCATAACAGGTGCGGCGCGCACAACTGGAGAACAACCTCAACCAACTTGGTGTGCGCAACTGGAAGGGACTAGCTAGGGACAAAGCTGGCTGGAAGGGCTTGTTGGTTGAGGCCGTAGTCTATCTTGGTCTGTGAGCTCCATCTTAAGTAAGAAAGTAAGTATCTTTATAAAATTCCTAGACAAAACTTATTTGTTTGTTTAGCTCCAAAGTAAAGGAATTTGCTAAAATTACCTTCATGAACAAAAAGTTATTTATCTCGAAAAAGTATCCAATAGTAACGATAAAAGACAATACTAGCGAATATCTGTCTTTATTTTTAAGTTTTTCGTAAATGGTTTACCGATTTCTTTCACAAAAGATCCTTCTTATATAACTTTGAATATAAAATACAATGATGATTCATCTAAGGTGTGATAAGAAGCTAGAGCGCGTAAGTTGGGTTGAGGCATTATCAAATCGCTCGGGTATCTATCTCCCCCGATTAGGCTTTTTGTCTTAAAACAAAAAAAATATTTAAAAGAAAACGGCAACAATGTCCTGTTATACTTATTTGTAAGGCCAAACATCCTTTATTTTATTTTATTTTATTTTATTTTATTTTTAATTAAAGTTCTTTTGAACAGTTTTTGTTTTCAAACTCAAAATAAAAAAAAAAATAAAACTAATTTTTCTCAAAATTTTACATATATTTAAGTACCATTTTTATTTTCAAACATCAACGCTCAAACATTGAAAACCGGATGGTTTTAGCACTTTTATTTTTGAAGATATTTAAAAATAAAGAAATCAACTTCTTAGTAATTGTTACGAACTCATGGCTTTATGTACCTAGGTACATTTTTTAAATCCATTTGTTTGTGCTAAACGAACTATGTGTTGATATTCATACTTGAAATCTATAGTTGAAAGCGGTAAACGGAACATTCGGTAGATCATGGAGTTTGAAGACGCAATTTTATTTTGATATGTACAGAAATAGTTCGTTTAGCACAAACAAATCGATTTAAAAAATCGTTAATCGATGGCATAATAAAGAAATATTCAGAGGAAACCTTTTTAACTCTTTTCTCTCAATCAAATAACGCAAACGAACGTTGAGTTCCCATGACCTATGTACCTTGTATCATAAATCGACTCAATCATGCATTTAAACGAGCTGAGAGAGATGAGAAGCCTGTTTCCGAAAAGAGTGGAATCTATCAAATTACCTGCCCAAATTGCCAGCATAATTATATTGGACAGACGAGGCGCACGGTAAGAAGTCGCATCGAAGAACATCGACGTTATATAAATAAGAGAGATGTTAGCAAAGCTGTAGCTGCTCATGCATTTGATTTGAACCATGATAAACCACATTTAATGAAACCTATTTAAAACAACTATAAATTATTAAAAACAATTAAAAATCCGTTTAAATTAGATGCTTATGAATCTATTTACATTTCAATCACAGAAAACTTAATGAACATAGACAATAGTCGTAACTGATCTTTCTTGTTTTCAATTGCCAAATAAGAATTTTGTTCCTTTTTATCTTTTTATCTTTGTTCTTTTTCTTTTTTCATTTTGTTTACATCGTAAGTTTTCTAATTGTCAAACAATAATTTGTAATTTTGTTATTTTCTTTTTGGCTATTTTGTTTTTTATTTCTTTCTTTTGTAGTGTATTTGCGTATTTCGCTGAAGATGGTCTGCAAACAAGACCGATATGCATTCAATTTTTTTAATAAATTTTGACATTTATAATTAATTTATCGTGTTGATTTTTATTTATTCTTTATTGCGGTCAATAAGGAAGTGCCAAAAACCAAATTTAACACTCATAGTAGTCAAATTTAGTTTTTAAGAAAATACAATTGTAATAGTAGAACTAAATCGTAAATAAAAACTATAAAACAAATATTTTAGGAATTAAAAATAACAAAATAAATTTTGTTGCCACCTGATTTTAACTTATTATTCTTTATTATATTATGTATGTATGTATATTATAAACCTACATATGAGGCCGTGAGAGCAATAGTGGCCTAACTGCATTTTTCATTATTTTCAGTAGAGCAAAAATAAGAAACAGGTTATTTTCAAACACTTGTAGTTTTAAAAGAAAAAATCATAGCGTTGATTTTCTTTTTGTAATATGCTCAAAAAATAACAGGGTTTTGATTTTGTATGCATCATTTTTCAAATACCGTTATAACTGGTTTTAAAGTCAGATAGGCCACTATTGCACAGGAGAAAAATGTAAAAAAAACTAAAAAATTGGTAAAGATAGGCCAAAGATTTGTAAATAAAATAAGTTTTTGTATTTATTTTTTTTTTATTTTATTTGTTTAATTAAGTTTTTTGTTAACTTAGTTGAGATTTAACAATTGTATTGAATTCAGAAGTGTTAGGTTCCATAAAAGCATTTGCGGTACTTGCATTAGAATTATTAATTATAAGATCAGTGCAAAAATTGTGATGTATTGGCGATATTAACTGCACAAGGTCTGGCAAATCCTTATTCTTCTCGATGATTATAGGGTTTTTAGGTTGAAGCTTGCTAGGCTTACGCTTATTCCTTTCGAAATACAAAACCTTTGAAATGGAAACATTTCGTCAAGAGAATATTGAAAAAATATTAAGAAGGGGTAGGTCTTTAAATATTGAAGCTCCACAATCTTGAATCAGTTAACTTTAAGTCCATTTGCAGAGATCTTTCTATTTCGAATGTTTTTTTCGACTTTAAAAGTGGGGAAAAAATGGTCTTTTGGCATTTTCATGAAATTAAATGGTTGTTTTTTTTCTCGCTGAGCTTATGATTTCTATCCAATCATCGGGGATGTAAATATTTGGAAAATATTTTCATTGCTTCTTCATCACCCCAAAATCTTGGTCGCATTGTAAATACGTATACCCGCTGACAAAAAACTTAAGGTTAATTTTATCAACTCTAAAGTCTGGATGAGTTGTTATTTGTATATACTGACATAATGTCGCAATTTTAATATTTGTATTCAATTCTCCACTTGATCTTATTATGTAGGTACTTTACACAATCAAATGTTTTGTTTTTACATTTTCTTATCATAAACGTAGATTTTAAACCGTTAAGGAAAACACCCAAATTTTTTAACACGTACTGCACTCACTTCTACTCACTTTGTTCAATGGCTTCAGCATTAACTTTAGTATGAAACTGTTTAACTTCATGGCCTATCTAGGGAGATTATTAGGGTACGCATTTATGTTTAAGTCATTGCATTTATACCACCTTTGAGCAAATAGTAAAACAATTGACCTAACTTAATGTTTCAAACAATAAAATTAAATATGCGAGTGCAAGAGTGGCCTTAGTGGTAGATAAGCCACTCTTGCACTCAAGTTTTTAATTTTTTTGTGTTTGGCCTAAGTACAAAAGGCTTGTAACCATGGCATGAAGCCGAAAATTTAACAAATTTGAATGCAGAAATGTGGGTTAGTAGGTACAGATTCAATTTTCGTAAGAAACTCGATTTCGATAAAATTGCAGTTAGACCACTATTGCACTCATGGCCTGATATATCCTTAAAAACAAAAGCGGTAAACTAAAATGGTGCGATGAAGTACTATTAAATGCTTAAAAAATGAATAAACATAACATTCAATAGTTAAAAACAAAATTTTATAATTACTCTTATAATTAATTCTCATAAAAAAACTGCCACCAGCTTAGTTATCGATAATAAAAGAAAAAAAAATCTAAAGAGTACTGAAGCTTCCAAGTCCAGTTTGACAGTGAAAAACAATAAATGTCTTTTTTTTATGTTACCAGACGGCAACTTATGTGTCTAATTTGTTTGCAATTGATTGAGAGTGTGTTATTATATCTCTTTTATATCAAACAAAATAAATAAGTTTCATCATGCTTCAACTCAGAAGGTCAACAGAAAGTTTATCACCTATTGACTTTGGTTTTGTGGAAGTTCAATGTGTTTATTTTGGAACATAAGGTAAGTTAACTTGACTTTATCATTTCTTTTCTAAATTATATTTTTTTAATTTAAACTTTTTTCTTTTTTAATTAAAACTGAGTAAGTACTACACGGGCAAGTACTGGTATGAAATTTGGCTACATAGATTAGCTGTCTAATTCTTATACGTGAATATGCTGTGACTTAGGCGGCAAGCAACTTGCCAGGCAAGTTGCCAGGTTCCGAATTTATATTTTTATTAAGATTGCTTAAAATATGGCAAGTCTTACTTAAATGATGAAAATGAAAACAAAACTAAAACTACTTGAATGTTTTTTATCCATCAGCCATCCTTTAATGGAATTTGCAGTTCATACCTTAACAGATACGTAAGAAACTAATGCCGTTTTCCTTTGGTCGTCCGGAAGCGTCGGAAAGTCTTTTGAAACCATTCCATTGGCACAAAAAGTACGCTTCTGACGATTCTGAGAAGAGAAATTCGATTCTTGATTTAAAATCAGAATCCACTCAAGAAGCACTGATACATTTAAAATCAAATGTCAAAAAAAAAACTCGCTCAAGTGTTTTGACAGTAAATTGTGAGAGATGAAGAAAAATTGTTAAGATTTTCATCGATGTTGGCAAAACATCGATGTTAGACGAAAAAACATCGATGTTGGACGAAAAATTAATTTTAGCTGTCAATGTTTTTGAAGTATTAAAATCATTAATGATCAGAAAGCTAATGCACCAATTACACATGATTTTGTGTATAAAAGACTTTTTAGACGTTCAATTATGCTAAATAATTTAATATCGATGTTCAATCATTAAAATCATCGATGTTCAGAAAGGATAGACATAGTTTACAAAAGACTTTTCTTATTGTTAGATGTTCATTCATGCATAATACCTTAATATCGATGTTTAAGCATTAATATTACTTGTTAGTTGTTCATTCAAGCATAATAACTTAAGATCGATGTTCTAGCATTAAAATAATCGATGTTCAGGAAGCTAAGCCACCGTTTTCACATGATTTTCTGTACAAACGACTTGTAAGATGTTCATTCATGCTAAATAATTTAAGATCGGTTTTCAAACATTAAAATCAGCGAAATAGAAGAAATCATGGCAACTTGTTCAATCTATTTTTGTATAGAAAATTTGGCGTGTACCTTAATATTTTGAACTCATTGATGTTATGGAAGAAAATATTGTTCAAAAACATGTATGTATATAATTTTCAAAACAATGAAGTATTTTGAATTTGTAATGTATTCCAATTTTATGTTGCAAAAAAATGTATAAAGAACATCGATGTTAAAAAAAAACTGTGTTTCTGATTCGATAATTTATGACATCGAGATTGGTTCTTCGATGTTGACTCATCGCTGTTAACATCGATGATTTTTCAATATCGCGCATCCCTATCACTACATCTTTTGACGATTCACCAATACAAATCTAAAACGTCAGAATTTAGCAGAAGCATTAAAAACTGTTCCATTGGATTTCAGAATGAGTTGAACCTTGAGTGAAACCAATGGAAAACGGCATTACTAGTTTAAGATTCTTATCTATCCCCTACTGGTATGGAGATATAAATTATTTTAAACATTTTCTCTCAAAATAGGCTAATTTCAAAAAATTGAATTAAATCAGGAGAGTCCGCTAAAAATTTTAATTATATATGGTTACAAAATAAATAAAACCAAATTAAAGTTGTCATATACAAATTTTTGATTTATCTGAGATTTTGAGTGTAGGAATTTTTGGAAATAGTGGGAAAACCTACTCAATTAAACTGATTTATATCTTTTAAATTTTCACCTTTTTTAACTTCAATTTTTCACCATTATTATTTAATTTTCAAGTTTACAACCCCAACCCATCGAACATTTTGATATAGAACACATAGCTGCGTCTTAGGGGTCAGTAATAGCGATCAGTAAAAACCATCATTTTTTTACGTACGGACGGTTATAGCAATCAATAAAGTTTTATCAGTAATTATATGTCAAACCTCCAGTCACAACCTTTTATATTTTTTAATGATGTAAAATGCTCCAGTAATTTTTTACTTGCGATATACGTAGTATAGGGCAACGGTTTTTAACGGTACCTGTCATATAATCGATTTTTTGGTTTTCAAATTTCTCGTTAACGGCTACACCGATTTCAACTTAATTTTGTATGTAAGAGGTCCTTTACAATTTTGCATATACACTTTTTCGAAAAAATAATTTTTGGATTTTTAAAAAAATATTGAAATTTTTTTTTGAAAATTCAATATCTTGTAAACAGGTCGATGAATATTTTTTTAATTTTGTATTTGTAAATGATGGCCCCTTCCATCAGTAAAATAAATAAATGCTTTTTTTACTAAAATTATTCTTCCTTGGGATTATTTTTTGCCAAAAAAAAAATATTTTAATTGATTTGCCATCGATTCGCACCATTTTTATGTTTCAATTCTTTTTATAACACATGAAATTATGCAAAAGAAAATTTAAACTGATGGTTTTTACTGATCGCTATAACTGGCCCCTCCCTTACGCATATAAGCTTAATATCCCTATAGAAATTTATCGAGATTTTAAGATCGCCAAAGAAGTTTACTTCTGCCATGAGTACTTGTATCCACTTTTTAACTAATATTGTAATAAGAACTATAGGTAGACTCTTTCAAATTGAGAAGTAATGATTAGTGCGTTGGACTGTCACGCTGGAAGTCTGTGTTCACTTCCCAGCCTCATCCACCTAAAAACTAAACAACGTTTTTTTCAGGGCAACTGCCTCTTGCGAAGAATTACAAATCCTCCAAAAGTATCACTTGTCATGAATAAGTGCTTCTTGTCTAGGCGTTCGGATTCGGCATAAAATTGTAGGTCCCTTCCATTCCTGTCGACACGCGCACACAAGAATAATTGCAAGTTGTAAGTCACTAGGCCCTGGTTCTTCACAAGCCGTCGCACCACCCAATTTAATTTATTTTTATTTATAGTCTAAGAGCTGACAGCAAATTCTAGGAGTGGATGTATAACCAAACTATATATACATAGGGGTAAGGGTATTACCGTGGTCGGGGTCAAAGTCTGGCAAAGTTTTTTTGAGAGCCTTTGGCGTGTATGGCGGCTTAAAAATTGCATTTTTTTCCGATTTTTGTGTCAGGTGTATAACCATTTCAATTCATATATGTAGTCAATATAGGTAATGACGTCCTGATCTCAAATAATTAGGTCCCAAACGTTTTCCTTTACGCCCCTAAAATCAGTCGAAAAACCAGTTTTTGATGTCAGGGGTATAACCTTATGTGTGGTATACCAAAAAATCAGAAAAAATGTCTGATTACAATTATGTAGGTCCCAGACATTTTACTCTCAGCTTTCCCCCTGCCAGACGACCCGAAGTAGTGGGGAAGCCCCTTTTTTTAATGTATAAACAATTTTGTGAAATGCCGAAAAACTATAAAAAAATCCCCTCACAACGAATATAGTCCGACACACTTTACACTCAGCGTTCCCCCCGCCAGACGGCCAAAACAGGTGAAGAACACCCCTTTTTTTAAGTCATAGGTATAACCAAATTTGTGATATGGCGAAAAATAACAAAAACTCCCCTCACGAGGAATATATAAGTCCCAGAAATCTTACACTCAGCTTTCCCCCCCCAGACGGACTCAAAGTGGTGAAGCACCCCCCTTATTTTAATGCATATAGGTAGGTGTAACCAAATTTGTGAAATGCCGCAAAATCAGACAAAATTCCCTTACAACGAATGTACAAGTCTAAAACATCTTACACTCAGCTTTCCCCCCGCCAGACGGCCTCAAAGTGGTGAAGAATCCCCGAGTTATTCTAAGTGAAGAGTTTTTCAGTATTTTCTTTGGGAGGAACCTATGAGTTATTTTTCTCTAGGAACAAAAACAGATAGTCAGGATATAGTCTAGATAATATTAAAGTGACCAACATAGTATGTAAATGTTCAGGTGAGGATGTTCTCTGTTATATTTTCTGGTTATATCTATAGGGGGTTCTTCACCACTTTGAGTCCGTCTGGCGGGGGGAAAGCTGAGTGTAAAGTGTTTGGGACTTATATATTCGTTGTGAGGGGATTTTTCGTGGTTTTTCGGCATTACACAAATTTGATTATACCTATGAATTAAAAAAAGGGGGTTCACCACTACTTCGGGGCGTCTGGCAGGGGGAAAGCTGAGAGTAAAATTGCTGGGACCTACATAATTGTAATCAGACATCTTTTTTGATTTTTTGGTATACCACACATAAGGTTATTCTCCTGACATCAAAAACTGGTTTTTCGACTGATTTTATGGGCGTAAAGCTGAATGGAAAACGTCTAGGACCTAATTATTTGAGATTTGGGGCCGAATAACGTCTTCAGTGAACGAGTGAGGAACTTTAACACGTTATCGAACTATGGAGTAATCACTTTGGTATGATGTTATACGAAGTATCACGTATCGAATTGAGTTCGTATTGTACTAGGATAATTCTAGTACATTTTCCTAAACGTCAATATTCCTAAATTTTCATTGGTCGATTGCCACAGCTGCTTGTGTTGGGGTCATATTTTGTTTACATTTGCCTTTGGAATTTAATTTGGTCAAAAATATTTTTTGGCTAAATCGAATTATTGTGTCTTAAAATCAAGCAAGAATAATTTTCTGGGTGATTCTAAATTTATTTTAATTCACCCTGAAATACCATTAATTGATATTGTGTAGGAATATTTGCAGAAAAGAGAATAATTTTATTTTTCTGCCATTTTACTGCTCACTCGTCTACCTAGCATCTATCGTATGAAAAAACACTCGTTCACTGACGAGGAAATGCCAAAAATCGAATTCGATACTCAATACTTTACTCGATATCTTAGGAAGGAATCCCAAATCCAGATAATTCAATAACGTATTGCTCACTCACTCATGCGGTTATTCGGCCCCAGGACGTCATTACCTATATTGACTACATATATGAATTGAAATGGTTATACACCTGACACAAAAATCGGAAAAAATGCGATTTTTAAGCCGCCATACACACTAAAGGCTGAAAAAAACTCTGCCAGACTTTGATCCCGACGGTAATATCCTTACCCTTAAGTATATGTAGTTTGGTTATACATCCACTCCCAAAATTTGCTGTCGCCTCTTGTACTATTATTTTTTATCCTAATTTGGTTTATTTTATTTCGAAGGAGGGTGTACGAAAAAACCATATTCGATAAGAAAAAAAAACATAATAGTTTGAAAGGGCATTGAATGTAGATATGAAATAATTTTCTTTAAAAGTTATCCCCGGCACTGGCTATGACAATTTATTTATTTTTAATAGCAAGGTGTTTTTTCATGTACGCAACATTGGTGAGGGTAGTACAGAAAAGAACATGTATTGATTAAAAAATATTATCTACTCGGCACGTCGGCACATGGTAATCCGCATAAGTTTCGTAAAACAAAGTTTTTATTTATTTCGTTTTCGGTTGGAGGTTTGGATTTAATCCTTTTTGACTCCGCTTCCTCCAAAATAATTCGATTGGCTGTTCCGACTTCCGAGTAATGTTTTCGGAGTATTTTTCTGTTCGGGAATTAATAAAGGAGTATACCCGGAACACACATATACATATAAACCCTTTCATCGGATTGTTTGTCAAGTTAGTTTTACTCGACTGAACGTGCAAAATAAACATAAATATCTAACAATTTACGCACACACATGAATATTTCACAAATTAGTCTCGGAACATTATAAAATAGTTCGATTAGAATCAAAAAGGAGTAGTACTGTTCCGAAATCCAATCGAAAACGACATAAGACAAGGATTCGGAAACTATTTTTCATAAGATTCAAAAATACAAGTTTTCGAAAAAAAAGTTGTTACAAGCGTAGTGGAGGCTATATTTTTTTTTGGAATTTGTGGTAGCAAGAGTATAGGAAGGTATAGGAGGAAATACATGTGCCTAGAATGTTGCATTCTTTAAATGCGAAAATGTGTTAACTGTTATAAATTGGTACATTACTAGTCTCGACAATATAGTGAAGATGTGCCACGTTTAACTTTTTTACATGAAATAAACACTGTTTTTAAAAATTTTAAATTGTAAAAAAAAATGATTCAATATTTGTTATCTACAATTAATGTTGCTTCAAACCAAATATGACTTTTCTTAATCGACCCTGGGTTTTTCGACCATACATTTTTGGGCATTCTCCTTTGGTTATATAAGGCATTTTGTACTCATTTGTGCGCACTTCTTAATATGTTGGCTGTTTTTGGCCCAAGTTTTTTTTTCAAACTACCAATGGCAACTTAAGTAATTTATTCTAGAGAAGAAGTATTGCCACCTTGATTTGTATCAATATATGTACTACCAATAAACTATTATCATAGTAGACTTAGCCTTGCACTGCCCATAACGCTTCGTTAGGACTTTTAATTATTTTCATCGTTTAAAAGGATCTTTCAACGACTTCTGATAGTAGATACTGGAGTTGAGGTCCACATAGTTAGGAAATTGTTTAAACCTCATTTTGTAAGACTTGTCTATATAATTATAATGATCCCTTTATTTTAAAAGTGGTCTAAGTGCTAAGTGCTTCTCAATAAAATCTTACCTATTTGAGAAATTTACAGATTTCACTCATAGAGTAAGAATGGGATCATTGAAAATGACTTGCATTTGCTAGATAAAACAAAATCATGACTAATTGTTTGCACTTAAACAAAATTAAATTATATAAAATTAAGTTTAAGCAAGATATGTAATATAAGAAAACGATAATGTTAATTGAAAAGAAGAACTCCTTGTTTTAACATAAATACACAAAAGAAGTATATAATTCCATATCTTTTTGAATTTTGAAATTCTTGTAAGGAGGTAATGTTGACAACCTATCGTGATGCAATAGGGTATATTATAATTATTTTAATTTGGTAAGCTTTTCATTTGGGAAAGCTACAAAAATAGTTGTAGGTAAGTGATGGCTGAACACAGGACTGTAACTTCAACCAAAAGTGCTCAACTTTGTGTCATACCATACATTTCTTGCAACAACTAAAACGTTATATAGTACAGCTCTTCACAATTTTCGTATCTTTTTACTTTGACAGTGATGTACAAGCTTCATCCTCAGCTACCTACACCATTAGGCTTAACCGTTTCCCGATGTGATTGTTAGGTCGAAGATCCAAGCGAATTAGGTACATCTTCCTATTATTACTAATTTTTTGGCAAATATCATCTTGCCTGAATCTGTTATTCTTTTTTTACTGACTAATGACTTTTTCCGACTTAATTGACGGCCTAACCTACCTGTAGCAATAAGTTGAAGTTTTCTCAATTCTATACTGCACCGAATTTTGTTTGATAATTGACATCTGCAAGTTACACCGAAACTTTGTTTTGTTTGTTATCGTAATTTAATCTTTTTTTTCTGTGCGCCAAACCAACTTTGCAGTCGGATAAAAGCACATTTTTTAATTTCATCTTCATATGGCTATGAACGGGCTCCACTGTATACTGTTTTCTTCCTTTCGACTTCGTCAATTATACTAGCTTTCTTCAACTACAAGTGAACATACTGCTATCGGTGTTCAGCCAGTTAATTCTTCCCATAAGAATAGTTTTTGTTGTTTCTCTCAGAACGTTTGGAGCTTTCAATAAGTGCACAGCTATGTTTGATTAACATAAGCGCCTTCTTGCTGATAAGAGAAATAGGAGATTGAAATCCTTCAGTAAAATATAAAGTAAGGAACAATTGTATCTATCCGATTGAGTGTCACAACAGCTTGTCTTAAAAACCATAATAAAAAAGCATTAAATTTGAATTTTGTATTTGTTTTACAACTTTGTAATCTCTTTTTAATGTAAAGAATATGCCAACCAACGAATTTAAATTAATAATTTTTGAGTAATTAAGTAATTTAGGTAGGTGAAAAAAACATTAACTCAAATTTTTTTTAATTTTTTCGAAGTTTTCAAGAATTTTTAGATAGTTTTTTATTTTGTAAATCTTAAGGGCAGTATTTATAAACCTTAATGTGTAGGATCCGTTTATAATTTTGTAAGTTACGAATTTATTTTATATTAATTCGTTTGGCTCTTGTTTAATTAATCAACAATTTTTTTAACATTATCTTATACCTAATCGTAGGAGGTTTAAGTCAATAAGTGCGTGGGTTTTGTTTTACAAATTTGTAAAATTTTGTATAAAATTTCCAATTTTATGCGCCAAAAATCTAAACGACTATTAACGCAATAATCACATTTTTAGAATGATTTTGTACAACATTTTCCGATTAAGTTTGCATACAAATTTAAGTCATCCCTGTTTTATTTTGTCACCTCATTCATAAAAATCTGATCTTTTTTGTATGGGACAAACCATTTTCAGAATTGGGTACAAGCACAGCCACATTTGTTGGCTCTCATCTTCTTGTGACTATAAGCGGCCTCTACTCTAAAGTACTTCTATTTTTCCAGTGGAACGAGCTACGAAATAGATTATTTCATTGAAATCCAAGGAGAAATAAATTTAGGAACGATTGAACCTGTCCGATGCGGTGTCACAAAATGCTCATCTTTTTTAACCATAATTCAAAAAGTACTAAATTTTAAATTTTCTATTACAGGTATCTACAACTATTTAATCCTCTATTATATGTAGAGATTATGTTACCAAGAATCTTAAATTACAACTTTTGTGCCGAATCAATTTTCCGTATAAAGTTTTGAATAATTAAGTCAACTAGGGAGGTACAAAAACATTAACTGAAATTGATTTTCATTTTTTTTTCAAAGTTTTCGTGCAATTGTAGATTTTTTTTTGTTTCAATTAATCTTTTAGGTCTGGCTTGATGAAGTATTTTAAAATCTTAATATTGGAGACTAGTTCGTTGCAGGACCCCAAAGGAGCCCGAAGAACATATAATGCTAGTCAGGGCTGAGCGCAAATATGTATTAAATTTAGTTGACAAACTAAAAAAAAGTTAATTTTATTGTAAAAAAGTTAATTTTTTTTGTTTGTTAAAAGTTTTTTTTTTTGTAGAAAAGTTACTTGTTTTTGTGAAAAAGTTATTTTAAATTTATTATTATACACATATAACAAATAGGTTTAAATCTTTTGTAAATTCTACTGTGGTAAATTTTGCATGTATCCCTTTATCCTCTATTCCTTTCCTACGCACTGTGACTGTACACAATATACCAAACGAAAAATCAATACTCTGAAGTGCGTTCTTTTTCTTTCTAAAGTTAACTATAGTTGACTTAAGTTAACTCTCGTCGTTCCTTTTTTAACTTTGAGTAACTTTTTGACGTCTTAGAGTTGTTCCTAAACTCAAAGTCGAAGTGTCAAGAAGTTTCTTTTTGTAACTTTTTCCAACTCATCTCGTTGATATGAGTTGAAAAGTTAATCTGTCAAACACAGCTGAAATCGGAATGTTTACATTTTGTGGTTAGCTTGTGTTTGTTTTTCGTCTTTTAATTTGGAATTGTTTTCAGTTTTGTTAGCTATTTATTTGCAATTCTATTGTTTTTTATCCATTTTGATCTTTGGAATTGTTTGCTGAATAAATTACTTTCTTTCGAAATTGTATTTTTCCAATTTGGTAAATTGTTTAATAAAGAAATGTGTGCCAATAAAGAATTTAAGAAAAAATAGCAAAAACAAATACAAATATTTTGTTTAATAATTCGATAAAGTGCAAAAATGAAGTTAATAGTGATTTAATTTGTAAAATAGAAGCCTTTTTAAAATGTTAATAGGTAGAATTTTTTTTTAAATAAATTTGATGCAATAACAATTTTTTCTTGATTATTATTTCTCATTATTTTGGATTTTTTTTCAACCCCTTTCGTTTGACAGATCAACTATATTTTTAACTCTGATCGTTCCTAAATTAAAAGTAACTATTTTAACTATGACATTGCAACTCTTGTTTTTGACACATTAATGGCTAAAACAGATGTGCAGCAAGTCTGCACACATCTATGCATGCAGAGCTGCACACGAAACACATGTGTATAGTTTCTGACATTCATGATCAATAGTTATGTCAAACAAATACATGAAAGCACAGCGTTGCCGATGTGACACATTAGTGTTGGAACGAGATTTTCTTCGTTGTACGATGGCAGGATGGCAACGCCAGCTTTATGGATTCTTAAACAAAAATCACCAACACAAACAATTTTTCGAAAAAATGGCAGGTGATGTCAATGTGAGTAAAACTAATTATTTAAGATTTTTTTCTTTGCTGTTGTGGCTGCAATGATGCTGCGCAGCAAATTTAGAAATAGAAATATCGTGCAGCGATGCGCTGCATGCAGACTTTGAGTGAATCTGCTCCCATAAGAACCTGTGTAAATTATTTTCGCTTCATGAAAAACGCTGCACATCTGCTTAGCACGTTAGTTAACTATAGTAACAAAAAAGAACGCACCACTGCTAAAGTTGTGCTCTGCATCTGCAGTCTGCATCTGCCAATAAAAGACCTACAAACATAGCTCATTATTTCTGTCATCGTTTATTTGTCATTCTTTCATTGTTCATTCTCTTCTTACTTCTTTGGTAGCACAAGCAAATTGCACAAGCACCCAACCAACAATTCGATACGCTGCAGCGCTGCTCATCGCTTACAGCGATATGTTCATTTTAATTTTGTGGTAACACCAACCAAACTTTTCGCAAAATGCCCCTACTGAACTGAACTGAAAGTTCATTTTCATTTGTATTCATTTGTAATTTATTCATTTTGGTAACACCATAATTTGAACAAAACGAGCCTATAAATATTTTCAATGTTAAAATAATTACAATCACAGGAAACTTTCATTTTTCTTAAAAACTTTTTTTTTTTTAAAATCCTTTCAGGGGGGGGGGTTGCTTCAGCCCCTCGAACTTCCTAAATACGTGCCTGTCGTCACACATGAAATAACGTAATGCATGCTATTTTTAATTTAAAATTCGTAAAATAACCTAGTGCAACGCCACAGTACACTCCCTGTCACTTGTTTGAGGCCACTATTTTCACAAAAGTTTTTTCTCCATAAACACCTGTAGGAAATATTTTTCCTGAAAATTGTTGATTCCTGTGAGTAGGTAAATATATCTTTCAATAAAAAAGTATAAATTCAATTTCACAAATTATAAGAATGGACTGCAAAAATTGGTACAAAAAAATGCGTCACTTGATTGAGGCCACTTGAAAAATCTTATAAAAAAAGAACAAAACTATTAAAATGTTTACTATTTTTTGTATTTAAACATTAATGTATTATGTTTTCGTCAATTAAAAATGAGTATGCCCGCCATTTTTTGAAATAAGCTCTATTAGACGGTTTGGAATTAAATCATACAGTTTTTTTGGAATAATCCAGTGAAATCTGGCTCCAGGCATCGCAGTTAGCTTCGACCAAGACGTCATTATCTCCAAACTGTCTACCAGAAACTTTTCGAGATAGCCAGGCCCAAACGTTTTCGATGATGTTTGAGTCCAGTGAATAGGGTGGCCATGGTAAAAGTCCAACGTTTTCCGTCTGAATCCAGCTTCTAGCTACCCTGGAAGTATGGATAGGGGCGTTGTCTTGTTGGAATATCCAACGTAGAGGTTCAAGAATTTTTTTAGCTTTGAAAACACCCGTTACAGCAGGCATTTGTAACTATTTCCGTTAATTTTGTTAGTTATAAATTCCAATTCAACTGTTCCATAATAGGTGATAGCTCCCCACACCATAACACGTGATGTATGACTGTGATGTCTTGACAAAATAAGTTCTTCTTTGTGGATGGTGTGGAATTTGAAGCTAGCCGCTGAATGAGGCGCTTTTCTCGGATTGTTGTTTTTTATTCCATAGTTTTAAGTGTCTGCTAGATAGTTGTTGACAATGGTCTTACTTCTGTTCGGTCTCCTAGCTTTTTCTCGGCCTGAGAATCCCAGTTTCTTTAAAGCATCTATTTATCCTCTTTCTGCTATTGTTGACGAGTTTCCAGATCCCATTTTAACTTGAAATTTAATATAAAATATAGTTTCTATCCTTTCTTAAATATTTTAAACTTTTTTTGGAATGGCCTCAATCAAGGGACGCAACTTTTTATATCCATTGTTTGCAGTCCATTCACATAATTTGGGAAAGTTTTTTGAACTGTCCAAGTTAACTCTTTAACTTTATCTTTGGTGACACGGAGTGTATAAATATATATATATCATGCGCAGCGTTTCATTTTTTCAAGATAGCTGTGGTGCGTTCTTTTATTAACCATAGTTAACTATGGTTGTTATGTCGAAAAAATTGTTGAAGTGTCATTGTTAGATTTAGTTGGAAATTGTTACATTTCATTTAGGAACGATTTATTGTTAGATATTGTTGATCTGTCAAACCAACACTTTGGAAAACTTTATTTCATCGTTAATTACCATAAAATCATGTTATTTTTCTACAATATACTCTCCTTTTCCATTAAAAATGCTAGAAAATTCAATTTTAATTCATTTCACTTCACCAAAAGCTTTGTTTTGATTCTTCTTTTTTAATTTTTTGTAAACAAACCTTCTCACATGTGCTTTGACAGATCAACACTTTCAACTCATATCATGGAGATGAGTTGGAAAAAGTTACGAATTGAAACTATTTGACACTAATAAACTGAATTTAGGAACGATGTGATGACGTCATATAGTTACAAATCGTAACTATTTTGTAATAAAGGAACGACCATTGTTAACTATAGTTAACCATAGTTAACTATGGTCAATATAAGAACGCACCACTGTTCTTGTGCACAGTACACAGTAAACAAAAACAAATTTGTGGTGATTGTTTGAAATTAAATTTTTTTACTATTCGTTTTGACAACATGAGCAGAACTGAATAAAAATGAAAACTCTAGTGATATTACACTACCTGAAATATATGTATCTTGCTTGGTGTAACGCTAACTATAAGAATTTTCTAGGAAAATCAAATACCTACTAGCCCAAAAAAATACAATTTGAAGAAAAAAATTACAATAATATTTGATTACTTGAATATTGATCCGACAAACTGAAAAAACAAAAAAACGGTGTGCAAGGTACCGTAAACAAACTAATTATAAAGACAGGACGCTTCATACAAAGACAACTGGACGGATTTGAGTTTGCATCTACTGCCAGGCTTGCCAGATTTGTATGACCTAATAGCGCGATTTAAAAAAAAAATAGCGCAAAAAAACGCGAATTGAAAAAAAAATATTGCAAAAACCGCAAATTGCTTAAATCAGAAACCAACTACGAATTATAAAAACTATAACAGATAGGCACAGCGCACAAAAAAATATATAAATCGGGTGGCACAACGGCTCATGAAGAACCAGGGCCTAGTGACTAACAACTCGCAACCATTTCTGTGTGCGCCTTTCGACAGGAATGGAAGGGACCTACAATTTTATGCCGAATCCGAACGGCTAGACGGGAAGCACTTATTCGTGACAAGTGATTCTCTTGGAGAATTTGTCAATTCCTCGCAAGAGGCAGTAGCCCTGAAAAAAAAAATTTTTAGTTTTTAGGTGGACGAGGCTGGGAAGCGATCCCAGACCTCCAGCGTGACAGTCGAACGCACTAACTATTACGCTACGGGCTACTACAAATACAAAAGTGCTTGCATATGTCAAATGCCAGAAAAAGAGGAAATAAGAAATGGGTGTGTTCTAAATAAGATCATTTTCTTTCTTAAGGTTGAAATTTTGTTTTGTTGTAAGGCAAAAAAAATACCGCAAATATCGCGAAAAATATGAGATATCGCAAAATTAAATTTTACACCGAGAACTTTAAAAAAAATATTGCGCTTTTCGCGATATATCGCACCATCTGGCAAGCTTGTCCACTGCATACATGTTTTGTCGCCTCTGTATGGTAAAGTTCTAAAGATCACAAGTTACACCGAACAAAAAATTTCCAATTTCGCTTCATCATGTATCTGCGCAATGTAAATTCTGTCATTTAGGCCAATGTTAAGTGTAAATGTACATATACCTACATATGTTGAAGGTACAATTAAAAAATTATTTAGAGGGGATTCAATTCTTCAAAAGAAGTGAAATTGACCTTAACATGAGTCAGGAAACACTAAAGTTAGCCATTTTTTAAATCTTCGAAAAGTGATGTCAAAGTTAAAAATCAGACTTTAATCTAGAACAATTTTTTTCTTAAAATATGACCAAGAATCACATCCCAAAGTATGGCCGACGAATTACCGGACACGCTGTATTTTGACAATGTTTTTCTTTTTGTATTTTAAATGAAGTAGGTATACCTTTTTTTGTTTGAAGAAATTATTTTAATAACTTTATACAAATTGATTATATTTTTCAGTATTTTCCTTTGTATTAATTGCAACCTCGGTATCAAAAATCTATGCCAATTTAAGAATATTCAACTTTAATAAAATGTTGGCATTACGGAAAATACTGACAGTTGTGAAAATAAATATGTTCGATTCAGTTTGATTTCGATCATTTCGTCATAGTTTGTTTATTTTCGTTATAATGCTTGTACATGTAAAGAACCTAAAGGCATTAAAATTCGCGCGAATTTTAACGCCTTTAGGTTCTTTACATGCACAAATATTAAAACGAAAATAAACAAACGGTGACGAAATGATCGAAATCGAAATAAACGAAAACGAAACAACTAAAGACGAAACAAACGTAAGACGAATTAATTCTAAAACGAAAAGATCAAAAAACGAAACTATCAAAAACAAAATGAAATTAAAACAAAATACTTAAAAAATTAAACAAAAATTGTCGAAACAAAAAGAAATTAAATAAATAAAAAGTAAAACAGTGAAATGCAAAACAACAAAATTCGAAACGAGTTAAACGAAACAACCAAAAAACGAAAGTAAAAAGACGAAACGTACCATACCCGTTGTTGGGGCATGTTAGAGTAGTCTGTAGCTAAGTTTGCAACTTCGAAAAACCTGTGCTCACTGCAGGAAAAATGCAACAGTGAAAAAAACGCAAAAATCAACCCATTTTTTCCTTTATAACTTTGGAAATATGCAACTCAGGAAAAAACTATCCACTATATTCTTGTTTGTTACAAAATTTTTTACAAGATCACATTTGTTTAAAATTCATGTATGTTATATTTGAGTTGCTATCTAACCATGAGTGAAAACAAAAATTCTGAAAAACTAAGTAATTTTGTAGCGCTCAAAAAGTAGGTAAAGCCTTGTCCAATTGTGCTCAAAATTTGCAATCAAATAGCTCTATTATAAGACATAATTTGAAATTTCCATCCAAATCGGTCAAATGGTTTTGGCATTCGGCACTGATTTTTGTACACGTACTTGGAACCCCTAACTATGGGGCCAGTTATAGCTATTATTGAAAACCATAATTGAAAATATTAATTGTCAATTTGGAGAGATTTTGAAGAAAAAATAAATGATTATTTTGATGCTAAAGTAAAGCTATTTGACTTAATAATTATTTCTAGGTAAAACAAAATTCAATTTGGCACAACTTTTCTCATAAAATGACTTTAAATTTTTCAATGACGAACTACCCTACCAATGATCAATGAAAAAATTAAAATTTACTTTATGGGGAAGATATAGGTAAAAATGATTTTTTTTTGGGGAGAAATAATTTTGAAGTCGTAAGATATATTTCTGCATTTAAATATTCAATGACTAAACTTTCGAAGGGCCTGAAAATCAACAGCTAACTTTTTCAATGATGATTTACAATGATAGCTATAACTGGGGCGTATGATAAAATATAGTTTTGATATTTATATCTTTTTTTAAACAACTTTAGTAGCGATTTTAAAAGTTCCGAAAATTGTTCACTTGGCATGTAAATATGTAATTTCGTGAACATTTTCGAAACTTTTAATATCACTACCAAAGTTGCTTAAAAAAGATATAAATATTGTAACTATATTTTATCATAGTAAAGGGTTCCAAGTACGTGTACAATAATCAATGCCAACTTAAGCGTCCTACTTTGACCACGGCAATGATGCAAACATTGCTTGTTGCACTTAGTTAACATCATGTTTCTTGCCAAAACCATTTGACCGATTCGGATCGAATTTTCAAATTTTGTCTTATAATATTCTAGGTTATTTTATTGCAAATTTTGAGCACAACTGGACAAGTTTTGACCTACTTTTTGAGCGCTTCAAAATTACTTAGTTTTTCAGAATTTTTGTTTTTACTCATGGTTACATACTCAAATATAACATACTTGAATTTTAAACAAATGTGGTCTTGTAGAAAATTTTATATTAAACAAGAATATAGTAGATGGTTTTTTCTTAGGCTGCATATTTCCAAAGTTATAAAGGAAAATGTCGGAAAAAATGGGATGATTTTTGCGTTTTTTCATTGTTGCATTTTTCCTGCAGCGAGCACAGGTTTTCGTAGTTGCAAACTTAGCTACAGACTACTCTAGCATGCCCCAAAAACATATCAAAAATGCAGAACTACATCGCACTTCGCGAATTTATTGTCAAATTTGACTGGGCTTTTTTATTTGCAGTTTTTTTATTGATTTTTTTTTGAAAAAAATAATAGTTTTTAACTACGCCAATGTGTACAAAAAAAAGAAAATACTGGGTTCCGAATCATTATTTGTTCTTAAAATATTTGAGACGAAAATTATTTTCAACAGTTTTTCTTAGTTCAAAAAAAGTGTCCGTTAATTTTTTTAAATTTGTACCAATTCTTTAATGAGTAATTATTTGTAGAGTAAAATAAGTCGATATCTCTTTTCGTTCTCGAGATATTCGAGACTTTGGCATTGTAAAGATCTTTTTTAAATTGCTGTGGTAAAAAAACAGACGATTCAGACGAAGATAATTCCATCTCACAAGAATTGTGAGTAAAATTTAACAATGTGCCAAATTATCTTTTAAATTGTTTTTTTTTTTTTTATCAAGAATCACCGAATAAATAAAGTTTTGTTCAAATATTTACTGGATTTTTCTCCAATTGTTTTTCCATGGCAAAAAAAAAAAAATCATTCGCATTGCCTAAAATCGCCAGGCTAAGTGCAAGTCTGTGTTATTTTGCTGAAGGTGGGTACGTAATAGGAGTCGGCAAGGACAACGACGTATGTCTTATCCAGTTAACATTTCCGGAAGTATGGTCGAATTTTCTACATTTTCGAGGAAAAGATTTGTTCAGAATGATTCAAAAGTCAAAATGCGGAAGAGCAAAGGACGATGAATTTGTATGTTTTCGAAAAATATAGTAGTAAAATCAAAAAAATTGTTTTTATTTATCAAAAAAGTTTCAGTGCCCTGTTATGACTCGCCGTTTTTAAAATTACTTATGTTATGGTTTTAGGAATAGCTAACATCGATGTTTGAATAGACCTTTCATATGTGCCTCAATTGCACTTACATTGCTCCGTCTTGTCTTAATTTCTCCACTAAAATAAATGCGGAAAAATTCAAGAGAAAACACAAAAAATTTGCCATGGGAATATTGTTCACGATAGCAATAATTTCCGAAAGGAATTTCGACCATCATTCACGATACGAATTTTTCGAATGTGGGAAATATTTCCCGAGAAATATTGTTCACGATAGGGCCCAATGTACATATGTGTCGTGAAAACCTTTTGAGCGTGTTCAGGAAAAGCCTGATCCACATCTGTGTCGTGTGTTGTGTTGTGGAGTCGTATGTCGCTATCGCTACAGGAAATTTAGGCCTATTCTGCCAGATCTGTTATTCTGCTATGAATTTTCTGTTATGAATCATAAAAGATGTTCACCATAAAAGATCTTTTATAATTGGTATTCAGGAGTTCGAACTTTTATGAAAGTCTGTTATGGAACTTCGAAAAGGAAATTTTTATAGGAACAGACCTAAATCTGCTATAGGGGCCTATTTCTCAGATCATACACATCATACAATGTATGATATTGACAGTTCTGCTGTATGATTTCTGTTTCTCAAATTTATTGTCTGATCCGCTATCATACAACAATGTCCCGATCTACATCGCCCGATTTTTCCAGAAATCGTGTGAAATGTACACACAGATTTACATACACACTCATGGACAAAATCGTTCCGTGTGTACATTTCACACGATTTCTGGAAAAATCTTCGTGGAAATATCGGGCAATGTAGATCGGGACAAACTAACCACAAAATGTTCATACAATTCAAGAAGTACACAAAAGTAAGTATTTTTTGAATTTATTAATTCTAAAAATTTAGAATTATGTTCAATTTTCATTGTTTTCTTTTTAATAGTCAGATAAATTTTTCAACAAAATGAGGATCTTCAAGATTAAAATTTATGCGTTCTTTTATTATTCTAGGGCGTCTTCTGACACGTATGTATGTATAATAAGGGTATTCATGTAACGAGGTAATTTTTCGCTTTGTAGAAAAATATAATTTTACGCAAAAGGTTACACGAACACCCCATTAGAAATTTTTGCGTAAGCGATAGAAACAAACAGCTAAGTTAAGTCAAATGTCAAATAAAACGTCACAAAGTTTCTAAGGTTTTTTTCTACGCTTTCCGCTTCAATTTTGTGAGATAAAATTCTATATTTTGCAGACAACTTTTCCCATACAAATTTTGACAGTTCATTACTACCGATAGAAAATTCTATCGTTTTTAAGCTTTCTATGGGTTTTCTGCGTTTGCATGAGTACCTCTAATAATTTCAAGAAGTTCCAACACGTCTTCACCATCATATAATAATTCCATTTTGTGGATTGTAAATAAATGATCACTTTTATGTAAATTACTTAAATTGTAGTATTTTATGGAACAACTAATTTTTTGAAATCGTAAGAACCCCAAAATTGAGATTCCTATTATCCCCACAGTCACTAATAATGAAATGTCAAAATCATACACATCAAAAAACAAACAAAATATCATACAACACTTCCAATGAAATCTGAAAAACAGAATATTGTATGAAGTGTATGATGTATGAAAACGTTGTATGTTGTATGAAATGTATGTGATGTATTATCTGAGAAATTGGCCCTGGTCTGGTCTGGTGTAGGTAAACAAACTGTTTCGTCACTGAAAGTAACCTAAGTAAAATAAATAATGATGGATTCTGGATTGGTTGTCATTTTTTCTATGGATTCTGGAATTTAATAAATCAATTAATTAATAATTTAATTTTTGCAAATCGGGATCATCAAATTGACTTTAACTACTTAATCTTTCTTGCATCAAAAGTGTTTTGTGCTTTCGTGTAAACAAAAATAATTTTGTGCAAAAATAATTTGTTTACCTAAATAAATAGGTATTCTTATTTATTTGTGTCTCCCTGTATGACCATTTCATTGACGAAATAAAAGATAAATACCAATTTTTACTCCATTAATTGAAATCTTTTATGATAAAAGCCACAAAAATATGTCTTTTATTCTTTTGTGATTCATAAAAGATTCCATAACAGATTGTGGCATGCTGAATACCAAAAATGCGGTTCGTAAAAGATTTATTGAGAGTTTCGAACTTTTGACAGCACTCATAGCAGATTTCTCAACAGATTTCATAACAGTTTGGCATGCCGAATACCAAAATTATATTTCATAAAAGATCTTTTTACAGGTCAAACTTTTGTATAGAAATTCATAATAGAATAGCAGATTAACAGAATAAAAGATGTCGCCGAATAGGCCTAATTATGCGTAGAATCATATTTATCTCGCGTGTTGTGTTGCAGTGTGGCGCATAAAATATATGGAATGACAGCGACATACGACTACACAACACAACACACGACACAGATGTGGATCAGGCTTAATATTTTATTTATGGTGTTTTCGATTGGTAAAATAAATAAATTTATTTTTGATTTAAATATGTCAAAACGCAGATTTTACATTCCAATGGGCAAATTAATTGATTTATTTTTTGATTTAAAATCAAATTTGCAGATCTAGATTATTCGGCAGATTTACCCCTCCTACACTAAGCCTGATCCACATCTGTGTTGTGTGTTGTGTTGTGGAGTCGTGTGTCGCTATCGCTACAATGTATTTCATATGCGTAGAACCATATTTTTCTCGTGTGTTGTGTTGCAGTGTGGCGCATAAGATATATGGAATGACAGCGACACACGACACCACAACACAACACACGATACAGATGTGAATCAGGCTTAATACCAATACAATTATAAGTTGTCACTTTACAAAATTTTTTGTATTGTTTGATATTATTTCGGTTAATGACATTTGTGTTCTAGGTAAATATAAGCGTTTAGGGAAGCGGTAAAGGGGAGCGTTTCTGATGTAAAATGATGGAAGCTGTTAAAAATTAATTGTAAATTCATAAGCTCATTATTGTTTTCTTCTGAAAGTGCATCAAATGATGAGGAGTTTTGTGATGTTATGAAACATACATAAAATTACACGAATACAATGACAAAAATAAATCAATTTGAATTGGCTTTCGATTCACCACCAAATAAATCAATTTTTAGATTGAAATCTGAATTTACCAATCGAAAACCCCATTACCCTTTAGGCTAATGAGCCAGTACTAGCTCTACTACTACGTATGTCGTTTTCATGTATGTTTTCATGTAAATAGATTTTGACATGCGAATGTTTCTTCGCCGCAACGAATGTTTCGCATTGGTTTGAGAGAGCCTTTAAGGCTCTCCCAAACCAATGCGAAACATTCGTTGTGGCGAAGAAACATTCGTCAGTCAAAATTATTTCATATGTTTCTCCGCCGCGTTGGTCTGGGTACTCTCATATATCACCATGTAAATAAATTTTGACATGAAAATATTTCTTCGCCGCAACGAATGTTCGGCATTGGTTTGGGCGAGCCTTTACTCCTTTTTAACTCCCCTTACTCCAAAATTATTCGATTGGCTGTTCCGAGTAATGTTTTCGGAGTATTTTTCTGTTCCGCAATTAATAAAGGGGTAGACTCGGAACACACATATACATATAAACCCTTTTTTACATAAATATCAGGCAATTTACGCACAAACACATAAATATTTTACAAATTAGTCTCGGAACAATAGAAAATAATTCGATTAGAATCAAAAAGGAGTAGTACTGTTCCGTAATCCTATCGAAAACGACGGTAGTATTATACTTCGTTTTCATTAGAGCCGAAATGAGGTAATTTGGCAAAAAAGTGTTTTCATTATCAAATTTGCTAATTTCATTTGACATCTCATTTCATTTTCAATTTGGAATGGCAGTTAAACGTTTAAGGCTCTCCCAAACCAATGCGAAACATTCGTTGCGGCGAAAAAACATTCGTCACTCAAAATTATTTCATATGTTTCTCCGCCGTGTTGGTGTGGGCACTCTCATATATCACCATGTAAATAAATTTTGACATGCGAATGTTTCTTCGCCGCAACGAATGTTCCGCATTGGTTTGGGAGAGCCTTATTTCTCTTGTTTAAGGCTTAACTACATAGGCCTACTTTTGTACAAAAGTGAGAAATAAATATCTATTCTGAAGACACTCGTTTGCAA
This sequence comes from Melangyna quadrimaculata, assembly GCA_949320155.1. Taxonomy (NCBI): domain Eukaryota; kingdom Metazoa; phylum Arthropoda; class Insecta; order Diptera; family Syrphidae; genus Melangyna; species Melangyna quadrimaculata. The sequence goes on along the minus strand of OX439484.1, from coordinate 5,651,956 downwards.
AAAAAACAATGGAAAATCGGAACAAAGTGTTCGTATGTTTTTTTGCAAGCATGTTTCTTTAAGCCTAGTACGCAGATCGCGCTAAATTTTAGCTCATGCTTTTCTCTCCAAACATCAGCTAAATTCCTAACTAAATTTTGACATAAGATTATTGTGGAGTCTTTGCCACAGAAAGCAGCTGATCCTTAAAAAAAATTCAATTATTTCAAAGAATTTGTTCCTCGAATTCAATTATCATTTTCACAAAACATTCTAAAACAAGAACAAATAATACATTCATTTTGTTCAACACATACCTACATTTTAATTAAGAACAAACATACATTATGTATAAGAACTTGCCAAAAGAATATTTTGACAAGGTTCATTATATGTGTCCTCTTTTTCTTCTTCTACAGTTTGGGTTGATGGCGTCGAGATTGCTGTGGAACTTCTCTTCCAGGCACCATATTGCCGGGTGCTGTTTTACCAGGACGCGGCCAGTGTTTTTTTGATCCACGGAAATAATGATAGTTTATTTTTTACGCGTTTTTTTGTTTGATGCAATTCTGTTTCCTCAATTCCCGAGATTTCTTCGTCCAAATAACTGTCCATTATGATTTATAGTCGCGGTTCGAGAAAATGTGAAGCAATTCCAAAAATTTAGCTGAAGAATAATGTGCTGGACATTTATTTCACGCGCTAAATTTTGACAGCTGATTTTTGAAATTTGATTAGGATGTAAAGTGGGAATTAAAAATTTGATTCTTTAGTTGGAGCTACGTACATCTCGGCTAAAATGCTTGGCTAAATTTTAGCTTGGCTAAATTTTGGAGAGAAGTACTAGGCTTTAGCGAGGATTTTAATTTCTCACTTTTGTACTTATGTACAAAAGTAGGTCTATGTAGTTGAGGCTTACTCTTTCTGTTTTATGTTGTTGAGTATAGAGTATTGATATTTTCATACAAAAGCTCTTCAGAGCTGATAATAAAACAGCTGTTCCCAAAAAAGAAGTCTACACCTATCCCAAAAATTCTCGGATAACTCAGCTATCTGAAGAGAAATGTCAACAACAGCTGACTAAAAATTTAAGTTTTACGTTGAATTGTGTGCTAAGTTAACCTATCCGGTTCATGTCGGTAACAAACTTATACGGATACTAGAGTATTCGAGATAACATATCTCAGTGCAACGTGAACGTGGCCATACTGCTGTGATCTATGATCACCACAGAAATTTAAAGTATACTGAAAGGTAGGTGGCGCAGAATATAACTAAAGGTTAGACCGCACACAACTGCTGCGGAAATACACTTCACGACGCGGCAAAACATTATTTGTATGAAATTGTATGAGCTATATCGCACTAAGCGGCAACTGAACTTCATAACATTTCATACTAATTATTATGAATCGCAGTTCCGCTGCAGTTCCGCCTAGTGCGGTCTAACCTAAATAGCCCTTCCACACTACCCCACTGTGTATTAATACATGTCAAATTGAAAGTGGGAAAGAATTCCACGCGAATGCCAAATTTGTGTGAAAGAAAAGACTTTTCATATTTTGCTTCCACACTTGCTTGTATTAATACATTACCTTAACATAAAAAAAAGTGTGATAGAATGTGGGATATAACTAGAACCATTACTAAAATTATTCATGTATTAACACATGTCAAATCGTGTGGAATAGAATGTCGGGTTGTGTAGGCTGGACTTTTTTGTTTCCACACTATTATACATGATTTGTTCCCACTTTTTTGGCATGTATTAATACACAGTGGGCTAGTGTGGAAGGCCTTTAATCGAATGGTGAAAAACGACGCACCCATAAAGGTCGATTCACATTTCGAAGAGTAACCTCCTAACGCGTTTAGCTTATATTGCCTCTATACAACGTTGCATAAGTTTTATAAATCACATTTTTGCGTTCAGAGGCATTTTAAAGCGTGCGTAGCTCTATGCAAGCGTTCAACTGTGTTTATAAATAACACTGTATTTGTATGAAACTGTATGAGCTATATTGCACTAAGCGGCAACTGAACTTCATTAAATTTCATACAAATTATTTTGAATCGCAGTTCCGTAGCAGTGCCGTTCCGCCTAGTGCGGTCTTACCTTTATTATGAGGGCTTCCACAAGATCCGAAATTGTGACCGCCTTATACAAAAACAAACTCACAAAAAATTGTGACATGTGAGCCTCACAATGGCAGAATAGGGCTGTTAATGGTTTGAAATCGGTTTGACAACTACTACAAGTTCTCGTCACGCTCACGTTGCGTTTTCTCGTCGCATTGTGAATTGACCTTAACTCTGACAGCGGTTAGCCACATTCTCCCGTTATCGGGTGTCGCTGATAAACAAACCCTATTTATTTTTGTATTGTTGTTTGAAAAAGGAAATTTGAATGCGTTGTCGTGTATGTTGAATGAATTCTTGTGGGGTTTTCGATTTTTAATTGGACCAATAATAAAAATATTGATTAAAACTAATTTGAATTGAAAGCTAGTCACCATAAAAACAGCGTAGGAAATTTTGAATAATCTTACGAAAGACCATTATCATCTATTAAAGATTTTTTTTTAGAAAAACTGTATTAAAGGAGACCCACAATGGCAGGTAGTCAGTTAGCCTCGCAACAATTACTGGGAACTGAGGAATCTGTTCCGATGGTTAAAAAATGGGCTCATTCTCAATCAAAATTACATAAAATGAACTTTAGATGGACAATACATAATTTTAGTTTTCTCGACCAGGAAAATGGTGAATCGCTCAAGTCCCCCACATTTTCCTCAAATTCCAATGATAACATAAAATGGCTATTGCAAGTTTTTCCAAAAGGTTTCAATACAGACAGTAAAGATCACTTGTCTGTTTTCCTCGAACTTTTAGAACATTCAGATAAATCAAAAGTAATGGGAAAATGCGTTATATCTATAATGAATGCTGAGCTCAAAAAACAAGAATCAGCAATGCTTAGTGCTCATAACTACAAAGTCTCTATTGGTTTTGGCTTTCGAACTTTCATTAAACGAGATTTTCTAATGGATAAATCCAACAAACTCCTCCCAGGTGATAAGCTAACAATTGATTGTGAAGTTAGTTTTGTAACTGATAATGACTGTATCCTTACCCAAAACACCATTGGAAATTTTAAAATTCCTGAATGTAAGCTGCTTGATGATTTTGGTGATCTTCTTGATAATCACAAATTCAGTGATGTCACACTGGTGGTCGATGAACATGAATTTCCAGCTCATAAAGCAATCTTGTCAGCCCGAAGTGATGTATTTTCTGCGATGTTCCAACATGAAATGGAGGAGAGTAAATCAAGCCGTGTAACTATAACCGATGTTGGCCAAGAGGCTCTTAAAGAAATGTTACGATTTATCTATACGGGAGATACTCCAAAATTAACTGAAATTGCCAATCATCTTTTGGCTGCCGCTGATAAGTACGCATTGGAAAAATTAAAAGTAATGGCTGAAGAAGCTTTGTTCTCTCAAATCTCCATTGAAACAGTAGCGGAAACTTTAGTTTTAGCAGATCTTCATAGTGCGAAGCAATTGAAAGAACAAACAATGTGTTTTTTTGTGAGTTTTGCTAAGGACATTATAAAAACAAAAGGATGGCAAAGCATGGTCAGCGAAAACGCTCATTCACTTTTAATAGCAGAGGCATTAGAAGCGTTGCTATCTAAGTAATATACTTTCTGGAATCCCTCAACTTTAACTTATCTAATAAATCTCTAACATTACATTACCTATATAATTTACGTTACGTTGATATGTCGTTATTAAATTGATTTTTTATTTTAAATAAAATCTAACAAGTGAAAATCGTTTTGCTTACTGTCAGAACCGGTGTTTTAATTTTTACACGTAATTTTTATTGGGCCAATGGACATGTTAAGTACCGTAAAATCGGTTTCTTCCTTCATAATTCCATAGAAGGTGCATCTCCTGCTGAATTAACCATGAAGGTAGGTATGTACCTGATATTGGTGAATACAATGTACCTGAAAATATTTGCATCCATAAATAATTTTTTGAGCTATCGCTCTTGTCCGCGGTTTATTGAAAATTTGAATGGATCAACGACAACTTAAGTGTTCCATTTCAAAGTTATTTGTAGATAAAGATATAGCTGTGCCAAACCGATCATCTGACTTCATTGTGTGGCGCTGAGTTTTGAATTGTTCATTTTTATTTGAGAAGCATTCTGTCATAGAGATTCAACTTAAGACGACTATGACTGGAATTCGGAAACCGACAGCCTACCCATCGCGCTTGCGAAAAGCCACATGCTAAGCTTCATCCTAGTGCATGCTTTGTTGAAATTTTTTTTTGCCAAGCCTCAAAAGCTATCCACTAATCTCCCCCTTATATGACCAAAGAAGTTTGGCATATGCATCAAGTACGCAGGAAAAAAGATAGAAACCAAATAAACGACATTTGATAAGCAACACAACCTGCACTAGGATGGAGCTAGGCATGTGCCTTCGGTCGCAACGATCGCCTGACTGTCAGCTTCCGGTTCCATGTTTAATTTCCTCAAAGTTTTTTAAAAACATAAATTACTTTATGTATTATGAAATCATTGGTTTAAATACAGATTTGTTTCAATAAATTTCTAACGATTTTTCCATAACGTCTTATAATTATGAAAAATCTTATTATAGAATTTATTGAGAATAAAGATCCAGGAGGAATTTTGAATTCTGCTAAAAAAAATGCGGGTGGCAATGGCACAGTGGATATAGTGTTTGACTGCTTACCTGGACGTGTGGGTTCGAGCCCCAGTCTAGGTAGTATTATTTTCTGTATTCCCCAGTTTCAACTGGATGCCATCCGTGAAATTTCATGAGATAATTAACATCTAATTCTCACAATCCACTGTGCAAACAAAAATCTTTCATTTCCTTCTATTTCTTCTAACTAGTGCCGTGCATTGCATTTAAAAGACTTTAGGTCTTGGCATATAGTTAAAATTATTATTATTATTAGAATGAACCTATTCATGAAATCGATAAAAACCATTATTCGCCGGTGCCGCTACACAATTAAAAATACCATAATAATACTATTTTTTTCTTTTTCAATATACCTAAATACTTCTAAATAAGTTTTCATAATTAAATCTCTCGAACACCACCTTAATGTTTCGTGTCTTTCTCTATTTTATCGCTATTATTATAATCAGTGTTCTAGTGAAATAGCCAGTTGCATTACTCCCCTTAAAAAATTCAACCGTAATGCTCGCGCTTTTAGGAATGCCCATCAGTTCACCCTCGAGCCCAACTTCGGACGTACTGTAATGTACAGAGATTCTTTCTTCAGTCACACCACAAGAATGTGGTGCTTTACCCGACGCGACTTTCCCCTCCCATTTCTATGTGCAAACCACAGATAAGCAATACCTAGATAGGAATCTTTCGTTCGTATCACCCCCCAAAACCCATTTGTTTACATTGTTGTTTTTGTAATTTCATTTCGTGTCGATGAATAGATGTGAACTGCAACAACAATTTAACGCGGTGAATTTGATTTGTTTGACAGTTCATTTTTTTTTTTTCATAAATGTGCTGTGCGAAGATTTTTATTCCGGTGTTTGTGATTTTCATTAAAAAATAAATTAACAAAAAAATAATTGTTTCACCAAGCACAATGCCCGCATGGCAAGTGGAACTTGAACGAGTCCTTGAATTTCAATGAAAAATCTTTTGGTACTTTCATGTTTCTTCCAATTCGCCAAAAAGCTACTTGGGCACACGATGCGCGATGAGAACTTTTTGTAGAACTCTGTCGCCTCCGAAGGGGCCCTGTTTGAGCAGAGTATAGCAAAGGGCAAAAGACCTAATTATGTTTATGAAATTTAAAAACATAATATCAATTTTTTTCAGCTCTACAGCACAATAATTATAAAAAAAATCTCGCCAACCAATAATAAGGTTCGAGAAATCAACAAAAACTAAATTCACCATGGCAAATTTGACAGCTACTATATTCTTGGTTGTAGGGTACAGACACACTTAATATATGAAATTATTTTAATTTATACGTAAGGGGTTGGATTGCATCATGGTCAAATTCCGACGTTAATTTTTAGAAATTAATTTAAGGTCCCCCAAACCGATGCGTGGACAACATTTTTGTCAGTCATCGGGTTCATATGGAAAATCGCACCGCTTTCATTGTGGGTACCTACTCTCAATTATTTTCATGTAACTTAATTTTAAAAAGTGAATGTTTTGTTGTGGTGAGTGTTTCGCTCCGATTTAAGGCTCACCCCAACCAATGCGAAACATTCGTTGCGGCGAAGAAACATTCGTCAGTCAAAATAAATTCATATGTTTCTCCGCCGCGTTGGTGTGGGCACTCTCATTTATCACCATGTAAATAAATTTTGACATGCGAATGTTTCTTCGCCGCAACGAATGTTTCGCATTGGTTTGGAAGAGCCTTTAACGTTGATTTGAAAGATCCTTTACACAATTTAAATTGTGTTGCAACAAAAATGGTCTCCTAAGCCGATGCGAAACATTTGGAATACCAACAAAACCTTCATCTGCCAGAATTAATTTGTATGGGGATAAAAGAAAGCACCCACAATGGTGTGAATCTCATCTGTTCTTAATTGCAAAAACTGCAATAAAGTCAATTTTGATTGAGGAAAAAACACAATAGGCGTGTTTTATCACAAAAGCCATCCATAGTACAGTACGATTTTACAGGCATTACAAATACAACATCGCTAGTAGCTCTACAGCCAATAAGAAGTTATACTACGTTTTCTGTCAAAACAATTTTTGTATGTTTTCTTGCAAGAAGGTTTCTTTAGCGAACATTTTAAATTCTCACTTTTGTACTTTTTTGCAAAAGTAGGTATATGTAGTTAAACTTAAATGTAACTTTCATTTCAACAAAAAAATCAAATCTGTGATAGCAAAATTTGATTTGTTTAGAAAAAAAGATCAAAAATCAAATCTTTCATATAGAAAATTTACACCGGCTACACGATTTTTTTTTGCGACTTCCTTACAACAAAAAAAATTAATCTGCAATCGTCGAAAGGAAATCGGCATACAAGAACCTAGCACATTTAAACAAACCCTTGGATTCTTAAATTATCCGCCATTTTGTTCACGAACCGAGGTGAAACTCGGATTTTTTTTCACGTACACTAGTGCAAAAATCCGATTTTCACCACCGTCGTCTGCACGTACACTAGTGCAAAAATCCGATGTTCACCACGGCCATTTGACGTTTGAGCTTGTAGGCAAACCGAATTGATAGCCGTAGATTCCCATCTAGGTATTGCTTATCTGTGGTGCAAACATTCAAAACCAATGTGCATCGGTATCTCCTTCTAAATCCTCTCCTACTTACCTAATCGCTCGTGCTGTGTTAAAAATATTTTAAGGGTAGCCATAACACCTTTTGCCCGCGTGGGATATAAAAAAAAAATATAATTTTTGTCTTATATTTACAGTTAAATACGAAAGTTTTATATTAAGGTTTAATGGAAAGCAATTTCGTTTCGAGAGGAATTTACAAATCCGCCATTGAAAGCGATTGACGGGGATGTTTGAAGTAGATTTGACTGTATTATTATACCATCGTCAATGCATACCAACGTCACAAATAATTAGCAACGCCTTGTACTCGAATGTTTGACGATACAAATAAAGATGCAAACTGGGTGCTGTTCCATGCACCAACCACTGATCTATCAAACTCACCAACCAGTAGTTTCATGGAGCCCCTATTCCTACAGGCCTGGTGGCCGGATAATCTATCCAGTGGGGTTAAAGGAACACGCCCTTTAAAGACAATGGTGCTTTAACCCCTCCTCAGACAATCCTTCAATTAATTTGAAAACACCCTCCCACCTTGCTAGTAGTAGCCCGTAGCGTAATGGTTAGTACATTCCACTGTCACGCTGTAGGTCTAAGATCGCTTCCCAGCCTCGTCCACCTAAAAACTAAAAAGTTTTTTTTCAGGGCTACTGCCTCTTGCGAGGAATCGACAAATCCTCCAAGAGTATCACTTGTCACGAATAAGTGCTTCTCGTCTAGCCGTTCGGAATCGGCATAAAATTGTAGGTCCCTTCCATTCCTGTCGAAAGGCGAACACAGGTTGCGAGTTGTTGGTCACTAGGCCCTGCTTCTTCATGAGCCGTTGTGCCACCCCATTTTTTTTTTTTTTTTTTATTCTCCCACCTTGCTTGCTGAAACTGTATGGACGCCCTTTAGGCCGCTCCCTGACTTGTCGGTACGGTATCGGAAAGCGGCTTTTCTTACCGTACCGAAAGCATACCGATACCGCTTTTGTCTCTTCACTTGTCGGTGTACTTTCGGTATTTAATCTAAAAACTCAGAATCCGGAAAAAATGTCGTCCTCAGAAGAAGATGGAATTGCATGTTATATTTTTATACGCGTTTGCGAATAAAAAAGAAAAAAGTACTGGCGACATCCATATATTGAAAAAAAAATTGTTTTGTCGACTGTTTGTGCGGCCAAAGAACTTTCACAAGATGATGAAAGGTTCCAATCAATGTACAAAATGAAAAAGAATACTTATAACGAGCTTTTCATTCTCGTTTCTCTATTGCTCCATATCTGACAGTGACATTTTACACAATACACGCGGTATTTACCGATTGCTTACTGCCCATTCGTACTGCGGCTCGGTATACCGCATGTATACCGTACCGCTACCGCCTAATCAGCATGCACCCATTGAAATACATGTAATCGGTACACAAGCGGTACGAATGACTTTACCGCAACGATACCGTACCGACAAGTCATGGAGCAGTCTTAGGTTCGTTTCACACATATTCGGTTTCATTCGGTTCGGTCTCTGTTCGGTTTGTATTTGGCTGTGCCTGATATGTGTGAATCGATAAAACAGCAAAAATAAAAAAACCTAATAGAAACCGTACAGCACCGAACGATCCCTAGATACGAATCGGTTTGATTCGGTTTCAAAACGGCACGTATTCTGGTCTAGGGCACACGAAGTAAACGTAGCGTTCACACATATTCGGTTCGTTTTCGGTTTTTCTGATTTTTTTAAAATACATTTTATTTAATTTTAATTGTTAGTGAGTACAAACCGAATATGAACCTACTGTGTGTGAAGAGGTCTTGACGGAAACCGAAATCGAATACAGACCGAACCGAATGTGTGTAACGGGCCTTACGGGCTGTCACAGGATTTATCATAGGTTTCTTTTAATAGGCCTTAAATCCCTATGGTACCACAATGGATCTACAATGATCTAAGTGTGACGGTAACAAGATCAACTGTCATCCCAGTAACCTAACCTGGGTGCTGTTCGTTGTTCCAGTGATAATGTTTATCCAGTTGTGTAAATTATAAAGAAAAACTTTGTTTGAGTTTAACATTTAAATTATTTATTTAAATAAAAAAAAAAAAATATTTACATTTAAAGATCTAAATAAATTAAGTAAGAAACTGTACAAGAAAATCAATATAATACTTATAAATGTATTCACATGATAACATTGAATATTATCATGAAATTTGTAGAAATTTATTTTATGTCGGTGGTGTGAACAGCGCTTCAAATGTCTCCGCTATTAAAAGCGAATGGGCGTTTTGGTTTTTCATTGTTGCCCACCCTTTTGATTTTATTATATCCTTAGCATTAATGTTGATAAATTTGATGGTTTTTTGTTTCAATTCATATGCACTATGTAGATCAGCTAAAACTAAGGTCTCAGCTGCTGTTTCAATTGATAAAGCACCGAAAAGTGATTCTTCAGCCATGGATTTCAATTTTTTTAGTGCATACTTATCGGCAAGTGCCAAAAGATGATGGGGCATTTCCTTTAAATTCGGAACAGCTCCTGTATAGATAAAGCGTAGCATTTCTTCAAGAACCTCATGATCAACATCGGTTATAGTTACTCGATTTAATTTATTCTCCTCCATTTCATGCTCGAACATGGCGGCAAAGACAGCACTTCGGGCAGCCAAGACTGCTTTATGAGCTTGAAATTCATGCTTATCGACCACAAGTATGACATCACTGAGTTTTTTGTTTTTAAATAGAGTGCCAAAATCATCAGCAAGTTCACCTTTAGGATCTTTGAATTGGCCCATGCTCTTTTGAACACAGACTTTAAATCTATCAGTTACACTGTAGGCTTCACATAATATTGTTAATTTATCGTCGAGGAGATAACCGTTAGCTACGTTCAGTACCACATCTAGTGGCAATAGTTGTTTGAATCCCCAACCTTGGTTTGGTAGAAAATGATGAGCTGCCGTCCATGTGGATTTCTTTGTTTTTTCGGACTTAACATTCAAAATAGAAAGTCTTAGTTTTCCAAGTACTTTTGATTTATCAGAAGGCTTTGTCACTATATAGAGATAAATGGAGAAGAAATTTTTATTTTCTTCTTCTTCACCTTTGGGGAAAAGTTTTAAGGTCCATTTTAACTCGTTATCGGCATCCGCGGGAAATGTGGGTGATTGGAAAACTGTCCCAACAGTATTATGGTGAAAACTAAAATCATGTACTGTCCATGTAAAGTTGATTTTATGTATGTTTGATTGAGTGTGTGCGCAATATTCAAGAGGGTCATTAACTTCCATAGAATGTTGTGAGGATAACTGGCAAGCTACCATCGTACTGTTTATTTCTTTTTTAGCTTTAGTTTTTCTGGGTTTATTAACACGCACATCAGAACTGAAAATAATCGACTTAAACTTCATTTGTTTTTAATTATATACAAAACTAGATCTTACTTGTTTTCCATTTTTGTGATCAATTATTGTTTTACAAATTAACGTTACATGCAACAATCATTTACGTTTGAGACACAATTTCATATGAAACTTTTAGAAAAAGACACCATCATAGGACGAACGGAACAATAAGCAAGAGCAAATACATGCAAAAAAAACCAAACGGATCGAAGCAAAAAGCAAAAACGTAATTTAATTGGAAATCGTATCGTATCGTATTCGTAATCGTAAAGATTGGATAAGCCAATAGCCGATATCTGTAAGCTGACGCATGATTTTATCTTATCAGAATTCGTTAAGTTGATTTCAACGCTACCTGCCTGTCAGGTAGAGCAACATGTACATTTCAGATAAGGCTGGCTACACACCACACGATGTTCGTGTTCGTGAAATTACCCATTACATCGAAAGTTATGCCAGATTTACATGTATGTATCTTCATCTTCAGAGTAGAACGGGATAGCCAAAAAAAAAAAAAACGAATGCGTAAACGAGAACCATCATGAAGATGAACATGTTGGTCTGCATATCCTGATTATGGCACTTTACTTGCTATAATCTGTGTGTATTAAAATCTTCAGCATTTTTGTCTTCTGTCTCTATCCAAAAAATGTAAATTTTATATTTTGAAATATTTTGTCAATAGTGTTGTTGTTTCCGACCGCATTCAACATTTGTATCGAACAGTGGTACGTTCTTTTACAATATTACAATAGTTAACTGGTTGTTATGTCAAAAAATGTTGAAGTGAAATGATTGTTAGATTTAAGGCTTAACTACATAGACCCACTTATGCTAAGAGTACACGACATGTCAATCGTCGCATGTGTATGTGACACTGACGTCACCAAAAATAGGTACATTTTTGGAGTATGCGACAATCACCTCATGCAACAAATATGCTGAGTATACACGACATGCAAAATCTGTTCCAAAAGTTACATGTTTGCATGCTGGATGTGTGGCTTACATGTGTTGTTGTCGAATGCATATGCGAGTGAAAATCATAGCAAGTCCACGGAATGCGACAAACTGCACGTATGCAGCATGCACATTGGCACAATGCCGTAGATTTCTGAATCGTTATGTGAGCTTATATGTGTTATCACACAAAAAACCCAATTTAATTAATTTCGAATTCCTTACAACCAAAAAAATTCGAATTTTTCTGAACAAATCGAATTTTTTCTAAACAAAACGATTTGAATGCTGTCAAACAAATCTTGCGTTTTTAGCTAGATTTCACATCAAATCGCACACACACTATCAAGATTTGACATTTCTCATGCATCAAGATGGAATTAAATGTACTGATTACAATTTTGTGACGAAGTTAAAAAAGAAAACAAATGTTTAAGTGTTCTTAATTGTTTAATATTTCAGTGAATGATGAAAAAAAGTAAAGATAATTGTGCGTATCTTCAAGAAACAAAAAATCCCATTAAAATAACATACAATTCGCGAGGAAAACACGTTGCAAAATTATTTTTCTTCGTCCCCTAGTGAAATATTCAGAATAGATCCTCGCTGCTGTGTGTGGATTAATTTTGGATTGTAATTTTTTACTTAATTACGCGCACAATTGTTTTTGATGTTTTTCAATTATCAGACGAAAGATATTTGCTTTTAAATTATCAAAACAACGCGAAAATGAAAAATAAATCGGGTGGCACAACGGCTCATGAAGAACCAGGGCCTAGTGACTAACAACTCGCAACCATTCCTGTGTGCGCCTTTCGACAGGAATGGAAGGGACCTACAATTTTATGCCGAATCTGAACGGCTAGACGAGAAGCACTTATTCGTGACAAGTGATACTCTTGGAGGATTTGTCAATTCCTTGCAAGAGGCAGTACCCCTGAAAAAAAACTTTTTAGTTTTTAGGTGGACGAGGCTGGGAAGCGATCCCAGACCTCCAGCGTGACAGTCGAACGCACTAACCATTACGCACTCACACACTCACAAAAAAAAAATCGAATTTTTTTTAAATTCCTTCTACCAAGAAATTTTTTTTAATGAAATCGACTTCAAATGGTTGTAAGGAATTCGACATAAATCAATTCTTGACCAGTGTCAAATCTTTCATACAATCTCCTACCTTACAATTGTCCAACGAATTGTTGGTTTGTAAACAGTGTACGGAGAAAAGAGAAAGAACTCGAACCATCAACAACCAACTTGTGTGCGGCTAGTAAAAATGCTAGTTGTCTCAATATGCAATTAAAAAGACAAAACCTTACATTGGATGGGCATGATCATGTGACCTCGGTGGCGCAATGCGTAGTGCATAGGCATCAGAGTTAGCTGGTCTAGGTTCGATTCCAATTGACGGCACTAATTTATAAATTAAAATTGAACATAAAGACTAAGCACCACTGAAAGGAATCTGATGATTGGTGTGGCAGCCATGAAATTGCAATAATTCCAGCCAAATACAATGGTGGTAGCCCACTTAAGTGGTTGTTGAAAATTGAAACATTCAACAATATAAATTACGCAGCGAAAGCTATGCAGCCTAACTGCGAGTGTGTTATCACACAAAAAACTCAATTTGCTTATATAGACTTAAATAAATGCACCGGCTTTTTGCAAAAAGGACAAAAGCTCTAAATAAATATGTATTCTTAATAGACATCTACATGCAAAAAAACAAGAATACATCCATGGTGCACTTATGTGAAAGGTCATCTTCTTATTTTCTTAAGTTTCGTTAGTTTCATTGTCGAAGTAAAGAAAATCTTATAATATCGGATTTTTTGTATACCGGATTTCATAATTTTTAAGTGTATAATAGGATAGTGCATATGCACCACATGCAGCCGTCACAAAAATGCCGAGTGCACGGCATGCAACTATTGGGACGCATATTTGACGTCAAAATTACGTCACGGCGCATGCAAAAGTGTCATTTTACATGTCGTGTACTCGGTAGCTTTATTCCAAAAAGTACAAAATGAGAAAAAAATATCAATTCTGAAGACTGCGTTAAAAGCCCAAGGAAAAAGCACCCATATCGAATTGGAACTATCACCCAAATATTTCTTATTGCCCAAAAAACAAAGAAGAAATTGGAAATATGATTGGCAGTAGAAATATAATTATTGTCAATAGTTTTCTTTAACAAGAGTACCTTGGGTGGCCCGTTTCGCGAGTTTTAAGGCGACTGCCTATGGCGACTGACCATACCCCTAATCCATGATTATTGAAACTGGTATAGGTGTGAGTATAGGTACCTAGACTCTAACCCGGTTCACGGGCTTCAAGGATTTTAATTCCCTGATTGGGGTCTTATCCCGCTCACACAATTCCCTTGCTCTACCTCGTCAACAGTTTTTTTTTGTGGCACAATAATACCGTTCAATCCTTTATTATTTATTTAAATCTAATTGTAGTCGACATTTTCATAGCATACCTTTGCAGATACATATGAACCTACACCTGCCTAACTTTTTTGCAAATGTACATACATATGTACATACACATTAATAGAAATTAAAACTCATGATTTTAAGCACATACTCGTGCACATCGTACATTGCACACCACACTCCATTAAACGTTGTCAGTCATATAAACTTTTTTAATAAAAATTAACGTGTTTCATTTGTGTGCTGTATGTTTTTTTTTTTTGTAATTTTTGCAGACAATAAACAGAAGTGACACAGTGTTCGCCGCTGCTGTGAGCACAGTGGTCCTTCTTCTATTTGTTGGCAGCACGTTTTCGTTTTCTTTCTCAATTCACGGATTCATCAATAAAAACCACTCATACTGAACTGAACGCGCGATTAGGACGCACGCATCATGCTAAATGGAAAATGTGGCCTAAAGCAAAAATCAGCGTCCATAACAGAAATGGCCGTAAACAACTGTCAACTTGGAATCGCATCGCACAATCATCAGCATCAGCATCATCATCATCATGAGGATAAAATATCAATACGGTCGATAAGTTCGGACGACATATCGGGGGCGTTGGGTGGTCGATGTTGCAGTGCAGCAGCCAGGAATCCAGCGATAAAAACCGGACGTAGGATACAACTTTTTCAGGTGAGCCAATTTTGTATTTTATTTAACGAGGAAACTATACTCTGTTCAACAAAAATTGTCAATACAAGGAAGATAGGGCGTTTGTATCTCTGTCTGGTCGCATTGGCTTGCATATACCTATTTCAAGTAAAAGCTATCATAGGGTTTCCGTACTTAGCATTATATCTCACCTAAATTAATTCCATACTCAACAGCTTGAAAACAGAAAGCTATTTTATAAAAACTACTAAAAAAGCTCTTTTGTATTGCTTTCAATAACTCTGTTGGAATATGTATTTTTTTTATTATTATATGATCAGTGTGCTTGCGCTTTGGTCCTGCCATGATGACGGTCATTTTGCAAAGATTTACAACAACAATTCCTGTACGTTGTTCAGTGGGTTAGAAAGAATTAGAATCTTTTTTATTGGCAGTTTTCTCAATTTAGTGCCGTGAGAGTATACACGGGCGCCACTGTTTTGAAAAAAGCTCGCCCTTAGCCCAGTACTGACAATTTTTGTTGAACAGAGTATTTATAACATAAAAAAATACAATGTCACATCACATCTAGAATCTAGATGCTCTAGCGGCGTAGGTAGCTAAGGGACATTGAGTATTAAATTTTATATGTAATAGGCTAAATTGCGTAAACTTGCCCGCCTAAAGAAATTGCTCCATTTATGTGCTTATAAGTGAAAACTGCTATGTTTATGTATTTTAAGCATAAACAAAAATTTGTTGTGCTATTGATTTTTAGTTTAACGATTTTAAAAAGTTCAAAGCCATGCAGCTGTATTGGAGTACAATTCTGCTGAGTGCGGTTTTACTTTAAAAGATGCAAATTGTACACACAAAGGACATTACACACAAAGGACGTGAGTCGTTTGGGCCATAACTTATTTTAGGCAATATTTATGATAAGAAGAAGACAAACAATAACAATACAAAAATTATTTTGGAGAATTAACATAATCATAAATCATGTACATATATCTTCATCTGTCTTCTCTCTCTTTCCAACAAATGTATACGTTTTATACAAGGTGTCCCTTAATTCGTCAATAGTATTTTAGGGAATGATTCTTTGGTGTATTCTAAGAAAAAAAAACTGTTCAAAAGCAAGGGCCTATCTCCAATTTTGATATCATTTTTCGGGGATTCAAGAAAAGTCTAACGTTGGTGTACCCTGTCCCGTGTTAACGTTGATTGCGCTGTAAGTAATAACCATAGAAACTTTGTTTAGGCCTTTGTAACTGCGTTTAAATAAATTTGATATCTTTTCTCAGTCTTCCTTTCTTCCTGCCCATGTTAATTTTTTGACTTTGGGGTCAATTTTCTCCAAAAAATGCGTTATAAACATGACATTTTAAATTTTTTTTTTTTAATGTATGTAACAATACTTAAAATAAAAGTCAATGAAAAGTTGCCGAAAAACCTGTAGATTTTATGATAATTTGGAAAACCATCACGGCATATATTTTTTAAATTTATTGAAGTGGTAACACCTCTGACAAAATAAATTGGAACAAGCTGTTTTCAAACTGCCACCCCAGCCAAAGGCTGAAAAATAAACCTGCCAGACGATTGTTTTCGATAACAAGATATATGCACCTACAAACCCTCATACTCATATTTTGGTTATCAATCCACTCCCAAAATTGGCTGTGGGCTTTTAGTCTAATACTGTAGAACAATTTTTTTCTTAGAATACACCCAAGAATCATACCCTAAAATACTATTGACCAATTAAGGGACACTCTGTTTTTTGCAACGCCTTTTTTTGCTGAAATCAGATCGGAAGATTACATGTAAATCTTTCATTAAAGATATTATAAAATAAAATCCTTTGATGGCAAACATCATTGTTTCTCGATTCATTTTGTTATATGTTATTTCAAATTAAAAATAAAAGAAAATTCATGGTATTGATTTTTGAAGCCATGTTTATATCGAAAAATAAAATTAAAAATGAGCTCATCAATAAAAAAATAAGACAATAAATTATTGGTATCGGTGTGAAAAAATAGATGCATACATATACATACATAATGTAGATACATGTTAATACAGTAGGTAGGAATAGTTCAAAGGATTTTCTAATAATAAAACAGAATGAAGCTCCAATAATACTTACTATTTTAAGCAGGTCAATAAAAATACAATCGAACCATTAACCGGAAAGACAATAAACCAGTCTTTAGCATGTAATCATCTTTTTACAGACGAGAAGTATAGAGTGATGAAAATGAAACCCTAGAAATTGATTTCGCAATCATTAATCATTTGGGTTTTATTATTCCGATTTCCGAGTATACATACATACGTATATTACTCGTGTATTTGAAAATAAAAGTCATTTTGTTTTGTATGTATTCTACTGATGCCTAATCTGAGCAAAAAGGCTTCCACGTACATTTTTGTTTGTCTATGCTTTCTTATGTTGGTAGATACATGTATGTACAATGTACATATGAATATTTTCATTTGAATAGATTGCGAATACTAAATAGGTTACCAAATGAGTGCTATAAAGTTTCAATTATCCCTCAAGGAAATCTCGTTAAAACCTTAAGCCCAATGTTTGAAGAATATCGCTTTAGTGGCTGAGGCTGCTGGTCGAGCTACAGATAGAGGGACAGACAGACAGGCAAAATTTGTTAGATCACCTCTTTTCGCGTTAGGTTAGGTTAGGTTAGGTTAAGAGGGGCCTAGGCTGTTGCGTGCTACACGGGGGCCTATTGTTCCATTGTGATCCCCTTATAAATAAACACAGATGTGGTCCTAACTAATGGTTCAAATAGACTGGTTCATTTGTGAACCAGCCTGTTTTTTCTATAAATTTTCTCATATTTGCCATTGAGACCTGCGCTAGGTCGTCCAGTCCTCCAACAAACCTGTTTCCGAAGTACCGGAGGCAATTTGTTTGGAGGTTTGGACAATCACAGAGCAGGTGCTTAATGATTTTAGTTTCCTCAACATCCTGACAGCTCCTACAGAAATCGGGTGCGAAAGCGCCTATTCTGGTGGCTATTGTGCCAATGGCGCAATGACCCGTTAGTACCCCTATCGATTTTTATTTTCTTTTTACTCAGCGATACAATATACTGAGTTTCCTTTTCCTTAATTCTAGGCCATAAACATCTAGAGATAATGCAGTCGTTCCTGGAAATCCAGAAGTTATTGATTTGCTCTTTCGTGACTAGGTCAATTTTCCTTTTAATGAAGCCGATCGGGATTTCAGGCCCCGTAAATAATTGGCTACTATTGTTTCTATTTGCTAATGACCCTTTCCTTACCAGTTCCTCTGGTATATCATTCCCTTCTATATTAGGCGTTTTCTTTTTTAGCTCAGAAAAGAGTTCTGAACAGAGTCCGAGCATATCGAGCATTTATATGATTCTCTAATATTGAGAGGTTCACAGAACACCCCTGCGCCTGTTCCTTCTTCCATTTTTGACACATCGGTGTAGAACGGGATACCTTGTTCACTAATTAGTGAGTTAGGGTCCCATCCATGTCTTTCGGGAATTAGAATGGAGAAGTGTATTTTAAAATCTATTATGGGTGATACGTAGTCAGTCGTCATATCAAGTTCGGCCACTGTGTCATACCTTTGCAAGATAGACCCATGACCATAGGTGCTGTGCTTCCAAGAGCTCATTTCTTTAAGTCGAAGTGCAGTTTTGGCTGCTATGCATCTTATATACTCGTCCAGTGCTGGAAGATTTAGAATAATTTCCAGCCCTGCTTGTGGCGTCTTACTTTTTCTACAGCCTTCCACCACACGATCGAACCATAGTTAAGTATGGGACGAACAATTGCCGTGTACATCCACTGTATGACTTTTGGTTGCATACCCCTACGCGTAAAAAAGGTTTTCTTGCATGTGTAGAAAGCACAGAGTGCTCTTTTCATTCTTTCCTCTGTGTTACGTTTCCATGTTAGCTTGTAATCAAGGATTACTCCAAGATATTTAGCTTCTTTGGAAAGTTTTAGTGGAATTCCAATAAACTTGGGAGGGGTAAAATCCTCTAATTTCCCTTTCTTGGTAATCAGAACTAGTTCAGTTTTTGTAGGGTTAATTCCCAGACCGATTTGTGCTGCCCAAGAATATAGTTCTTGAAGTGCAGATTCCATAATATCTTTGATTGTGGTAAAGTACTTACCCGATGTCAAAATTACTATGTCGTCTGCATAGGCTACTATTTGAATGCCCTGATTCCTAAGTCTTGTTAGAATTTTGTTTACAACGAGGACCCAGAGGAGAGGCGAGATTACCCCTCCCTATGGTGTGTCTCTTGTGACTGTTTTCTCGACAGTAATATCTCCAAGTTGCGAGTTAATTATTCTGCCATTGAGCATGGTATAAATCCAGTCCACAATGGCAGATTCAACTCCAACTTCTTCCAGGGCAGATTTAATGGACTCCGTTTTTACGTTGTTGAACGCTCCTTCGATGTCCAAAATGCTTCCAAGGTATGTTCTTTGTACTCGAGACTTTCCTCAATTTGCGAGACGACCTCATGCAACGCAGTCTCCACTGACTTACATTTAAGGTAAGCGTGTTGGAAGTTGCACAGATTGTTTGGGTTGAGAAGGTCTCTAACATGCAGATCAATGATTCTCTCCAGCGTCTTGAGGGGAAACGAGGAGAGACTGATTGGTCTGTAATCTTTTGCAGTCGAGTGTGTCGGTTGTCCAACTTTTGGAATAAAGACCACTTTAACCTTTCTCCAGTTAGTAGCGACGTATCTAAGTGTAATACAACTTTTGAAGATTACCCTAAGCCGTGGGGTGATTATCTGTTGAGCATGTTGAAGAAATGCTGGTATAATCTCATCTGGTTCAGCTGATTTATAGGGTTTGAATGAGTTTATAGCTTACATAATCTTCTGCTTTTTGATAACCTGTTCCAATCCTGGAGTTGTTTGAATAAAATCTAAAGAGTCGGATTGTGTATAACCTGAGTCTTCACGGCTCTTGCAGCCAGGAAATTTGTTTCCATAAAGAGTTCAAGTGTTTCTTGGCTCGAGTTCGACCATGATCCATCGGGATGTTTAATATATCCTGGCATCGTGGGATTGAATGCAAGGATCTTTCGGAGCCTCGCCGCCCATGTTTAGCCCATGTATCTTTTCTGGACATTCTTAACTCTTTGGTGTATGAGTTAAGTGCGGCTCTATATAAGTTCCAGTCTTCCTCTATTTTGCTCAGTTTGGCTTTATTGAAAAGTTTTCTGACCCCTATTCTTCGTTCGTTAAGTTTACGGTTCCACCATGGTGGGTTAGTAGGTTAAGGGTCAGTTTGTTCATAGCTGATTATCTTTAATCCATGATTAGTGGAGCTCAAATGTTTTTGTTGATCAAATTTTGTTTAAAAAATTCAAAGTATGAGTTGCTGATCATGGATTTCACTAATCAGCCAATTTTGGTTGATAAGCGTTAATTAATTAAAGCCTATGAAAGTCACATACTAAATTTAACCCACTGTGAACAAACTGGCCCTTAGTATTACGAGATATGGAGCAGTGTTTTTCGAAGGCCGTTTTCATTTTGCTAGGAAGATTTTGGACAGAATTGTCAATGGATGAGGTTGTCGAAAGCATTTGTACCTCTGGTGGATTAATACGTTCGTTCAACCATTTTGTGTACTCTGTCCAATTTGTTCTAATTGGGTTTCTAAAAGGCTTTATGTCTTTTTGTTTTCTATCTAAGGTGAAGAGTATTCTTAAGTGATCCGAGAAGGATTCTTCAGGAGAGAATCTCCAATTGCCTACAGAAATTTAATCATTATTACTCATAAGAGTAGAGTCTAGAATGTCTTTCCTGTTTTTAGTCCTAAATGTTTTCTATCATTGTAATTATTTTCTCGAGTTCCGTGTTTTTTACGAGTTCAAAATTTTCGCTATAGGACCTACCTACTTGTACTATAAAACTGAATACTGTACATCAAAAACTAATTTTTTCTCGGAATAGTTTTTATGGTTAGAGCATTTAAACTGTAGTTTTCCCTTAAAGTCAAAACTGATGCGGCTCCTTATTTTTCATATTAAAAAAAATCAGTTTATTTGGATCCCCATATTGGTCGTAAGAAAAAAAAAAAACGATACTTAAAATGTTGAACTTGTTAAACTCTTCAATTATATAGTGTCCGTAAATTGTCAAATTCCCATTCATGTTTCACTTCAACAATTTAATTACAGAATTAACATAAAACAGTTGTATTATGTATAATTTAGAAACTAGTTAGTTGGTTATATGTATTTTGTATATATGGGGCCTTTAGACCCATAATTTTATACACACAAATTCATATCCCCAAACCAAAATGATTCTCAATAAAACGAGCAATAACTGTCGAATTTTTACCATTCACTCAATTAACCACAACGAGATAAATGGCGCCCAACACGTAGTAACTTTGATTGCTTTCCTTAATCTCCTCACTATAGCTGCAAGACACCAATTATACCTATGAGCACACAAATGACACCCGAATGTGTTAAGAGAGAGAAAGACAGCACGTACTGAGCACTTCTTTTAATTAGGCAAATATTGACACTCTCAAATGTCTGCGAAATAACCCATCAGAGTATAAAAAAAACAACATATCAACCAATTAAGTATAATTACTTTTCTGTCAGCACTCCCATAATTTAATTTTGTAAAACGAAAAAAATTCCACACATACACACATACGCACTTTTATATTGACTCATTCATCTCTATTTCCAGATGATAGTCCTGCCATTCATTCCGATTTTGGCATTGATTGTTCAAACATCGCTTATCCTGCAGGACATTTTAATTTATCGCAGCGAGGTGTCTGATATTGAGACTCAGGTAAGAATAAATATATCCATACAACTTTTTAAATACACATGTACACACACCCACACCCACATACCCTCATATACATACATACCTAAAGTTAGATCTATCAACAACAATATTTTCTTAGAAAGTCCTGAATTTTCCAACACAAAGTAATTAAAATTTATCGATGCACTTTCATCAACAACGAAGACATAACGTCAAACGTGACTCGATGTGATGTGTTCGGTATCCTTGCCCATGCCCAGTGAAGGGATATAAAAACCACACGCCTCTATATCCCTATATTTGAACTTGTAGTTACATCCGAGGAGAATGAATTGAAGTGACTGTAAAATATTGATACAACCTCTCTTCCCTCGTCGAACTTTCACCCTTAGAAATACATTTTTCCTATTGAGGTTGGAATTAAAAGGATACGGGCAGAAATAAACTACGATGAACACCGTATGAAGTCGGTTGCATCTTTTAAGTTGATAGAAACGTACTAAGGGACAAGAACAAAATAGAGGGTTTACTATCAAATCAGTGCCAACGAGGTTAACGTAATAAATAAAAGATGCAACGAGATGCTTTAATTAATCACGCATGTTAACTAGGCATTCAAATGAACGCGACACGAAATAATCGATACCTAAACATCTACATGCGCATGTTTTTTTTATTTAATATCAAATTATAAGCCATAAATTGACCTTTATACCCTATAAGGAAAATGAAGTATTCAGAAAAGACATCCGTAGGCATTATTCATAGTTTTTTGTGTAACGGCATAATATCCGGTTTGGCTACTAAGGGTCTTTCTATCCTGATGAGATACTACTGGCCCGAGGATATCGTAAGCTTTCCTAGTCTGCCATCCATAAAGCTGGAGAACAAATGAATATAAATGGGAAAGGATCGTTGACATCTGATGAATAGTTGCAAAAAATGGCATACATTAGCGAAGCTCTCTTGGAGACAATTTATGTTGCGTATACGCCACAGTGTACCCAGTAGTGAATAATTGATAGAAAAGTAACACAAACGAACGTAATTTAATTTTTTATTCAATCGAGACTATCAGAAATTCGAGTCATGAAACGATTGTTCCGAAATTTTGCATTAATAATTAAAATAATTCCTCATTCACAGGTAACCATTGCAACAGATTTGGGCAAAGTGGTAACTCGATTACAATTAGAACGTTCGGAGGTAGCATTTTTTATATTTACCAACGGCAATACACTCAGGTAAGAATCGCCATCATTAAACTGCAATTTATTGAAACGAAATCGAATTTCAGATCGAATTTAACTCAAAGCTTCGCGGTCACCGACCAAGCGTTAAATAACATGAGCACATGGAGCGAAGTAAGCGTTCCCACATCACCCGATGACGAAGACTATGGTGTAATGCTGAATCGCAGTGAATTCCAAAATAGGCTTAATGATTTTCGGTATGTTATCTTTTCCTGTTCTGTCAGTCCATAGATGTACAGTGTAAAAGGGTTGATAAAAGTTTCATAGAAATATTTTGCACATCTTTTTGTTTGGGAGCAAGATGAAAATGGATGGACGGATGAACTATATCATTTAATTAGCATGCAAATTGAATTTCGCGAGTAACTATGGTCTAGTAGTGAGTGAAGAGAGTATTGTGTTAGGGGATATAAATGTAAGATGAGAGAAAACTTTGTAAATTACCAATTTTTTGTTTATTTTGGGTATTACGGCTATTTTCACATACAAAAGTTCTACTAACAGAACATGATGAAACCGATTTTTGGAACGTTTTTAAAAACGGTAAACTTGAAATGGAGCAATACTTGGCTCGTTTTACGTGTAAATGGTTTCATTCGATTCAGTCTGTATTCGAAAATGCGTGAGCCGTGTGTGGGTGTGAACCGATAAAACGACAAGAACAAAAACCTCACAGAGATCGAAAATCACCAAAACATTCCTCGATACGATCGACTTCATTCGGTTTCAAAAAGGCACGTATTCGAGGCGAAAGTATACAAAGTAAACGTAAACGTATCGTTTACATATGCACAACATGTTAACAATTTTTTGTTTTGTTTATGTTTATGATTGTTGATTTCCATAATTTTTATGTGTTTTAACGTGTGGGCTTAGAAACTTGAAATTTGCAGCGGATGGTGTCTATTATTCATTTCTTATTGCGACTGTCATTTATTGATTGATAGTTGATAAATATTGAAATTTTACGTTTAAAGACTTACCCCCTTATTTATAAAGAAAAAATAGTTATTTCAGCTCCCGCGTTTAGGAAAACTACATCATAGAATAAAAATGTTCCGGACTCAAATGAAGCACTAACCAAATTCCTTTGGGTTGAGTCCAGAAAATTCTTATTCCATGGTGTAGTTTTCCTAAACACCGGAGCTGAAATAACTATTTTTTCTTTATAAATAAGGGGTTAATTTCTTAAAAATCGGATCAACTATTTATTGATATTTGGCAGTTTTCTTTTACTTCACAATGCCGTGGTTAATTTTAAACCTTAATCGGTTGCGTTGCTTCATATCGAATTTCAATATTTATGAACAATCAATTGACGATGAACAATCGCAATTGCGTTGATTGTTCTGGATTGTGGTGAAAAATTTTAACTTCTAATTTACAGTTATGTGGGGCTAGGTTTACAGTCCTAGAGTGCCTTCAGATATCGACTCATTATACTGTTGAGTGCGTTTATCGGTTATTTTTTTTCTTTTTAATTTCGCATACGAAAAGAAGAAAAATTATTTTGGTACCTCATTTGTTTCTCTACGTGATACCATATTAGCATAATAATCGATTTTTTAAATAAATCGGGAAATCTGAAAAAATCAGGCTAAATTGTCAACTTTGATTATAGCCAACCATCGTCTACCAGTGGGGAAGCTTCGTAATCTTGTTTAAAAAATAATTTAGAATTGTTTTTTCTTTCAAAAATCAAAACTAAAGTTCTTCAAGGTTAAGGTGTTTAAAAAGGAAAAAAGCTACATTCGTGTATAAAATTTTTTGGGGAGAAACAAATAATTTTATACTTAAGTGTAATTTTAGCCCCTTTCGCCTTCCCTACGTAAGTGCGGATTTCACCCTTTACAAACCTGTGATATAAACCGTATACATAATGTTTGAAGAGGTCTAGCCCGCAACCAAACAATAACGAAACAAATACAGACCGATCCGCATGAAACCGTATACGTGTAAAAAGGGTCTTATTGAAATTTTAAAATAGGATTTTTCCATAATTTTCAAGCTCATCATAAAAGAGAACGATTTAAGATTCATATGCATAAGTTGTGTTTCATATTCAAAATAATTGACACAGGGTTAATCCCCAAAACTAAAATCTCCAACACCAAAAATTAAAACATAAATCCCACCTGTTTCTGAATCTATCACAATTCACAAATATCAAAAATCCCAAAACAGACTATCCAAACAGATGCCCAAAAAAGGGTAGTTAATATTAGAATCCAAATATAATTTATTTTGCATTTTAAGCCAAATTAGTAATTTTAACTGCATAAACATTGGGGCGTATTCATAGTCATTTTAGACCTGGGTCTAAGTTAAACATAGCTTTGGTTGAATTTTCCGACGTTGATTCTATTTTTTTAAGTTTAGCATTTCAAAATATTTGAGTAGTATACTATTTGTGTAGTATACCAAGTTAATTATCTTATAAAAATATAAAACCAACAATTTTTAATTAAAATCGGTCTGTATTCATTGAGCCAAAATTGTCTTAAATTGTAGTTTAGTTAAACCTGGGTCTATCTGCGACTATGAATATGCCCCATTATGTCTGTAAGACCTAAGGTCTTTTAAATGCAATGCAGGGCAATAGTTACAGGACCATTTATGGCCAAATTTTGTTTCGTGAGCGAAAATATTTAAAATTGTAAGCGATATACTATTTGCCTGCATACAAACCCGAATTTGGGTCATCGGCTGAAAGTCTTATCAAAACAAAATTTTATTTGAACCCAAAATTCCTCGAATGCATCGTCACTCCGCACAGTGGCCTCATATTTGAAATGCATTTTTGCTCCAATTTTTGACAACGATTGGTGAAATTCATCACTGTCGTCTTTATGACCTTTGTATAGTTTTGGACGGCTTCAAAACACCAAAACGGTATAAATAAATTTGGTTGAAGCACATACCCACAACAAACAACGAAAAGTATCCCTTTTGAAATTCTCCATCGTGTCGTAATGTTATTTTTCGAAACCTTTAACTTTTTTTCAAAAAAAAAAAACTTATACCAACTTGTCCTTTAGAGCAAATTACAATACGGTTATAGTGAAATGCTTAGGCGGTGGTAAAAGGAGCAAAATCTTTACGAACCTTTTTGACCATCTCCTTCAGGCAGTCTCAACGCAAATTATCCCTTTTACGCATACATATATTTGAGTTCAGCTAAAAATGTTCTTTGATTTATTTCTATTATTTGACTCAATTTGTTTGTTCTGAAGAAAATTGCTTTATCATGCTTCGTGTGGGGCGAAGAGGGTTAGTCTTATTTGGGGAACTTAGTCTCTTAGTCAGGCTAATTTATATGTCTTCACTTCTCGTTGATGATTTAAACACACAAAATAGCCAAAAGGTACCTCCTCTCATTCGTTACTAAGAGACCATAATCTGCTATTTAACCACTTGGATGGAAAATTAACTCAATAAATTATTTCTCCTTTCATAATATTTTGAAATTAAAGTCGTCCAATTATAGAGTGTTGTAAAAATATTTCGCAAGGATAATTCTTCTACTCTGGGCGCTTGATTTTTTTTAAGTGGAATCATATTTTAAATAGAAAACCCTTAATTAATATAACTCCAAGGCAATGTTGATAACTTGCTTTTACTTAATTTTGTCAAAGTTAAAGGAATCATTTAGATTTCATTAAGAAAATAAAAAAGTCAACAAATTATTTGTAATAGGAATTTTGTTTTAAAAATAGTTAGGTACTTAAATTATAAGGAATTTCCATTTGTCTAACATTGTTTTAAGAATTCATGAAATAAACATTCTAAAATAAGGTAATTTTATTTATTCTTACGAAGTAGCACTCCTTTTGTAGGACTTCAGTTCATTTTGGTGCCATGTAGACAAACAATACACCTTTAATCACACGATCAATTATGTAATTAATTAATTTTGCCTATCAGCTTTATTTTTACTTGCTTAAAATCTTTGTTAAAATCTTGCATAACAGGGTTGATAATTAAAAAAAAGCAAGTCCAAGTAAGCTCATTTAATTCTGATCTCGACAGCATTGTCCAATGGGAAATCACAAATAGCGTGGAATTTAATGCTTCACAAACTAAATGCTGTCGTTTAAACGAAACCCACCCCCTATGCACCGCAACCGCACCGTGGCCGCGTCGCAGCGCGCCGCCCCCCGTGGGTCGATGTCAGGGGCTGTTGTTTTCTGTTGTGATAGAACTGTCTACAATATTGACTTAAAAAAATACAAACAATTTCTTAAGTTTTCAATTACGTTTTTATTTGTAACAATTTATTTAACAAAATACAAAAGAACAAAATATTTTTACTAAATGTAAACTTGCAACGTGTCTGCTACGATTTCCCGGCATGCAGCATGCACATTTGTAGTTTTCGTGTGAATCTGCAACTGCTTGTACTTGCAACTTTAAGTTGTACTACGAGTGTATTTTCAAGTGTCTGCATTGCAACATCAACATCACAATGTTTCGTGGAAGGAACTGATATATAACACATATACTTTATACTACATCTGATTCGTTTGTGTCTTCAGGATGTTCCTCCGCTTCTTTATTATCCGAGCGGCTGCTGTTTTCGGTTGTGCTGAAACTACATATCTTGTTTGTAGTAAATTAAAATATTTTCTGGCCTTTTTTTCAAATTGATATTAGGAAATTAGGCCAGAATATATAACTGATTTTCTGGCCTAATTTCCATTTTGCTTCCTGGCATTTTTTCCATTTCTGTCTGGCACAATTTCCAACGGTTCTGGCTTATTTTCCACAAAAAATTCTGCTTCTTTTTTCCAATTTGAAGCAGAAAAATTTTCTGGCGTTTTTTCCAAAAAAATCTGGCGTGATGTCTTCTGGCGTAATTTCCGGGAGCCCCACTATCTATGAGTGGCACTTGCATTGAGGAAACCGGAAAGCTTTCAGTCCTCGGTATCACACACTACCTTCTGTGGAACTATCACATATTTGATGTCGCTCAAAATCCTGCTAAGTGTTTAGGTTTTCTACGGCGGCGATGCAAGAAATTTGTCACCCCTTCTGATCTGGCTGTTATCTGTAAAGCCTTTATTCGTCCAAAACTCGAGTACAATTATCACGCTTGGGCAGGCGCTCCAATAACCCACTCGAGTCTTTTGGATAGAATACAAAGAAAAGCTTTGAAAATAATACGTGAAAGAAATATAACGGAAACATTTGCAACACGCGAACACCGCCGCAATATTTATTTATTTTTCCGTTATTTTTATAAACAGTGTTTTACTGAAATAGCCGGTTGCATTCGTCTCCTAAAAATATTCAACCGTAATACTCGTACTTCTAGGAATGCACATCAGTTTACCCTTGAGCCCAACTTCGGACATACTGTTGTTAAGAGATGGAATGCTTTACCCAGCTCTATTTTTCCCTTCCATTTCTATATTCAAAGGTTCAAAACCGTAATGTGCATCTCCTCTTAAATCCTTCTCTAATTTGCACTTTGCTTAAACATTTTAAGGGTAGTAGAAACCCCTTTAGTGCGCGCTAAAAAAAACTATCGCAGTACATAAAAATAGCTTTCGATACATTAGTGGAAAACACAAAGCTACTTTTGTGTTCGCGTTGTATGCGTTACGTTAGAATAGCTTTGATTGTACTTTGACTGACATCTATAAGTAAGTAAGTAATTTTTATTCCTTCGCTAAACCACCATGTTCGGTGGTTTAACTTAGTAAACGTCACTTAGAAGAAATTTTTTTTTTTAAATAATATTTTGTACTCAGTCCATGGAATAAGGTTAACCCTTCCCTATTCCATGTTTATAAATTTGGCTGTAACAGTTTACTTAAATTTTCTTAATCTTAAATAATTTTTAACTTGTATCATACTAAACCAATTTCCTGTATAATCTTCAGCTGAACACGTCCAAAATGTGACAGCTCGTGCAAAAAATTCCAGGGCCTAGTGACTAACAACTCGCAACCATTCCTGTTTGCGCTTGTCAACAAGAATGGAAGGGAAAAAAAAATTCACAATCATCCCTGATTTTGACATTTATAAACTACAAAGTGGCATATGGATTAGGTACGATACTAAAAAGATAAAATAGCCATTTGATGATTTTAATTTTATTAAAATGTTGGGAGGTAGGTAGTACGATGCTAAACTCGTTTAATTAGCAAAATACAATGTTTAACCTAGTATCATACTAAAAATGATTTAATATCGTACTAAATCGACTACAATTTTGCGCCAATATTTGTTACTGGTACTGCCTTAAGGGCCAGTTATAGCGATCAGTAAAAACCATCAGTAAAAGTTGAAACAGGTGAAAACTGGAATTTTTTACGTACGACCGGTTATAGCAATAATTAAAATTGTATCAATAATTATGTGTCATACATCCAGCCACAACATTCTTTTAACTTTAATGATGTAAAATGCTTCAGTATTTTTTTTACTAATAGAGTGGAACAGTAAAAAAAATAGAACATAGAAAACTGAAACGAAATGTTCCATTTTTAGTGAATTGGCAATCAGCTGTTCAGTAAAACGAATTTCCATCAGTAAAATAAATAAATGCTTTCTTTACAAAAAATTATTCTTCCTTGGGATTATTTTTTGTCAACAAAAAATATTTTAATTGATTTGCCATCTATTCGTATCATTTGAACGTTTCAAATCTTTTTATTACACAAGAAAATATCGAAAAGAAGATTTTAACTGTTGGGTTTTACTGATCGCTATAACTGGCCCCTTAGATGTGAACAAATTTACAGGGTGTCTAGTAAATAATGGATACTTTGCATAGCTGTGTTATAGCTTTCAGGAAAAAAATAAAAAAGAAATATTTTCCTTCTAGTTTTAAGGTAATGACTTTTTTTTCAACAAAAAATTAAAAAAGTACGACTTCCCTCACGTACTCATGTCTCCCACGACCACGGTAAAGTGATTATTATTGTTTTTTTATTTTTATAATGTTCTTTAACAATGTGTAAACCTTCTAATAGATGGTACATTAAATGTAACAACTTGCTGTTGAAGTTTTCTTATAATAATATTTTAAATTAATTTTTGTACACAAAAATTGTAGTTTTTTTTTTATTTTCACAAAAGTTTGGTCATCTCTAAAATGAAAAAATGTATCAAAGGATGTATTTATTTCAATTATTTCAAAAAGTTGTCTGTTTAATAATCTTTTCAAAATGGTACAAATCATAATTGTATGTTTAAAAGCGATCCATAAATTATGCATTTATTTACTAAAAGAGCTTTCACTATGCTCTCAAATAAAAATTAATTAAGTGAAATATTTTATATTTTTAAATATTGGCAATTAATAAGAAGTGGTAGGAAGAGTTGTAAAAGAACTCAATATTTCGTGTATACTGTAAAGGTGCAGGGAAATAATTCCATGAGAATCTATTCCACATGGGAATTAATTTCACTTTTAGTGGGAATCTGTTCCACTTTCCAAAGTAGAGTTTATTCCCATCGAGAGACAGAATTTATCACTATTACCGAGCTACTGTCCACTTAGTGTGAGAAATAATTTCACTGCTTCTTTTATGATTTTGTTTTGCCTTTTATGCTGTAAGTATTAAACAAATCGCAAGTTGAAGAGATACAAAAAAAAAAACGGCTTAAATTAGAGCTGGCGAATCGTGAAGTCAGCACCGCCATTTTACAATTTCAAAATTGTGCTGCATTGTGCTCAACTTATGCAGCCGATGAATTTTTTTTTTCCGAAAGTAAATTTTGCGAAGCGTTAGAACCTCCATTAAAAAAATCCAATTCTGCTGTAAGGTTTCCAGCTTGTTCTGCATTGTGGTTAAAATATTTAAAAGAATTCGGCAATTTCAAAATTTTGCAAACGAAAATTGTGTAATTTTTCAGCCTAAGCAATAAGATGGATTTTCTTCAAACTTGGTACCTATAGTGTTTTTTTTTGGGTAATTTACCAACACGTTTTTCCTAACTTTTTGAAGCTCCAAAAAAAAACGGTGTCTGACATAAACAACTTTTAGCGCCGAGGATTTTTTTTTCAAAAACGGATGCTTCGATTTTGATATAAAATTCAAATATGGCTACCTTTTTTGTAATTTCTTGTTTCGAAAAACATATTGAACCATTCATTTGGTTTTTAATTTTCTCAAAGACCGATTTTTTTTTAATTTTTAACGGACAACCTTCGAAAAAGTAAATACTTTAATAAGCTTTGACTACCAAATTTTTTAACAAAACGTTTTCTTTGAAATTCCTTAAAAAAGTTCAATTTTTTTGTTTGAAAACTCAATATTTCCAAATCGACTTTGTAAATTCTGTTGATACTACGTTTGAATTGATTTTAAACACGTTCCAGAATATTTGAAAAACTCTTATTCTTAGAACCAGACATAACGGTCGGTACCTAGGTACCATACAAATATTGAAAAACAATTCAAAACAAATTCCATTTTTTTTATTTTGGAAATTCGATTTAAATTTAAATTAAATTAAATTGTATCCACATTTATTAATAATTTCATTAAATTAACGTTTCAAATTTGTTCCTAAAAAAATATCTTAAAATTGTATATAATATACAAAATAACAAACAGACCGACGACGGAAGTCTTCACGAAAATCTCTTGTTTGGACTTCTCCATCATCGTAATGGTAGTTTTGATTAAAATCTCGATTTTTTTGACACGAAACCAATACTTGCCTTATATTATAGAGGAAGGAATTGTTGTTGAATTTGTTTTTAATATTTTCGATTTAAGAACACTAGCTTCTAGCTATGCTACATTCTAATTTTTAACTAAAATGAGCAAGATGATACGATCGAGTCGTGCATTTTATATAATTTTTAATTCAATTTAATTACTGAGACAGTATATTGTAAATGTTTATGTAGACAAGAGAAAGTTCGTGCAATCGAAGCGTTCATTTTCTTTTGTATAATATTTCAGCAGGAAAATAAGTTCCGAAGAAAGTTCAATATCGGAGGTGATGAATTGGTATGCTGCCATCAATAAAGGGATGCTACATCATTTGTCCGAACAAATCAAGGAGACAGACAACAGTGGAGTTTGGAGGTAAGAAGTGCAGCAGGACTTTATACAACAAATGTCAAAAATAAAATACGTACATAAAACAAAACAAATATTAAATTTCATCCTCATCGAAAGATATCTTGTGGGTTTTAAAAACCTCCTCAAAAGCATCGAATGCCAAGGCATAGCTTCGTCCTTTGGTATAAAATACTTTGGACGTGGATCACTGGGTACCGAGGCGTACGTATCTTACATACGCTATGACTTCTTAGGCAAGGAATTGATAAACTCCACGATAAATTATGTCCCTTCACTGAGGCCGATGTACACCAATCTTTCCAAGAACATGGGTGACTTCCAGCAGTTGAAGAATTGGTAAGTTAAATCAACAAGAGGTTTCCTTGATTTAATTTGTTTTTTCTCATTCCGCAAGGAGTTCAATAATTTTGAAAAATAAAAAAATAGAGCCAAGAATTGATGATGCCATTGATTATTATGATTTGATGTTGACTTACACCGAAGAGCTGCGAGTCCTTCAAAAGGAACTGAGGAAATACATCAAGTATAAGCTGATGCCTTGGAAGGTCCCTACTATAATCTTAATTAACTATGGGCGTTGTTTTTTTGCAGGGACCACGTGGAGAACACTCTGGTCCAAGCAAGCAACAAGGAGGCGGTTGGAATCGCCATCCTAGTGGTGGTTCTTTTGGTGTCGCCAATAATCATCATACTTGTTCGAAATGCTGCGGCGACCATTCAAGTTTGTACATTCATATACGAGTATATAATTATTGCACAAGGATATTTTGATTAAGGACTATATTATACGAATTTACTGTCAAACAATATTATTTTATTTATTTTTCTTCATATATGTAGATGTATGCAATTCATTTGGCACAAAAGGCCAAGGAACTGAAACGGGAGAAACGCAAAAGTGACACCCTCTTGTTTCAGATGCTACCTCCAAGTGTAGCCATGCAGTTAAAGCAGACTAGGCAGGTTTGCGCATTAGAAAAATTTCCCAATCGGGTATTTCGTGGCAATATTTTTCTAAGTGAATTATTAATTTCAGGTTCCAGCAGAGTCTTATGAAGCTGCAACTATTTACTTTAGTGATATCGTGGGTTTCACTGAAATTGCCGCTGAATGCACACCACTTGAGGTAGATTTAAGAATTTAGTGTTTCACTGAAATTTAATTTTTTTTTGAATTTTGTTTGTATTCTCAGGTGGTGACATTTTTAAATTCAATCTATAAAGTTTTCGATGAACGAATTGAGTGCTATGATGTATACAAAGTAGAAACGATTGGAGACTCCTACATGGTTGCCTCGGGATTGCCGGTTAAAAATGGTAATTTATTTTCCTTAGCCATGATGGGGGAAGTTTTTGTGTTTATTTTGTTTTTAATGGGAAATGTTTAGTAGTTGTTTATTGGGCGATTTTCTTTGGAAACAAATGTATACGGCATTAGGTATACATGCTCTTATAGCGGAGAACACATTTTTAATTAAAAATAACTTGTGTTTGTTGCCTATGCTTGTGTGGGCTAACAAACCATTATAGAGCCTTTTCTGTTTTATTTTTGTAAATGTATCACGTGTCTCGATAATCGCTAACGATTTTGGGGAAATTTAAATGGTTAGGACCACACAAATAATATTTACACCAACCATCTCTTACATATTTTAAATGGGAGATATATTTGTACCTAGGCAGAGTCCAGGCTCCAGACAAACAATTTCCGTAGTTCCTTCTTTGACCTTTTGCACAATAAGGATTTGGCCTAGACCTTGAGCATCACGGTATATTTTTAAACCCATAGTATCACGCTGTGTCATTTTTAAGAGCAAAAAGTTGAATCTTAAATTTAATTTTTAAATTAAATTGTAGTAGAACCGATTTTTTAATTATCATATGAATAAGTTATCATATGAATAAATACTATAGCAACAAAAAAAATGTATATCTGAGATTTAACTTACTCCGTTTACATGGAGAATTGAATCAGGATCGGATTCAATCAGGATTTTTCGACCCGATTCGACTTTACGTCTTTGCGGGGTGAATCGTATCGAAAAATGCAAGTACCTGGACTGCAAAATTAAAGAATCGAGTTTTATATGTGTGTGTTTATTTCAATTTGGATTGTTTTTTTTTCTCGTGAAATGGCTCCCCAAATTCAAAAATCTAAAGATTAAAGTGCCACTTCCAGTGTACTTTGATTCTATTTAAATTCGATCCAGTGAGGTCATATGCCTAGATCGTAATCTCAATCCGATTCGATTCGATCGTCAAATTCTCTCATGTCAATGGAGTAACTGACCATTTAAAAATTGGCTCTTAGTAAACTTTCAAACTTAGAACTCAAAAAAATAAAAGAAAATATCAAATAGTTTTTATTTTGTTCAAAATTTTACGTTAGTAATGCTGCATTTACACTATTGGTAGATTGGCATTTTTCTGTCAGTATACTGGCAAAAGAATAAGTAAATTCATTCTTTTGCCACTATAATGGCAGAAATACTGACAATTATCCAATCGTGTAAATGGGGCATAAGATTTTTTTTGTTCGTTATATTAAAATATTACTAATTTGTAATCAAATCGAAATTGAACCAGCTACATTTATTTGTAGATAGATAGATAGATAGATAATTTCTTTATTTGAAAATGTATGAATTATTTACAATATTTTTTCTTTAAGAATAAGGACATGGCAATTCTGCCGTCTGCCTTTTATGGTATAAGTTTTTGAGAAAATTGAAAATTTCAAAAACATTAGATTTGAAGCTAATTGCTTTTATTAAATTGTTTCGTTCATAACCATGGAAAAATAATTTTTCTAAATTTGTGGGGATTTACTGTAGATAATTAAACCTTGCCCAGAAATGCGCAGAATTCCAAGATCAATATTTTTTCTTCAAGCACATAAAAAGAAGTCTATTAGCCAATTTCTTTACAAAGAATACTGAGGCAAGGACCGGTACTAGGCTTCAAATTAGTACTCAAATCGGTATCGACTCATTTTATCACGAAAGCCCTAGTCCTTTCAATTGCGGATACCGAAATATTAGTTAAAAATCGGTTTTAGCTAGATTCTCAAAATCAGCTAGTAGGTGAAGGTGGAAGGACACTTTGTGAATGTCTTGAACTCCCTTACACAATACATGCATATTTCATAATGTAACTTTATATCTACGATTTAATTTTAACTCTAGGAAATAGCGCTACTTTAATGATGTTTCAAATGCACTTTTTCCTAAAGTCCAAAATAATTGGTTAACAAAACTTATAAAACATTTCGTAGTTTGTAATTGCACAGAAAATCAAATTAAAATGTATTTTCGGCAGCGTCTGTCTCGGGTTTGACCTCCGTGTCTATGAACCTATGTCAAATGTAATGCATTTGATTTTTGAACATTAAATGCAATTTTCGGTAACGCTATTACTACGCACGTCCTTGGAAATGAACATATTCGGCATCACCTTTCCCAGGACTATATAATTGCACAAGCATTATAACTTTTGGTGGTGTCCTTTAACATCACATTTGCAACATTTGCAAAACCAACACCCTCGTTTTGATAAAACTCACATCAGGCCTTCGAAATCTTCCTCCATTGATCGTTGCGTTTTTTTCTGTCGACTTAAGTCTTAAAGGAAATTACGACAGAACACCACAGGGTGTTACAATTTTGTGACAAAAGACTACATAGAAACTAAATTAAATAGAAAATTTTCGTTCCGATTTAAATTGTTTTTTCTTAGACGTAGCCCGTTTATCGGTTGATTTAACTATGAACACTTGTGGTTCATATGCGGCGAATCAGCAGAAAATGAGTCGCGAGAGAAAGTTGATCTGGTAAGAAAACTTCACAGAATCGCGCTTTGAACTTTTTCTTAATTGTGCAGTTAAATATTACAGACTCCAAAACATAAACAAAACAAAACATAAGCATAAGAAAAGCGAAAAACTAAAATTTAATCTTAAAAACAGTTTTAGCAAAGACAAAATCTAACTATAGCTAGCCCAAATCAAGATTTTCCGCCAAGATATCAGATTAAAAAAAAAAAAAAATGGGTACGACTGGACCGCACAAAACTTGCTCTCGTAGCTTACAATTTTAACGTAGCTTGAAATAGACAATGTACATATTTATTGGTTCCATAACATTATGATATCATTAAAAAAAAAGTTTTAAAAATAATTTAAAATATAAATGATTACAATGAATTATTATAAATTAGTTTTTTTAATAGCTAAAAAAGATAGAGCTCAAAAAAAAGTATGCCATCCGATTTGTTTAATAAATATGAATTTATGAAAAAAAAAAATCAAAAATCGTTAGAGCGGTTTTTTTTTAAAACTAATTTTTTATATATAAAAAATCTTGAACATTTTTTAAAATGAAATTTGGTATGCCAACTTTAAGTATTTAATAAAATACAATTTTTCACGAAATTAAAAAAAAACAAAATTATTAGCCCATTTTCAAGATATTGAATTTTCAAGAAAAAAATTTCAATATTTTTTTAAAAATCCAAAAATTATTTTTTCCAAAATTTTTATATGCAAAATTGTTAAAATTATAAGGAAACTTTTGTATAAAAATTTTGGTTGAAACCGGTGAAGCAGTTTACGAGAAATTTGAAAACCAAAAAATCGGTTGTATGACAGGTACCGTTAATAACCGTTATAATTTTTTTTTTTCTACCAAAATATTTGCTTAGTAATTTTAGTAGCTCTTAATTTTTTTTTTGAAAATCCTTAAAGCCGTTTTTGGAATAAATCAATTTTTGTATATTGGGTGTATGACAGGTACCGTTATTTTTTGAGTTAAAAAAAATTCAATTTCCCCTCTAGGGAATCACATAAGAAGCTTAAGTTCAAAGTTTGAAGAAAATCACTTCAGCCGTTTAGGCTACAAGTCGAGGTACAGACAGACAGACGAACAGACAGATATAATTGCAAGACCCACTTTTTTCGCGTTCTCTATAATCGTTATGTTAGGGAAAATTATTATCTCGAATTTTTGCACGAATCCTAAACTTGCCCTATACTACGTATATCGCAAGTAAAAATTAGTTCTGGAATAAAACAATTATTTTAATAGAAAAATATTCATAACTTTTTTATTTATTGAAATACAGAAAAAAGTTTTATAACAAAATTGTTTGAAATTTCGAGCCCAACAAACTTGTCGCAAAAAGTTTTTCAAATTTTTGATTGAAAATGACCTACATTTAGGAAAATACTAAATTTTGTTTTTGTTGGCCTGTAACTTTTTAACTATTATCAATAACGAAAAAAATTTAACAAATAAAATAGGAAATTTTATTTTTCGCATTTTATGTTTCACAAGTTTTTTTTGTAGGACTAATATGAACAGAGATATTTAGTAAAAAGTAAAATCCGAGATAGCGGCAAAACGGTTAATGTTATGAATGCGAAAACTGAGATTTATCATATTTGATCAACTCTTTATCTATTAAAAAAAAAATTGGGGGTGGTACAAACTGCTGGGTCAGATTGTAATTGCACTGGACTATTAAAAAAATCAACCATTCAAAATTAGCTTAATAGTCCAGGGCAGTTTGTACCATCCCCAATTTTTTTTTTGTGCTATAGAGAGTTGATCGAAGATGATAAATCTCAGTTTTCGCATTAGCCGCCATCTTGGATCTTACAGCCATCTTGGATTTTACCTTTTACTATTAGGGTTTTCCATTGGTAAATTAAGCATTTGATGCAGAATTTGATTTTTTTTCGTGACGAATGGAATGATATTTGAACTGATTTTTCTTTTGATATGGTATTGGTGTATTTTTGTGTCTGTGAACTTGTAAATGGCTGACGAATACAAAAAAAATCATTCAACAGTTTTTATACATTCATGTTTGTTTTTTCATTTTATAGGATTTCAATTTTTAAATATTTTGTTTAAATAAATAGATGATAACAAGGTTGTAATTAATGATGTGGGATAAGTTCTATTCTATCTGCTCATTTCAAACGGCTTCCATTGTAATTCAATTATTACTTTTTAGTCCTTATATTTTACAAAAAATTTCTTTCTCTTTTGAAATGAATTAATGAAAACATGCACTTGTCAAAATAACAGCTGGCAATTGTACTGGTGTTAGTAAAAGGAGGGGTAGATCCACCGAAAAATACGGATCTGCAAAAAAAGTTACAGGTCAACAAAAAAAAAATTAAGTATTTTCCTAAATTTAGGCCATTTTTTTATCAAAAATTTGAAAAATTTTCTAAGACAAGTTTGTTGGGCTCAAAATTTCGAACAATTTTGATACACTTTTTTCTGTATTGCAATAAATAGAAAAGTTATGAATATTTTTCTATATAAAAAAAAATGTTTTATACCAGAACTAATTTTTTTTAAATCTGAGATCTTGACTGAAAATGTTGATTTAGGCTCGCTATAGTTAGATTTTCTCTTTGCTAAAACAGTTTTTAAAATTTAAATTTAAGTTTGTCGCTTTTCTTATGCAAACGGTTTTTCTAATTATTGGACCTAGAAATTAATGATTCCCGAGTTCTCAGGTATATCATTTTGTTTTGGAGTCTGTTTACTGCAGAACTAAGATAAAGCTCATGGCGCGATTCAGTGAGAGTTAAAATAAGTGAACAGTGACAAAAATGAACACGTGTTTCAAATGCTGTGAACCGTTAGGATTTGGCGAGATTGCTAATTTAAAAAAAAGGCATACAAACTCTTATATTTTTGGATTTTTTGAAGAGACTATTCATTTATTATATTTTAAAAAGTAAAAGTTTATTTTAAAAAGTCTTTATTTGATCAAAGATGTATATAATTGTACAAAAAATGGTTTTTAACAACCATAAAAACCATAAAAAGTTGGTTTCTTAGAGCCCATTTTTCAATCAACAATTAAACTATCAGAGGAACAAATACTATAGCAACAGGAACAAATTTTTGTTTTATTCGAAGAATAAGTACTACCCGAGGTTTAACTGAATATTGAAAAATTGGCTTTTAGGCATTTAAAAAAGGCTAAAAAGATAATAAATACATGTGAGCACTCGACCTGGGAGAGATTTGTTGGCATAATTTAAAAAAAAGCTCATGAACACAATAATTTATCACGAATATTATTGACGTGCATTATAAGATTATAATGCCTTTTGAGATAGTCCACCAGCAAGTCAAACAGTTCTCAGGAACCATTCATTTAGTTGATGAACTTGAAAAAAAGAATACAAATATTAGAAAAAAAAAAAAAAAATTCATCGCGTTATCTTTCGAGAGTAGGGATCTGAACAAAGTCGGAGCATATCGAGGAAGTACGTTTTGATCACTCTGATCTATTTTCGAGACATACTTGAGCAGGGCCAGGGGTGGATTAAATAAATTGCCGCCCTGGATACTAACTGCTATACCACCCCTGGTGAATAACGTTTATCATAAGACCGCAATACTAAATACCAATTTCATAATTATTCACAATTTTAACAAAAAAGTCCTAGAACTTATTACAAAAATAAATCAGTTTCTTCTCTCTTGTTTTGTTTCACTTCAGGAATTTTCCAGTTCAGTATTAAAAAAGATCAATTAAAAAAACATTTGTTTGCTCTTAATTTTTATTTGCGATATATGTATGTAGGTTCTATATGGTAAGTTATGGATTCGTAAAAAAAAATCAAACTCGAGATAATAATTTTCCTTAACATTAGGATAGTAAAAAAAAAAATAAATAAATCGGGTGGCACAACGGCTCTTGAAGAACCAGGGCCTAGTGACTAACAACTCGCAACCATTCCTGTGTGCGCCTTTCGACAGGAATGAGAGGGATCTACAATTTTATGCCGAATCCGAACGGCTAGACGAGAAGCACTTATTCGTGACAAGTGATACTCTTGGAGGATTTGTCAATTCCTCGCAA
Organism: Melangyna quadrimaculata; assembly: GCA_949320155.1. NCBI lineage: Eukaryota > Metazoa > Arthropoda > Insecta > Diptera > Syrphidae > Melangyna > Melangyna quadrimaculata. The sequence goes on along the minus strand of OX439484.1, from coordinate 5,612,159 downwards.
GAGGCAGTAGCCCTGAAAAAAAACTTTTAAGTTTTTAGGTGGACGAGGCTGGGAAGCGATCCCAGACCTCCAGCGTGACAGTCGAACGCACTAACCATTACGCTATGGGCTACTACAACATAAGGATAATAGAGAACGCAAAAAAAAAGTATGTCCCGCAATTCTGTCTGTCTGTCCTCGACCGTACAGCAGAAATGGCTGGAGGGATTTTCTTCAAACTTGGTATATAGTGTTTTTTGACTAATATGCCCAGACGTTTTTTTAATTTTTCTTAGGGGCCAGTTATAGCTATCATTGAAAACCATCATTGAAAAAGTTAATTGTTGATCTTGAGACCCTTCGAAAGTGTAATCATTGAAAATTTTAATGCAGAAAGATAGCTTATGATTTCAAATTATTTCTCCTCAAAAAAAAATTCATTTTGACCCATATCTTCCCCACAACGTAACTTTTAATTTTTTCAATGATCATTGGTAAGGTAGTTCATCATTGAAAAATTAAAAGTCATTTTATGAGAAAAGTTGTACCAAATTAATTTTTTTTTTACCTCGAAATAAATATTAAGTCAATAAGCTTTACTTTGGCATCAAAATAATCATTTATTTTTTCTTCAAAATCTCTCAAAATTGACAATTAATATTTTCAATGATGTCTTTCAATGATAGCTATAACTGGACCCTTAGGACCATACAAAACGGTTCCTGCCATACAATTTTTTTCGCCAAAAAGGAAAATAATATTTTTCTCAAAAACGGGTCCGAGGATTTTGTTAAAAAAATTCAAATAAATTAAGTAAGGAAATGCTACTTTTTAATAATTTTTTATTTTCATAAATTGAATATTTTGGGTATCCAGTACAACCATTGTTTTGATTTTCTCGAAAATAGTTAAGTTGAAAATGTTCATTCTTTTATGGTAAACCTTCTAAATTAAAAAATAACGGTAGCTTCCATACAAATGTTGAAAAGCCGCTAAGAAAAAAATTCTTTTTTTTTGGAAACGGCTCCAAGATTTCTGATAAAAATATGTTCGTTTACTTAAGGTATGGTGAATATTTTGATGAAAATAATTTTACCAATAACGGTTAATAACGGTACTTGTCATGGAACCGATTTTATTTTTTCAAATTTCTCGTTTACGGCTGCTCTTTTTTGCAATTTAAGAGCTCCTTCACAGTTCAAATAATTTTGCATTAACAAATTTTCAAAAAAATGATTTTTGGATTTTTAAAAAAATATTGAATTTTTTTTTTTTTTGAAAATTCAGTATCTTGAAAACGGGCCAATGAAATTTTGTTTTATTTTGTGTAAAATTGTGTTTTATTAAATACTTAATGTTGGCATACTAGATTTCAATTTTGAAAATTAGCAAAAAATGTTATATATAAAATATTAATTTTTAAGAAAAGCGCTGCAACGATTTTTTTTTTTTTCCATAAATTCATATTTATCAAACAAATCAGATGGCATCACGGCATACTCGATTTTGAGCTCTTACTCTCAAAGCTATTAAAATAATAAATTTATAGTAATTTATAGTAATAATTTATTTAATTTTTTTTGTAATGCTATTATAATATTTTTGAACCTATAGCTGTAGTTGTACACCATCAATTTCTAGCTACGTTAAAGTTGTTAGCTACGAGCGCAAGTTTGTGCGATCCAGTCGTGCCCATTTTTATCTGAATCTTCGCATCCTTACCATGTTTATATTGACATTAAGTTCAAAGTAATGACTGCAAAGTATTGTATTTGCTCCGTTCTTCAAAATAGTTTGTAAAGTTAACAATATCTTCTTACTTACTTACTTTTACTTTAGAAGGCGATTACAGCCCAGGACGGACTACGGCATCAACCAACAAGCCCCTCCAGCCAGCTCTGTCCTTAGCTATCCGCTTCTAGTTGCGCACACCGAGTTGGTCGAGGTCGTTCTCCACTTGTGCGCGCCACCTGTTATGGGTTCTTCCTATGCTGCGTATACCATCTGGGTTGGATGCGAAGACTCGTCGGGCAGGTGCGTTACTGTCCATACGCTCCACCTGCCCCAGCCATCTCAGCCGCTGTATTTTCAGCTTTTTGATCAGGTCAACGTCGCTGCAGTCCATATAGCCTGTCGTTGAATATTCTCCTCCACACTTCTTCGATATATACTGGACCGAAAATCACACGAAGTATCTTCCTCTCAAAGCAACCAAGCAGACTTTCGTCCTATTTTTTCAATTTCCTGTTTATGCTTCTGCCCCATGATAAATAGGTTGCATGACAACGCGTCGCCTTGCTTCAATCCTTTCACAACATCAAAGGATTCGGTGGTGTTCTTACACCACCATCTTCATCCTGCACAAGCGGACGAGTTTGGCAGGGATGCCTAGATATGACATGGCTCTGTATAATTCGTCCCTTTTCACGCTATCATATACGCAACTTTAAAATCGATAAGGAGGTGGTGTGTATCGATCTAAAATTCCTGTTTTTTTTTTCTAAAATCTGTATAGAATCCGTTCACAAAATTAACCGGTTGAGTTGCAGTGATCTCAATTATAACAACAGCAAATTTTATAGCAAAAAATAAATAAAACACTGATGATATAAAATTTCTTATTGGCTTACACAATTTTTGAACCACGAAATCTGTCTAATCTCTGAAACGTTGTATCAGACCAGTGTGATTGGCTAGGGCTGGCTACGAGACGAGACTCTGCGAGACTTTTGTAAGTCTCGTCTCGGTCTCGTTAAAATTGAAAATTTTCAGTCTGGTTTCGGTCTCGTGTCGGTCTCGTGTCAGTCTCGTATAATTAAGTCTCGTCTCGGTCTCGTCTCTGAAGATTACGATTTCCGGCCAACTTGTTGATTATTGCGATTATAGTTTGAATGCGTGCCGAAGAAAATAAATATTTAATTGAAATTGGATTTTTTAATTTATTAGACTCTCTGTAAATTTCGGTCCAAATATAAAGTCTCGTCTCGGATGCTTAAAAGTCAGTGTCGTCCCGTCTCGGTCTCGTCATGCGAGAGCGAGATCGAGACCGAGACCGAGACTTTTCTCGTCTCGTGGCTATCCCTAGAATTGGCTAATTTATTCATGAGTTTTGAAAATGTTGACAAGCACGTGTTATTAGTGTTTGTTTTGTCTATAATTTGTTTTCATCACAACTTTCTTATCTCTCCTTCTTTTGTTCTTGTTGTTTAAGTCAGAATGAAGAAACAAAAGTAAGAAAGAAAAATAACTTCTTGTTCTTTAGAACGCAGAACCAAAGGATTACTCTCACACAACCATTTCGACTTTTCAAATTTTCTCGTAAACGGCTTTTATAAGATTTTAATTAAACCTTTTTGTAATAACATCAAATCATCGTTTATTATTACTGGCGAAAAACGCTAATAACGGAAAAAGAGTTTTGACGTTTTTTTTCAGAATTTGTCTAAGGTTTTTCTAATTGATGGATTCTGATTTTGGTTTTCCAATGAAATATTCCTATTGACTTTAGATAATACTGAATTGAGAAATAACGGAAAAACTTTCCGTTTTTTGAGTTTTTTTCGTTAACAATTTCATAAATCTTTTTAACCTTAACGGTAAATCTTCAATGTTGAACCACAAGAACAAGTTCAGAAGATTCAATCATGCGTTTTTGCAACAGTTTTTTGAGTACAATCTTCAACAATTTGCCGCCCCTTTTATTCACCGGCCCAGGCACGTGCCGCATATATGGCTACTATGTCTAATCCAACACTGAGCAGAGCGCTAAGCTGTCATTTTTATCCACCATTCAATTTTTGTTATTATAGCACAGGAAAGATAATTTTGTTTGTGGAGCGAAATATAGGACGGTACCTGGGAGAGGACTATTAAAATAGATTAATTCCTGTTTTTTGGGGACGCCTTACTCCCGGGGAAATCCGCTATTTTGGAAAACGCGAATTGATCTATATATCCGAAACTTATAGAAAAAAATGTTGGGTTAAGCTTGTAGGCAATTAAATCATCTTTTTTTCATGCATCCATTTTTGTCGGTGCGGGCAATATTTTCAAGGTTATGTCGTTTTATGATATGTTTTTTTACATTCACACATTTTTGTCATTCCCAAGGAAACTTACGTGAATTACTTTCCAAATAAGAATTTTAGAACTAATTTTCAAACATTTTGATATATTTTTGAAGATGATGCGATATCACAGTCAAAATTTACAGCCATTTTGGTTGCGCTAAAATGAAATCTCCGGAGTAAATAAATTAATAAATTGTTATTCATATTAATACAAATACCGAAATGGCTGTAACTTCTTACTGTGATATCGCATCATCTTTAAAAATATATCAACATTTTTAAAAATTAGCGTTCTTAAATTCTTATTTCAAAAGTAATTCACGTAAGTTTCTTCGGGAAGGAAAAAAATTTGTAAATGTAAGAAAAAAGAAACAGAAAGTAAAACGATATAACCTTGAAAATATTGCCCACACCGAAAAAAAATGTATATTTAAAAGAAAGATGCTTTAATTGCCTACAACCTTGGCATTACAGTTTTGTTCCTCTTAGATCAATAGTTTCGGAGATACGTACATAGGTCAATACGCATTTTCCAAAATGGCGGGTTTCACCAGCGCCATGGCTTCCCGCAAACCCGAAAATAAGTTAAGCTAACAGCCCTCTTTCCTTTATAAAAAAAAACAGTTTACCAATATTTCATTTCACGAAAAAGTCTATCTTCATTGTACTATATCGGCTCAATTGATTTATCAGCCAAATTTCTAAAAGCTCTAACTTTGGTCTGGGATATCGCATCATCTTCAAAAATATATCAAAATTTGTTATACTTTGTGCTCTATAATTATTTTTTTTTATTAGAACAATTTACATAAGTTTCTTAGAAAATGATGAAAATGCAAAAAAGTAAACAAAAATTAAAACGACATAACCTCAAAAGTGTTGAAGGCAAATAAAAAATAGTTTAATTCCAACAAATTTAGTTGTGAAAACTTTTGACCTCAAATTGATAGTTTCGGAGATATATGTAGATACATATCTAGATCAATTCACGTTTTCCAGAATGGCGGATTTTCCCAGTGGTATGGGGGTGGCGTCCCGAAAAACAGGACTTAAAGCTTTTCTTTTCTAACAGCCCTCTTTCAGGTATAGAAAATTCAGACGGCCTATATTTAGTTCCATAAAACGATTGTTCCTGTACTACCATAATTGTTTTTGTTTCTCACTCAAATATGTTCAGAGCCTTCTGATTTGTTTAAAAAAACACGCTTGAGCACAGATCTCGTCCGCCATTTTAATTTTTTGTCTGTTTGTCATTATTTCGCCTTTTTCATTGTGACTATTGGCGTGCTCGGCGTTTGCTCATTCTGTTCTGTAATTAGTTATAACTTTTATAACTCAGGCTCTGCTTTGAAATGAAAGAAAAACAGACCTTTGTTTGAATGTATCACTCAATTTGCGTGTTGCCAATGAATTCCCTCTGTCTACAACACAAATGTCAAAACACAATGCAATTTGACGCCATTTGCAAACAATTTTGGCAAATTTAGATTATGATATTACTTTTGCCCTACCTTGAGCTGTAATACAATATATATGCCCCCATACTAAATGCTATGCTCATAAAGGTTTAAACTTTAATTAAAAAGATCTGACAAAAAAAATTATTATTTATCATTTTGTTTTCTGTTTTGAAAAAAAAAAACGTGCGGAAAAAAAAATTAGATCCCTATCTGGGGCTTCTAAACTTTTTTCTCGATTTTGTTTTATCTTACTTTTTTTCTGTTCTCTCTTCCACACTATTCACAGTTTGTTTGCTTTGTCTTCCAGGCATCTAATTAAAAGAGTATTTATCAACCCAAAATATAATTCTATTTTAGGTAACAAACACATAACCGAAATCTCAACCATGGCCTTGGATTTGTTGGATGCCTCAAGCTTTTTTAAAATCCCACGCAGAAGTTCTGAAACACTGCAAATTCGATGTGGAGTTCATACTGGTCCGGTGGTGGCGGGAATTGTGGGGACAAAAATGCCTCGTTATTGTTTATTTGGCGACACTGTGAATACAGCATCTCGCATGGAATCAACAGGCGAGGCGCATAAAATCCACATAACCGAAGAGATGAACGATGCTTTGGTAAAGGTTGGCGGCTTCAAGACCGAACATCGAGGATTAATAGATGTTAAGGTGAGTTATAAACAGATTTTAAAAGGTACAAACATCTGTAGTAATGAATTAGTTAAAAAAAAAACTTGATTTTACATAAAAGGTTTTTGAATCAACAATTTTAATTATTCAAGGGTAAAGGACTAATGAGCACATACTGGCTGACGTGCAAGGACGGCCCAGTTGTGCAACGTGAAGAGATCTCCTGGTATGCCGACATGCAGCCGGTGTTCCTGCAAAACCTCAAATACGATGGCTACATGAAGAAGATGTGATTCCCATCCCCCCATCGCTGTCGATGTCATCATAAAAAATCACTCTACTACAATCTATTTGTGAATTCGTTGTTTAATTCGGAATTGCTGATGCCAACTAATTAGAGGCCTAACCACAACACTATTATTTATTAACGTAATTGTAATAACTTAGAATTTAATGTTTTAATAAATGTACAAGAATAATTATTTTAAAAAAATGCCTCCATTCGACCGTTGAGATGAAAAGAAGAGCAATTCCCAAAGACTATAATGAGCAATTTTTCTGCATCACTTCATTGCCTGGACGATTTGCATGACAATATATAATGGGAAAATTGGACAGTGTTCAAAAAGTTGATTTTCCAGAGATGTTTTTTTTTGTGTTTTATTTTTCATTGTCTGTTGGGTATGCTTCTTTCTGTATTCCTTGAGTTTGCAATTTGATTTTCAGAAGCCAGAACGAAGTACCAACAAGGATATAATGGCCTGGGTCTGGGTCTGGTCATGGATGATTTTTATCTTTATCTTTTTTTTTGTGTGGCTTTCTAGTTGGCAACTAAACTTCGGTCATGTCGTTTTATTGGATGAATGTTATTTCCTTCACTACTATAAGAAAAATCTTCATTTTTTGGTTGCTTCCTTTTAGACATTTGTATCCCTTCGGATGAGAAAACTTATCCAATTGTCTGAAAATGGTACCTATGTACATACCTATATAGAAGAAATAAAGTAAAACGAATATCCGAACCGCATTAGTCTTTAACTGATTGAGTCTTTTGTTCGGTTTCTAGTTGTATTATTTTAAGTTATCCGAGCGGAAATTGGGGAAAAAAAGATTTGTTTGATTTGTGTTGATTATAGAGCAAATTCAATCTATCTCTTCTTCTGGTTTGGCGGAACAAATTGTTCGAGAGTAAACATGTTTTGATTATTGTATTTGATTGATGTGAAAACAAATTAAAAGATTTTTACCAAAATTAAAAAAAAGTTATAGGACGAGTCAATCATCTTTGTTAAACAAACTTAAAGACTTGTTATTGGAAATGGTTTCGTGTCAAAACTAATTATGAGGTTTAAATAAATTCTTACTTTACCATGATGGAGAAGTAAAACAAAGTTTTCTTTTCATGACATGACTTTCGTCGGTCTGTGGTTTTGTACGTCCACTGTATATCGAGCTTGAGTCTAATAGTCTAACAGCCGACAGAAAATTTTTATATTTACATAGGGGGGGGGGGAAGTATCAGCGTCATGATATATAATACCAAAGTCTGGCAGCATTGTTTTTAGCCTTTGACGTCGTCTGGACGGTTAAAACATTCTGATTTTTTTCCGATTTAGTGTCTGTAAATATATGTAATGCCATCCTGATCAAAAGTACTAAGGTTCCAGACGTTTTCCGTTCAGCATTTACCCCGCCAGATGCCCCAAAAGTGGACAAAGGCATAACCATGAATGTTTGGTTAACCAACAAATCAGGAAAATTCTTCTGATTACAATTTTATAGGTGTTTGGCTTTGAAATATAAATATGAATAAATAAAAAATTGAATTTAATTTCGGCCATCTTTTATTTTACAAAAAAAAAAAATTGCATATATTTTTATAGGAGTCCCGTGACCATTTAAGGCCGCAGTGATACTTTCTCAAAGTAGTGATTTTTTCTTTATAAATTCAATGAGCGCTGACAATAGTTGCTGCTGTTTGGACTCCTACACGTTTATTTAAAAAAAAAAAAATTATAGTTTATTTCTTTAGTTTGTTTCAATAAAAAAAAATAGTTAAACTCACATTTAGGTTTATTTTATTAAAAAAAATACCACTTTCAACCGGGTCAATACACCAATCCGCAAAAAAAAACCTATCGGAAATGCACGCTTTAAAAATTGAAATTTCATTTCGCATTCACTTTCATTTTCGAAAATAAGGCGAATAAAAAACGAAAGAGACGAAAGCGAAAGAAGTATAATACCAAATCTTATTTTCGCCACCTAAAACGATTCGCTTCGTGTTCCCTAAATAGGTCAAAGATATTTTACTCTGAGCTTTCCCACAAAAGTTCATAGGTATAATCAAGTAAATTATCTGGGACCTATTCATTTTAGATCAGGACGCTATTACCTATATTGACTATGTGAATTGAATGATGGAAACAGATGAAATAAATACCGGGAAAAAGACGATTTTCAAATTGTCATAGACGCCCTAAACTTTATTCACTTTACTACATAATTGTTTACAGAATTGATATATAACTTGTTAATAAGTTGACCACGCCACCACCACCTCCTATCCGTTAATTGGTGTTTTCACGAACATAAATTTTAAAAACAAGCAAAGCATTTATTAAATTTTGCTAAAAATTTAACAAAATAAAAAAGTGCGTATACGTCCCAATGTACCAGTGTTGAAATATAGAAGAAAAATTAAGGCGTATTTGCCGCAATATTGAGTTTTCAAAAAAAAAAACAAAAAATACTTTTTTAAAAACTTCGAAGCTGTGTTTCAAAAACTGTGCTTATTTAAATTATTTGAGAAGCTACGCCATAAAAACAAGTTTGAAAAAAATCGACTTTAGCGTTTTTGAGAAAACTAAAAACCAAATGTAACCATTAATATTGCGAAAAAAATGTTATCAAAAATTTGCGAGAAAAACGTATTTTCCTTAGTGTCTACGAACAAATTGTATGGCAGGTAGGTACCGTTTGTCCTAAGCAAATATATATGGGCATGGTATTATGTTTGAAAAAAAAATCATTTAGCCATTCAGGCTGCAGCCACGAGGATAGACAGACAGAATAATGAGACCCACTTTTTTCGTCTTCCATATAATCTTAATAGGAAGTTTGGTCAAAATCTCGAGTTCAATATTTTTTTACGAATCCAGTTGGAGCTAGTAGAAGCAAAACTGGTCTCCTACAGCTGTAATATAAGGCTAAGGCCCTGATGTAAGAATTTATAACACAAATCTCTTATTTGTATTTAAAAATTGTGCTCTAATAAAATATAATGCCTACGAAGCATTCTAGAGCTTTCAACAACACATACAGTAAATAGTATCGCATGGGCCTAGCTAAATGTCAAGACATAGTATTAATGGAGCCACACATAAAGCGCCTGCAGAGTTAAAGTATTATTCACATGAGAGCGAACAGTGAACGTGAACAGAGTTTGACAATTCGTAACAATTAATTGCAATTCGTGACGACCAATTTGTTTTATCAACTTTCTCTTATTTTGTAAATTTAAATATCAAAACAGTAACAAAAATTAAATTTTTACAATTTTGTTTGGATTTTCTGAAGAATTTAGGTCTATAAATGTTTTAATAAGAAGATGAAGAAATTTAAATATTAAAATATTGAAATTACAGACTGACTGAAGAGCCCACTGTTATACCTTGGGCGATTTTTTTTCTATTCTTTTCTTTCCCTAGCTTACTTTATTTTACGTAAAGTTCTGACGGCAAAATTGACATCTTTTGGCTACTAGCTCTAGAATAACAAACGAGATCGAAAACGGAGCGAAACGGCAGCAACCGTAGAACAAATACACGATTGTATCGCACGAACTTGCTCTCGTAGCTAACAACTAGAATATCGTTAACGAAAAAATAATAAAAACATGTTAAAAAATTTAATACAGATAATTTTGGAAAAGAAGTTAAAAATAAAAAAAAAAATATTTTCTTTGAATTTACTTTTTGTACAAAAATCATTGTCAATAATTACTAAAAAAAAGGGGCTAAATTCGCAAAGCGCGATGTAGTTCTGCATTTTTGATATTTTGTTGGGGGGTGCCTATTGATTGGTTTTTTTTATTTCGCCAATTGTTGTTTCGTTTTTGTTATAATTATTTATGTTAAGTTGGAAAACGTTTTTTATATTTTGTATGTATTTTGTTTTGAGTTCATTTCGTTTTACGATTGCTTTGAATTTCTTCTTTTGTTTTTTACTTGTTTTGCATTTTCGTTAAAACTATTATGGATCACTTAAGACTGGGTTGTTTCGTCAAAATTTGTTTCGCATTTTGTCTCTACGTTTATCTATTTTTTGGAATTCGATTATTTTGTTATCAATTTGTAAGTAAAGAGGAATTATAGATACAAACAAAAATTAAAGAAATTCCTTCTGCAACAAATCCAATAATAATGGAAAACCACCAGTGTACCTTCCTTTGTTTTGGAGCATTTTCAATCAGTTTGAGATGAATATGCTCACAAAGGTTTGTAAATTCTGTCATTTGAGCCAATGTTAAGTGTAAATGTACATATACCTATGTTGAAGGTACAATTAAAAAATTATTTAGAGGGGATTCAATTATTCATAAGAAGTGAAATTGACCTTAACATGAGTCAGGAAACACTAAAGTTAGCCATTTTTTAAATCTTCGAAAAGTGATGTCAAAGTTAAAAATCAGACTTTAATCTAGAACAATTTTTTTCTTAAAATATGACCAAGAATCACATCCCAAAGTATGGCCGACGAATTACCGGACACGCTGTATTTTGACAATGTTTTTCTTTTTGTATTTTAAATGAAGTAGATATACCTTTTTTGTTTGAAGAAATTATTTTTGTTAAATAAAAATAACTTTATACAAATTGATAATATTTTTCAGTATTTTCCTTTGTATTAATTGCAACCTTGGTATCAAAAATCTATGCCAATTTAAGAATATTTGGTTTGTATCAACTTTAATAAAATGTTGGCGTTACGGAAAATATATCTGATAGTTGTGAAAATAAATATGTTCGGTTCAGTTTGATTTCGATCATTTCGTCATAGTTTGTTAATTTTCGTTTTAATGTTTGTGCATTATTTGCATATTAAAACGAAAATAAACAAATGGTGACGAAATGATCGAAATCGAAATAAACGGAACAACTAAAGACGAAACAAACGTAAGACGAATTAATTCCAAAACAAAATGATAAAAAAAAAACTATCAAAAACAAAATGAAATTAAAACAAAATACTTAAAAAATTAAACAAAAATTGTTGAAAAAAAAGAAACCAAATAAATGAAAAGTGAAACAGTGAAATGCAAAACAACAAAATGCGAAACGAGTTTAACGAAACAACCAAAAAACGAAAGAAAAAAGACGAAACGTACCATACCCGTTGTTGGGGCATGTTAGAGTAGTCTGTAGCTAAGTTTGCAACTTCGAAAAACCTGTGCTTACTGCAGGAAAAATGCAACAGTGGAAAAAAACGCAAAAATCACCCCATTTTTCCGACATTTTCCTTTATAACTTTGGAAATATGCAACTTAGGAAAAAACTATCCAATATTCTTGTTTGTTATAAAATTTTTTACAAGATCACATTTGTTTAAAATTCATATATATTATATTTGAGTTGCTATCTAACCATGAGTAAAAACAAAAATTCTGAAAAACTAATATAGGAATTTATTCCAATGGTTTTTTATTTAATATTAAGTTTTAACAATTGTATTTAAGTTTTATTTAATTCAGAAAATTTAGAAAATTAATTAGACAAATTAAGCAAATGTACAAAAAAAGAAAAGTAGGTAGGATTATTTAAATTAGCAAATTAGGTCTTAACTCGATGAGGTATAGAATGAGAGTGATTCTTATCTCCTTCTTATCTTCTTCTTATCGCTTCATCTTATCGCTTCTTCTTATCGCTTCTTCTAATCAGTTCTTCTTATCGCTTATTCTTGATCAGTGTGGTGAGTTTGTTAATAAGATTATAACAGGGTGATCCCACACTAGGTAATTTTATAGCGCTCAAAAAGTAGGTAAAAACTTGTTCAATTGTGCTCAAAATTTGTAATCAAATAGCCTAGAGTATATATAAGACAAAATTTGAAATTTCCATCCAAATCGGTCAAATGGTTTTGGCAAGAAACATGATGTTAACTAAGTGCAACAAGCAATGTTTGCATCATTACTGTGGTCAAAGTAGGACACTTAAGTCGGCACTGATTTTTGTACACGTACTTGAAACCCCTAACTATGGGGCCAGTTATAGCTATAGTTATAGCGATTTTAAAAGTTCCGAAAATTGTTGACTTGGCATGTAAATATGTAATTTCGTGAACATTTTCGAAACTTTTAATATCACTACCAAAGTTGCTTAAAAAAGATATAAATATTGTAACTATATTTTATCATATTAAAGGGTTCCAAGTACGTGTACAATAATCAATGCCAACTTAAGTGTCCTTTTTTGACCACAGCAATGATGCAAGCATTGCTTGTTACACTTAGTTAACATCATGTTTCTTGCCAAAACCATTTGACCGATTTGGATCGAATTTTCAAATTTTGTCTTATAATATTCTAGGCTATTTTATTGCAAATTTTGAGCACAATTGGACAAGTTTTGACCTACTTTTTGAACGCTTCAAAATTACTTAGTTTTTCAGAATTTGTGTTTGTACTCCTGGTTAGATAGCAACTCAAATATAACATACATGAATTTTAAACAAATGTGATCTTGTAAAAAATTTTATAACAAACAATAATATGGTGGATAGTTTTTTCCTAAGTTGTATATTTCCAAAGTTATAAAGGAAAATGTCGGAAAAAATGGGATGATTTTTGTGTTTTTTTCACTGTTGCATTTTTCTCGCAGCGAGCACAGGTTTTTAGAAGTTGCAAACTTAGCTACAGACTACTCTAACATGCCCCAACAACATAACAACAATGCAGAACTACATCCTACTTTTCGAATTTATTGTCGAATTTGACTGGGCTATTGCTACAAATTTTAAATGCAATATTTGTTGGCTAACTTAGAAAAACCGAGTAGCAAAATAATGATAAAATCAACCAAGCCAACGACAAGATATGAGGGAATATGCCTAAATTAGTGTAAAAATGGCAATTTTTTCAAATAAACCCATAACTTTATTTCCATTATTTGAATTTTTCTGTAAAAAAAACATGGTATGCAGTATTATAAGAATTAATCTAGAGATGACATGTATAAATTTCAATCAAAATCGTTAGAGCCTTGTTTGAGAAAACTTGATAAAACCAAAATCGTTGTATGGCAGCTGCCCGTTATATTTAGATGAACAAAATAAAAATTCTAATTTCATCTCTAGGGAATCACATAAAAACGCTTTACACCAAATTTGAAGTAAATCCATTCAACCGATAAGGCTCTAGCTCGATGTTTATCAGGGCGCACATACGCACATACAAGCAGACTGACAGACGTCTTGACGAAAATCACATTTTTGGACATCATTGTAATGTTAGTTTTGATAAAAACCTCGACATTTTTATCTGTCACGCTACATGCCCCATAAAGCAATACTTGCCCTATCTTTAGAACAAGTTAAAAATAAAACTGGTTTATCTCTGATATATGCAATAACATAACGGTGGCAGTGCAGCAGGTGCAACGCTTTTTTTTGTTTTTGTTTCTCTTTCGTCAGTGCAGAATACAAATATTTTTAAGAAAATAGTTTTTTTCTTTCAGAGAAATTAAGATATTTAATATTGAATACAATAAGTTGCATAATAAAATAAAAAAACAACGTTTAAGAAGGTAATAAGTTCAGTTTAATAATTTCTATAAAGATTCAATAAATTAGTGAATGATCTTTTCAGCTTTAGCTCAAGTTAGCAAGGAATTTGATGAGAAAAGATCTACTACAATGTCAGAGAAGAATTTATCTTTATCTGATTTAATGAAATCTAATGAGCCATGTGTTCAAAAATGGGGACATACCCAAGCAAAACTACATAGCATTGATTTTACATGGACCATACATAAATTCAGTTTTCACCAACAAAACAATTTTCAGTCACCCACATTTTGGGCGGATACCAATAATGACATAAAATGGTACTTGAGACTTTATCCAAATGGTCAAGATGAAAACCTGACAGATTACCTATCAATATATCTGGTTCTTTTGATAAACCCTAGTAAATCACAAGTTTTTGCTAAATTTCATATTTCAATTTTGAATGCTAATTCCCGAAAAGCACAAAATGATATCAACTCGGAAAAACATTTAACTTCACAGTCGAAAGATCTTTGGGGACTCCCAAATTCATAAAAAGATCAATTCTACTGAATGATAGCGGCCTCTTGCCAGCGAAAGATATATTAACAATTTACTGCAAAGTTAGTTTTTTAGTTGATACAGACAAAGTAGATAATGTATGCATTCCTAAAAGCACGGTACAATTTGAAATTCCTAAATTTGAGCTACCTCATGATTTAGGTAATCTTCTTGATGTGTCGGTGGTCGGTGATCATGAATTTCCAGCTCACAGAGGAATTCTGGCTGCCCAAAGTGATGTCTTTGCTGCGATGTTTGAACATGAAATGGAAGAGCGTAAATTAAAATTATTCACATTGCGTTCTAAAATAGGACAAGTAGAGGAAAATATGATCTCATCAAAAACATAAATGTTAAAAAAGGAGCCAAGTTCTTCTTTATACAAAAACATGTATCAAACAAGTCAGCCATAAAAAGTAGTGAGATCCAAAAGTACGCAAAGTTCTTAATTTATGAATAAAACATCAAATGTGTTATATAGGTTTATATCGAAAACCCTCAAAATTATAAGTAAAATGTGTAAATGATTACTGACTACAAATTGATAGGTTCAACTAGTCAAGTTTTTTTTTCGATTGAGGCATTGAGTAGTGAAAAGAAAACTGGCGAAGTAAACCTACCTAAGTCTGTCTGTACCTCGACCTGCAGCCTATAGCCTAAGCCACTGAAGCAATGTTCTTCAAACTTTGGACTTAAGGTTCCTAGCAAATATCCTAGCGGGAAAATTGAATTTTTTTTAGCTCAAAAAATAACGGTACCTATCATACAACTATTATGAAAAAAGTTATTATTATTATTATTGTTATATGATACCGACTAAACCGATTTCAACCAAAAATTCAAACAGGAGGCCTATTTTAGTTTAAACAATTTTGCATTTACAAATTTTCGAAAAGAAAGGGTTTGTATTTTAAAAAAATATTGAATTTGTTTTAGTGATATATTCTTTTAATTTTGTGTAAAATTGTATTTTATTAAATACTAAAAGTTGTTATACCAGATTTTATTTTTAAAAATGTGCAAACGAATTTATATACAGGGTGATACACCTAAAGTGTAACAAAAAATTTGAGCATAAGGGCTTAGTTGAGACAAGAATGGGGGGGGGGAGGAATTTTTTAGCCATTAAAACAAATAGTTTTTAAAACATTTCTTTTAATGATATCATAATATTATGGAACCAATACATATCTTTCGACTGAAATGGTAAAGTATATTAAGTCGACTTAAGATATTTCGCGTTTATTTGTTGAACCTCAGTTCCATTCTATAGAACTAAAGTTCTGTCTTATCAGCATCCTTCTATCTCACTCCTTTGCTTATTTATAGACAAAAACAATTTCATCTTATGTTCAAAAGACACATCTCTACACGAGATAAAAATTCTTAAGTCCACATAAGATTGTGTGTTCTGCTTCATTTTAAAAATTTTGGGATCTATTCAGTTCATCGAAAGTTACCAATACTGTCATTTCAATGGAACACCATTGCAATTTATGTTTGCGCTTATTACAATCTTTAGCCTAAGCTTTCCAACGATATATGTATATATCTCATTCGTGTAGACCAACATGCAATTTTTCCCTTATAAAAATATGAATACAGCATTTTGTAAATGAAAACAAATTCATGAACACAATATTTCTCATGAACTACAGTCCAGTTAAGTGGAGCCGACATACAAAACACAAAAAGAGATTTTTTTTTTATATCGTTTATCTATCATTTTTTGATTTTAACCAATTTCACCCTATAAAAAGATACAATTTTTGACACGTACAGTACATCCCTTAAGTGGGCCTAAAAGTCCATCCTATAAATATCACCATTTCAAACAAAATGAATTTTTCAAAATCGTATATCATTTTCTTATTTTTACCCCATTTCACCCTATAACTATCTTAGTTGTCAAACTTTGTCAAAATGTGACTTGTGGTTTCTAGCACTCGTAATAAACAAACGAACAACTTTTCAATGCATTAATGTTTTCGAGGAATAGTGTTTTGAACCCGTAGTGTTTTCTTTTGGTAGTTGAATGGGTTAATTAAACTGAGTGATGTTTATAGAACTTTAAGTAAGGTTTATAAATAGTCAAGTTTTATATACTTGTATTACGAAGTGAGTTGTTACTTGTTAGTTCCTTTTAAATGTTCGTATAGGGGCATATTCATAGTCATTTTTTAAACTGTGTATAGGAGCTGACACAATATTTTTCTAAACTAAAGGCTTGTTTGATTTCTATTTTTGTAACAAAATTGCAAATTAAATGGAAACGAACAACAATTTAACAATTCAAGGATATTATTAATCCTCCTTCACTGACACTTAAGGAAGATGCATTCAAACTTCTCCACTTTATAATTCATATTGCATCCTTCGGTACAGTTTCCTTTTTCATATACCCAAACTCAAAGACCACTTAAGGGTACTCATTTACTTCTTTTCCCAGTCACAGGACCAGGGTGCTCCCCTTCCACAGAGGCTCTCTCAATCTGACCTTCGGCTTGGCCTATATTGTTTGTATTTTCTTGTCTTTGTATAACAAATCTCACGTTGGCGTAATAATTTCCTCACATTATTGTGCTTTCACGTTCAAAGACCCCAATAGATGTCGTCATCTTTTCACTTTCATAATAGATAGATAGCCTGGCGACGACATTATTTCCTTGAATGAAAACTCCGACATCCAGCCGAGCAAGAGAGATACACCAGGCACAGGCAAGGAATAATATTTTTGTTCTTTGATAAAAGCAATTTCGTGCGGCCGGATGTTACACTCGTTGTAAGAGTACTATGTACTACATATCTGTCTTTGAAAAGATTTTTCCATTGAATTCTGTATGGCAACAGTGTTCTGTCACTCAACCATTCAAAACCATATAATATCGTTTTATAACAGCAATTCAAACACAATATCAGAAGAGAGTGCTCTTTTTCTGATGCCAAGTCAAGTCCGTATGATATTTCTTTTTTTTTTATCAAAAATTTATCTCTTGCGTCTTGCACATTAAATTGAACCTAACACCAGAGCTGAGTGAGTAGGTAAGCCGTAATAAGTTTTTCTACAAAAAAGAAGAAATAAAATATTTTCCTGTTATATTATATGCTTTTAATAGAAACTAAAAATTGACAGGTGACAATGATAATTCAATAGATTTGCCACACTAGTGCCTCACAAATATTCGACTTTGTTCATGAAGAGGAGATTTCAGAGAACCTCAGCAATCTCAGTTGCTTGAACAGGATTCTTTAGCAGAAAAAACTCGGTTTGGCTGTCACAATACTGAGGACAAAAATTTGTCGGGTTCGGTTTATTTGTTACCCTGAACACGCCAACTGGATTCCATTATAATTTTGACAGTGGACGTTACTTTACTTAATCTTTCAACCTTTCATATTCACTATGAGGAGTAAGTTCTCTAATAGGCATTTTTCTTTTTTAGCTGTTCTGAACAGAGTCCGAGCATTTCGAATATGCTCTGAACATCCTCTGAACAAAGCGTGTTCTGGTTCTGAGCGCTTAGAATTATTTTTGAAACACACCTGAACACTAAGCTGTCACTTTTTTTCAATTTCACCTATCAAATGCTTGTGTTCAGCATTCAACTCGGTCTGCTCAGTTATTTTATTCTGAGCTCATAGAGCGCGCTCTGAACAAGCTCAGAGCACGTTCAGAACGAAAAAAGAAACACAAATTTGAAGCTCTGAACGTTCAGAGGTAAAAAAGAAACACAATTTTTTGTTTGATAGTTCAGGCTCTGCTCTGAACTAAAAAAGAAAAACGCCTTATGTGGTGTTGATACTCAAAACGAACGCAAAGATTCCAATCTAAACACGGTCCAATGTGAAAATGGAACAAATTCGAAAGTCCCCTTTCACACAGGGAAACCAGTTGCTGGAGATTTTTTTTGACGTTTTCCTTTAATTTCCTTGTACCTTTCACACAAGGAAACAAAAATTGCCGGAGATTTTCGTTTGTTTCCATAAAAACTCTTTTGGCTGAACGCAGATTACGGACAGGGTGAGAAGGAATGTGATAAAAATCTCCTCAATCGTTGACCGGGGAGATTTTTTTCATTCCTTTGCTTGTTGCCCTTCTCGCCGACAAACTCCCAGTTTCCAGCAACTCAGTCTTTGTGTGAAAGCAGTCAAAATTTGTGAGACATGACAAGTGTGACAAATTTGTTCAACAGTCATTGGTACATGTCAATCTTTCCCAATTTTCGGGAAAGGTGTTGAAAAAAAAATTCTGCTCTTTTCCGTTTTTACCTCTCAACTCCCTAAAACAAATTGAAAATTAAAGCATAACTGACACAAAAAGCATTTTCTATGCAATTTAACTGTATAAGTATAAATGCTATATCAAAAATAATTGTATCTACACAAAAGTCAGGTTGTTTGATTTTCTGTCAGAAAGTTACTACAGGGTGTCCACAAAAGTCATGAACTGATTTTAAAAAGTCATACATCTTTTGTTTTAATTTTTTTTGTATTAATTTTTTGTTTCAGATATTAGTTTACAGCGTGGGAGTTTTATTAACAAGAGTGAAAGTACTTTAAGGAAGTTATTCTATAATAAGTATAATTCTATTTAAGTTTTTAAAGAACAGTTCGATATTTTAACTCAAAGATCGTGTCAACTTCATTTCTATTTGCGAGATATAGCGTCTCTTAAAATAATTTGATTTCAGCGAAAAAAAAAAAATACTGTGCGAATTGAAGCGACAATTAAGCCAATTTGTGGACGGTAGAGATTCAGAAACATATTATCTCGATACAAAATTATAATTTTGTTTCCCTGCGTCTGTCTCCAATATCTATGGCTCTTTTGGTATCTGTGAATAAAATCTTCCAAAACATGATTAAAAAAAATTGAAATTATGACTTCTCGGAGACAACTTGTATTTTTTTGGCGATGCGTCATTAGCAAATATTTTTATTACAATAAAAACCGAACATCAAAGGGCACGGTAGTGCCCAGCCAAGTTCTTGCACTACACCCTTTTTACAGGATCAAACTCAGGGGATTTTTGATCCCCCTCTAACTTCAGTACCAATAAAGTCAGAAACTTCAAACTCGCAATATTTCCTAAGCTCACCAGGCTTAGGCAACTCACCAATTTTCAATTTCTTAGCATCAGTGGTTCCCGAGATATAGGACTGCAAAAATAGCAAAAACCGTAACTGACTGACTCACACACTTACTGACAGATCATCAAAATTATGGAGCACTTCCTGACATCGTACAATCTTGTAATTTCGAACAACAGCAGGCCTTGTGGTTTATACAAAGGAAAAAATCGAAAATTAAAGATTTTCCATCGAGGGGCGTGCTACCAGCCCATTTTCATAGAATTGATATAAATTACTTGGAGCACTTTTTATTATTGTAGATTGATGAAATTTGGTATAGCGGTAGGGCTTAGAGTGCAAGCAAAGGAAAAAATTTATAATCTGAGATTTTTCATTCAGGGGGCGTGGTATCAGCCCATTTCATAGAATTGATATTAATTATTTGGAGCACTTGTGATCATCGTGGATTGATGAAATTTGGTACAGCGGTAGGGGTTAAAGTGATTTGAGATTTGACATTCAGGGAGCGTGGCATCCGCCCATTTTCGCAGAATTGATATCAATTATATGAAGCACTTCTGGTTGTCGTAGAATAATGAAATTTGGTAGAGCGGTAGAACTTGAACTGCAAACAAAGGTTAACATTTTAGAATTTGATATTTAACATTCAGAGAGCGTGGCATCCGCCCATTTTCTCAGAATTGTTATTAATTGTATTGATCACTTCGGATTGTTTCTGAATAAAAAAATTAGGTAGACTGGTAGATCATGTGTTCAGTACAAAGGAGATATTGGAAAATTTGAAATTATCCGTTCAGGGGCGTAGCACTCGCCCATATTCTCAGAATTGATATAATCTATTTAGAGCACTTGTGATTGTCGTAGAGTGATGAAATTTGGTAGAGCGATAGGACTTGACATGCAAGCAAAGGGAAAATTGAAATTTTGATATTTTACAACCACCCATTTTCAAAGAATTAATATTTAATATATAATTTAATAATAATTTCCGACGTACCGTTAAGTATAGGGATTCTTTCTTTAGTGGCACAACAAGAATGTGGAATGCTTTACCTGACCCTATTTTCCCACCCATTTTGATATTCAGAACTTCAAAACCAATGTGCATCGGTATCTCCTTTTAAATCCTTCCTTATTTTCCTAAGGCTCGGACTGTGCTAGTCATAATTAAGGAAGGATAGTAGGAACCCCTTTAGTGCGCGGCTTGTTAAAAAAAAAAAAAAAAAAATTGAGAGCACTTCCGATTTGTGCAGGATTATGAAATTTGCAAAGTGGTTAGTTTTCAGGTGTATACAAAAAAAACGTTGAAATCATGAACTTTTTCATGCAGGGGCGTTTCATCCAACCACTTCTTATCAATTATTATCATTTCAATGGAGCACTTCTAACTTACGAAAATTAGTAGAGGGGTAGGACTTGTAGTACATATAAAAGGCATAAATTAAAAACTTACTTTTTCTTATGAAAAGGAGCCAACAAGTCAGCCGTAAAAAGTAGTGAGATCTAAAAGTACGCCAAGTTCTAAGTTTATTAATGTTAAACATCAAATATTATAAGTAGAGTAATATGGAAGAATTTCAAAATTATCAGAGAAATCTGTTACTTAATGATTACTTAAATTGAGTTGGTTTACTTGACAAGTTTTCTTTTATTACCCAATTACTCAATTTTGAAATGAAAACTTAACTAGTAAACCAACTCAATTTAAGTCAGTCATCATCAAATAACAGATTTCTCTGATAATTTTGAGGTTCTGCCATATTACTCTACTTAAAATATTTGATATTTAATGCGCGAAACAGATAAAACCAGCACCAGCACCAGCACCGTCACCAGCAACAGCAGCCGCCATTATTTTAGAACCATGTATTTTAATGGCGCAGCACACATTAGACCAGCACCAGCTACGTCAACAGCGTCGTTAGGCTAAGGCCAAAGTCCTAGAATTGCTGTTGCTGGTCTATTGCTGTCAACTTTCCCACTACGATATATTCAGTTGCACCATCAGACTGCAAAAAGAAAAAAATTGTTCTCGCTGAGCCGTATTTTGATGTTTGTTGCTGATGCTGTTGCTGTTGGCAATGTGTTTGAAAGATATTTGCTGGACAGCGTGCTGTTTGCTATTTGCTGTTGACAGTGCTGGTGCTGGCTTAATCTGTATTTAGAAGAACTTGGCTCCTTGTTTAACATTTATGTTTTTGGTGTGATATTTCTCACAAGGCGTCAGTTAAAAAAGAAAATACAAAATCACGATTTTGAATGTTCTCTTAGTAAACCTAAATGTTTTCTTCCTGTACTTACAAATATTGCCAGACTAATTCATTATGGACTTATGGTATTATAATATAATACACACCCAATAATCCGGAAATTTTTTAAATTAATGAATTTTTGTTGACTTTTTAGCATTATTAACCTTAGCCTTATTTCAAGTATAGGACACAATGTATAAAAGCAAGTCCATAAGACATTGTTGTGCCTTTTATTTCACTTTAAAACATCAAAGGTATACGGCTTGAGTTGGTACGCTTGAGTTGGTTTTTCAGTGTAGATTTTCAAAATGTAATAAAAATAAATTATCATGTATGTAGGCTTAAGCATGAAGACTGTAGAAAAAACACATCGCTGTCATTTACAGCCCAATGACAAAATGGTAATAACTGCGAGTCACTTTTGAGACATAAAGAGGGTCAGTGATATTATAGCTTTTAAGCATAAATGTGACTCTTGACCTTATTTCGTTTTTTTAAAATGAACGTACGAGTATCTTTGGAGTATTTTACTTCCTATAGTTTGGTGTTTGTAATTTCAAAGTTGAAATTAGTATTCCAAGCATGATGCTATAGAATAGATGACCTTTTGCTGGCAGTTAGAAAATGGTGAACAATGATGGTGTTATAGATTTATATATGGGTATATAGCTCGTTGTATTTTCTTAAGGTTAGTTCTCAACTAGAAGGGTTAATTGGTCAATTTCTTTCTTTTTTTTCATTTTTTTAAGAATGACTATGGGTTTATGTTAAATGGTAAGATATGTATGTTTTAGTTAGTTAATTGACACAAATTTATAGATTTTTAAGCTTATCTTTATTTAATCTTGTTTTCACGTTTACTGTGCTGATTTTGAAAACTTTTGTTTTTGGTAAATTGCCTCTAGTATTGCAGATTTTTACCAATAACTTGCTATTGACTCTAGATACAATAACAAGCTATACTAATTTGAAATCCGCATTTAACGCGCATATTGGTTGGCCACTTAGATATTTATGCATTTTTTTTTATACCAGAGATGATTTCACTTTTTCAAAAATTATTTTCTTTCACATTTTGCATTGAAAATCAAAGCTAAGAAGTCCAACAGTTATTATAATTTTCTTCTACCAATGTTTTGGCACAAATAATGTAAAATATTGCTACGATAAAAAAAACGGTGGAATTCATTCACTTGTACTCGTGGTATTTAAAAATGTAAAGTAAGGCAACAATTAATGCAATGAACAAAAAAATGCATGTATCTTTTCTTGTGGTTGGGATAGAACATTTTTTTATCAGTTTTTAGGACGGGCATAAAGTCTACTATGAGGCATTTTAGGGTTATCCATTCTTTACGGGGCACCCTGTATATGACTAGTCAGTTTAAATCGTCAATGTAGATCGGGACTAAGCTATTCACTTACCAGGGCAGCAGGCGAGAACCACTTAGTATTTTTTAAAAACGAAAATGTTTTTTTACAAGCAGAATGTCTTTATAAAAAACCATGCAAATTTCAGTGTTGCCACTTTGCAGAATCATATTTTTCTTAGATGTCAAGGGGTAGCTACCATATCCATTTTTACGAAGAAATAAAAATGAAAAAAGATTGAAAAAAGTAAGTTGATTTCTCAAAAGATAGGGTCTGACACCGAGTGTAGGTTACAGTGTTAACACTTTTCGGGATAATTTTTTAATACCCTTTTTAATGACTCAAATACGTTTTTTTTATATTGAATACACCTTTTAGTAGGGAAAAATTGCGTTCACGGGTTTTTACTATTGAATATGTTTGTGTGGAACTCAACCCAATGGTCACACTGGTGATTTTTCAATATTGTTAGTATAACTCGAAAACTAAGCAGAATTTGAGAAATTAACTTAATACACTTTTTGTGGAAATAAGATTTGCTATCAAAAACGGTAATTTTTGAAAAAGTTAAGGCAGGGCAATTTAACAAAAACTGACCTAAAAAAAATCGAAAAATCACTTATTTTAGATTTTTTAAACTTAATTGCTCGTTACTTTTTGTTGAGCGAATTTTTGCGTATTTCCTAATGAAGCAAATTAGATGCTAAGGGCTTTAATATGATGGATCAAAAACAATTATTTTAGAAAATTTGCGAAAATATGTTATGTATATCTTTTTAAAAATAACGTTTTGATATATATATTTTTTTTGCAGTTTTTGCTCGTAAGCATCTTTTTGACTTGCAATTCATTGACTGGTACATATATGGCAAAGTTTCCCATTATAGATCAGATATCAAATATGCCATAACAATAATAGGGAATTCGAAATTAGTGGGCCTGCAGTTTTATCTGTCTGTCTGGCAATTTGTAGCACCTATAGTCCTGGAGACTGAACGGATGGATCGATTTATATAAAACTTAGTTAAATAAGTAAAATATTGTTAGTTTTATTGCTGAAATTAAATTCTGCGACGCTTTAAGTTAGAAGCGCCATTTTAGATTTTCAAAAACATGATGATTTGTTCTGAACTGTGTAAAATGTTTGCTTCTTTTTGTGGCGTTTTGTTTGCTAAGGGTTTAAAAAATATCTATTTAAGAGTTAAGTTAAAGCTAGAGTGAAGTAAACACAAACATTTTTCGATTTTCCAAAAATATGAAGCTGGGTTAACAGCCCAACTTATGTCATAAATATTGAAAACTTTTTTTTGTTATATTTACGGCACATTACAACTTTATTGTGGCACATATCAGCACAAGCTTTAATTTTTTGAAAATTTTAAATAGCGGTGCTTACTTTAAGCAATCTTACGAAAAAGCAATTTACAATTTAGCAATTGAGCAATTACAATTTAATAAAAAAAATTTACTTAAATTTTTTAATATTTTATTGGTCCTTTTTAAATTATTCCTCCTTAAATTTTTTAATTTAAATAATAAAAATCATCCATTTTGATGGCAAATTTAATTTTTCAACAAAATAATTTAAATTATAAATTGATACAATTTAGATTGCTTTGCGATAGTTACGCCTATAACGAAACGTTACACCGAGATTTATAAACTATAGTTTATTACGAAGAAAACAAAGAAACTCTTATTAATTTGTATAAGGTTGAAAAATGAAATACCCTTTCGCTCATATAGTTTATTGTTCCTGTCTTTTACACATCTTTTCCGATCCCAAACATTTTGTCGGTTGGTATTCAAATTACCCTGTTTAATCCAAAAATAAGTTAGTTCATGGAAATAGAAAGCAACGACGACAATTTAATATGATTTAACCCACCAAAAGTATTTTTTTTAATTTACCCAATTCGAATATAAATCTCTACCAATTAATTACTGAAACCTTCTTGATTGCTTTCCATTAGATACTTCAAAAAATTATTATCTAATGAGCGAGAATGATTAAATCGATGAAAACAATAAAAATAAAAGTCTTTTTTAGTGGTGTGTTTACAAAAAACATCCTAATAAAAGAAAACGTGGTAGTTAAAAACTACGCAAATTAAATTCAACCCCTTAATTTCAACAAAGATGATATCATCAGTCTTTATTTTTTTGTTGTTAGTTTCTTTTATATATTCAACCCAACCTTTCAATCTTTACCTTCGGATGAAAACAAAAATGTAAATCACACTAAGCATCAACTGAATTTTAAATTAAAGCTTGCGTATTCTTCGTCATTGCGTCTCTGCAGTCCTACATCAGCAAGATTGAAATTGTAATTTATGTATCCGCAGAATTTCAACATCTTCAAAATTCTTTAACAAATAAAGGCTCACTGCCTACAAAAAATGTTCACTCTTCTTCTCAATAATTAGCCGAAGTGTAAAACTTTTTAACATTCGAATAAATCGGAAAAGTCTGCACTGTTAAACGATTGACTCAATACAGCTTTTCTACCAAAACAAAAGGTTCGTTTCCTGGATATTTCCCTTTAAAAAAAGCACCAGGACAACTGATAAGAACAACAATTTCCCAGACATGCGCCATACTAGCTCAAATGCACTTCCTTTAGTTGTAAGTTTTTTGCTATCTATAGCGACCCAGCCTCAGTTTAAATTAGGATTTTGGTCCGGAGGCAATTCTTACCGAGGAGCTACTCGTATCCCACCGCTGCCGCTTCATATAGTTTCTGTTTGTATGTCCATATAGCCACCTAACAACAGATTAGTACAGATATTGCTTTGATTGGGTTTTAATTTATGTGCAGTGACTGTGATAAGCATCCTTTAATCTGTGAATCCATTCCAGGATTGCACAAAAGGATACAATTAGTATATAATTAGTGCGTCTGATATTAATACAGTTGGTTTGCTCATTTAATAACCTTTAAGTATGTATGAGATAGAGTGGTTTTTCCTTTGCAAAAATCATGTGCGGGTATATTTACTCTGCCCTGAATGTACCACGCTTATAAAAAATAAATAATATTTGAACGAATTAATCTACAAAGGATACCATTTGAGTTGGATACTGACTGCAGAACAAAAATTCTAATATTTCCACAAAATAAAAAAGGACCATACATCCCTTTATCATCAGAGGACACAAAAGTGAGTATCGCAGGCATTTTTATTCAAATAGAAACTAAATATTGTTGTTAGTTGTCAACAAGGCTCTGGAGGATCTTCCGTAAAATGTCAAAATTATGATTTTTTATGTGGGTGCGTTGTCGTCTTCTAGCAAGCATCCATTATACATATGTACGTGTTGAAAATATTCTATTAGCCGATAAGGACGACCTGGGAGCAGGAGTCAAGGCCACAACAATATGCACATAGCAAGATGATAAAAATAAAATATGAAATTGAATGAAGGAACCTTCTTTAGGAGGTAAAGGTGTTTTCAAAAAAAAAAAAAAAAAACTCAAGGAAGCGGGAAGATAATATTACCCACATACGCCGCATATTAAACGTCTTCTTGAGAAAATTTCAATTTATTTTCAAGATGCACATCAGTCCCGTCCGTCCATGATAATGGTGCGTGCCTTGAAAAGGGAGATATTTTCTCGTAGAGAGAGAGTGAGACTTTTAAGCTGGAAAGAAACCAACATATATGTATTAAATAGATGTTGGCTATTTATTTTGGGAATTTTGTGTGAGAATTTAGAGAAGATTCCTTTGGTGAGTCTTTTCTAGGGTAAGATAAGGTGTTTCTTTAATACTGCTCTTATATTCAAAGAAGCTACTTTTATTCTTGATATCATCGCAATTTAGTTTTGATACATTTTACGTGTGGTGTTTGTACCAGAAGTGACTGATTTTCTTTTTCAAACATCAACTGTGTTTTTTTATGTAAAATTTCTTATAACAATGGCTTTGGAGGTTTGTTTGTTTTTTTTTTTGGGAAATCGGTAAGGCTTGAGAGAAGCAGGATTTGAAGTGTTTAGCATGCCTTTTTATACACGCGTACCTTGAGTGGTAATTTAAGGACATATTCCAATTTATACTCATGCAGATTATGAGGTTCTGCAAGTTAAGCCTCCAGTAGGTGCGTGGTCTACGGTCGTAGACCACCCTTCTTCAAAATACCGCCATTTTCAGAAAAATTGTTTTGCACCTTCGTTCACAATAGCTGTAGATAATTGATTGTTCTACCTAATTAGCATGCTTATTGTTGACGGGGGGGGGATAGATGTCAGATATATTGGTGTTCAAAGTCCCTTGGTCTACGATCATAGACCACGCAAATGGAATATGGCAAATAATATGTTCCTCTATAATCTGACCTCGATTTGGATACTAATAATGCTTTACCAAATATTTTTGTTTGCAAAATAAAATGGTCTACAATCGTAGACCACGCGCCCACTCGTGTTTCTTTTACCCACGCGCCCACTGGAGGGTTAAAAGTCTAGCGGGAGATTGTTCATCCTGTAAGTAAAGAAGAAGCAAACATAAAGCAGATAGGTATAGTGACTAAAATAAAGCAGTGGGGCTGTCAGATAGATTATATAATTAATATGGAGCTTGCTCGGCTCACAGTATAGCGTAATACACTTAAAAATAACTAATCATTTATGACCTACCACTCTCCCCCACTTTGAAATCGATTATACAAAAATCAAATACATTGATTTTAATAGGCTTTGAATAAGCATGTAGAATTTGAAATTCTGCGTCACACGGATCTTAAAATTTTATGACTATGCATATAACTACCATTATTTTCTGACAAACAAAAACCGAAGATACGAGGGTCTTTTGAGCCCCCACCGCACAAGAGTCGGGGAAGAGCCAGAAAATTAATATGATCCTATGGCTTCAAGTATTTTTAATCCAACGAGACATTCCGCGTCATCATCGATGTCTGGTTCTCGATTTATATGCCAATTTATGTGGCAACACTTCTTAAAAGTAAAGTTAGGGCGTGGACTATTGGTGTCCCAAAGTTCATCCCGTTAGGATGAAGTGCAAGGTTGATGCCTTTAACGCTCTTAGTATAGTACTTTAGAGAAAGGAACAATATTGCTATGGTGAGATTTTTATTATTGAATTTGTTTGTGTAGAAAATTCACCCATGCATTTCTCAGGGAATGGTCACACTGGTCCCTTTTTAATATTTCTAGTACAACTGGAAAATTAAAGCGAATTTGAGAATTGAACTTGAAAAACTTTTTGCAGAAAATTAGATTAGACATAGTACCAATGCATTGGAAGTACAAAAGAGGCTTAAGAGCTAAAACTGCAAACAAAAATTAAATATTAAAAAAGTGACAGCTCGGTGAAAGAACTCTCAAATATTCTTACCTTTGACATTTATAAACGTCAATGTATCATTAGGTTTTAGTCCGATACTAAAAAAATAAAATTACCATTTTTGAACTTTAGTAAATTGTTAGGAGTATATAAAACATGCTTCATTCGTTTAAAACTATCGAAATACAATTTTTAACCTAAGTATCGTTCTTTGTACTAAAAATGATTTAAAATCGTACTAAAAAAAAAATTTCTTACCGTGAGGCCACAAGTGTCAAATTGCTTTCAAGTTTTTAACTGGCAAAGTTCATCTTCTTCTAGGATAGTCTATCTACGAGTAGTACTGCAAACATACATTTTTGTTAAAATTGCTAAAAACTATGGCAAATCGTTCTTCGATGACGAAAATCAATATAAAAACAGAAATTCGCAATATTGTTTCTACGTCAATACAAATGTTCAACGCGTTGACTCAAAATGACGTCTAATTCTGTCTCAAGTCGTTTAAGATCGTTAAAGCAGAATACTGTCAGTGCGCGTTAATGACTGGCTTAACAGATTTTTCTCCGTGTCAAAGTGTAATGGGTTGACACAGAACAAATCGGATTTTTAAGATGTCATCATCGTTACCATGTAGGTATGTATGTAATTTTTATTGAGATTTTTTTGTTTGTTTTTACATTTATTAGATAATACACTTTTTCTTAACGTATTTATTTGCCGGCTTTGAAGGGGCCAGGCTATACATTTAATTTAGTATTATTAATTTTGATTTATTCAATTCAATAGTTTCAAAGGCTTAGGAGTATATTAAAATCCCTCCCATTGTTCTGAAGAGGTGTTCTTTAACGCTGGCAAAACCACTGCGTAAGCTTTTCCATCTGTCCTACTCTACTGGTCTCTTTCCGAGTGGATGGAAAACAGCATATGTCCAGCCTGTCCCTAAAAAAGGCGTGTCTTCTTCCCCCTCCAACTATCGGCCAATTGCGCTAACGTCCCTTCTTTCCAAGGTCATGGAAACGCTGATTAATTTTCAGCTAAAGAAATATCTCGAAGAACGAAAGCTTCTTAATGACCGGCAGTACGGCTTTCGTAGCAATAGGTCCACTGGTGATCTGATGGTATATCTCACCGAACAGTGGCACAAATCTTTACATCGTTTTGGAGAAAGTAAGATTATTGCGCTTGATATTTCTAAAGCATTTGATAGAGTTTGGCATCAAGCTCTCTTATCGAAAATGCGTGCATTTGGTATCGATGAATCTCTTCTTCGTTGGATTAGAAATTACCTTTCGGACCGTTCAATACAAGTTGTATTGGATGGTTTCAAGTCTGAAATTCACAAAATAAATGCTGGTGTGCCCCAGGGCTCCGTTCTGTCTCCGACTCTCTTCCTTATATTCATAAACGATCTTTTATCTGAAACTTCTAATCCATTAAATTGTTTCGCTGACGACAGTACCCTCAGCTTCTCATATTCGTTTACAGATTCTCATCCATGTCCTTCGGATGTGGAACTTGAACGGCAGCGTATGATAAGCTCACTAAATTCTGATCTCGACAGCATTGTCCATTGGGGAATAAAAAATCGTGTAGAATTTAATGCTTCAAAAACTCAATGCTGTCTACTGTCGTTAAAACGAAACCCACCCCCATGCCACTATCCATGAGTGGCACTTGCATTGAGGAAACCGAAAAGCTTTCAGTCCTCGGTATGTGTGTCACAGACCACCTTTTATGGAACGACCACATATTCGACATCGCCAAAAATGCTGCTAAGTGTTTAGGTTTTCTCCGTCGATGCAAGAAATTTTTCTCCCCTTCTGATCTGGCTGTGATCTACAAAGCCTTTATTCGTCCAAAACTTGAGTATAACTCTCACATTTGGGCAGGTGCTCCAAAAACCCACTTGAGTTTATTGGATAGAATTGAAAAGAGAGCTCTTAAAATGATAGGTGAAAGAACTATAACGGAAACATTCTCATCTCTTGAGCACCGTCGAAATGTTTCATGTCTTTCGTTATTTTACCGTTATTTCCATAAACAATGCTCTAGTGAAATAGCCAGTTGCATTCATCCCCTTAAACAATTCCACCGTAATACTCGCGTTTCTAGGAATGCCCATCAGTTTACCCTTGAACCCAATTTCGGACGTACTGTTAAGTACAGAGATTCTTTCTTTAGTCGCACTACTCGAATGTGGAATGCTCTACCCAGCTCAATTTTCCCCTCCCATTGTGATCTACAGACGTTCAAAACCAATGTGCATCGGTATCTCCTTTTAAATCCCCTCCAATCTACCTAATCGCTCGTGCTGTGTATATCATCTTAAGGGTAGTCACAACCCCTTTTGCACGCGCTTAATATAAAAAAAAAAATTAGAAACAAAATTCGTAGAAAACTTTGTCCATAACTCGAAAAAAGTACTATGCAAAGCTAGAAATGTTTTACAAACACATGAAAGCAGGTTCCCACGTTCTGTGATTTTTTATATCTGCGCCAGTTTTCGAAATACGACATTTCTTGTTCAGCATAATGCTTTTTGGAGTTATGAGCAAGTTATGTGTATGAATGCGACTGTTGTGTCCTTGAAAACTTCATCGAAACTTTGATGGAAAATTTAATTTTTATTGTTTACTTTTTTCTATAATATTCGTAGTACCTACTTATTGACTGTAAACACCAAGATTTTTTTTTAAATCAATAACTTCTCGTCAACCACTTCCAAATGAATAATTTTACATATTATAAGTTCATGCAAACACAAAATCACATCAAAGAATTTCGAATTTAAAAAAAAAAATCTGCAAGAAAAAAAAAAAATATTTTAAACATGTTTCAAATCGTTGCGTCGCCGTTATTTCGTTTGCTTTCTTTCAAAGAAAAAGAAAACGTTTTATTTTTGAATGACATTTGTTCATTCTTTTAACTCGATGGCAGAAAAATATTCATCTTGTTGGAATAGAAGTAGGTTGATGGAATTTTTTCTTTAAGTAAGAAAAGAAGCTGAACTGAAATTGCATTTCAATTTCAGTGAGTTTTCAATGTACACAGGTATGTATGAAGGATTTTTGTTGTTTATTTTTTACCATAGGTAAATTGTTAAATGCAACCTGCTACACTTTATTTTTAAAAGTCAATTTTTTTCATAACTTAAACTGACAGTTAGTTCAATTTGAGTTTCTTATTTTTTGAAGATCTAAGAAAAAAGATTTATTTGTTTTTCTATATCGATGTCACTTAAATCTGAACGAGACAGATATAATTTCTTAGTAAAAAAGTAAAAAGAAAAATTTTATTATCTACTGTTCTTTTGACTTGCTCTTTTAATAGTCTAAAATTGTTTTTTTGTCAAAAAACCGAAGGTTTATTTAGTCGAATCTAACAAATTGACGATGAGGAAGTCCAAAAAAATTGTTTTTTATCACGACGGACGTTCGTGTCGGTCTATGCGCCTCTGTGCGCCCGCTATAGGATCGGGAGTACCGATCTTGAGCCCTACATCCGACGAAAGAGAGGCAAAGGCGACAGACTTTGTAGCGCTTTCAAATAATTTGAATACATGCTTTGACAATCGCATCATAGGGCAGATTGTGTTAGCTTATTTAGCTGCCATACAACGATTTAAGATTTTTCAAAAATTATCGAAATGTTAAAGGACATTGGAAGAAAATCAGGTAATAGATTTAAAAACAAAAATAAAACACTGATTTTGATGTTTCTTTTTGGGAAGTTGTCTAATTTTTCTTTGGTTTATTTCTGAATATTTCCTTAATGGCTACATCAATTTTGCTTAACTGTCGCACTGAAGAAACAAATAATAATCATGGTATTTTTTTTTTATTAACACTTCAATTGTTATAGCTTTAACTAAAAATACATGGTAATATTTTTCCGGAACCAGATATCATTTATTTTTAAAACAGTCCGTCTTTCCAGCATTATTATTATTTTAAATATTATTATTATTAACATTATGTTTCCCACTTTAAAATCACAATTTTATACTCAAGTAAATTTTCATCTAAATGAACCATCAGAGATAGAATTAAATGAAATACAATTTCATTTTTACCTAAACAAATTAACAAACCCGAATTTCATTGTGTCAACTTCATGGCTAACAATTTAAAATAACAAAGCCCTCACCCCAGTTACGAAAGCATTATTTCGGAGTAATGTTTCGATGACCATAATATAATTGGACTGTGTTCAAATTGAGGTTTACGAAAATGGTTTGCCATAAAACCACAACATGCATCGCTGCAATTGTTTGACAAAAACAAACACAGCATGTCAATTCTAAAATGACACCAACTATTATTTTTACTTGTCATACACAGGTATATGTATGTACCTGATACATGAGGTATAAGATAAGCATAGGCAAATGGTACCTAACTAATCAGAAAAAAAAAATCGATTTCGATATTCAAATACGCAACGAAATTCTGTCGATACAAATATTATGAACAAAAAAAAACGATTGATTTGATTATTTACTGCTATTTAAATTTTCTGTAAGAAAAAACCGGTCGTAATTATTTGAACCTTTTTTGAGGGAACTGAATAGCAGAAATATGTGATATGAGATATACTGTTTATGTAGAATTTCAAAAACAAATCTATCACAAATAGTCTAAGAGCTGGCAGCAGATTTTGGTCGTGAAAGGAAACCAAACGATATGAATAGTATAAGTAGTCCTGGTGAAGGTAATAAAGAATACGTTCGTCTGCCAGCATGTAGTGGCCCCGTTACCACGTAAAAATGCATCAAAAGTACAACTTTTCTGAAAATTGAAATCGGGTGGGAAACCATTTCAAATGTAATACAACTTGACGCCATCAACTCCCTGATCACAAAAATGGTTTCGACAGACGTCTATAGGTGGCCCCAAAACCCAGACAGACGTCCCCGAAAACGCGATTTTTTTTCGCGTTTTTACGCTTTTGGGAAACCAACTGGAATTGATCACAACTTTTATCCATGGACTCCCTGGGTGTAAATATGTACGTGACAGACGTCTAAGTGGCCCCGAAACCCCCGACAGACGCGATTAAAGTCGCGGATTTTTTTTAGATAATTGATGTATGCCACCAAAATGTATCGCAATCGGAAGGTCTTGACTACTATTAATGTATACAAAAAATGAGTTTATAGTGTCACCCAACAGCTGGAAAGTCGCGAAATAAACCGCGGATTTCTTATTTTATTTTTTAAGTAAGAGGATTTTGAGGGAAACCACTTGAAATTTATGTCAATCAAAAGATCTTGACCAAAAAAAAAAAATAAAATGTAGGTGACAGACGTTTGAGTGGCCCCAAACAACTGACAGCCGCGACATAATTCGCGGATGTTATTATTTTTTTTAAAATTGTATATTAGTGGTAGCTTCTTCAAATGTTTACCATTTTAAAGGTTTTGACTCAAGAAAGTGAAAATTTAAGTAACAGCCGTTTGAGTTACGCCAAACTGCTGAAAAGCGCGATAAAAGTCGCGGATGTAATTACTAGTTTATCGACATGCATCTCAATATAGTAAGCTCTCTACGAAATAGCTTATATCGCTTATTTGAATAAAAATAAATATTTGAATATAAATAAATAAGCGATATAAAGTATGTCGTAGCGAGCTTACTACAATTATAAAAACGTGAACTGATTGTGAGTGCAACTTCACATTTCATAAAGAAAAGAATATAAGCCACTTATATCGCATATTTGAATGATTTGGTGTGTTCAAAACGTATTTCCTTCAAAATTTCTTTTTCAGCAAGTCAAAACCTTTTAATTAGGTAGGCACCATTTAAATTGAAAGAAAAAACAATAATAATATTCGAAGGCGAATTATATCGTGAATTTCAATTGTTTGGCGTCTGTCAGTTACATTTTCCGACTCAAGGAGTCAAGCCCTATAAATTGAGATGCATTCCAAGAGATTTGTATTGATAATCTAATTGATAAACTAGTAATTACATCCGCGACTTTTATCGCGCTTTTCAGCAGTTTGGCGTAACTCAAACGGCTGTTACTTATATTTTCACTTTCTTGAGTAAAAATTTTTGAAATGGTAAACATTTCAAGAAGCTACCACTAAAATACAATTTAAAAAAAATAATAACATCCGCGAATTATATCGCGACTCTCAGTTGTTTGGGGCCACTCAAACGTCTGTCACCTAAATTTTATTTTTTTTTTGGGTCAAAATCTGTTGGGTGACACTATAAACTCATTTTTTTGTATACATTAATACTCTGGTAGTCAAGACCTTCCGATTGCGATACATTTTGGTGGCATACATCAATTATCTAAAAAAATCAATAAAAAATCCGTGACTTTAATCGCGTCTGTCGGGGGTTTTGGGGCCATTTAGGCGTCTGTCATGTACATATTCGCACTCAGGAGGTGAAAATCTTTCGTTTGTGATACATTTCAAGTGGTTTCCTTTTTGACAAAAAACGTCAAAAAAAAAAACGCGTTTTGTGGTACGTCTGTCGGGGGTTTCGGGGCCACTTAGACTTCTGTCACATACATATTCACATTCAGGGAGTCCATGGCTAAAACTTGTGATCAATTTCAGTTGGTTTCCCAAAAGCGTAAAAACGCGAAAAAAAATCGACTTTTCGGGGACGTCTGTCTGGGTTTTGGGGCCACCTATAGATGTCTGTCGAAACCATTTTTGTGATCAGGGAGTTGATGGCGTCAAGTTGTATTACATTTGAAATGGTTTCCCACCCGATTTCAACTTTCAGAAAAGTTGTACTTTTGATGCACTCTTACGTGGTAACGGGGCCACTACATGCTGGCAGATGAACGTATTCGTTATCACTAGACCTCGGATTTTGCATATTTGTATATTTTTCATCAGATTGATACCAAACTTTGTATTTAGACGTTTTATCGTTCAAATATAACAAATCGTAATGCATATCGAAAATATGCAAAATATATGCAAAAAATATATATATGCCAAAAATATGCAAAATATATGCATCATATGCAAAATATATGCAAACGAATTTCATCGAAAATTTGAATTCCACTCGTTAAATATTAAAAGGCGAGCAACCAAGAATCTTTTCTTGGTTTAAAAACAATTAACAAAGAGAAGAATATACCACTTTCCCTTGTCCAAAACGCTTTACAATATATTATTGTATTGTTCTTATCGCAAGCCCAACTTAAAACCAGAGCAAAGCTTTTGTTTTTATTACAGATTATAGTATTATTTCAAAAATAAATAATATTTTAAATCTTAATGCTGAAAATTTGTCTGTTTTGAACCTGTCACAAATGAAAATATTATTAAATATAAAGGAGATTTGGCAAAAATATATGGGACCTGGTCTACCTATAGTGCCTAGAAACGAGTCATTTGAAAATGATTAGGTGCTATGGAGTGTACTAACGTACGAGTGTTTTGTTTTTGTCCTAAACAATGGGAGTTGGCTAAAATGAGCACCCAAACACTCAGAAAAACTTCGAATAAACATAGAAGAATTGTTTTATATTTTGTAGTATACTGCCTTAGCCCTATGGTTTACAGTTCTGTGTCCGTATACAAAAGTTATGCTCTTGAACTGAGCTTTCCAACGCTGTATATCTCAATTGTGTTTACTAAACGCACAATTGTTCCCATTCATTTAATTCCCTCAATCGAATAAAAATAGTAGAATTTTCATACTGTTAAGCGAATTATTCGCCAATCATGATATAATTTGCTATTATTGGCCATTGGTATAAAAATTCCTTTATGTTGCGGTCTATTCAGTTCATTGAAAGTGACCAATACTGTCATTTCAATAGAACACTATTGCAATTAATTTAAGCTCTAATTGCAATCTTTGTTGCCATATACTGCCTAAGCCATGGTTTACAGCTTTGTGTCCATCCAAGAAAATGATGTACTAGCATATGCATTTCATGCAAATATTCAAAAACAACAAAAACTCTATTTTCAACGAAACGAACCTTGGTGTCATCAGAATTTAGCTGTCCTAATCCTTCAAAAATGTGCAAATATGCAAAATCCGAGGTCTAGTTATCACCTTCACCAGGACTACTTATACTATTCATATCTTTTGGTTTCCTTTCTCGACGAAAATCTGCTGCCAGTTCTCGGTGTAAAACCAACACATATTTAAAATTACACTAAATTTTTTAAATTTAAATTGTCGGAACCGCTTTTCGAGAAAAATAATCTTTCTTTTAGTTTGTGTGGTATACAATTTTTCTGCCATTATTTTCTATCCGACAACAAAAATTCATAAAATGTATTTATATCCTTAAAGCTCAAGGTTACAAAGTTAAAAAATCAGCCCAGGTGTAAAGTTAGTGTTAGTTAGTGCCAATTTTCTGACTTCTAGACATAAAGAATTTCAGGCCTCACTTATGACGTCTTAAGGTATGTCCAGACCAAAATAAACATTTTAGAAAAATTGTTTTAAAACTGTGTCTTAATGTATGTATTTGCTTGGCAAACGTGATTGATTTCGACGGTTGGTGGGGCATGTGTTTGCAACATGTTTGATGATTTTGTAGAAATTAATGATAAGAAAGCAAGTAAAGTTATCTTGTAAAGGAGTAAGGGAGTTAAATCTCAACTTTTAAATTTGTTACCTCAACAAAATGTGTTGAGAAAAGTTGTTGGATTTCGACACTACGTGACTTAGCAGTCTTCGATGTTGATGACATGAGACTACTATAGTTTTCATATACAAAAGATTTACTTAATAATAGACTCAGAGCAAATAATGTATAATTAGCGTCATCTTTCATCATAACGAACAAACCAGAAATCAAGGTTTTCTTTTACAAAAAATTTAACAAACTTCAAAAATGCCACTGACAAACTTATACATTTTTCTGTTTGAAATGCAAAATTATGCCACCTATGAAACATTTCAGAATTGTTTTAAGGCCGTGCAGACTAAAACACCCAATTCAAAAATATTTTTTTGTTTACGTTGTTGATTTTGCATCCATTTTGTTTTATTTGAAAATGGTGTCCGAGGAGGAAGGATTAAATAATTTCCCCATATTTAATTAAAAAGTTGAAATTTACAAAACTTTAACAAAAATTGAGAAACGTATGAAGTTGAAAATGGAAAACTATGAAACATTTCAAAAGCATTTCAGAATTGTTTCAGTTCCATCTTACCAAAACACAAATTACAGACCAATTAATTTAAAAAATGTTTTTTTTTTAATTATTCTGAAAAGATTCTTTTGTCTAGACACACCTTTGTTTTCTGTAAATGCTTAGCTTGCTTTGTATAATTCGCAAGTAGAAATCCCTTTGTTGAATTTTTAAATATTTTTTGCACTATAAGCTTTGTGCAATAAAAGCAATTATGTGCGAATTTTCGTAAATTTATTTTTTTTTTCTACGAAAAGTTATTTATTATATTTCCACGAATCCATCTGTTTCGAAGAGTAGAGTAGATGGTTGAGGAGATGGAGAGTGCGTTGAAATTATTTCGTACATCAAAAGCATTCGTCAGATTTTGATTTAACTAAAAGTGCCCGCGTGATGACGAGTTTTAATTAAATATGAACGATAACTTAATTTGATAGCGTACCTACATTAACAAAAAAAGAAAAAAATATATTCATTGGGACAATGGTTAATTTTGGAACAACAAAAGTAATTTGAATCTCATTCAGGGCATATTCGTTTGGCAAAGGATACCATCAGATTTCATCAAAAATAAGAATACAAAAAAAAAAAAAAACCCACATTAGGTCGTATCCTCGCATCCCCGGAATTCGCCAGCGGCGGCCATCTAATTAACCCTCAATATTTTTTTCTCATTATCTGCTTCAATGAGAGAAATATACAAAGAAGAAGACAAAGAAGAAACTTTCGATAGTGATTATGTATTTTTTGTCTTCTTTTTCATTCTCCTTCTGAGAGTAATTAACAGAATTTGACACCTTATATGTAACCCCTAGGGCGATTTCAAACATTTTCATTGGGATTGTGTACAATTTAAAGTAAGTCATTTTTTTTCGGGGGTAAACTGTTGGGTGCTTAGTTCAGGAACGATAAGGGGATATAGCATACAGTGCTGTGCTAATAATATTTAATGTATCTTAGGCTCCTAAAGCCTTTTAAGATAATATCTGTCAAGAATGCGAGGAACTACTGTCGGAAGTTCTGGCACGATAGATATAAAATGCCAAAAATCGAGACCGTCAGAAACATTCTCGAAACATTTTCGCTCGATGACCCAATTAGCCTTGTAGTACGCACCGTTTTCATACCATAACTCTTGTTTGACCTGTGTATAAAAGCGGGTTCCAGGAATAAAACAAAAAAAAAGAAAAATAGACAAATTTAGCAAGACTATAACTTGGCATGAATAAGTGCTTCTCGTCTAGCCGTTCGGATTCGGCATAAAATTGTAGGTCCCCTTCATTCCTGTTGACACACGCACACAAAAATGGTTGCGAGTTATTAGACACTAGACCCAGGTTCTTCACGAGCTGTTGCGCCACCCAATTTATTTATTTATCTAATCTCTTAACCTCCGCCTGCTTACTCAGCATGACGTTTGGTCACCAGAGCAAGTACCACCCGCTCGTAAGACCAGACATCTTTCTTGGATTTGGACATAGGGAAAACACTCTATAGGATCGCAGCTCACATTTAAAAACCATCCACACCATCGGCCCTCGTGCACCATGAGTTCCCTTCAAAAACTAGTAATCTTCTACTAAGAAGAAGGTAAACAACAACAATAGTAATCTTCTACCTTACAGTTCAGTTCAAGTACAGTTAGAGTTCGACAACGAAAATGGTGCAAAAGAAACCGAAATCAATCCTTAATTCATTATCTTCAGTTGAAGAAAGAAATCAAAACTTTGATCTTTATTTCGGAAAGTTCGTTAAGGTCGTCCAGAAAGGCCTTACCAAAAGAGTGTGCTCTCATTTTTGCCAAAGACGAAATGAAAGACTGCTTCATTTTCCTGGTGGTCCCCGTAACTACATGTATTGCTCTTATATTGGCCAGTGTCAAGTCCATGTTGCAACGATGCTGGCTAGAAATGATGTAGTTGGTTGGATTGGAAAAATTGAGAATATATTGCCCTTCATAACTCCGAGAGGATTGCTGGTTCTTTCTGCAAGTGAGCTATGAGGGGCGGATTCTTACCTTGCCAGCTCGTCAGTCCGTTCATTCCCTCAATGCCACTGTGAACCGGAACTCAGGTAAGAGTGACCCTGAGGTTAATGTTAAGACTCGAAAGGTCACCCTGGAATTAATGTAGCAATAATTTAGAGGATGATGTAGCTGAAATAGCCTTAACACCAGTTGACTGTCTAAGAAAATAGCATTATTTCGGTTCTGGATCGGATCTTGTTTAAGTAACTTGCTTGCTTCTCTGATTGCCAGTAATTTAGAGATGGAATCGGCTAAGCTGATTTGATTATCAATTTTTGTTGTCTCTATCAATTCTATAGACAAAGATAGAGAAAGCAATCGTCGAAACTACAATCAAAAATTTGTTAACCAACTATCAGCTTACCTGATTTTACCCCAGCTTGAAAAACTCTAGCAAATTCTGGTAGCCGAAAAGACCGTAGATATATTTAGAGATTTGGAAAATTTCATTGTACTCCGGTCTTTCGCGAACAAAACCCTTTTTTTCGACGGTTTTACTATTTATGTAACACTTTGAGAGCTTTCACAAACATTTGGAAATGTGACTTAAAATGTAGATAAACATTTTTTTGCACAGTATATTTTACAAGTAGAAACATCAATGGAAACC
Source organism: Melangyna quadrimaculata (assembly GCA_949320155.1). Lineage (NCBI taxonomy): Eukaryota > Metazoa > Arthropoda > Insecta > Diptera > Syrphidae > Melangyna > Melangyna quadrimaculata. The sequence goes on along the minus strand of OX439484.1, from coordinate 5,571,898 downwards.
ATCAATCACGTGGGTTGTAGTGCTTCACTCTCCGTAGCTCCAAATTTGTTGTTTGTTTTTTTTTTTTTGAAAGATAAATAATGATGATTGATGTTGGCAGCGGGTTATTTTGAAATTGTTTTTGTTATCAAAACAAAAAATGGAAAAATGTATTTTTGAGATTGTTTTTTCCATAATCGAATATGTCGCCTCTGGGCAAAGGGTTTATTTCTTTATCAAAACAATTTATCTAATTACCTTATAAATGGAAAATGTAACATTGTTAATGTTTTAATAGAATGCTTTAATGTTGTTAGTTTCGCAAATAATGGAAGTTTTTTTGACTTGTAAAACACCATTTATTTTACATATACATATGTGTGTACACATTGTATATTTACACATTTATTAAACATTGCCTTGCTCAATTTTCAGAGTCAAAAGTTTTTTCGTTTAAACCCGGCATTATACTATCCCTCTCCTATGAACAGTGGCGTAGGGTGGCCTTTTGCCGCCTGAACAGAGCCCGTTTTTACCGTCAGCTTTTTTTGTTGCCAGCGCGAATAAAATAAGTAATTAATAACAAAATATGAAAAAAAAAAAACGTAATAGGGCGATTTCTTACCGCGGGTGCAAGGGTACGTCTGTAAAGTTGGCAGGGCCGCTTTCAGGTAAAGTAACGTGAACAACGCATTAAATTTTGTTTTGCATTTGTTTTGCATTTCTGTTCCCGATTTTGCAGTTCACCAAATAGTGGTTGGAATAAAGTGACCTCCTAACTCTACAGTGAAGTAGCCAGGCCACATAGAGTATCTCCAACTATGCTAGAGATTTAAAGTAAAAACATTTTAACTATAGTCTATTCTTGAAATACAAACAGAATTGTAGCCTTTCTGCAAATTCCTAGCATGCTTTGTGTTCAAGATACACTATGTGAACTGCCTACTTCACTGTAAAGTTAGCAGGGCAGTTTACATTTTTTTTTTCAAATAAAGGACTTCAAAATTTGGAATAAGCATTTCTAGAAATGCTAAAAGAACTGCAAATTAGGTGCCTTACTTCAAATCTGTAGCATGCTTGGTTTTTGAGATACACTACATGTGTGACCTGGTTACTTCAATGTGAGTTTAGCAGGTCACTTCATTACATCCACTGTTTGGTAAACCGCAAAAACAGGAATAGAAATACAAAAAAATACAAACAGAACTGCAAATCACTGCGTTGGTCCCGTTACTCTAGCTGAAAGTTGCCCTGCCAACTTCAAAGACGATGCAAGGGTGCTACATGAACACTGAGCATGTATAAATAATTAGGTTTCTTAAGCCCCCCCGTCACCAATAAATATGAATAAATAAATAAATTGGGTGGCGCAACAGCTCGTGAAGAGCCAGGGCCTAGTGACTAACAACTCAAAACAGTTCCTGTGTGCGCCTGTCGACAGTATTGGAAAGGACCTACAATTGTATGCCGAATCCGAACGGCTAGACGAGAAGCACTTATTCATGACAAGTGATAGTCTTGGAGGATTTGTCAATTCCTCGCAAGAGGCAACAGGCGCTGAAAAAAAACCTTTAAACAAACTTAAAAATAAATTATAAGAATAAGCTGTTTTTTTCTAAACAGTAAAACTGTTGGGTGATTTGCTATACAGGGTGATTTGAATAAGGTGTGATAAAAGGCCAGAACGTGTAGTTCGAGATAATACAAACATCGTGTGGGAGGGGTATATTCTCTTCCGTTTAAGTGGGAGGCGTTGTTTCCAGCAAGCTTGATCTGAAACAGAAAACAAAATTATTGGAAAACAGCGTTAATTTCTGTATTTATTCAATTTAAAAAAAATTGGAGTCGGGTGGACCCAAACACGTTTTTCTTTATTTTCTCCACCTAACGCTCTAGATTTTTGTCACTTCTTATGCGAACTATACCTCCTTTAAAATACAGCTTGCATATTAGTAATACATTTATATTTAAAAAGCACCTCAATACACCTTATAGTTTTTGCATGTTGCGCAGACTATGAGTTACAAAGTTACGATTTTGTTTATATCACTTTCTTATAGGTATAGTCATACTAAATATTTATAAAAATTATAGAACTAGTTGAATGTATGTATCAACAAATCCTTGACAAGAGAAAATTATTATTGAAAATAAACACTTCATCAGAATCTCAATTAGTTTTTGCTTTAATAAAATGAAAAGGAGCTGTCGACTTTTGTTTTGCTTCTAGGTAATTTCAGTTTCAAAATTCGAAGAAAAATAAATTCATTTTGAAATAAATTGCTTTCAAGTAGAAAAACCAGGTGTAATCAAAACATGCCATTTTATAAACATTTGTCATGTATTATGTTTTAACATTTTAATAATTTATTGGTATTTCTTTAATTTTTTTTTTTCGCTTAGTACAAGCACATAGTAACAATAATAGTAGTAACTTAAAACTAAATAACAATTGAGATCTTAAAGCTAAGTTGAAGAAAAAAGATGCGAATAAAAAGGTAAGAGAAAGATTATGATAGGAGAGCAAGCTTGAGAGAGGTTTTTGAGAGGTTTAAATCGAAGATGCTGGAGTTATTTACTTTTCGAATCATTCTAGTGATAGGTTCATTTTGGCCATACTCTGTGCGATGGAAGGGGACACAGAAGAGGGGAGTGGTCCTCAATTGACGATTACGAGTATTCGGTTTAAATTTAACAGGTAGACCTTCATTATCAATGATACCAGTCAAAAGCTGGTGTACAAAAACTACTGGGCATTATCACGACGTCTACTAAGAGTTTGTAAATTTATTAATTTTAGACGGTTTTCGTAAGGTGGTAGATTATATGGGTCGTCCCAACAAAGGCCACGCAAGGCAAAGCGAATAAATCTACGTTGAACGGCTTCTATCCTCTGATTATGAACATGGTGGTACGGAGACCAAACTATGCAAGCGTATTCAAGAAGAGGTCTGACAAAAGTGACATACAGAGACTTAGTAACATAGGGATTTGAGAACTCTTTTGACCAGCGTTTAACGAAACCTAGAGTAGAGTTAGCTCTATTGATAATATTAACATAGTGAGCCCGAAAATTAAGTTGGTTGTCGCATATAACACCAAGGTCGCGAATGGAAGTGACGATCTCAACTGGTTCATTGTCAATGAAATATTGACTATGATGTAAAGGAGGGCGTTTTCGGGAGTAGGTAATAGCTTGGCATTTATTCACATTCAATTCCAGAAAGTTGTATTGACACCAAATAAAGAAACTGTTTAGGTCAGCTTGAAGTAATTGAGCATCCGCCATGCATTTAATATGTTTGGATATACGCATATCATCAGCATAGATCTGAAGGTCAGATCCTTCAAGGATAAGATCCACATCATTAATGGTCAATAAGAAAATCAGAGGACCTAAATGACTGCCTTGAGCGACCCCTGATGTTGGACAGATAGGGTCGGAGCTACAGGATCTAAAAAGAACTGTGTATTGACGATCATTTAAGTATGATTGAATCCAAGATATAAGTAAAGGTGGGAAGCCGTATGATTTAAATTTGAATTTAACAGGAAGGTACATAGTTCTTCATGTTTATTCAAAAGAAAATTTCCATATTTAATGCAGGTTTTTCTTAATTTCCTTTGCATTCATGGTACCTAATACAAATTGGAAAATTTTCAAAGAATTTGATTAAAACATCACTTCTGCGAATAAAAGGGAGTGATGCTAGAAGAGTACACATTTTGAGTTTCTAAAAGTCAAAATAAAAATGTGGTTTGATAAGGTTGGCTTCTTTTGATGTTATTTAAGACACGGAGGAACATTATCATCATCTGTTCTGACATCGCCTGTCATTCATTGAAATGTTATTCTTATTACAGTAAACAAGAAATTATTCTTAAACGTGTATATTTATTGATTTCTCAGAAATGGCTGTAACGATTTGACTACAATTTTCAGGTTTTGTTTTTATCAATGAGAAACAACCCGTTTTTCATATTTCGTGGTTATTCGGAAAAGGCTGTATTTTTTGTAAGTGCTTCAAATTGAATTTAATTTTCAGAACGTCTTCTTATGAGCAGGTCAAAAATTTGTAAAGTGTTTTTTAGTCAAATCCACCCACTCTGCCACACCCACTTCTATTATTTCTTGGTTTCTAGGAAATAGGTCCAATGGTTTATAAAAAAAAAAATTCAGAATTTGTTAAGAACAGACCCGAGAAAAAAAATCGGTTATCATTAAATCCGCCTACTGCCCCGCCTACTTTTATTATTTCTTGGTCTCATGCCTACAACGATTTTTTTCCTATGTTGGTGCGTGTTGGACAAAGAGGATCTAGAAACAAAAATGCTCAGGGAAGAAAACATATTTTGTAAAACGGTGAAAGACGTGTTTTATATCCAAATTAATTCTTTCAAAGAGAGCGTATGTTAAGCAGTTGAGCAAAGAGTGAAGAGAAGAATGAATTGACGGTGTTTATTCGATAGCTTATGTTTGTGTGTTTGTGCGAATTTTATAATTCAATTGGTAGGGTTGCATAGTTTATGTTTATTTGATAGTATTTTTCTTACAATTTTTAAAAGGGAAGGCGGTAGGAATCGTGTTATATGGACGCCACGCCACCAGTAGCGGATCTAGGATTTGGCTGTGGGGGGGCTTTGTAGAATCCAGTTTTAGACATTAATGGCCAGTTTCACAAGTAAAACTACAATTTAAGTTTAAACTTAAGTTCAGAACTTGATTCGGTTTCAAAGTAAACCTTGAACTTAGATAATTCTATAGTTTTAGTTAAACGGAAGTATTCTGCCATTTAAACTTTAAGCTTGATCGTTATAATCATTCTCAAATCTAAATTGACAACTGCCATTTAATAATAATATTAAATTATTATATTCCTTTCTATTTGAAATTATTTTTTTTTATGTGTTCGAGTGACGAGGAAATGTAAAATTCGTTGTGAGAGTGAAAAAAGAAAAACGCTTCCCTTGGAGAACAAATTATTTTAACTTTTGTTAGGATGTTGATTTGTTTGAAAGTTGCCATTGCCATCATGCGGTCATATTAATCTTCGCTCTATTGAACTGAGGTTCATTTTAAACTGTGAAAACCAACGATTTGACCTTTAAATTTGAACTGAAGTTCAGGATCAGTTAAACTTAAAGCCTAGTACGCAGTTCAAGTGAAAATGAAATTTCTATATAAAGTGAAACTTATTTCATAACGAGAGCTGAGTACCCAAATGTGAGAGCGAAATATGAACCAGTTCAAAATTAATTTCATTTCATAATTTTCGTTTCCTAACGTACGACCACTAGGAAAAAAATAATAGAAGTGTGGAAAAGTGTGACATTTGTCAATAAATTAAAATAAAAGTCGTAATAATTGAATAAAAAAGCCAAAAGAATTATTTTGGATTGTAGAATCGTTTATTTTTGAGTATTTAGTGTAACTGGCAAGCCAAAAACCAAACTATAGAATTAAAATAGTCTTCTCAAGCATTTCAAGATTTTGTAGAACTGTCAGACAAATCAAATTATTTCTTTCATTCAAAGTGAGTACTAAAAATTTTCAAACTGAGGACTGAAAATTCACGTGGACGATTAATTATGGTTTCACAATGCTTATTCACGTGAATATCAAACCGCTTTTATTTTTCATTTCACTCAGAGGTGAGTACTAGGCTTAAGTTTAAACTTTCACTGTGAAACTGGTCATAAGTAATACAATTTGTTTGTCCACAACTTAATCTTATAATTTATAACTAATATAAAAAAGTTTCAGTTTAGGTTAAAGGGTTTTTTGTGAAAATATACAAAGTTATATTATAAATAATTGAATTTTGGCATTCCCACTTTTCCTTTTAGAATAGCCGTGTTATTTGTGCATTTATATCAGCTTCTATATCCGGTTTAAAATGTTTTCAATATAAAGTACAATAACATCTGTAGTATTTAACATTTAAAATATTTTTAAGTGGATATAGAAAAAAAATGAATACATACCTTCAATTTTCAGCCACGTCAAGCTTTGAACCACCAGAAGAAAAAATCTGTCAATAAATTTGAACGTCAGTCTAGAGGGATCGCAAATATTCACACGCATGATTTTCTGGGTACCCAGAGAAAACTCTGATTTTGATTTGTTGTTCCCAAATTCTCCTCTGGTTTTAGTCCCAATTGGGTTTTTTTTGCAAAGTTAGCAAAGTTAGCAAAGTTCTTAGGGTGAATTTTTGTTTCATTTGGCATGGTAATTGTTAAGCCCCGACGCCTTTTTTTCAATTATCTCTTCAAGCTTTAACCCCAATGTGGACTTGACAGTCCCTTGAGTCAAGCCCAAAAAATTTTCTGGAATAAGATAAGTTTTAAAGGAGTTATTTGCTAAGCCCCGACCACGTTTTTTGTCCAGTTCTTGTTAAGCCCTACTCGCGAGCTGTTCTTTTTTCGTCCCAATTTTCTGTCAATTATTCGTAGCCACGAAATTGTTTTTTTGTACAATTCCCTTCAGTCTTCAGCCCCAACCTAATTAATTTGGGGCTTAGAAAAAAAAATACATAGCATATAAATTGCGTAGCCCCAGCCTTGTTATTTTTGTCTGACTCCTGATTCTGATTTCTATAATTCAATCATTTTTAAGAACTGCTTTAGCCCCTATAGCCACCCCCCTGGGTCCACCACTGCACGCCACTGATAAATACTAACTTGTAATTTTTCGTCAAAATCGTTAAAGTTGTTTTTGAAATAAATCAATTTTCGTATATTGCGTGTATCGCAGGTACGTTCCGTTATTTCTTGAGCTTAGAAAAATCAGTTTCCTCTTTAGACATTCCCCTAAAATCTTTAAGTTCTAAGTTTGAAGAAAATAGCTTCAATCATTTTGGGACCCACTTTTTCGCGATCTCTATCATCGTTAAAAAATCTAAAATTGCCCTGTAGTTTTTAAGTTTAGCTTTAAGGATAGGTATCATAAAGTAAATGGTTAGAGGTGCCCTGGAAAATTTTCTATTTAAGGTTATTAAATTTACTCGACAAATTCCAAAGATGCCGAGTAGAGCACGGTGTCCTAGGTAAAATAAAATGTTCAATCGAGAGTCAGGCCTTTTATTTTAAAAACCTTCAATATAAGAGTTAAAATAATACTTCTTGTTTTTTTCTAGTACGTGCCGGTTAATGTAAAATGTATTTTGTATTAAATGAGAGATTCTGATACAAGTATACTAACTCAATGACTAGTACTGGTCCTAACATAAGAACTCTGTGAAGAAATATGCTGTTTTCGATAGCACTTATTTTATGTTACAAACCAGAAACTTTTGAACTTGTTATTCCATGAGCCTTGTTATTTAATCCTATTTATAATTTATTTTAGCTTATTTAAAGAGTATTAGTTTTCCTTTTATATGGAACTCACAAAATTAACATGCTGAAAATTTAATTAAGAAAAGCCGACATAACTAAGAAGTCTCTAATGGGAAGAAAAGTTGTGTGGAGCTAATTCATTTTTTTGAGAATTTATCGTACGTAGTCTATAAACAAAAATTTACTCATTTAATAACCCCTATTTATAATCGGAGACGGAGTACAAAGTTTTCACATTTCCCATAAAAGTCAAGACAAAAAATAAACTCATTTAATTACGTATACGCCACAGTGTCTTTTTTTATTACTATTTTTTTTTATCTTGTAAATTTTAAATCCCTTTTGATCGATGTTGTTTTTGACTTAACTTTCAAAATAAAATTTAATGAACGCGTTCTCATGGTATTTTAGAAACAAAATATGCGCACAAAACACAAAAATAATTTGCTTTGCTTTCGAAGGGACAAAACAAAATGGCACATGTTTTTTTATTTATGTATCATTCCAAAATGACGAAACTTTTCTTATTTCCTTTTTAATTCAAAGAAGTTATAAGGTATGAGTGCGTTTAATATACTCTTTATGGCCGCTTCGAAAAAATTTCACACACTTTTTAGCTCAAAATCAACAAAATGTTTTCTCTTAAACATGCGACTGATGAAAACATAAACACTTTTTTCATTCATGGTAAGTTCAAATTTAGCACATACATTATGACTTGAGAATAATAATCCTTTGTTATGTTTAACAATATAAGGACTTTTATGTTCGAGATGACACAAACAATGGAAAAGTTTAGCCAGTGATTTTCGCTTACAAAAGTAAAGTATAAAGTTTTCCTTTTTTTTTTTTACTTTCATGCATAAATAACTTTTCAAGGGTTTTTTAAGTATGGTGTGCTTTTATTTCAACACAAAACGCATACAAAAGAAAAACTTAAACGGAATATAAAATGCTGTCCATGGGAAACTTTAGAAAACACTTTGTTGTAAAAAAATATATTCTGTGGAAGCCATTTTTCTCTGCTCTCCTCTTCACCCTTTACTTGATTTTCTGAATGAATTGTTTTGTACAACAGTGCACTGATTTCAAATGTTTACTTTTATTGCAACGCATTAACTTCTTTGACTTCACATGAAGTTCTCTTCATTTTTTTCTTACGAAAAAACTGGTTATGGATTGTTTCATATTTAAAGGCCTAAGGCATCTAACAAAATTCCATTTTCATTCTATTTTAAGAGATTGTTTCAAAACCTGCATTATATCATTCTTATTTAAACAAGTACAAAATATTTTATGCATTTATACATAATATGTACATTTATCTTCAACCAACTTCATCAGAGAAAACACTCGAGTAAATAACTGGAAATGTCCTATATGAACATTCGTTGAATAATGCATTCATTCAATGAGAGATGGTCAAGTGCATCCATCTGGATAAAAGGATATGCAAATCGGATGACCCCATGGCCGTGATGGACAAACACATTGAGAACTTGCTTCGTCCTATTTTCTGCTTTGTGGTGATGATTTATTTAACTTTTGGCACAGAAGAACGAAACATTCAACCATAATTTGTTAGCTAAATCAAGAAGCAAAAAAATAAATCTATAAAGTTTGAAAAAATTGTTAAAAAAAAGTGTGAAGAAAAGTTTAATTTTAAATTTGAATCACAGCCAAAACTGAGCTCTATAGATGATAATTCATATGGATATTGTTTTTGGCAGGCGTTACCAACATAAAATTAGTTTACGGGCCACAATAAAGTTAAATTAAAAATGTCCGAGTGGTATATTGAAGAAATGGACATGAGTTATTGTAATGAGTTTTAAAAAAGTTTGTTGTTAATTTTATTTTTAAAAATAATCTTATTGTGGAAAATCGATACTACGAGCCATGCATAACTCGAGAAAGAATAGTTCAATTTTCACAATTTTAGATTTGATGGTTTTGATTTGTTGAAAGGACATAATAGAGGAATTTCCCCAAAATGCCCAGGAAAATTATAAATCGGGGAAGATCCGGTTTTTAGTACCTACATTTCTTCGTATTTAATCGAGAAATAGATTTCTATAGAGTTGAATCGAGTCAAAATATTCGAACAAATGCACCAATGTTGAATCTAAAACAAAAGCAAGTCTACGTTGAATCGCTGCAAGCAGTCAATAACGGAAATTGTGGAATTTTTTTCCTTGACGCACCTAGTGAAACTGGTAAAAATAATACCGATTTGGGCTACGGTTAATAGACCTGAGATTGCATTCGTACTCTTCACTTATGGCATTGCGGCTACGTTGTTAGAAGGCGGTCGAACCATATTGCATTAAATCTGCAAGTGCAGCCCGGAATCGCACATTGGAAGATTTAAAAAAATGATAAATAACGTTTTTTTTGTCGCAATGATTTTGCTGTCACGCGAATTTCGTAAAACGCTGCCTTTCATTCCAAGATCAAATCTATCTGATTAATTGAACACCCGTCTGCTTTAACACGAATTGTGAAGAAATTGACACGAGTTGCTTTACGAAATGACTAGTCCTCAGGAGATTCTCCAGGCAATTGGTATGGCAATGGAATGATTTCAGTGGACTTAGTCACCGCCCTGATTAAACTACCACCGATTTTTAAGGACGCACGCCCGAAGAGCTCATCCATCACGAATTTTTTCCCGAAGATCGCTTAGAGTTATGTTGACCATAATTTGCTGAGTGCATGAGTGATTTTAACTGCGAAAATCAAATTGCCGATCCAAATCCGTCGACTCATTGGTCGATGAAAACGAAGCCACAAACTATCCCACGGAATTTTTGAATTCTTTGGATGTTCCGGGCTTGTCGCCACACAATTTGAAATTTATGAACCGAAACTTTGTATCGGAACGCGTTTGATGGTGAAGAATATCAAAACAAATGTCATTCAAGCGAAGGGTGGCCAGATCTTTAACCCTCAAAAAGAGGACGCCAAGAAAAAGTAAATTTTTCGCTTATAAAATTGGCCAAGTTTTATTATTTTTGTTTTAAATAATCCTTCAAAATATTTATTTGAAGAAATTTACTTTTCTGTTGAGATATACAAAAATCGAATTATTAAAGGCCGTTAAAAGCTTTTTTGAATCAATAATTCAACTAGTCCAATTAAATAATAGGGGTATTCACGATCCGATGCAACTGGCCTAGTATCATTGTAAAAGTGCAAAAGTGTAAAATCTTACAACACTACAACAACAAAATATACAAGGTGCAATCTTACAACAGTTTTGCACTTAAGCAATACCCGAAACCTATTGCAACAGAAAAATAAAACATTGTAAAATTTGTAAATTGTGTTTTTGACAGCTCACTCATTCTTGATTACGTTAAACAGAAACAAAGGTATGTTCATTGGATACATCCAATTTGCTATCTTGATTGTATTGATGTGACGTCGTCATCATCTTTTACTATTATTTTCCATTTAAAATTCGGACGATAATTAAGATTTGGTAATATTTTCTTTTTCCGTTTTTTTTGGCATCTTTTTATGAACAAAATTTAAATTAAATCAAATTGAAATTTTCAGATATGTTCGAAGCAAAAACAAATAACAAATGTCAAACTAATTTTGACTTTGCTTTAGTATTGCAAGAAGATAAGAAAAGTGCGTTCACGATCCACTTAAAAGAAATAAAATTTCGCACTTTTACTAGGCTCGTTGCACCAGATCGTGAATACCCCTAATGCTAAGTCGTCTTCACGGTCGATGGCATGCTCACATGTAGGGCTGGCCACGAGACGAAAAAAGTCTTTTAAGCCTTTTAAGCATCCGAGACGAGACTGTACATTTGGACCGAAATTTACAGAGAGTCTAATAAATTAAAAAATCGGATTTCAGTTAAATATTTTTATTTTTTTCTGCACATATTCAAACTATAATCGAAAATATTTCGTTGTTATAATCAACAGATTGTCCGGAAATCGTATTTTTTGGAGACGAGACCGGGACGAGACTTAATTGTACGAGACCGGGACTAGACTGAAAATTTTCGATTTTAACGGGACCGAGACGTGACTTACAAAAGTCTCGCCGATTCTCATCTCGTAACCAGCCCTGCTCACATGATGGAAATAATCCCGCTTTGGACGTATACCCGCCCGAGAATAGAATGAAAAATGTTGTCTACCAAAAATCACTTTAGTGCAAAAGCGGGTTGACCATTGCGGTTTGACCGAAAGATGTCCATTTTTATACTTCAGTTATTTCAATTGTATTTAATAAAATTTTTGAATACATAACTTGAATTTCCCGAATTATGTACATCAACAAAAATGTTTATTTTTTATTATAATTTTCATAAAATTAACGAATTTGTGCGGAACAAAGTTCACTGGGTCAGCTTGTAAATCAACAAATATGAATTTATGAAAAAAAATCAAAGTTAGAGCGTTTTTCTTAAAATTTATTTGTTTGTATAAAATTTCTTCCACATTTTAAAAAATAAAATTTGGTTTGTCAATATGTTTTGATTCCAAGCCGATGTGCATGATTGGAATCTGAAGATAAACCAAACTTTATAATACGGAGTTCAAAACTGTTCATATTGCCTTTAGAAAGGTCAATTTTTAAATAATTGCATCTGGGTTCTGAAGTAAGGGATAGATAGACCTTTTCTTTTTTTCTTTCGAAATATATGGGATTTATCCACCAAAAACCAGAAAATATCAGACGGCCGAAGGCTTTATTTTAGCTAGGCCATTATTCGCTGCAAAAAAAAATTCATAAAAAGACACTTCGAATTAGCCCACCACTCAAATAACCGCATGTTCATGAGATTACAAATAAAATAGCACATCATAGTTTTTTTTTATAATCAAACCACATTTTACGTATGGCATTTATATAAATTTGTATGCGGAAATGAGTTCGGTCATATAAAACAAAATTGCAAAGTTCAAAGGTTCTTAGTTGGTTATTCATTTAATGGATTCAGGATTTTTTTTATATTTGTGGCCGTTGTTGTAACAATAAATGTAAACTTGTACACTTCAACATTTATGTATAGGTATATAAAATGGTATTTTTATTATGCTCTGAGTGTCAATAAAATGAGAAAACTATTTGGTTTTGCACAAATGCCTATGGTATTATCATACAAATTGTTTATTAATGAATCATTTTGGTTTTATTATCATTGAATTTTGAATATTATTATTCTATAGGAATGCAGAAATTATGATATTTTGAAGTGAGTTAACATTGAATAAAAAAAATTGTGTTTATACGACTAATAAAAATAATACTGTTATAAAGGATGTTCATTAGTGCGTATGGATAGCAATAGCATTATAATGAAATAAGTTGGAATTGCTTTTGTGTAATTCATACAAATTCTAAGTAGCTTAAAAAATGACCATCATTAATATTGAAAAAGCCGTATTTTGTATCCCAACTTAAAAATACAATTATCAAACCAGAAATTCGGTGAAATTCTGGATTCGGAAACTGACGCCTGTATAAAGTTTTTAACTTATTCCCGTGTATTTTTCTAAAATTACTCCATTTTATTTAAACCCGCTTATATGAAAAACCATAATATCAGGAACATAGTTTCCATTTAAATTAAAAATCGAATTAAATACAAATTAGGGCAGCAAAAAGATCTTACATCTATCCCAAATTGATGCAATTTGCCTCAGCTGTGACCATGTTTTAACAATATGAAACCTTATTACCACCAATATACATAGTTGACCTCCTTGTTTTGTCAGTCTTCATACACGTCTTGTGCCGTTACTATCCTGTATTTTTTTTATTGTATGCCCAAACCATTTTCAATGATTAAAAGTCCAGTGCATTTAGGTTTTGACCCCGGAAAAATTGATTAGAAGTTTGTTTTTCCTAAATATTCCTCAGAATATTGACCTTGATTACATCAGAAAGTTCCCAAATCATCTCGAAGCAGGGTTTGCATACCAGCTTAAAAAAATCGCCCCCATCTTGGATTTTAGGGCTATATCTTGAAAACTTATTATTGCTGAACAAAAATCATTTAAGTGTCAAATTGAGTGGTTTCAAATGTCAAAAAAAATAATTATAATTCCAATTTTCAGTGTTGCCACTTTTCAGAATCAAGTTTTGTTATATACCAAAGACTGACACATCCATTTTTACTAAGAATTTAATATGAACAAAATTGCAAAAAAAAAGTCGATTGACTTTTCAAAATATAGGTTGGCAAATTGGGTTGGGTTATAATTTTCAGTGTTTCCAATATCTTTTAATGATGCGCTAATAAGTTTAAGAGCTATTTAATTTATTATAAGGACTTTCGCAGAACGTACAGCAGTTTACACTCGAGTCCAATTTCAGACCTGCTGTCAAATAAAGAGGTTCTTTTTTTCTGTCTGCACTTAACGGTCGTACTGAATTTAATAATTTTAAGTGAAGTAAGCATTAGTTCATGCTTATTATAAAAAAAAGACCGTGGAGAGATAGACTCTTGGATAAAAATAAAATGGGTACCCTTAAAGTGCGAAGTCTAAGTTACAAATTTAGTTGGAATATTATGAAGATTGGTATCATAACAAAATTTTGTCCCCTCCCTACATGTACAGAATATTCAAAGCCCTATCTTTTTAAAAATCATTCGACTTTTTTTATATTTTTGTGAAAACAAGATTGTTGGTCCACAAAAGTGGCACAACTGAAAACTTAAAGAGTGGATAAGATAAAAATATTAATTTATCCTTCGGCTTTTTTGGTCACAATGGATATGGCAATGAAACAATCAAGTTACATTTGCTTTTCCCCACGTTTTGGCAGGGGTTGCTGCCTTCTTCAGGGGAGCTTTATTGCACAAAAAAATATAAAAAAAATGAGTATAAAAACAATTTTATGACAACATTAAAAATAAGACTTACATTTTGTAAAAATATCAAAAATTGTACTAAATTTACATTGAATAAAACTTTAAATTTATGCACTTTAAAATGAAGTTCAGTCTTGTGTTTTATAAAACTTAAAAAGAATAAACAAAAACAAGCAATTGACGTTTAGGCAGTGACAAGTGAGCAATATACAGCGGATATGTTTTGTGTGTCGAGTTTCGGTTCATGTTGCTGCGGTTGTTAATGATGTGCAACGTTTCAAGTGTATCGCTTTGAAGCGTGCCGCTCAGTTTGGAGAACTTGGACATCTTCGAAGTCTGGAGAATGGCCGCTTTCAATTATGTGACTCGCTAATGCAGTTTTCCCAGGGTTGTTAGATTTTATGTCAGATTTGTGGTTAGACATGCTATAAAATTCCCCTGAAGAAGGCAGCAACCCCTGCCGAATCGTCGTGAAAAGTAAATGTAACTTGATTGTTTCATTGACATATCCATTGTGACCAAAAAAGCCGAAGGATAAATTAAGATTTTTATCTTATCCACTCTTTAAAAAGTATACTAAGAATTGGTCAATAATTCATCTTTAACAACTGAAAACTGCATTTGATGTTTTTATTTTTTACAATCGGACCTGTTCAATTAAACACAATAATAATAACATCACATTGATAAAAAAATATGTACTAACTTTTCTGCAAAAAAGTCGTCACAGAATTTAAAATTACATTTTTCTCCCTTAAAAATACATTTGGAATTACATTTGATGGATATTGTCATTACTCTATTTGATTGTAACACACTCGTATATATGAATAACGCAACATTATACTGAAATACAAACAAATTAATTCTAAAAAAAATGCGATAAATAAGTTTTCAATTGCAAAAAAGGAACTCAGCTCAACACATCAAATAAATCAAATGGATACCAAACGTTGGTGTTCTGTTGTACATACTCCCATAAATACTCAACTTGAATTTGATAATCACTTTCACTTCCATATAATATTATCATTTGTTTTTCGAACAAGGGAAAAAATACTTCAGATGGTTTCATTTTAAAATACAAACTTGGATGTGTCACTTTATTGTGTATTAAAAAAAAACATCATTGGTAGATATAAGATAACTGATGCGAAAAGTTTTGTCTGAATGTCTGCTTGAACGATTGAACATTTTGCCAACAGAATTGAAATTTGCACCGTTTTATTATGGTGGTTGGCGTTGTGCTGACTACAGAAGTGGGATGTTACTGGAAGCCATCAACATGTCGATGCTAGTCGATGATAATAAAACATGAATAATAATATTGTTCTTCTTTTACGTTGAAGTAGTAACACTAGTCCTATCCATCAGGGCTTGATATAAGCGTGAGTATTGAAATATTGTAACGTCATGATAAATACTTTGTCAGAAATGACTGTCTGAATGTTTCAGTTCATGCAGCACTGGGCGAGCCCATTTGAAGGATTATGTACGGCCTTTTGGATCATGGGGTTGTGACGTGGACTTTGCGAAGTTTGAATACAAAATTATTTCGTGAAGCATTTTTGCGAATATTATTTTTCGAGCGCACCACCAAAGTTGATAAAAAGGAAAATTCAATGAAAAGGAAAATTCATACAAGAACTAATGACATTTTAATGATAGTTGCTAGTTCCAAGTACAAAAAATCAGCTCTAATTTACGAGTCTAACTTTGAAGCTATCATTGACGCAAACATTTCTCACTGCACTTAGTTAACATCATGTCTCATGCCTAAACGTAAGACCGATTTGGATCGGATTTAAGAATTTTAAGTTTAAATCCCACTAGCCTTTAAATTTGTGAGTTAGTTCATTTTTATTTTTTCGGTGAAGCAACTAATTAAGTAAAAGTAGGAGTTATTTTGAAGAAAAGTTCATTATAAACAGACTGGGAAATATTGAAACAGGTAAAAAGGGTGTGATTTTTGAGTGTTTTTACTTTTGAATTTTTCCTACAGTGAGCACAGGTTTTTGAAAGCAGCAAAGCTTGGTACTCTAACAAATCCAAGCAACCTATTACAAATCCAGAACTATGTACTGCACATCATACCTTGTGATCTTAGCCTTTTTTTGATAAATGACTACTATCTAATTTTTGTTATTTTTATTTATCTGAAGACACATTTATTTTTGACATATCTTACAAAAATAACAGTAGAGTAATTTCATTTCCATTCTTCTATCTATAATCGAATAAATTTTCTTCTACAACTTCACAGTTCGTTTATCCATTTTGTTTTGTTCATGTGCAAATTGGAAATAAAATAAAAGTTTTTCAAACAAACAAATTGAAGAAAAAAAAAATCAAGAAGACTTTTTAGGATGTGTTTATAAAGTTATGGCTGAGGTGACCACATTGTTTTTTTTTTTTTTAATAATTGAGATCTGAGAGTGGAAAAGTATTTATAAAAATTTCGATCTGAATTAATGTTATTTTTAATTTTATACTAACATGAAAACTTGGATATTAAAACAAAGTTTAATGCAAGTTTTTCAATTATATAGAAATGGCGTTAAGAGAAAATTCAGAAGTTACTGGAAAAACTTTGATATGTGCATCAAACAAAGTTTTTAAAAGAAATGTATTGATTGTCATTTGTCCATATTATTCATCAGCACAACAGCGTTGCATTATATGTAGCTAGCTGATAACAAATAAACCATAACTTTGTGTAATTTATAATTAAAAAATATAATTATCATTTACAAATCTCATTTTAGATTGATTTTGTTTGATCCTAAAGTCCGGGATGATTTACTCACTAGTTTCTAGTTTTGTACCTTCGTTTGTAATTAATTGATATTTTTTTTAATTTGTAATGAGGAATTTGATATTTTTCTATTACATATTATATGTGTAATGGTTAATTAAAATGTCATTGAATTCCAAATGTAATAAACTACTACCTTCTTATTTAGAAACTTCAACATAAAAGATTAATTTTGGTTCATGTCTCATTTTTTTTTTCGAAAATATGGTTACCCTATTTAAAGGGTTATCTTCTAGGTATTTTATTCCTCCTTTATTTTCATTGCAATAACAGTGGAAACACGTTATTTATTCAAAAGAAAAACATCATATTGTGAAAAATATTGTATTGTTTGTTCTGCAGGTTTCTCGAAGAAACAGCAGCTGTCTAAATTAATTTCCATAAAATCACAATATTTTCACTTCTTCCAAGTTTAATAATAGAAGTTCTTCACTTCCCTAAAAAATATATATTAATAATATTGTAGTGTAATAAAAGCATTCTTTCATTTCATTAACGTAAAATCATTTCTCATTTCTCAAACGTAAACAAAGCCACATGTAGTATTCGATCGACACAATTGAAATAGTAAATTTCATTGATATTCGAAACTATAAAGTTTAATATCAAATTTATTTATTTGTTTCTTTTTTACCAAACGAAACTGAGTGTTGTGCTCAGGGCATTGCCACCACTTGGGTGACTATGCACATGAAGTGTCGTAGAAGTATTTTGTTACACTATGTTCCAGATTCATAATTTCATTGAGTCATAATTATTAGACTGCCCCAACATATTGTATATATTGAAAATAGAATGCTGATGCAGCACAAAAGTATTTGTAAGATAGTTCTTAAGCATAAGTGGGGATAACCCATTGATTTTTAGTAGTATAAATAGCGGTGAAATATTGGATAATAGAATCAGTTCTAAACTATCAACATGTCTTCTCTTTAATATTATAATTGCGGCTCATTAGCCATATTATACAGCGAGCTGCGCTTTATCTAGTTAACATAGAGCATTCCCAGTAGAACCACCACATGGCGATCCTGCCAAACTGTTAGGTATACAAAAAAAAAAAAAAATATTTTGTTTTACCACCAGTAGCGGACCATAAAGAAATGAGCTACAACGAGCAACAACTCGATGAGCTTTTTGAAGAACTGAATACACCAAGAAGATCATCGGTCGAGGTCGAGGAATATACACCTCTGACAGACGACTCACTAAAGTTTACACCACCTGTGTATACACCCACTCCCAAAACAGCGGGCCCGAAACCCCTGACGATTGAAGAATACCTAAGAAGAAATAAAAAGACATCTGCAACACAAATCTCCAAAACCCCTGTAAAAACCAGAAGACCGAGAGCCGGCAAAGCAGTAAGGGAACGACAACGAAAAGCTGAACTCCACAGAATAATCGCAATTACAATTGACAAGGCTTTAAAGAATAAATTGATTTGTGAACTACGAAAATGGGACAGCCGCAGTCAAAGGAAGTAATTAATAACAACCTGAATAGCAGTCAAACCAACCAGATTTTTAACAGCAGCAACATAAATATATACAATTTTTTTATAATAATAATAATTTAATTAAAGCTAGAAATACATAAACTAAAAATAACAATATCACAAAAAAGTCAAATGATATTTATTTAAATTTTAGAAATGTACACAAATATCATTTTTTTAAAGGGGAAGGATGTAGTGTAATAAAAGCATTCTTTCATTTCATTAACGTAAAATCATTTCTCATTTCTCAAACGTAAACAAAGCCACATGTAGTATTCGATCGACACAATTGAAATAGTAAATTTCATTGATATTCGAAACTATAAAGTTTAATATCAAATTTATTTATTTGTTTCTTTTTTACCAAACGAAACTGAGTGTTGTGCTCAGGGCATTGCCACCACTTGGGTGACTATGCACATGAAGTGTCGTAGAAGTATTTTGTTACACTATGTTCCAGATTCATAATTTCATTGAGTCATAATTATTAGACTGCCCCAACATATTGTATATATTGAAAATAGAATGCTGATGCAGCACAAAAGTATTTGTAAGATAGTTCTTAAGCATAAGTGGGGATAACCCATTGATTTTTAGTAGTATAAATAGCGGTGAAATATTGGATAATAGAATCAGTTCTAAACTATCAACATGTCTTCTCTTTAATATTATAATTGCGGCTCATTAGCCATATTATACAGCGAGCTGCGCTTTATCTAGTTAACATAGAGCATTCCCAGTAGAACCACCACAATATATATAGATAATATATATAGATAGACTCAAAATATTCCCATAAGAACATCCGCTTTTTTGGTTTGTATTTTTTTTTTAAGGGATGTTAAGAGATATTAATCCAAAATGTTTCGGATTTGAAATACAAGCAAAAAAATCAATACGATGAGTGTAATCTGTGTTGTATGAATTGTGTGTTTATTTATACTTAACATATACTGACATGTTTGTATTCATACAAAATAATTGATAGTATAATTCAAAAACTCTTTGTTACTTTGTTCTCTGACTTATGTAATTCTGCTTACAAAGAACGAGTAGTATTCTGGAGTGCGTACTTCATCATAGAAAAGTGTTTTGGTTTCTTTTCTCCGTTGTTGTCATTGTCAAACAACAACTAGAACGACGCCACTTATGAATCGATAGACGGCGCACACAAGTCCATTAGGTGAATTGGGTGTCCTTGGGATATCCTTAATGTCTATTTTTGTCTATGCGATCCGAGTCAAGATGTCAGCTTGATAATGATGAAGCATCTGCGGAGTAGAAGTAGTATAGCTATATAGAAGATGAACAAATAAATTCATGTTAAGTTTAGGTATAATAGTTCAAAATGGGAAGTTTTCAAGTTTTCATTTCTGTCAAACTTAATCGATGGGGAAATAAATGCTTAAGCTTAACAAACTGAAAAGTCCTTAAAAATAGTTTTTCTTGAAGAAAATTAGAAGAAGTAAAAGAATTTTTGCGGATTCCTTGGGCTTACCTTTACTGACAGATTTTTGTTTTTCTTCTTTCAGCTAAATTGAAATTCTTCGAAGAACTCTGCATCTAAACAGTAAACAAAAAAATATAAATTTGATGCTAGAAAATCTGCAGAAACCATGTTAAACAAAAAAAAAAAAAAAAAAAAAAATTGTAAGCAGTGCTGGATTAATTATTTGCTGAAATATAAGGAACTATTTATATAGGCTCTCGTTGAAGAGAAGAGAGATTTTTCATATATTGTTTTTGAGCGGAAATTATAAAATGAGGATAGCGCTGTATTCTCTTCGATATTTAAACCGTATTGAACAACCAACAAATAAATATAAGTGAAAACAATTTAGCCAACGCATTTCAATAGAAATATGCACGACTGAATTTGCTGTCGGATCAACAACTAGAATGTATCTAGACATTGCCGGTGTAGATATAGTAATGGGTTGATATTATTTTTTTTATCGTTAACGAAGAAATTTTGAAATAAAAAAAATATCAATTTTTTCTTTGATTTTATTTTATCTAAAAAAAAAATATATTTGTATAAATTTTAAATACAATATTTGTTGACTAGCTTAGAAGTACCAAATCATAAAATAATGATAGAATCACGAAGCCAATGACGAGATATGAGGGAATATATCTAAATAAGTATAAAAAGGGCAATTCAAAAAAAAAAAATTGATTATAAAGGGTTTTCCAATAGGAACGGGTTGATTTTGACAGCTCATGTCGGCCATATTGTTTCTTTTACTTTCTGTCAAAACATCGTCTTTTAATCAGTTACTTAAGACAAATGGTAACTTTATTATCAAAATGGGTGTTCTGTTGATACCAATTTTGGTCGATAAATCATCTTTAGCGATGAGGCCCATTTTTGGATGAATGGGTAGGTGAAAAAGAAAAATTGCCGGATTTGGGACGACACCAATCCACGCGAGATTCACGATATGCCAATGCACCCAAATAAAGTTAGTGTTTGTTGTGGATTTTGGGCTGGAGGCATCATCGGTCCGTACTTCTTCGAAAATGATGCTGGCCAGGCCATCAACGTCAACGGCGATTGCTATAGGTCGATGGTCACCAACTTCTTGTGGCCTGAAGTGGATGATATTGACACCGAAGGCATATGGTTTCAACAGGATGGCGCTACGTGTCACACAGCTCAAGACACAATCGATATTCTGCACGAGCGGTTTCATGGCACGTTATCTCGCACCGAGGCGACGTGAAATGGCCACCAAGATCGTGTGATTTGGCCCCTTTGGACTTTTTCTTGTGGGGCTTTCTTAAGTCGCAGGTGTATGCGAATAAGCCGCAAACCACCGCAGCCCTCAAAGACAACATAATCGATGCCATCGGTCAAATTCAGACTGATTTATGCGCCAAAGTTATCGAAAACTGGACCTTTTGAATCAGCGCCACCCAGCGAAGCCGCGGCAGCTAATTGAACGATGTAATATTTAAAACATAATGCCATTGATAGGGCTCTCAAACAAAGATAAAACCTTAGTGATATCTCATATAAAACTTGTTTTATTCAATCTTAAAATCGACCCGCGCTTAATTGAAAACCATTTATAAACACCAACAATAGGTTAATGCACGGTTATACTTTTTAACTTGGGTTGTGGTGAACTAACCTTTAAATGTTGTGACTTAAGTTAAATCGGTTTTTGACCTGTAACCACAAGTTTGACGATGAATGGATTTAGGTGCTCACTGGGGATTGCAGCCCTTAACTAGTCCAAAACTAGCCTATAATTCCTGCATCATTACTTTCTTGAAGTTTTGTATTTGGAGATGTAGTGTTCCACAGCTTGTTTTCTTAATAGCTTATTATTTTATCATTGGAATTTTTTTTTCAGATTTGTTCTATCAATAAAAAAGAAAATTATCTAAATATTTTTAAAATTAACTATATTTTCTTCGAAACCTTAATCAATAAGTTAATCAGCCTTATCGGGAATAAAATCTCCCCCGGATGTTTTCCCCCGTATGAGACTCTCCGATCATAAACAATGTTCGAAAAATGGGGAACAACTCCAATGAAAATAGTAGATATCGTAAATCTATTTGCGGGGGGAAAATTAATGAGGTTTCCCTGGGAAAAACTCGCCTCAATTTAGTTGGAGAATTTTAAATATAGAAGCATATTTCTACCTATTTTTGAAGGTTTTATAATATTTTACTTGCTTTAAAGGAAAAGTTTCGGTTTCGGTTCAAAAACAAAAAAACATAGGCATTTTAATAAAATCCAACATTTCGTTTACTTACATCATCGGTATTGGTATGCTGTACGTCCACTCTACAACAAGCTAGAGACTTAAGGGGTTGGAGGAAAAATTGGTTTTGTTTTAGCCGATCTATATTTCGTTTTTGTTTCTATAAATTTTTAACACATTTTAGAACAAATTCACTTAACACTTTCGGATTATTCCCCCTCATAAAGTAACACAGTTTTTCACAGAGAGAGAGAACAAAGATATTACAACAACAAAATAGAAAAAAATGCTTTTTTTAAACTTTTGACTATTTTAACCCGTTTCCATTACACGAGAATTGAATTTATGATGCAAAATACGTCTTTACCACCACAAATGGTTCAAATATTTAATTTGATTTCAGAAAATAGTTTACAAACTTTGACAGATAAATAATTTCAGAATATAAATTTTCTCAGAGTATTTCGAAACATTCGAGATTCAATCCGGGGGAGTTATATGATAGGAGTATTCGTCACCTGGGAAAGAATGAAAATCCGGGGGAGAACAATCTCCCTTGGAATTGCCGATAAGGCTGAATATTAACTAAAGTGATTGAGTTATATTGTGACTAAATCCGTCCCTTTTCCGTATATATATGTAGGTACAGAGTGTTGAAAGAGAAAAGTTGTTCATTGCCTCCTCCATCGGCATCAGAGCGAGTCAAACTTTTTGTGAAAGATATTCGATAATGCTGACCTACACTTCCCCCAAAATCAGCAATTTGCCATTGCCATTAGACTTGAGGTATTTTAGAAAGGATATCGTTTTTATAAGCCAAAAAGATGTAGGGTGCAGTTTTATTTGTTTTTTCTTCTCTTCTTTATTTAAGTAGACTAGGTTCAATTTTTGGTTTTGATTAAAGTTTCAAAGAAGCCTAGAAAATATTTCAGTCAATTTAAATTGGGAAATAACTATCACAAACTAAAAGAGGTGGTTAGGTGTTTTAGTTTAGTTTTTTTTTTATTTCTCAATTTAAAATTGGGTTAAGTAG
Organism: Melangyna quadrimaculata; assembly: GCA_949320155.1. NCBI lineage: Eukaryota > Metazoa > Arthropoda > Insecta > Diptera > Syrphidae > Melangyna > Melangyna quadrimaculata. The sequence continues at coordinate 5,548,669 of OX439484.1, read as the reverse complement.
ATAGTTATTTCAGCTCCCGTGTTTAGGAAAACTACACCATGGAATAAGAATATTCTGGACTCAAATGGAGCAGTAAGCAATTGCTTTTAGTTTATGTCCGAAAAATTCTTAATCCATTTCGTGGTTTTCCTAAACGCGGGAGCTGAAATAACAATTTTTTCTTTATAAATACGGGGGTTAATGTATTCTCCCAAATGCCTAAATAACAACAAATTTCCTAGTGAAAATGAACCTACATTAGAAATAACATAAAGTTAAAGAATGGATTGCTTTCAGCTAATAGTTGTTAAAATGCGGGGGTTATATAGAGTGTTAATTATAATTTTTGCAATCTCCAGTTGATTCCCGTTGGGCGCCATATATAAGCAAGATATTTGAATTTTATCCAAATTTTAACTTAAATTAAGGATATTCAAAATAAAAGAAAAGTTTTGGAGTGCGTAGGTGGTAAGAACTACATTATAAACAGATTTTATCAAAAGTATAATTAGTTTTACGCTTTTATTGAAATGAGCTGAAAAGCAAATATTTCCCACATTTATTATCTTTAATAATAATACATATTTTAATAAAAAAAATCAACTGCCCCTTCATTTCTGCCCACACACCTAAAACTATCTGTATAATCCCTGATATCATCCATGAACCAACCATAAATAAGTTCACCACGTATCCAGTTTCAAGGATGACATTCATTGTGGTGGTAAAACAGTGTCTATAACTAGATATTTATATCAACTCTCGAAAATCCCTTCCTCTTGGCCAAAACAAGTGATAAATCTCTTAAGTTTATATCTGACATGATACATTCGTCTCAAATCCTAATTAAAATTGTTAATCGCGCAGCAAACTCGCCAACCAAAATCTCGTATATAATCAGGATTAAACGGATTCAAATAATTCCCAACCCGAAATAAGGCTTAATTTATTCATGTTTTTTTTTTTGCTGAAAATAACGGCACCAGTTGGTTCGCCAATTTTAAAACAGGACACTATAGCTAAATCAGCTAGGTATTGGAAGGAGAGAGGAAGAGGAAATCATGAATGGAATATAATGTATAAGGTTAGTGAAAAATTTTGTCAACAAAGATTCATGTGACCGTTGCAAAATGACCATGTCATAAACTCAAGTGCTCTGGAGCTTCTCTCCCTCCTTGTGGTGCTGATATTATCAACGCGATGAGAGAATTTTGTATGCCCAACCAAACCAAAGTGGCCATTGCCATCAGTGCAATATACATACATACATCTTCGTCGAAGCTGTAGCTATCATAGCGGCGGAGAACTTTTGGAACAACAACAGGGATTATTATCGCATGATTTTGGCTATTAAATCTCCGTAATGTGACAGCGAAACAAGGAGTAATATGGATTTTCCGTTGTGTGGGCAAGACAGGGCATGCTTTGAGTGCTTTCAGAGTACATCCGGTTAGGGATGTTTTGTTGCTTTGGTCGCAAACTGACGCGTGCAGTGGTTATACGTGATCTTAAGTCTTGACTATAATTTTTGTCATCTTAAAGAAGAACATGAGTATCAATTATTTAAGTTTGACATTTTCAAAGAAAAAAATAATGAGGTTTGAGATGTTTTACTTTCCAACCAATACGAACCGTCATACATTTTATTTAAATGTCTACAAAAATTCGAAGAGGCTCGGAGTAGGATCTGAGGCAATAGATTGTTATTAATGTTTTAGACCTTTAGGTAGAATGATATCAAAAGTCAGAGGGGGGTAAAGGTCCCCTTTTGTAGTTTTTCTTCAATATTTGGGAAACTAAGCGTAATAGAGGCAAAGTCATTACCACAAAGTGAAAGAAAATTAAATTCCCTTCCAATAAAAGTTTTTGTTGTAAGTGTTGGCGTTGTTTTTTAATATTATTTTTAAAAAAATGCGCCTCCTCTCTAAAGGGGGGGGGGGAGAAAGAACTCCCCTCTATGGCAAATAAATTTTGTGTTGTGTTCCTTTAAAAAAAAGTTATCATTTTTTGGCGCCATGTGAAAATAACTCTTACTATTTAAATTTTGCCTAATTTAGTATACATCAACTTTTTCGTATAGTTTCGGATATAAAGAAAAAAAGGAAATTATAATTCCTTTTTTAGCTTCACGAAATGATGAAACAACAGTGAATTAATGTGTATTAACGTGTTTTGTTTTTTCCATGTAAATTGGTCAGAAAACATTCAATATCTAAGACAATTGCAGGTTTTTCAGATTTGTTGACTATTCTACCGCCCACATCTCATTTATTATTGACCCTAGATAAAAAGTGAATATACATTTTTATAGACAATTTAATTGTCTCTAATTAAGTAGTATAGACTTTTCCGCTAACATGCTAGGTTGTGAAAATATTCCAGAAAATCTAAAAAGGGATACCTTTAACCCCCTCTCCTGAGTTTAGCTCCCGGCCCTGGACTGGGGACTTTGGGTATGTTATACCTTGGGGTAAACCCTACCATATAAAAAAATAATCCAGAGAGCACTGTTTTTTTGCATTTATTTTATAATTTTGAGTCTTCGTTGACTGGGCTATAAATGATGTAAATATTTCGAATGAGGATTGGATGGACGAAATTTAGATTCTAGTGGTTTTCCCATCATTAAATTTAATGCCTTCAATAACTGAAAGGGGATTTACTGCTTCTTCAGCAACTTCTGTATTGCTGATGTCCAGTTCGAGGGCCGACCTCGCTGTATAGGAAATAATTCACTCTATAATTCTAGAAATATTGAAATAAGAAGGAATTTGCTTGTTTTTATTAACCTATTGTAGTTTTATAACTTTCAACAAAATTCACATCCAAAAAATTGAATTCTATTGCAAGCGACAAACATAGAAGATTAGGAAAATTGTTGTTCTCTTTTGTAATGAACATTTCAAAATGAAGAAGTATGGCCATGCTGTTATGTTAATGTAAAATCAAAACACAATAAACGCCCCTAAAGATGCCGAGAAACTTCAGCGAAAGTCCTGATAAAATGTATGTACGTGTTTTCATTTGTATAATTATTAAACAAAATTGACCAAAAAGGCCCAATCATAATTTTACAAGACTATTGAATTTAACTAAAATCAAAGAAAAGATCAATAATTTTTATTTTGAACTTTTTTTTACACATTTTTGTTTGTATTACATCAAATTTTCAATATTGCTATTTTCCTAAATGAATTTCATGTCCGCACTAGGTTTACCTACTTATTTTTCGCAGCTTAAGCGTCGTCTACAAAACTTGTTCCAAGTGTTATTAGGATAAAGTCAAAATATTTCCTCTATCAGAATCACTGTACCTTATAATTTGTTTTCTCCTTAAGTCAACTTTGACCTCCTCCCCCTGTTATAAGCCACAGTACACATATCTATAAGGTTTTATCATGCGCAGGGTTGTCAAAAATTTAAAAATTACTGCCTTTGTGATTTTGAAGTAAACAAAAACAAATTTGTGGTGATTGTTTGGAATTAAATTAATTTTACTGTTGATTTAGACAACATGCGCAGAATTGAACAAAAATGAAAAACGAAAATAACGTGATATATATGTATTCTGACTTTAAGCCACCGAAGCTGACAGACGACCTATAAATTTGGGCGCAGGGTCAAAAGTCCATAATGGACTTTTTTCCCACTTCTGTGGGTCAAAAGTACATAAATCAATTGTGAACTTTTGACCCACTCCGATGAACCAAAAGTCCATAGGTACAAAAATCTTGTGGACTTCTGGCCCATTGGTTGTGGATTTCTGACCCACTTCAGTTGATCACTTTATAGATAGCTTTGCGGGTTTAAGGATTTTAACCCCCTTTTCGGCTCGGCTTAGAGTATGCTCAGTCGCCAGGCAGGCGCCTATGTTGTGAGTTGGTGTGCTTTAAGTTTATGAGTAGAGTATACAAATTAATTCTTAACAAAATAAATAATTAGTTCTTAATTGATCTGCTTTTTTCAATACTATAATATGAAATTATTGTGGACTTATGACCCACTTTCTTTCTAAAATGAGGGAATATTGACCCCTTTTTTTGTGGACTTTTGACCCACTTGAGTGGGTCAAATCTCCACACTACAATTGTGGACTTCTGACCCACCCAAGTGGGACAAAAGTCCATTATGGACTTTTGGCCTGTGGACTTTTGACCCTGTGCCATAAATTTGTGCTCAGCTCAACTGAATTATCCTTTTCCAAAACAATCAAACGAGTACCGATGATAACTCTTTTTTTGTTTGTAGCCAGCTCTCTGTCTATGTGTGCATTGTACATAGACATATGGTACCTTATCTACAGATACATTGGAATTATTTTATTTTAAGCCCTATCGGCTCTATGATGATGTTATTTAATGCCTATATAAATATCAAGTTTATTGCTGCTCAATTAATTTATAATTGAAATGTGTATGTGTGTGCAACCTTCCATTTAAATACATTCCAGAAACTGTGAACGACTGAACGACTGCACTTTGATATTATTCTCTCATGGTCTGTCACCTATGCCATATGCTTTAGGTTTGCCAACAGCACCAAGAAACATGATTCTCTTATCGATTCAATTAAATGGAAACCCCCGGGTTTTAACATCTGCTCCACTTAATATGTATGCTGTGTGCATCCTTCTATAATAGTCCCTGTGTGCACATTACACCAAGGACCAATTCATTTGCATGATAGAACCATTCATAATGTTCATCGCTTTGCATCAGCTTAAAGCAGTAATACAGTTCTTATGGCATTTAATCCAACAGGACCTGTTGGAATATAACGCCACCCGGCACCCATAAGCACTTAACGTTTTGCTTCTTTTTTATGGTTAAGAAATATAAAAACTATACTTGAATATGAGATATAACTTCTTTGCACAGCTTCACCACAAATTAAAACTTTAGCCACTTAAGATGACTAACTCAGTTGTAGCCAGTTTGTTGAAGTGAAGCTGAAGCAATCACTTCAAGAATTTAATTAGAAGAATGTACAACACTGCTTGTGATGCAGTTCTTCTTTTGAGTGCTCGGGGACTCTTTCCAATTAACTCTAATTAAAACGTGGACTCAATTCAAGTCCGCAATTAAACCTGGGGATCCTTTTAAAGCCGTTCTATTTGTTCTCCGTCTTTCAAACATATTAAAGCATCATTCATGATGCCTCATGAAATGGCACTTTGGCTTTGTACCGTTTTAACGGTATTATTGTCGCCATCATTACTAACAATACACACCGCTTTGCCGCCTGTGGGGTGGAAATGCATTTTTATTTATTTCATAACAACTTTTCTTCCCTGCTCGTCGAGCGAGGCCCAAGGTGCGGAACAGTGGTGGTGACGTTCTTGCGAGATACTTTCCGTTCTCCGGAAGATTGTCGTTTCCGGTTTTGTGTGTGATTCATGTTCTGTTTATGGGTTGCCGTTAGGTTTTGCTCACAGTCAACTCCAATTCAGCTCTTGTGTTCTTCATTTTCGTTTTTCTTGTTATGTCGGTTGTTGGATGTCGGTATAGTTCTGGATTGTGCCAATGGCAATGGCAACGACCGAGAACGATACGATATAGCGGCGTCATGTAGGGTCCTCGTCTGGCGACACGTGGTGGCAAGAACTTTATGATTGGATTTCATATTAACGCTCCCCACTTTACAGAAAAATGTCCTTAATCTGCAATCATCTACCATGACATGACATTCATTCGATCGGTATATTTTTGAGGTTGGTAACGCATCTTTGTGGGTTTTATGGATGTGGTTTTATTTATGTGGGGAGACACATCTGCTCAAAGTTCTAGACCCACGAATATGCCTTATGCCTTCATTTTCGGGATTTGGGTGGCAGTGAAACATTTGAACATAAATCTGGCATATAAATTTGAGGATTTCCAACAACAGCTTGCTATGTAATTAATATTTTAGAACAAAAATTCTTGGCACAGAACTTGGAAAAGAATCTTTACTTTTCTTTTGTGTGTTTATAATTTGATTTAATTTACGTAGGTATGTACAATGTGCATACATATCTAAAGGTAAGGTATATATGGAAGTTAGGTACCAACTCGTAGCATATCTTTTGGCAGAGTTTTCGAATTCATTTAAGATATTTTACGCGAAGTTTGTCCCTGCTAAAGATGTCTTACCACAGGAAGTTCATGAAAAGGGATAAAATTTAATATATTTTTCTCGCAGAATAACGTTAGATATAATATATCTACAGAATGAAAATATCATCCGTGCTCCAGTGGTGATTTTTGTATGTAACTTAAAATTTTCAATAACAAATTAAATCAATTTTTTTTACTAGTTCCAAAATGCAAGTGTTGGCCTCGTGTCACAACAAAATTTTGAGTTTTAATGAAAACTAATATTACGATGATCCATTTCCTAATCCAAAAACTGATTTTGAACAAAACTTCTGTCAGCCTATCTGTCTATGCGTCCTTATGTAAGTATGTAGGTTCATCTACTTACATCATAATAGTGCTTTAATCGTTGAAAGGATTTGATTCAAAATTCATGTGAAGCATAATTTTGTGATTCATTAGAGAATAAATTCAAAATTTGATCCTAGCTCTTCTATAATGGGTATATTACTGCCATATAACCAAGTTTGGTTCTATCATGTTTTCTCGAAAACTTCTTTAACGATTTTGATTAAACTTCGTCCTATTAGTCTAGGAAAGATAGGAAATTTAATATGGGCAACCGGGGATAAATTATTTCGTGAAATTTTATTGCTGGTATCGACGCAGAATTTAATCCTCAACAACATATACAAAGTCCCCCAAAATTCCCGAATTGACTTTTTGTATAGACGCATTTTAAGAGGTGGAGAGGGGAGGGAGGCGGGAGTTTGTCAAGCTGAAAAATTTGTTGTACCACAATCTAATCATATGACACATGTTTTTAGGGTGCTTTCGAACGCTGATTCTAAAGAGACCAAAACAGAAAAGATATATGTATCCTGTGGAAAGTTAATGTCATTTTTATGGAGTGATCACTTTTTTTAAAGTTCAACAAGTAATACATTACCCAAAACCATTTTAAAATAATGGAATTTTTAATAAAATTTGGGATAAATGTTTCATTTGGCATGTTTACTAAGAATCAAAAGAGTCCCCAAAAATATCTGTGGTAAAAGGGTGTTTTTTTTAGGGCGAGATGTTAGTGCGTCATTATTACCACAACATCTATGAATAAGTTTGAACACTGATGAAATTTGCTGATAATATTAAATATGTCATGGTTTCCAAGTATCAAAAGAGTCCATTAAAATAACTTGAGCCAAAGAGTTAATTTAGAGAGTTTATATTTGACCTGCAAAATGCAAAATGTTAGGTCTTACGAAAAATTGTATTTTCGCGTAATCGCGATAGTACATATGACATATGATATATTATTTAAAGGTATTTTTTAACACCGAATCTAATAAAAAACCAATATGATACAAGCAACCAAAAAAAAGTTAAATTTATTTTCAAGCAAAAATTACTGTTTTTTCCGATAAGCAGGTCAAATATTACACCCTCAAAAACTCCCTTGGACCTTAGATATTTAAATGGACTCCTTTGATCCTTGGGTGTCAATATAAATTTTATATTTTAAGCAAATTTCATAAGTGTACGAATTTGTTGATGGATGTTATGTTAATAATCACTCAGTTACATCTCTCCGTCAAAAAACACCCTTTAACCACAGATATTTTTGGGGATTCTTGGTAAGCATGCCAAATTAAACATTCATACCAAATTTCATTAAAATCCCATTATTTAAAAATGGTTTTGGGTAATATATTACTTGTTGTATTTTAAAAAAAGTGATCACTCCATAAAAATGACATTAACTTTCCACAGGATACATGTATCTTTTCTGTTTTGGTCTCTTTAGAATCAGCGTTTAAAAGCACCCTAAAAACATGTGTCATACGATTAGATTGTGGTACAACAAATTTTTCAGCTTGACAAACTCCCGCCTCCCTCCCTTCTCCACCTCTTAAAATGCGTCTATACAAAAAGCCAATTCGGGGATTTTGGGAGACTTTGGATATGTTGTTGAGGATAATATTCTGCGTCGATACAAGCAATAAAATTTCATGGTCCAATCCTATCTTTCTTAGACTATATGTAATTTAAAGAAAATTTTTAATTATATTCCATACCAGATTTTTGACAAAAAATCCGAATAGCGGAAATAAAGTTGTGAGGTTTTTTGAGTAAAATTCCTTTTTTTTTTTTGGATATTCCCGAATAACTTGTCAGTGGCTAAGTTGATTTTAATACAAATTTGCATTCCGGTTATTCTAACCTAGTAAAAAAAATTTTGTATTTAAAAGTATGAATGATTTTTTCGTCAATGTAAAAATTCTGTCTTTTTTAACATTTTTTTGTTTTGTTTGTCTTAAATCAAAAACATCAAAATTACTGTTTTTACTTATTTTGAATATTTTCCTTTTTAATAACATACATACATAAACACGTTCCGATTCGAAAGCAAACTGTCAAATGTAATTGATATCATTCTGATTGAGTAGCTTTGACGAAGTAAGTGTAAGGAGTGCGTTCTTGGACTAAAATCAAAGGTGATAGGACTCGATGGATAACATCCTGATTTTGTTAAAATTCTTCTACCTGTTCTCCTGTCCTAAAAGTAGTTAAGCACATTTTTAATACTTGCATAACTGTAAGATTATTTCCTGATGCTTGGAAAACTGCAAAAAATACTTCCAATACCTAAAACATTTACTTTTAATTTTCCCAAGTTCAGGCAATTTTCCATCCTTGCATTTTCAAGTAAGGTATTCGAAATATTAATAAACAAGTAAATTAATCAATATCTAGAAAAAAAAAACAAGTTTATAACAGTATTACAATCTTGGTTCAGAAGTCAACACAACTGCGCTACAGATTTGCTAAAAGTAAGGCTTAGTTCACACGATATTACACCGCACGTATTTTTATCGTATTCGGGTTTTACCGAACAAACAGCGGGGTGTTCACATGACACTTTTTGATTCGATTAAAAATCGAAAAGCTGCCGGATAAATAAGAATGTACTGCATAATGAAGTGGAAACGCTTCATATTCGTATTATTTGTCATCTGGAGCGTAGAAAAACTTCTAATCTGTTCAAAATGCTATTTAAAAATTATAGAAAGAAATAATTTGAAATGAAATATTCTGTGTTAATTTCTGTCCTTTATATTTAATAAAACTTTCGTTTACAACCGAAACAATTAATTTTAAATACATTAATTATTGTAGTGTATTAATGTTGATTAAATAAATTGTCGTTATTATAATACTTTTTTCATTTTGATGTAAAGGCTGATAATATTGTTACGACTATAAGTTCTTGTGTTATATTTCAAGATAAATATAAAAACGAACTTGTTTTGGAATCGTAAAGAAAAATCTATAAAAATCCTGTTTAAAAGCAGAAGGCTAGTAGGAATGCTAAAAACAATGTTTAAAGCCTAGTATATAGTTCTTTTGAACGAAAAAAAAAATTAGTGGTGAGATTTTTTTTTCGGAAATAAAACATCTGGGGTGAAACGAAAAATATCTTCTTTTTTTTCCCATATAACATTGTCACAGACGCGATTTTTATAAAATTTTTGTGATTTGTCCCACAAAATGGGTTTTTGTTGCACCAAAGAAACAAATAAAAAGGTCCAATAATGTCTATATTCGCTAAAGAGTCGGCCGCCATATTTATATAAAATCGTTAGATCACTCCTTTCTTTACAAAAGATGTTACAACACTGACCACACAAAATTCCTATGAATTTTGAAAATTTCCCAGTTTAAATGGCCACTTGAATTTTAATGGAGAAAGAGTGAATAAAATATATTGATTACTGAATCATACAAATAGAAGTTAAGACCTCAATACCATCATCGGACTATGAATATGTTAACTTAAGGCGGTAAATGCATAACACACTTCTGACAATATTTTTCTAGGTACATAAATTCAAATAGAGAGTAAAAACGTGGGTCAACCTCACTGATTATTTTGGCGGATTAACTGAGGTTCAATAAAGAATTCAAGCATTTAATAAACTGAACTATAGTCGAACTAAAGATAATCCGCAAAACTCGGTGGGTTAAAATCTTGAGCCAGTGTTTAACCACGGTTTAAATGTTTTATTTGACATAACATAAAATAATAAGGTAGGGTAGAGTATTTGATTTAATAAATATCCCAAAAATTTCCTTTTGTTGTGTTCCATTGGGTTCATTCACTCATTCTGAAACCGAGTGGAACAGTGCTAATTGATACAACTCATTTTTGATCTTTTGTCTAATTCAAAATATAATTGAATCGATTGAAATTTATATGATTTAAATTCCCCAACAGTTATAAAACCACAACATTTGTAGAGGAGCATAATCATGTATAATTTTTTTTTTTTTAAATTGAAATTTTATTTTTAATTTACACACATACATTTTGTGTGCCTTTTTTTTTTTTAGATTTTAACCTTTATTTTAATCAAAATCCATTTTTTTGTAAAAAAAATGATATAACCAATACAAGCGCCGCACCTGTTGAAATAATCATAAAACATTTGTTGACATTATTTTAGAGGAGACATAGACTAATATACCTGGTAAGTTTTGTCGCAATATTTAACAAAATCTCACCAACTTTTAAATTTAAAGTTTCAAAAATCAAATTAATTTTGCACTTAATCACATTTTTAGTATGAAGTTTTTCAAAATCTTACAATAATTTTTAAATATAAATTTAGATCACGATTTCCCGATTAATTATTTATCTCATTCATAAAGATCTAGTAAGTATTAATCAAGTTTCAAGCCTCAAAAGGTGGCTTAATCGGGCTTATTTCATAATTTAATTATTTTTTTTTAATAAAAATCAATTTTATTGAGTTTTTTTTTTATTGAAGTGCACCCACTGCTTCCCCCGTTAGATTTAAAAATACGAAACCACTAACATATTTGTAGAGAAGTTATAGACCTACAATCGTGTATAATTTGTTTTTGGAAATTTTGAAAATTTTCATCAAGTTTTGAATTTAGAAGAGCAAATATAAAGTTCAGGGGACATTTACACACCCCTTTAGTATGAATTGTTTGACCCCTTCCCAAAAATGTTCATACACGAACTAAGCCATATTTGTAGGCTTTTTTAAAGAGACCTTAACCTTAAAGATCTGACCAGTACAAATGAAGTTAGGATTTTTGAAAAGGAAAAAATCCGATTAGAAATAATTTTTTTATTCAGATAACTGTGCTTTCCCACTGGTGAGTGATGGTTGGCAATGGACAAATAAATCAATTCGGTTGTTTTTTTCGGTTTTTCGATTATTATAAATTATATTAGGCTGCTGGCGTTAACCCTCTTTAATAATGATATTTCAAAATGTGTTACAAACTGCATTCATCATTTTTAATAATTAATAATAATTATTAAAGGAAGCAAATATATGATTTTTCTTCAACATTTGTTACTTGGTGAATACCAACTGCAACCGCCTGGGCTCTTTTTCATAACTGTCAATTATTTCGTTGTAAAAGTTTGTTTGTTCTTTGACAATATTTCGATGAAACTACATCATGCACAACGAATCAAGTCGTTTGTAGGTCATTGTGGATCTATGCAAAGTTTTTACTTTGCGTAAGCTACAGAACGATCGCATAGCGGTGCAAGTAGTTGCAGGAATTGAGAGCCCTTCACAAAGAGCTAAAACAATCGATGGATAAAACTCCTCTACACTGTTCAATAAATCAGAAATGTTTGCACAATCATTTTCATTAGTCTGCATTTTGTTAAAACTGTAGCACATCTTGGACTCCGAAATTATTCAGAAAGCAGCCATATTTCTCCATTATTTTCTGTATAATAATATCAAATTCTGGAGAATCCATAATTTGCATATTTTTTGATGATAGCTGAAACAGTGAAAACGCAGCTTCATTTTCTTCTGAAAAGCGTTATGAAAGCAACATTATAAGGGAATCAATGTACGGAATATACATAAAAAGCTTTTCTAAAATAACTTTGGAGGGAAGAAGCGGGAACATTTGATCGATGGATTTGTTTTTGAATTATGCTTGGACAGCTTAAAACTATGCCTGATTCACTCAAGCATTTTTCCATTACCTCCCATAGAGATTTAAAGCAATATTGTCAGCATCCTCTTGATTTTGTTGAAATAATTTATTCAAAACATTGACCTGATCTTTTACTGTTGACAGATTTTGGTCAACGACATGTAAAATATTAGCAACAGGTTCTAGCATCGATGAGTAATGTGACATCACAAACAAACAAACTAAAAAGGTCGAATTTGTGCAAGAGTAATAAAGTTGGAGGGCACGTTGCTTTGTTATTCTATTACCCTCTTCCGAAAGCTTTTGCAGTGCCTCAATTACAACAACGATATGCTCTCTCAGAACTCGAATGCTTTTGTATTCTGTCGTCCACCTTGTTTCACAAAATAGAGGAATACTGGGTATGCATATTCGTCGTAAGGGACTCTCACGAAAAAAAAATTTTAACTTCCTTAATCGTCCCGACAGCATTTCTGGTTTCAGAAACTTGGCTTACGTCGTTAATGACCAGATTTAATTTGTGTGAGCTGCAGTGAAAGAAATTTGCCTGTAGATATACATATGTCCTGTATACGTTTTCTCACCCCACTCAATTTCCCGGCCATGGTTCAGCACCCATCATAAGCTTGACCAACCATTTTTGGTAAATTTAATCCGAAATTGGTTAATATCGTATGCGCTATGTTAGCAGCGTCCATATTTTGCAGTGCCAAAAAGCCTAAAAATTCTTCTCCCACGCGAATTTGCCTGTTGGCATTTTTTGCACAAATCGAATGCCTAAAGAGAGTTATTCTGTGCCAGATATATCACTTGATTCATCCGCAATAACCGAACAAAATTGGCTTTTGTTCGCGTCTTCAATTAGTTTCTCTCTTAAAAATGCATTACAGATTTCAATCAGTTCATTCTGTGTACGGTGAGAAATATATGTTGCATTTGCAGATGGTCTTTTAAAATTAAATCTCCGGCATCTTCTCTAAAATGCAGCAAGTTGTTGAAAACTGCAGTCTCATCCGTCCATATATGTATATATATATATATATGTTGATTGTAGTTTTGATGATTACTCTTTGTATCTTTTCCTAAAGATGTGATGAAGACAGCTATCTTCAATCGACAATCAACACAATTGATTCCACCCCTGATAATGATAGAATCCCAAGGCAAACCATGAACCTGGAAACAAAGCTGCCAAGAAAATAATCAAATTTCCGAACAAAACAAAGAGTAAAATGAAAGTGGGTTATACACGGCTTGGCTCAGAGTCAGGGGGAAGGCAAACCATGGACTCTGACAAAAAAAAGTGCATTTATAAACAGTCGTTTTTGTGAAAATTGCCTAGTTAATAATAAAAATAGAACTAGTATGATTGATCGGCCAGAGCCAGGGAAGGGACAAGTGCCCCCCCTCCCGCCGGGCGCCTATAACTTAAGGCTGAATCCAAATAAAACAAAGGCAATAATAATAAACCTTACAAAAACATAGGCTTCACACTTCTGACCTTATTCCTTAATAACACCACAATTGAGTTTGTATGCAACTTTAAAAATCTTCAAATCATCTTTAATCAACAACTTAACTGGACCGATCACCAATTTAGTGTATACAAATCTTATCGAACCATAAACCATCAATGTTTAGTTAATTTCTTGCTAGCAGTTTTCAAGAAATCGAGCTTTAAAAAATTATGCTAGCAGTTTTCAAGAAATCGAGCTTTAAAAAAAAATATAGTTATTTAGTTTTCGAGAACGCATATCATAACAATTACGTTTTTCGAAAACGATTTGGCATTTGCCATTTCTTCTGCTAATTACTCAGTTACCCACAGTTAAAAAGACTTTGAAAACTTGTCCCGTTACCCTATTAAACTATATCATTATGTTCCAGTATTTCAATTGTGAGTTTTTCAGTAGGAATATGAATTCAAAATAACTTAACGAACTCATAAGATAAAATATCAGAAGTATTTAGAGTTGACTCACCAAATTTGGTTTAACTTAATTTCGCACTGAAAAATTGGCTTTAAATAACATATGTCTATAAGATTTTTTTTCTAGCTGAACCGTGTGAAATGCGTAACCATCAATTAATTAATAAATTGAATACCTTAATGATTTAACAAAATGTTCAGTAAAATATATCTATATTACAAATTCAGAGTTGTTTCAATAATACTCTACTCAAAACATTTGATATTAAACCTCAATATAACTTGGTGTTCCCTCAGATCTTCTAATTACTTTTCAAGTCTGTTTTGCTACACCCAAGTTATTGTTAGGTTACTTGTTTTATTTCTCTTATTAAAAATAATAGCTAGTGACGATTTAACGTCTAATATAACTTAACATAAAAGCGTCGTATTTATTTCGAAAACCACGCCGAAAGCCAATTATTAAAATATTATATTACTATTTACAAAGAGACTTATTTTTGACATTACCTCAGCTATGGCAAAAGTTTGTTAAAACTTATGGAAGACACGTATCTAATTCACCCTACTGCCAGAGGAATCTAAAAACAGGCACGTTTCTCGGTAGGAACTTTTCGTAAGAAACAGAAAAAGTTTTACTTCCTCTGAAACTGTCAGCAGAATCATCAACATCAGCTTCATTATCGTCTTCAAATCATCATCAACATTAGATTCTATTAAGGAGACAGTACGTCCGATGTCCTTGTCCTCTCTCTAAGTACAAAGCACTTCCACACATGGTATACAACTGTTACTGTAAAACCGCATAGATGGGAAATCGCAGAATTAACCGGTAGAATTAAGAATTCTTCAGAAACATTGCGGTTAAAGTCGGAAATGTTTTGTTTTCATAATTAATTTCGGACTTGTACCACCATGCATTTGATAAACGGGCTACCCAAGGAACTGTTGTCCAAGAAAACCAAGCAACGGAGTTTCGTGAGCTAGACCAAGGATACAAAAATTAAGTTACAATTCTTGGAACCCGCGAAGTGAGCAACCCAAGGTATTGGTCCAAGAAACCTGTTGAAAAACTTCCGGAAGGAATAATTATGAAAAAAAAAATATTTTCGACTTTTAAAAATGTAGCTGAAAAATAGACATTGTCGGCAGAACAAAGCGAGCTGTGGCAGGGGCATTTGCGAGCATTGAATCGAAGGCGGCTAAAATGGGATTGGCGAAGTATATGCTGTCATCGAGAGAGGAATCTCAACATCGTCGACTCGGGCAAAATATCACGATGGACAGATATAATTTTGAAGTTGTCAAGGACTTGGCCTACCTGGGCTCCACTATTACATCGCAGAATGACATCAGTGCAGAGATCAAGCGATGAATTACTCTTGCCAACCGCTGTTTCTTCGGTTTAAGAAGGCATTTAAGTAGTAAGGCCCTCTCTCAGAGAACCAAGGAGACTTTATACAAGACCCTAATCATCCCGGTCCTGCTTTTGGGGTCAGAAGCATGGACACTGAAAGATTTGGATACAAATCTGCTAGGGTGCTTTGACAGGAATATTCTTCGTGTGATTTTCGGTCCGGTGTGTATCGAAGGAGTATGGAGAAGAAGATTCAACGACGAGCTATACGGGCTATACAGCGACGTTGACGTGGTCAAAAAGCTGAAAATACAACGGCTGAGATGGCTGGGGCACGTGGAGCGTATGGACAGCAACGCACCTGCCCGACGAGTCTTCGAATCCAACTCCGATGGGGTACGCAGCAGAGGAAGAACCCGTAACAGGTAGCGCAATCAAGTGAATGACGATATCAAAGCACTCGGTGTGCGCAACTAGAAGCGGCTAGCTAGGGACAGAGCTGGCTGGAGGGGCTTGTTAGTTGAGGCCGAAGCGCACCCGGGGCTGTGAGCGCCATCAAAAGTCAAGTCAGTAAGTAGCTGAAAAATTCAAAGTTTTACCAGGAAATTCTTGAACTTTCTTATTTCGCAGTTTTACAGTAATATATCGATTAAATGAGCAAAATGTAGTTGAAATCGGAATTGGGTTTTTAGAAGACCGGGAAAATATTGGTATAACGGTGTTGCTAATTCAATAAGCATCACTTCACAAGGCAACCAAACCATTGCATTGCTGGAAAATCTTATTTAAGATGCTTTTGTGTTATGTAAACCAATAAAGATGGTTAAAAGCAGCAGTTGTTGTTTTGTTGTTTTAATTCGGGTAATAGTAGATATAGTTGTTCATGTTGTGCAATATTCATTTCAAAAACCACTCTATCAAAATGAAAATCGACTTTACAATTGGATTTTCCAGTTGCTTGGGAAATCACTAAGAAAATGAATAGAAGTTATATTGAAAGAAAACAAATAAAAAGAGAGATCAAGGGAATTTAAGGTGTGGTAATCACTGTATTGCTCATTAAATTTTATAAATACAGAATGGTATTTAATGAATTTGAATGAATGTGAAAGATTTTGGGGTTGCGAAATCACCTCAGAGAGGGCTAAGATGATGGGCTTACGGGTGACAATGGCAAAGTGGTGTTTGACTGCTAACTTAGGTTAAGGTGTGGTTGCACATTTAATTTCTCACTCCCCTGTGTCAACAAAAATTCTTTCCTTTAATACTTTTCCTTCTAACCTTTGGTCTTTGTAATAAAAACTTCACAATTATGTATGCAGGGTGCCCCAAAATCACCGCCGCAGAAGAAAACCACGGGTTCCTGAGGTCATTTCAAGTCGAAAAACTTATGAGGTAATTTGCTCGTTCTCGCCCCATTTTCGACTTTTAACGATTTTATGATTTTTATTGGTTTTCCCTTTAACTTTGCCAAACTACAACTGATTTAAAATTTTTTTTGTATCAAGAACAGTTAGAAATTTTTGACTGTCATACATCTTTTTTCTGTGGGGATAACGGTATTCCCACAATTTATTATCGAACACATTTTTTAAGCATTAGGGAGTTTTTTGACTTCGATATGATTTTTTCACAAAAACAGGTTATTAAGTATTATTTTTTTTTTATTATTATGAAAGCCCAATTTGTGTTCTTAAAAATACATAACAGTTTTTACCTTAAAATACATTTAAAATTACTAAAAAACTAAAAAAAAACAAAAAAATAAAGGAAAATCAAGAAAATATTAATATTCTGATATGCGTGGGTTCGAATCCTATAGTGTGCATAAAAAGTTTTTCGTGATAAAATTGGATTAAAGCTCAGCACCACAAAAAGGAGACCGATGAGTGCAAAAGTGGCAAAGCACGAAATAGTTATATCTCCAGCCAAAAACAATTGGTGGTAGCGCCTTTAAGTTGTTGTTGTTGTTCAAAAATTCAATTTTCTTGATTGAGTTTAGCAATCATTAGAAATCGAGGGGTAGCTGCTTTGGTCCATTTTTCATTTTTTAGCTGAAAGCTAAGTTTTGTTTTGATGTCTGCTTCCGCAAACTAAATTCATGATAATTTTGAGTGAAAGAAAAACAGGCACTCAATTGAGTTAAGAACGATGCAGATAGGAAGGCAGAAAAATAAACTTAAAGCTGCAAAAGATTATAACCTTTTCACATTCCTTATTTTTAGATTCAGAGCAAAAGTTAAAGGATATTTGTGTGTGTGAACTAGGTATAGGTACATAGGTATGTTGTATAAAAAAAAGCATCAGATTTTTTGATCAAGTTATGTTTAGTACCTCTTTTCAAAGGCAATTGCCAGCACGACAGTACAGCAGCGCCGTATAAATACAAAGGTACAAATGCATTCCTCACATTGCTTGCTTAAAGCATTTCAGCAAACGTCATTTAAACTGTCAGAATAAAAGAATAAGTGTATACTATCTGAGGTTTAACTGATGACTATTGAAAAATTAGCCCTTAATGTTTATTTATTTATTTAGCTTAATACAAGCAACAATAATAACATAGCTTAAATCTAAACTTAAAAATTTACCTTACCAGTGTTTTTTTTTTTTTATTTTATTTTATTTTATTTTATTTTTTTTTTATTAATCTTATTTAATGTTGTGGGCCCGAAGACCCACCCATCATTTTTTATAGAAAAAAAAAAGAAAACATAAAACTAAATCGTAACTTAATAAATGAAGAAGAATTGGGGTCTAAGGATGAGTTGTAGAGAGAGTTTCTAAGTGAGGAAGTACTAACATGGAAGTCAAAGGTATCTTGTGCGTTATTAGCCAACAGCAGTATTTTAGAAATAGGTTCAAAGAGACCGTAATTTGTGCGGTAAAGAGGAAGGTGAAAGAGAGGAGCAGATCTTAAGTGTCGTGGGTTGGTATAGATGGGAATCGTTTCCACAAGAATAGAAGACTCTATAGTCCCTGCTAAAAGCTGATGCAAAAAGAGAATATCAGGGAGTTCCCTGCGTTCTTGTAGGGTTTGCAAATTGATCAATTTTAAACGATCTACATAGGGGGGTAAGATGGAGTTATTAGACCAAGGGAACGTAGGGGAAACAACGTATGATATGTGCTCGCAGAACGACGTGAAGATCATTCTTGGTAACTTCAACGCAATATTCGGAAAGAAGGGCATCTTTGGTTCGATAGTCGGAGGACACAGCCTACACGACGAAACTTCCGGCAACGGACACAGGCTGGCAGACTTTGCGGCTGGGCGAAATGTCATCATCTCAAGCACCTACTTCCCACACCTCAATATACACAAGGGGACTTGGCGGTCCCGTGATCAACTAACCGTCAACCAAATCGAACACGTTGTGATAGAAGCGAGACATGCTTCCAGTATCTTTGACGTCCGAACGTTCCGAGGGGCCAATATTGACTCGGATCACTACCTGGTGATAGCTAGACTTCGTATGCGGATATCCATGATGCGACACCGCACAGCAGATGCTGTGAAAAAAAAAACTTTTGCAGACCACGTAACTATTAATCTCTCAGGAGGTCCGCCACCAACATCAAGTGCAGTGGACCAGTAGAAACACTGTCGACAAGCCATCAGAAGTACCGCCTCTGACAACGAAACCCCTGGTTCGATGAAGAGTGCCGGCTAGCGCATGCAGCTAAGGACGAGGCCTACCAGGCAAAGCTGCAGACTCGAACAAGAGCTGCTGAGAGAGTAGAGCGGGAGCTCTACGGGCTGAAACGAAAAGAGGAACGCGGGCTTCTCAGGAGGAAAAAGAGAGAGCATGAGAAGCGGGCGGTAGAGTCTATTGAGGGTTGTAGTGGTAGGGGAGATGTTCGAAAATTTTATCAGAGGGTGAAGCGATCCACCCAAGGATACAAGGCTAGAATGGAAGCCTGCCGAGATGAGAGTGGGAATATGGTAGTAGACACACAGTCAGTGCTGAGGATCTGGAAAGACACTTCTTTAGACTGCTTAACGGCGAAGTCAGCCAAGATTCCGCTAGTAGGCAGAACACTCCATTCAACTTGGACGATGATGGCCAACAGTTCTGTCCACCCGATCTAACCGAAGTGCGGCTGGCGATATCCAAACTTAAGTCGTACAAGGCTGCTGGTGCGGATGGCTTACCAGCCGAACTATTTAAATCAGCGGGAGATGCATTGGCTAGGAGCATACACCAGCTGATGAATGGAACCTCGGTCTAGGTTGCCTCATCCATAAAAACGGAGATGTTCTGAAATGTACCAACTACAAAGGATTTAGTCTCCTAAACGTTCGCTTATAAAATCTTGTCGGCTATCCTGTTTAACCT
The DNA here is from genome assembly GCA_949320155.1 of Melangyna quadrimaculata. Taxonomy (NCBI): domain Eukaryota; kingdom Metazoa; phylum Arthropoda; class Insecta; order Diptera; family Syrphidae; genus Melangyna; species Melangyna quadrimaculata. Next base: position 5,528,992 of record OX439484.1, on the reverse strand, counting down.
CTTAAAACCTTTTGTCAACGATCTGATCGGCCCCTATCAGTGTGGTTTTAGGCCAGGCAAGTCAACCGTCTATCAAATGTTCACACTCCGACAGATTTTTTTAAAAAATACCCGGAATTCCAGATCGATACACACCACCTCTTTATCGATTTTAAAGTCGCGTATGATAGCGTGAAAAGGGACGAATTATACAGAGCCATGCCGAGTCTCGGCATCCCTGCCAAATTCGTGCACCTGTGCTGGATGACGATGGAGAAATCTCGCTGCTCCGTCAAAATTGGTAAGAACACCACCGATTCCTTTGATGTTGAGAAAGGATTGAGGCAAGGCGACGCGTTATCATGCAACCTATTCAACATCGTTCTTGAAGCCATTGTACGCAACGCACATGTCAACACCAGCGGTACAATCTATCAAAAGTCCGTTCAATTGCTTGCATATGCGGATGACAAAGACATTGTCGGCAGAACGAAGTGAACTGTGGCAGGGGCATTTGCGAGCATTGAATTGGAGGCGGCTAAAATGGGATTGGCGGTTAATGAGTACAAGACGAAGTATATGCTGTCATCGAGAGAGGAATCTCAACATCGTCGACACAGACAAAATATCACGATGGAGAGATATAACTTCGAAGTTGTCAAGGTTTATGTCTACCTGGGCTCCACTATTACATCGTAGAATGACATCAGTGCAGAGATCAAGCGAAGAGTTACTCTTGCCAACCGCTGTTTCTTCGGTCTAAGAAGGCATTTAAGTAGTAAGGCCCTCTCTCAGAGAACCAAGGAGACTTTATACAAGACCCTAATCATCCCGGTCCTGCTTTTTGGCTCAGAAGCATGGACACTGAAAAATTCGGATAAAAATCTGCTAGGGTGCTTTGAGAGGAAGTATCTTCGTGTGATTTTCGGTCCGGTGTGTATCGAAGGAGTACGGAGGAGAAGATTCAACGACGAGGTATACGGGCTATACAACGACGTTGACCTGGTCAAAAAGCTGAAAATACAGTGGCTGAGATGGATGGGGCACGTGGAGCCTATGAACAGCAACGCACCTGCCCGACGAGTCTTCGAATCCAACCCCGATGGTGTACGCAGCAGAGGAAGATCCCGTAACAGGTGGAGCACACAAGTGGAGAAGGACATCAAACAACTCGGTGTGCGCAACTGGAAGCGGCTAGCTAGGGAGAGAGCTGGCTGGAGGTGCTTGTTAGTTGAGGCCGAAGCCCATCCTGGGCTGTGAGCGCCATCTAAAGCGAAAACGTTTGATTAATCCTAGAGAAGAGTTGGCCTTGTTGATAATATGATCTTAATGGGCTCGGAAATTTAACTGGCTGTTGCAAATTACTCCTAGGTCACGAATAGAGCAAACAATTTGATAAGCAAATTCGTAAAAACAATAAGTTCGAGGAGGAAGTTGTAATCTTCATTTCCTTTTTCGAGTTCGTTAAGAGTTTTAGAATCGAATTCCGTAAGGTTAATTGTGGTGGATCTGCCTTTTAAAATGCCGTGCTGTTGTGGGGAGAAGATAGGTTTACAGTGAAAATAGAAAGAGTCGTAAACAATGCTTTCAAAGAGCTTGGGAACTGAGAAAAGCTTGGCAATTGGCAAATCCAAAAGTATTTGGAATAACTGCAGTTCGAGAGTAAAATAAAAGGTTAAAAGTACAAAATTGATGATGATGGATGATGGAGTACCTTTTTTTGTAACCTTAACTATTGCCCCAAGGTGCCTTTGGAAAAAATGCTTGTTGGGAAATAAGGTACATCCTAATATAGATACGCAAGCAAAAAATCAATATCAACGCTATTTAATTTATTTCACTTGCTGTTATTACCGTACTAAATAATAATAGCAAAAATTCATTAATTTAAGTAAACATAACTTTTATTCTTTTCCATTCGTATAACTTCCCAACGGCCAAAATTTGAAAATATGTATATGTAGGTACATACATTCCTTTTTTCAAATTAAAGAGTGGCCCATGATAATGCATGATGTCGTAAAATCGAAAGAAATTAATTTATCAGATATATTATATTCCATCCATTACTTCATACTTCATTTCATGCCTTTTGAACCAATAACAAAAACAAATACAATTCTTGTTATAAAAAAAAACATTTTTTTAAATTAAAATTACTTCTTGCTTGAATTTTTGAACACCTTGTACAGTGAGATTATGAAAATATTCAAATTGATAAGTAATGTAAAGGCATATTGAAGAAATTATTCATTGGTAAATTAAAACTTCATCGCTATATCGGTTCATTTGCATTAGACAGGTACAGTGAGGCGCAAACGCAGGGGGGGTTTTGGGGGTTCAAACCCCTCCCCCCGAAATGTATGAATTTAACTTCCTCGCCATACAATTTCACACTTAATTTTTGAGTTTTCAGTTTTTCAGGTGATATAATATGTTGTTATTTTAGTAGATATCCATGTCCTCAGTATGTACCTTTAATACTTCTCCAGGCGCAAACGCAGGGGGGGGTTTGGGGTTCGATATGCAGAAGCTAAGCAAGTACTAGGCTTGCCGCAGATTTAGGCAATACGATCTCGCCCAAAGTTCTTAAGAATTGGAATTTAGCAGCCTTTGAATACAAACCAGACAATAAATGCTTATAGAAATTTGTTCATAAAAGGACCACAATGCATATACCAATATGAACAAAATAATTTCTTTATGAAAAAATATCAGCCTAATTCTCGGCAGGAAACAGTTTAAATGAAATTAGGAACCTTCTAACAGTACCTTTCTTAAGTAAATTTTGTTTTTATTTTCGACTTTCTTAATAATAAACTAATTGAGATTTTGTTTGCAAATGATTATGAAATAATTAGTTTTTTTGTTGATTTAAAAAAAAAATTTAAAAAATCTTGTGCTGCTCAGGCTGGCAAAGGAATGTTTTAATTCAGAGAAAATGTTTTTTTTTTTAGAATAACTTTTGTAATGTTAAAAATAGATGTTTTCATTTAAATCGGAGTTGAAACATTACTGTCCTTCAAGCCAAGAATTCGACTTTTCGTGATAAATTATAATATTTAATAACATTTACAAATTTTCAAACCCCCCCCCCCCCGAAATGTTTCCTGCGTTCGCGCCTGGGTACAGTATAAATATATCTACAAAACAACGCTTACCCTAAGTTTGTCTTACGACTAAAATGAAAAAAAGCTTCCCCCTTCTCTCCTCCTCCCTCCTTTCCATCATCTTGTAAGCTAACATTACAAAGCTCCAATGTGGGAATATTCGATAGACTTAAGAGGATGATATTATGCGGTAATACAAATAATTACAGTGTATGAATTATTATTTTTTAAGCATTTGGAAACATTTTGACTATTGTTTACAACAGCATTGAATTCCTAGTCCTTATTATTGATTTAAAATTCAATCGACAAATATTGGGGAAGCATAATTTGTGTTACAAGATCCAACAACTCTTGTTCTTGCTTTTTACTGGAGTGCTGTTTGACAAATGTTAGGTTTCGTACCTAGGCAGTCTTGAGAAGCAATCGATGTCTTATGTGCCCTATTTTCTTATTTTCATTCTAAATGTTGTTTGTTTGATAATAAGCTTGACATAAAATAAAGCTTTTAAAAAGCAAGCCTGTGGGCAAGTATTGAAATTTAAATTAGCAATGGTAGCTAGTTACCTTTATTTAACATTTTAATTTGTACCTACCGTCACAAAAGTTTATTAGTCAAGCTTGTATTATTCTCACCATCAGACATCGATTATTTAAATATTAATTTCAGTTTATTTTTTGCTATTGAGCAAGAACCTTAGCTTTTTTTTTATTCAAGAGCAATAATTGAAAACCTTAAATCGATTCAAGATGAAGTGTTCGTAACTTAATAATATTATAATAAATTAGATCAGTTATTTTTGATTTGTTTTTTTTTTTTAGGTATTTTTATAGCGATTTCAATATTAAAACTTATAACATTTGCTAACACTTCAAGTTATACTAACAAATCCGATGAATTCCTAACCACAGTTATACAAGCAAATCCTACTGCAGCAGCCACCATTCCGGAAAAATTGACTAGCGATTGGCATGCGAATGAAATAACACCAAAGAGTCTTGAAAATCCTCCACCTTATAACTCTGGACTTTGGAATCTTTATGGAAATGTTTTATCGATGTTACAATTTTTTGAGTTTCCATTAAAAAAAACATCTCACGCAGGAGAAACCGTAAACAAAGCCCACTTTGACGATAATTCATATGTCGAGGAAACATCTCTCAGGCGAGCTGAAAACTCATCAACTGCTAACTTGGGATCCTTTTCATACTTAAGAAATTTTATCACTGGGTCAGGGCTTATTGGGTCAATAATTAAGACATCTTCTCATCTTATAGAAGCCATTTCTCAGAAAAACTCTGACGAAGATTCGAATGAAGACAAACTAACTGAAAGCAGTATTGAAGAACCGCCAACTGGAAAAACAGGATCAGTTCTTAACTTTGAAATCATTATTACAGGGTCAAAGCCTGCTGAATTACCACTTACAACAATTTCTCATTCTAAAGAAGCCATGTTTCAAAGAGACCATTCCAAAGATTTGGATAAAAACGAAACATCTCAAAGCGAAAGCAGTGATAAAAAGCCTACAACTGTTAATGTAGGAACCGATTCTACTTATAGAAAGATTATCACGGGGTCAATTGAGCTACCAGTGCCAACAACTTCTAATCCTAATAAAACTACATCTCAAGAGGATCACCACACACATTCGGATACAAAGCAAATCGCTCAAAGCGAAAGCAGTGATAAAAATCCTTCAACTGGTAAGAAAGACTCCGTTTTTGTTTATCAAATCATTACGACGTGGTTAAAGAATATTGAGACACCACACCCAACAACTTCTCATCCTAAAGTAATAATTTCTCAAGGAGACCGTCACAATGTTTCGGATGAAAAGAAAATAGCAGAAAGCGAAAACAGTGATATAATGCCTACAACTGGTGAAGCAGAATCTATTGTTGGAAACAGTACCTCGGAATCAAAGCGTGTTGAGACACCACACCCAACAACTTCCCCCCTTAAAGAAACAATTTCTCAAGGAGACAATACCAATGATTCGGATGAAAAGAAAACAGCCCAAAGCGAAAACAGTGATAAAACACCTACAACTGGAGAAGCTGAATCTTTTGCTGACTCGGAATCAAAGCATGTTGAGACACCACTCCAAACATCTGATAAAAAGAAAACAGCTAAAAGCGAAAAGAGTGATAAAATGCCTACAACTGGTGAAGCAGAATCTATCACTGGAAACAGTACCTCGGGATCAAAGCATGTTGATACACTTCAACCAACAACTTCCCACCCCGAAGAAATAATTTCTCAAGGAGACCATTTCAAGAACTCGGATACAAACGAAACAGCTGAAAGCGAAAACACTGTTAAAATGCCTACAACTGGTGAAGTAGAATCTATGCCTGGAAACAGTACCTCGGGATCAAAGAATGTTGAGACACCACTCCAAATAACTTCTCATCCTAAAGAAACAATTTCTCAAGGAGACAATCCCAATGGTTCGGATGAAAAGAAAACAGCCAAAATCGAAAACAGTGATAAAGTGCCTACAACTGGAGAAACAGATTCTATTACTGGAAACAGTACCTCGCGATCAAAGCATGTTGATACACTTCAAGCAACAACTTCCCACCCTGAAGAAATGATTTCTCAAGGAGGCGTTTCCAAGAATTCGGATACAAAAGAAACAGCTGAAAGCGAAAACAGTGATAAAATGCCTACAACTGGTGTAGCAGAATCTATGAATGGTAACAATACCTCGGGATCAAAGCATGTTGAGACACCACTCCAAATAACTTCTCATCCTAAAGAAACAATTTCTCAAGGAGGCAATCCCAATGGTTCGGATGAAAAGAAAACAGCCAAAAGCGAAAACAGTGATAAAGTGCCTACAACTGGAGAATCAGAATCTATTACTGGAAACGGTACATCGGGATCAGAGCATGTTGAGACAGAGTATGTTGAGATACCAACAACTTCCCACCCTGAAGAAATAGTTTCTCAAGGAGACCATTCCAAGTATTCGGATACAAAGGAAACAGCTGAAAGCGAAAACACTGTTAAAATGCCTACAACTGCTAAAGCAGAATCTATGTCTGGAAACAGTACCTCGCGATCAAAGAATGTTGAGACACCACTCCAAATAACTTCTCATCCTAAAAAAACAATTTCTCAAGGAGACAATCCCAATGGTTCGGATAAAAAGAAAACAGCCAAAAGCAAAAACAGTGATAAAGTGCCTACAACTGGAGAAGCAGAATTTATTACTGGAAACAGTACCGCGGGATCAAAGCATATTGAGACACAACTCCAAACAACTTCTCATCCTAAAGAAACAATTTATCTAGGAGACAATCCCAATGGTTTGGATGAAAAGAAAACAGCCCAAAGCGAAAACAGTGATAAAATGCCTACAACTGGTCAAGCAGAATCTATTACTGGAAACAATACCTCGGGATCAGAGCATGTTGAGACAGAGCATGTTGAGACACGAACAACTTCCCACCCTGAAGAAATAATTTCTCAAGGAGACCATTTCAAGAATTCGAATACAAAGGAAACAGCTGAAAGCGAATACAGCGATAAAATGCCTACAACTGGTGAAGCAGAATCTATGCCTGGGAACAGTACCTTGGGATCAAAGCATGGTGAGACACTTCACCCAACAACTTCCCACCCTGAAGAAATGATTCCTCAAGGAGGCGTTTTCAAGAATTCGGATACAAAACAAACAGCTGAAAGCGAAAACAGTGATAAAATGCCTACAACTGGTGTAGTAGAATCTATGCCTGGTAACAATACCTCGGGATCAAAGCATGTTGAGACACCACTCCAAACAACTTCTCATCTTAGAGAAACAATTTCTCAAGGAGACAATCCCAATGATTCGGATGAAAAGAAAACAGCTCAAAGCGAAAACAGTTATAAAATGACTACAACTGGTGAAGCAGAATCTATTACTGGAAACAGTACCTCGGTATCAGAGCATGTTGAGACAGAGCATGTTGATACACGAACAACTTCCCACCCTGAAGAAATAATTTCTCAAGGAGACCATTCCAAGTATTCGGATACAAAGGAAACAGCTGAAAGCGAAAACACTGTTAAAATGCCTACAACTGCTAAAGCAGAATCTATGTCTGGAAACAGTACCTCGCGATCAAAGAATGTTGAGACACCACTCCAAACAACTTCTCATCCTAAAGAAACAATTTCTCAAAGAGACAATCCCAATGATTCGGATGAAAAGAAAACAGCCAAAAGCGAAAACAGTGATAAAGTGCCTACAATTGGAGAAGCAGAATCTATTACTGGAAACGGTACCTCGGGATCAGAGCATGTTGAGACACTTCACCCAACAACTTCCCACCCTGAAGAAAAAATTTCTCAAGGAGGCCATTCCAAGAATTCGGATACAAAGGAAACAGCTGAAAGCGAAAACAGTGATAAAATGCCTACAACTGGTGTAGCTGAATCTATACCTGGGAACAATACCTCGGGATTAAAGCATTTTGAGACACCACTCCAAACAACTTCTCATCCTAAAGAAACAATTTCTCAAGGAGACAATCCCAATGATTCGGATGAAAAGAAAACAGCTCAAAGCGAAAACAGTTATAAAATGCCTACAACTGGTGAAGCAGACTCTATGACTGGAAACAGTAACTCGGGATCAGAGCATGCTGAGACACTTCACCCAACAACTTCCCACCCTGAAGAAATAATTTCTCAAGGAGACCATTCCAAGTATTCGGATACAAAGGAAACGGCTGAAAGCGAAAACATTGTTAAAATGCCTACAACTCGTAAAGCAGAATCTATGCCTGGAAACAGTACCTCGGGATCAAAGCATGTTGAGACATTACACCTAACAACTTCCCCTCCTAAAGAAACAATTTCTCAAAGAGACAATCCCAATGATTCGGATGAAAAGAAAACAGCTCAAAGCGAAAACAGTGATAAAACACTTACAACTGGAGAAGCAGAATCTTTTGCTGATTCGGAATCAGATCATGTTGAGACACCACTCCAAACATCTGATAAAAAGAAAACAGCTCAAAGCGAAAAGAGTGATAAAATGCCTACAACTGGTGAAGCAGAATCTATCACTGGAAACAGTACCTCGGGATCAAAGCATGTTGATACACTTCAACCAACAACTTCCCACCCCGAAGAAATAATTTCTCAAGGAGACCATTCCAAGAACTCGGATACAAACGAAACAGCTGAAAGCGAAAACAGTGATAAAATGCCTACAACTGGTAAAGCAATATCTATGCCTGGAAACAGTACCTCGGGATCAAAGAATGTTGGGACACCACTTCAAATAACTTTTCATCCTAAAGAAACGATTTCTCAAGGAGACAATCCCAATGGTTCGGATGAAAAGAAAACAGCCAAAATCGAAAACAGTGATAAAGTGCCTACAACTGGAGAAGCAGATTCTATTACTGGAAACAGTACCTCGCGATCAAAGCATGTTGATACACTTCAACCAATAACTTCCCACCCTGAAGAAATAATTTCTCAAGTAGACCATTCCAAGAATTCGGATACAAAGGAAACAGTTGAAAGCGAAAACAGCGATAAAATGCCTACAACTGGTGTAGCAAAATCTATGAATGGTAACAATACCTCGGGATCAAAGCATGTTGAGACACCACTCCAAATAACTTCTCATCCTAAAGAAACAATTTCTCAAGGAGGCAATCCCAATGGTTCGGATGAAAAGAAAACAGCCAAAAGCGAAAACAGTGATAAAGTGCCTACAACTGGAGAATCAGAATCTATTACTGGAAACGGTACATCGGGATCAGAGCATGTTGAGACACTTCACCCAACAACTTCCCACCCTGAAGAAATGATTCCTCAAGGAGGCGTTTTCAAGAATTCGGATACAAAACAAACAGCTGAAAGCGAAAACAGTGATAAAATGCCTACAACTGGTGTAGCAGAATCTATGCCTGGTAACAATACCTCGGGATCAAAGCATGTTGAGACACCACTCCAAACAACTTCTCATCTTAGAGAAACAATTTCTCAAGGAGACAATCCCAATGATTCGGATGAAAAGAAAACAGCTCAAAGCGAAAACAGTGATAAAACACTTACAACTGGAGAAGCAGAATCTTTTGCTGATTCGGAATCAGATCATGTTGAGACACCACTCCAAACATCTGATAAAAAGAAAACAGCTCAAAGCGAAAAGAGTGATAAAATGCCTACAACTGGTGAAGCAGAATCTATCACTGGAAACAGTACCTCGGGATCAAGGCATGTTGAGACACCACTCCAAATAACTGCTCATCCTAAAGAAACAATTTCTAAAGCAAAACTTCCCAAGGATTCAGTTAAAGAGACAACAGGTCCAAGCAATATAAGTGTTAAAAATCCTTCAAGTGGTATAGCAGAATCCTTCATTGTTTATAAAATCGTTACCACGAGGTCAAAGAAGACATCACTTCCAACAACTTCTTATCCTCGAGAAACAATTTCTCAAGGAGATGGTTCCAAAGATTCGAAAACAACTCAAAGCGATATTAGTGATAAAAAGCCTACTACTGGTATAGCAGAATCCGTTACTCTTTATAAAATCACGAGCTCAAAGGGGACACCATTTCCAACAACTTCTTATCCTCAAGAAACTATTCCTCAAGCAGACCATCCCAAAGATGCAGATAAGAAACCAACAAATGAAACCGAAAGCGATGATAAAATACTTACAAATAGTGAAGCAGAATCCGTTCCTACTTATGGAATCATTACCACGGGGTCAAAGCAAATTGAATCACCAGTTACAATTAAAGTCGTTGAACCCATTAGTCAAAAAAACTTCGATAACAATTCAAATGAAGACAATCATTTTCAAAGAACTATTCAAAAACCCCCGAATGCTTATTCAGGAATTTATAGTTCAAGAACTTTTACACCAGTTACAATAGTATCTCCTTTCAAAGTAAGCTCTCCTCCAGCTCTGAATGATTTGAGAATCTTAGTTTCTCCATCAAGCTTTTTTCCGACTAAAGTTCGTCCAATTGCAACACCATCAAGGTTAGTTTCTTTACCATCGTCAAACATTTTAACAAGAAATAACTGCAGATATCAAGGCAATTGTCTTCCATTCACTATTTCAACTTCAAGGCATGGCTTAAGCCCATTGTGGCCGATTCACTTCCACAAATATTTAACAAGGAAACTAAATTCCCGTAAAAGGCCCCGCAAAGCTTCCGGTTTAAGATTTTTTAAAGTTGGTGCTAGACCTGGGATTTTTTCCATCCTTCGTAAATTGTAGTTTTGCAGTTAAACAAAATTATTAAACAGGAAACCTTATAAACTTAGTTTTAAATTTAATTTTTGTTTAAATAGTTTTTCAAGGATCTTTACCAAATATACATGAATGTGCATAAAATTACAAAATTCTTTTTCATTTTTGGAAGTCTTGTAGAAATCTATTCTTTTATATAGTAAAACATGTTTTTTGCAACAGAAATGGTCACAGGGACTGGAAAAGCTTTTAACAAAGCCAAACAAAATCACTGTTTTAATTGTTATCTGCAAATACCGGTCTGTTTATATAAAAGCAGGCCCCACATTAATATAGGATAATCAGCAACCGATCTCAAGTGCGGTATTTCCTTCTTTCTATGAATTCCACTTATATAACTAAAGGTCCACTTAAACTTATCTGGGGCCAAGATGGTGGTAAGGTGCTCTTTATTAAATCAGATTTGAATTATTCTTGAAGAGTGAAAAGTGTTTAAATAAACTTTAACCTTCTTCAAAAGAAATGATTCGAAAGATAAAAATTTACAAACCATCATGCAATTCAGCTCTGTAAAAATGTGAGTGTTTTTAAGAACATCAGATACACACACACACACACACAATGCAAATGTTCCCATTTAAATCTTATTTCTTGAAAACACGACAAATTGGAGGAAGTTTATCTTGGACTTTTGGCAGTCTTTATGAGAAATGGACTGATGGCTCTTGTAGGTAGTAATTGCTTTTGCAGATGCATAGTTTCAGGAAAGAATGCAAGACAAAATGAAAATGAAATAATTTAATAAAATCATGCACTGCATGCCGTAAGGATTAGGTAAATGCAATTTCCGCAAGAAAGTTTTTAAAATTAACAATTAGATCTCTAGTTCCGGAAATGAAGAATTTATATAAATTTCGAAAATAATTGGCCTGTAGGATGTTGAAACTATTCTTCGAATGGAATAGTGGGTGTGTAATTAATTGATGCTGCCAGGGAAAAGTTAGCTAATTTTCGTTTCGCAATGCTCTCCGGGGCATAGAACATATAAATAACATTTTTGTTTGCCTTTTAACCGAAATCTAACCAACCATAATATCAATTTACATATATGTCTGTAAGAATAATGCCTGCGGCACTTAATTTATATTCATTCATATCCATATCCACATCTCCCAGCAATGGAGGAATATGCATGTATGTGTACGACTACCTCTATACTTAAACATTTTATAAGGAGATAAGAGCTGAAAAACATATGGGTTCATGTTATGCTTGTGGCAGATAAGTGGTTCATTTTATTAACGAGGGGGTGTAAAAATATTTCATTTGTATTTTGAATTAATAGGCGATAATTTAAATTAACTATTGGCATTAGTAAGCTGAGCACAAAACGAGGGTCAAGAAGGTAATTTATTATTGTAATTAGTATAGGAATAAAGGAAATAGAAAGTTACATAATAATGTATGAACATATATAATTAGTAATGTCTCACAAATCATTGTTGAAGTGAAACTTCTTTGCGCGCATTGAGAGTGAAATTTCAAGGTTGAATTTTTGTGAAACGAAAAAATGTAACGCCACATGTGCAACGCTGAGATCATTGATTAGCTAAGTGGTGGGAGGTAGAGTAAAAGTAAAAATTTTTATTGATAGGCTAATATATTTTATAGTGCAATAAGTTTTGATTTTTTGATAATCTATACCTCTTATTTTTTTTTTGTTTTTTTTTTTTTTGTATATGAAGCGCTCACTAAAGGGGTTTTTACTACCCTTAAAATGTTTAAACACAATGCGAGCGTTAGGAAAATAGGAAAGGATTTAAGAGGAGATACCGATGCACATTGGTTTTGAACCTCTGAATATCGAAATGGCAGGAAAAAATAGTGTTAGGTAGAGCATTCCACATTCTTGTAGTGCGACTAAAGAAAGAATCTCTATACTTAACAGTACGTCCGAAGTTGGGCTCAAGGGTAAACTGATGGGCATTCCTAGAAGCACGAGTATTACGGTTGAATTGTTTAAGGGGAAGAATGCAACGGTGTTCTAGAGGTGCAGTTGCTTCCGTTATATTTCTATCACCTATCATTTTTATAGCTGTTCTTTGAATTTTATCAAATATACTCAAGTAGGTTATTGGAGCACCTGCCCAAAAATGAGAATTGTACTCAAGTTTTCGACAAACAAAGGCTTTATAGATAACAGCCAGATCAGAAGGGGTAAACAATGTCTTGCATTGCCGAAGAAAACCTAAACACTTAGCTGCATTTTTGGCTATTTCAAATATGTGATCGTTCCACATAAGGTGATCTGTGATACACATACCGAGGACGAGAGCTTTTCGGTTTCCTCAATGCAAGTGCCACTCATGGATAGTGGCATGGGGGGTGGGTTTCGTTTTAACGACAGTAGACAGCATTGAGTTTTTGAAGCATTAAATTCTACGCGATTTTTGATTCCCCATTGAACAACGCTGTCGAGATCAGAATTTAATGAGCTTATCATACGCTGCCGTTCAAGTTCCACATCTGAAGGACATGGATCTGAATCTAAGAACGAATATGAAAAGCTGAGGGTATTGTCATCAGCAAAACAGTTTAATGGATTAGAAGTTTCAGACAGCATATCATTAATGAATATGAGGAAGAGGGTCGGCGACAAAACGGAGCCCTGGGGCATACCAGCATTTATTTTGTGGGTTTCAGACTTGAAACCGTCCAATACAACTTGTATTGAGCGGTCCGAAAGGTAATTTCTAATCCAACGAAGAAGAGATTCATCGATACCAAATGCACGCATTTTCGAGAAGAGAGCTTGATGCCAAACTCTATCAAACGCTTTTGAAATATCAAGCGCAATAATCTTACTTTCTCCAAAACAATGTAAAGATTTGTTCCACTGTTCGGTGAGATATACCATCAGATCACCAGTGGACCTATTGCTACGAAAGCCGTACTGCCGGTCATTAAGAAGCTTTCTTCTTCGAGACATTTCTTGAGCTACAAATTTATCAGCGTTTCCATGACCTCGGAAAGAAGGGACGTAAGTGCAATTGGACGATAGTTTGATGGTGATGAAGATACGCCTTTTTTAGGGACAGGCTGCCCAAATGCTATTTTCCATCCACTCGGAAAGAGACCAGTAGAAAAGGACAGATGGAAAAGCTCACGCAGTGGATAAAAGCAGCAGATAAAAGGAGCAGATAAAAGGGAAAATGTCCTTTTGTCTTTTCGTTAACCAATTTTGTTAACTAGAATGCTATAGCTTTGAATTTTGTTGGTGAATAGATAATGAAATTCTAAGAATCGTACTAGTTTAAGATAATTATGGAGGTATACATTTTTTTAAACATTTTATCTCAAAATAAGCTAATTTCAAAAAATTTAATTAAATCAGGAGAGTCCGCTAAGAATTATTATGGTTGCAAAATAAATAAAACCAAATTAAAGTTGTCATACTTATACAAATTTTTGATTTTGCAGGGATTTTGAGTGTAGGAATTTTTGAAAATAGTCGGACAAAAAAAAATAAATTGGGTGGCACAATGGCTCGTGAAGAACCAGGGCCGAGTGACTAACAACTCGCAACCATTCCGGTGTGCGCCTGTCGACAGGAATGGAAGGGACCTACAATTTTATGCCGAAACCGAACGGCTAGACGAGAAGTACTTATTTGTGACAAGTGATACTCTTTGAGGATTTGTCAATTCCTCGCAAGAGGCAGAAGCCCTGAAAAAAAACTTTTTGTTTAGAGTTTTAGGTGGACGAGGATGAGAAGAGAACCCAGACCTCTAGCGTGACAGTCGAACGCACTAATCATTACGCTACGGGCTACTACAAAATAGTCGGAAAACCTACTCAAATAAACTGATTTATATCCTTTAAATGTTCACCTTTTTTACTTTAAATTTTCACCATTATTATTTAACTTTCAAGCTTACAACCCCAACCCATCGATCAATTTGATATAGAACACATAGCTGCGTCTTACGCATATAAGCTTAATATCCCTATACATATCGAGATTTTTAGATCGCCAAAGAAGTTTCACTTCTGCCACGAGAACTGAGTTACACGCACTCTTTTTTAAAAAATGGTACGTTTTTAGAATTTCAATAATCTTAAACTGAAAATTCGCACCATCTCTATAAACATTCAATACAAAAAAAAAATATCAAAAACTCTGTTTAAGTTTTTTTGATAAAGTACATAATTTTAATTTTCCTCGGCTCTTATAATTTTAAGTTTTGTTCACACAATATCTCCATTATTTTTTTATATTTTTTGAAAAGTTTTAAGGCCCAGAAAAATGTGAAACAGTTAAAAAAAATATTGCCTAAGGAGACACATGAATTATCAACCAATACAACATATATGTAAGTTATTTCACAACTGATGTTCACAACTTTCGTCTCACAATTTCTCCGTGCAACTAGCAATGGGTCAGAAACATTGAAAAAAGAGAACAGTTTCTAAAAAAATGTGTTCTTTCACTAGACCATAGACCTCTTAACCTTATAAATCCCACCAATATATGACCATCCAAAAATGAAAGAAATAATCTCTTGTAGTTTGCAACTATAGAATGTAGCTAGACTTGACGTGACGGTGTAATATATAGTAATATTGTATGTATATGTATAGGCATTTTGAAATGTTTATGATCTTATACAAAAATATGAAGAAAACCGTTAGGGTGGTCCAACTAAAACGCACGATATCTTAATATTTGTTATTATGATAGAAGGATATATGACAACATATCGTCCCGATGATGCCCGCCGCCAGCCCATAAACCGCACCAAAAGGTCACTCTTTCTGGATGCATCAGCTTTTCACATTACCTACAGACCCGGTTTGCTGAAATTTGCGCACAATTCTACCGATTGTGGACACATTTGGTCGATTGTGCTGA
The DNA here is from genome assembly GCA_949320155.1 of Melangyna quadrimaculata. Lineage (NCBI taxonomy): Eukaryota > Metazoa > Arthropoda > Insecta > Diptera > Syrphidae > Melangyna > Melangyna quadrimaculata. Next base: position 5,513,771 of record OX439484.1, on the reverse strand, counting down.
CCAAAAGAATCACGAAATGCACGAAATGCATTTTGATTTGAACGCCCATTTTCATAAAAGACTTCAACAATCATAACGCAGTGCTCAATTATGTACCTGTCCTTGGTTAAATTTGTCAAACACTGAAACAAAGAAATATCAAATTAAGTTGGGCAAAAAACTTGACGTTAAGGTGTGACTCACAGTTAACATCGTGCATTATGGTTGGACCACTCTTTACAAAAAATTGATTTCTTCAATGGTTTTATTTTTTTCTAAAAAAAAAATTTAAATGCAATATTTTTTGACGAAACCAATACATTTCCTAAAGAACTCAATACATGCATGTATCAAATTTAAAAATGTTCTTTCAACTTGTATACTTGAAGCGAAGATTGGAATATACGTATTTGATTTTATGGAAATTTAACCGATTTCAATGAAATTTGTATACAGCATTTCTTTTGTTATTACGATCTCTTTAACGGGGGGGGGGGGGGTTGGGGTTTAATTCAAACTTTTTAGTACGTTTATTTTAAGACTCAGTACAACCTCAATATAAAAATTATTCATATTTGTATCTAATATAAATACGTTAAAACGGTTTTGGCGCAACAAATATAAAAACACTCATCCATCCAGTAATGAAAGCTCCCTCATTGAAACTTTTTTTTTTTAATCATCAGTTTTTTATTTAACGTTATAAAGAAGCATTTTTTTGCAATGTCAAGATTTTTTACTTTCTAATAGACGTTACTACTACGCAACCTGGTACAGTTGTTAGACATTTCGGTCACTACCAGGGTTGTCAGATTGCGATTTGAAATTTCATTTTGCTACACGAAAATCAGCTTGGCGATGTGTCCCAAAAAAGGCGATATTTTATTTTTAGGTGATTTAAATTTTGTGAACCGAAATTTTAATATTCTTTTCTGTAATGTACATTTAAACCTTGCATATTTTTCATTGTTATATGTGCTGAATGCAGCCATCGAATCACTAAATTCTGAACTCACCCCAAAGCTGAAATTCGATTTCATTCCCATCCCTTAAATAAATGGGGTATGTCAAAACAATCAACTTTGTTGGTTAACCAAATCGAGGAAAAATGGATTATCACATTGTAAGATTTGTGACTGCGATCTTCGTTCCCATAAAGCTGACTTAGAACGGCATGCTGTAATATCTAGCCATGTTGCAAAGGTTTTGAAAAGGGTCCTATTGATGAAATAATGGATACCTACATTGAAAATATAGAGGACTATGTTCAAATGAGTATTCTTTTTTTTAATTTTTAGGTTTTTGTTTTTATTGTTATACTGTCGGTTGAAATTATTATGTATTTAGAAATTTTTTTATATGAAAACTTTACTTAGCTTTTAAAATAAGCTCATAATGTATAAAGTAATTTTTCAAGCCCTATTTGTGTATGGGGCCCTGTTTGCTATAAATGCGCGCGTACACATATTAAACATTTTCAAATAATGCAAAATAAAATTCTTAAAATGATTCTGGACTTACCATGGCACTTCTCCACCTCTGACTTACATAACATGTCAAACGTTGATTTTGTTTAAGATAAAATAACTTCCCGACCCCTAGCAAACAAGTTTTTTGATAGATGTACATTTTCTGATAATTCTCTTATAGGTGAATTAATGCCTTTGTAAGTATTTTATTTAGTTTTAAGTTAATTTATAAATTTATACAAAAACAAAAAAAAAAATTGTTAATGAACTTAAGCTTTCCCAAATTCACATGTTACAAATTATATTCTTCTGTTAAACTTCTTAATTAATATTAAAGCTGAATAAGCATTTGCTTCTGCACTTATATTTAAGAAAAAAAAAAATAATCCTATTGTAAATATGAATTAACCATCTACTTAAATCCAAATAAATGAAATGAATGAATGGTGCTTTTTGGGTGGGAAATTTTGCGATTTTAATTTTACTTTTAGTGATTTCGATTTTTCAAACCTGACAACCCCTGTCACTTCTCATGTCAAAGGACAGTAGTAACTTGGTTGCTCACCGATGATGCAAGTGTAAGTCCAGCAATTTCGTGCTGTAAAGTTGCTCCTAGATAAGGTAAGGCATTTAAGTTCGAAGATAAGAACTTGCTTATTGCCATTAGGGGTTGCTATTGGTACCTGGATACACTAAGGTTGGTTGTATAGCTTTAGGTTGATTTGAAAAGCCATCAGTGACATTAAACCTGCTGATCTAATGGACCGATTTCCAAAGCTACTAGGGGCGTAGTACCTGCTGATCTACCAGTGCGAAAGCCTGCTGTTCCGAAAGCGAGTGCGAGAGCCTGTTGTTGAGAAAGCTATAAGGGGAGTAGTACCTATTCCTCGTGTGAGTTTATAACCCAAACACCAGATAAACATAATACCAGATAACTATATAACTATACTACCAGGTGACCAGCTTATTTGAAGCCTGTAAGCCGAAATATTTTATTTAAAATATGTTGTATAACCTCAATGAATTGTTGTTTAAGAGTGGATTGAATAAAGATTTTTCACTGAAATTATTTGGATAGTTTTTATGTTTTTTTTGTGTCAGGGTTAACTATGATTTTTTTTCTGTTCATGTACAAATAATAACTTAAAATAAAAAAACAATGATTTATAAAATAAATTGTGATTAATTTTTGTCCCCTGGACAAAATAATCTGTGACCTGAACGAAAACTTCATTCCGAAAAATGTCCATGACATTTATATTTCTAGTTTGTTTTAGTGTCCGCATTTAATTACCTATTTGAAAGGAAGTTCTAATGTTTAGTTACAATTAGTTCTTACGTCTATTTGCTTTTAACAATTCAAGCTAAGCTGATCATCATTTAAATCTTATCGCTTGAAGAATCACCCGTATTTATTTTTACTAAGACTGGTTTTTAATAATTTTTTTAGTGTAACCAATAAAAAATGAAGATTTTTTTTACAGAACTTATAAAGTAACTGTTTATAAATTTAATCAAATACAACTTTGTGAACTGGAAAATATATTTTTTTTTATTTTTGCTGACAAATGAAAAAGTTATAATAAGTTTTTATTTTTTAATTTGCCATTGTTTGTCAACAAGTAAGTTCAAGAAAACTTTATAGGAAAAGGAACTATAAGGATTTAAAACTTGTCAGACAAATACCTCTCAGAAACTGACAGCATTCAAACAATGACTAACAATGATGTTATCTTTACATTTTCGAATCATCATCAAGCACTTTGTTGGACAAATTCTAAACCAAAAAGCAATCACAGACAAAATTTTTTTTTCTTTGCAATAAAAAGATGGTGATAGCTTTTCTTTTTCATGAGATTTTCCTTTCTTGTATAAAAGATAAAGACACCTACAAATTGCTTTCTACTTTCCGTTTTCCTGGAAAAAAAATAAAAAAGCAAAAGGATTCATTATTTTCATAACAAGGTGTGTTCTCTTTTGTCTACCATTTCTTCCATTTTCCATAGGAAGAGACAGTGTGAAAATGTGTGTATATATCCTAAGTGTTTTTCAATGGTTGTGTCTTCAATCCTTGAGTTTTTTGTGAAAGAAAAGAAAACGAAAAATAAAATATAATCAAGAAATATTTTTGTTGCTTATTTTATGCAAATTAACCTCGAGGCATAAGTCTAAGGATATGATAAAATTGAAAGTATTTCAATTCAATTGCTACTGTTTGAATTTATGTACACTTCCAAAGGATCTGTCTTCGAGTTTTGTTTAACTTAAAAAAAACGATGAATTGAATTTGGATACAATTTAATAGAAATTCCAGCTCCCGTATTAACTGCTTGTTGATGGCAAACATAAAAATGTATGGCATAGTTGCTTGAACAGAAAATGAAGTTAAGGATTTGAATTAAATTTTCAATTTAATGTTTTGTAAATATTTACTTTATTTTTATTTATTTATTTTTAAATCTTACACTGGGATATATTTTAAAATAAGTTTTACAATTAAAATTATTCATTAAAAAAATTATAAATAAGAAATTTGTCTGCTATTGGTCGGCTTCGAACGTCCTTCATTGATACTCTCTATTAGTTTTTCGCTGTACGTTATGGTATCTAACATGTTTTTGAGCTCATTTTGGTCATAACGGTTGATATCCTTCCAAGTTGAAACAACAATTTGATTTGTGAGCTTGTGTTTAACTTTCGAAAGTCTCAATACCTGGGTCTTCTTCCTTCGGTGTAATTGTCCTCGATAGACGAATAATTGATAAGCAATAGATGGTTCTTTTCCAATCATTATTACCGGGATTTTTATTTGTGTGGCGTTCCTTGGTGTTGTTAGATGCAAATCACATAGAAGACTGATATTTTTTTGTTCACATTATTTGGTTTTATTCTTTTTTTGTTTAACAACAAGTTCTACGAAGGGATTATTTTCTAATGCTTACCTACAATGTGATTAAGTCTATGGATAAACAAGTTACCCTAATCACTTGCCAGGTAGAATAGACTAATCTTTCACTACCTGCGAAAAATATTAAAACTGATTAATGCCGGTTAAGATAATAATGAATGAACAATTCTTCTAATTTCTTTCATCTTAAGCTATTGAATGGCATCATCGTATTTAATAACAATTATAAAAGCTAATAAAATGCTTAAGCTATGAAAGTAATGAAAATCATAAAAATAGATACCTAGCGATATGTATACCTGTTATAAATCGTGTTATAAAGGTGGGTTACAAATAATTATCTTCAATCCACTAACTAAAATAAATATACGACCAGCTATTTTCATAATTTCACCCTAAACAGCTCTTTGCTATAAAAAAAAAACGAAATTAATATTATGTGTTTCTACATTTAAAAAAAGAAACGGCACGCGATTGCAAGGTCGACTGTAAGGATTCAAATTTATGTTATATACATGCATAGGTAAAAATTAAAGATCTTCGACTGCCTTCATATTTATGTCTTTTTTTCTATCTATTTATGTCTGACAGTAAACACTCAACAACATCTGCACCGTCCGCATGTCGAAAACTGAAATTAGAAGCGGAGTCAAGTGTGGGTTGAAAGGGTGCCGACAAATCACGAGCGTCTGTGTCGATTAAATTTGCAGAAGATGGCACAGAGACAAACTTTGCATTTAGAGTTTACATTGATGTCAGCAGGCAACCTACCTCTTGTCTTACCAACACCTATTTCACTAAAGTTTTTCCATAGTTGACGACCGCTTAATGAGCCGCTAAGACGGTTGGAATGCACCTGTGATTTAATCTTTCTTATTTCTACAACAACGTTGTTACGAAACGTACAGTATATTCGCCGAAGTTCTGGCAAGCGATATTTTTTCCATGACTTGTAAGCTTGATCCCTTTTTTTAATGAGCAGACGAATTTGTGCAGTGAACCATGGAGGGTTATGACTGTTTAAAGTTCTTGTTTTTAAAGGTACATAAGTCTCATAAAGCATTTTTATTTTTCCATTAAGGCAATCTGCTTGTTCACTAGAAGATTGTAGATAGTAAATAGCAGCCCAATTTGTATCTCTTACTTGATCCTCTAAAGCATTAGTGTCAATGTTCCTTAAGTCCCTATATTGAAAAACACTTAAATCTTCTAAAGAAAAGTTGAAATCAAAGACTAGGTAAATGAGATCATTTTTTGAGAAAGCTGGTGCGGAGAGTTGATCATATAAAAATACTTTTTCAATGTCATTGACCCAAAGCAAATCTAGCAAAGTTGAACTATGTCCTATAAAATGAGTTGGTAAGACCTAGTTTATTTATTTATTTATTGATTTATTTCTATCGAGCTTACAAACTCTATTAGATATAGCTAATTATATACATAATATACAAAAATAACATAATAGAATAAATATTCTTTGTCAAAACAGTTTTATCTTACTTTTTAAAATATTTTATCGTACTTTTAAAATATGATAAGCATCAACGCTTTTTTGAACAAATATAAATGTAGGTCGATTATGTCACAAACTGAATTAAATAATATACAGAAGCTGCAAACTGGATCCCTTTTGCCGTAATTTGTATAAAAACGTGGCACATAAAAAAACATTTTTTTTTTCTTTTAAGGGTCTTGAAGGAGCGAAAATTGGATAAGGGGCAAGTAGAGCAGAACAATCTATATGTGAACATAAAACATCTCTCGCTAACATAATAAGATATTGTTTACGCCTCGTCTCTAGAGTTTGCATACCTAATAAATGGCATCTCTGCTCATAAGAAGGCATAACATTATCAACCCAATTTAGCTTTCTTAGGGCATACCTCGTGAATTTACGTTGTACTGCATCAATTCTTTTAATACTTACATCGTAAGTCGGATCCCAAATAAAACAAGCGTACTCAAGATTTGACCTTAATAAATTAATATACAAAGATTTTAATGTATGCGGGTCCTTAAAATCCTTTGAGTTTCTTTTTAAAAAACCTAATAATTTATTACCTTTATAAACTATGTTTTAAAATTTAATTTTTCGTCAAATATAACTCCCAGATCTTTCATTTTGTCAACTTTATCTAGCTCCATATTATCAATTTTATATGAAAATTGTATGGGTCGAGGAGATCCTGTGAAAGAAAGAAATTTGCACTTAAGAGATATTTAGATGCAAGCAGTTTATTTCATACCATTTAGATACGTCATTAATGTTTTGTTGAAGGAGGTCGCAGTCGCTGGTAGATTTTATAGGTCTAAAAATCTTAAAATCGTCCGCAAAAAGCAAATTACCAGAATGTTTCACCCAAGACGGAAGATCGTTTATAAAAAGATCAAAAAATAGACTCCAGAAAAGTTTTTAATTTCCTTTGATAAATTGTCAACTATCTTTACATACTGAATTCGATTAGTACGATATTGTTCAAACCACTTTAAGATATCAGATTTAAATCCAAAAGCTTTCAGTTTTTCTAACAAAATAACATGTTGCACTCGGTCAAAAGCTTTCGAGAAATCTGTGTAGACTGCATCAACTTGACCACCACGCTCCATCCCCTTCGTACAAAACTGCGAGAGGAGAGATAAGTTAGTGGTAGTTGACCTACTACTAACAAATCCGTGTTGGTTTTCAGAGATACCATTTCTTATATTCTCATAAATTCGTTTTTTAACTAACGCTTCAAAAATGTTTGGGATTGATTGCAATTAAGAAATAGGTCTATAGTTGGCAATGTCTTGCTTTGAATCAGCTTTGTGTATTGGTGTTATAACCGAAGTTTTCCAATCATCTAGAAATATTCATTATCTTCATTAATGGTATAGCTAGACTATCTTTGCACATTTTCAATAACAAAGGATATATTTTATTAGAGTCCTCTTGTTTGTTTCCATCTAGAGACGAAAGCTCTTCTAAAACTTCTTCCTTGGTTAAAATTATATTTCCTAGACTTGTTATTGGTTGAATATTAAGATTATATTTTAGTTTTGGCGTTTCAAGAATGAAGTTGGACTGAAAGAAATCAGCAAATAAATTGCAGATTTCACTTTCATCACTTGTAACCTTATCTTCAATTCTCATATTAATCGGTAAACCAAAAGATTGCCTTTTTCCGTTAAGGAATGACAAAAAAGCTTTCGCGTTGGTTTTTATTTTAGATTCCAAGCCCCATAAGTATTGGCAATACAAACATTTTTTCAAGGTTTAATATTCCTGTCGAAGCTGTCTTTATAAGCTTCATTGGATCGATTTTGTTTTTGAGCCTTTGTCATTTTGTTTTTAAGATGACAGAGTCTTTTATTAAACCAAATTGGTCTGCCATTACCTCTTTTCGTTTTTTGAGGAACTAATCCAACTTTAGCTTCTTCAATTTTTTCTCTGAGACTATGAAAACATAACTTTAAATCATTCGATACAAACAAATTATTCCAGTCCACCTTTTGAAAGGAAGTATTTAAAGCTACATAATCGGCCTTTACATAATCGTATTCAACTTTATTTTCATTTTTATTAAAATCTAGTTTATCAAGATACAAAAAATTTAGCTGAATCTCTAATGCCTTATGGTGTATAGAATTATTAAGAATTGGTTCAATTAGTTCATTTCAGCTTCTAAGTCATTACTTAAGAATACTAAATCGAGAATTCTTTGATTTTCATTTTTTATACCATTAATTTGGTTTACATTCATAGATAAAAGCAAATCTAAAGTCTCATATTCAATTTTAGAGGTAACTAAGCATAAGTCATATATGCTCAGGCTATCACTGAGATTATTTTCAAGCAGTAAATTACAATTGAAATCACCACACATCAGTACATTTGAACAACTAAGTGCAACTCCTTCTAAAAGAGTTAATAAGGGCGTGAAACTAATGGAGTTATTTGGTCTGAAGACTACTCCAACGAGAAGTTTATCTACCGTTCCCACCAGATCTACTCGATTTCACTTTCAGGCGTAGAGACACAACGCAGCTTACACCTTAGATTTTATTTTACGAATATTGCTACACCCCCACCACCACTGAGCCTATCGTTACAGGGTACACCTTGTAACCCTGTAACAAGCACATCCTTTCATTAATCATATCCGAGAACCAGTATTTAGAAACGCAAATGATTTCTGTGCCTGACTCCTCGAACAGATCTCGAAACTCATCAATCGTAGGTAAAAGGCTTTGCACATTAATATGGCATACCCTTAGACCTACCTTCTGGACACTCAGAACCCTTATCATCGTTTTTAAGTTGATATAATTATCCAAATTTTAATGAAGTACCAACAAAAAAAAAGAGAAACAAAAAAAAGAAAAGAAAAAAGCACCCAACCAATCTATAGTAGTGTAAAGAAGCAAACAAAGAAGAAAAAAAAAAAAAAAAAAAAAAACAAGGAACAAAACAGACAAAATCGTAGGAAGCAAATAATACAAAAAAAGAAAGTATGTATGTAGAATAATTAAAACTGTTATTTAATGAAGTAATTTAAGATTAATTTTGAGTGAAAAAGAAAAATCAAGTTACAGATTTATATAAATTAAAAAGAAAAGAAAAATTTCAAAATATGGCTTGTATACAAGATTATATAAAAAAAAACTTTAAATACTTAAATTTAATCAGGTGTCAACTTCTTCATTTGATCTATACTTACTTACTTTACTTTTGATGGCGCTCACAGCCCAGGATGGGCTTCGGCCTCAACTAACAAGCCCCTCCAGCCAGCTCTGTCCCTAGCTAGCCACCTCCAGTTGCGCACACCGAGTGCTTTGATGTCGTCATTCACTTGATTGCGCCACCTGTTACGGGTTCTTCCTCTGCTGCGTATCCCATCGGGGTTGTATTCGAAGACTTGGTTCTCTGAGAGAGGGCCTTACTACTTAAATGCCTTCTTAGACCGAAGAAACAGCGGTTGGCAAGAGTAATTCTGCGCTTGATCTCTGCACTGATGTCATTCTGCGATGTAATAGTGGAGCCCAGGTAGACAAAGTCCTTGACAACTTCGAAGTTATATCTGTCCATCGTGATATTTTGCCCGAGTCGACGATGTTGAGATTCCTCTCTCGATGACAGCATATACGTCGTCTTGTCCTCATTAACCGCCAATCCCATTCTAGCCGCCTCCGATTCAATGCTCGCAAATGCCCCTGCCACAGCTCGCTTCGTTCTGCCGACAATGTCTATGTCATCCGCATATGCAAGCAATTGAACGGACTTTTGATAGATTGTACCGCTGGTGTTGACATGTGCGTTGGGTACAATGGCTTCAAGAACGATGTTGAATAGGTTGCATAGGGAGCCTCAATCCTTTCTCAACATCAAAGGAATCGGTGGTGTTCTTACCAATTTTGACGGAGCAGCGAGATTTCTCCATCGTCATCCAGCACAGGTGCACGAATTTGGCAGTGATGCTGAGACTCGACATGGCTCTGTATAATTCGTCCCTTTTCACGTTATCATACGCGACTTTAAAATCGATAAAAAGGTGGTGTGTATCGATCTGGAATTCCCGGGATTTTTCTAAAACCTGTCGGAGTGTGAACATTTGATCAACGGTTGCCTTTCCTGGCCTAAAACCACACTGAAGCGATAGGGTCCGATCAGATCGTTGACAAAATGTTTTAAGCGGTCACACTATACCGAGGTTCCATTCATCGGGCATACATTCATCCCAACAAATTTTGCAGATGAGCTGGTGTATGCTCCTAGCTAATTCATCTTCCGCTGATTTAAATAATTCGGCTTGAAAGCCATCCGCACCAACAGCCTTGTACGACTCAAGTTTGGATATCGCCAGCCGCACTTCGGTTAGGTCGGGTGGACGGAACTCTTGGCCATCATTGTCCAAGTTGAATGGAGTGTTCTGCCTATTAGCGGCATCTTGGCTGTCTTCGCCATTAAGCAGTCTAGAGAAGTGTTCTATCCAGATCCTCAGCACTGACTGTGTATCTACTACCATATTCCCACTCTCATCTCGGCAGGCTTCCGTTCTAGCCTTGAATCCTTGGATGGATCGCTTCACCCTCTGATAAAATTTTCGAACATCTCCCCTACCGCTACAACCCTCAATAGACTCTACTGCCCGCTTCTCGTGCTCTCTCTTTTTCCTCCTGAGAAGTCGGCGTTCCTCTTTTCGTTTCAGCCCGTAGAGCTCCCGGGCCACTCTCTCAGCAGCTCTTGTTCGAGTCTGCAGCATTGCCTGGTAAGCCTCGTCCTTAGCTGCATGCGCTAGCCGGCACTCTTCATCGAACCAGGGGTTTCGTTGTATTCGCCTAGTGAGACCCAGCAAAACAGAGGCGGCACTTCTGATGGCTTGTTGACAGTGTTCCCACTGGTCCTCTGCACTTGATTCTGGTGGCGGACCTCCTGAGAGATTAAGAGTTACGTGGCCTGCAAAAGTTCTGGCGGTCTCTTGCGATTTAAGCTTCTCGACATCGAATCTTTTCACAGCATCTGCTCTGTGTTGTCGCGTCTTGGATATCCGCATACCTAGTCTAGCTACCACCAGGTAGTGATCCGAGTCAATGTTGGCCCCTCGGAACGTTCGGACGTCCAAGATACTGGAAGCATGTCTCGCGTCTATCGCAACGTGGTCGATTTGGTTGACGGTTAGTTGATCACGCGACCGCCAAGTCCCCTTGTGAATATTGAGGTGTGAGAAGTAGGTGCTTGAGATGATGACATTTCGCCCCGCCGCAAAGTCTGCCAGCCTGTGTCCGTTGCCGGAAGTTTCGTCGTGTAGGCTGTATCCTCCGACTATCGAACCAAAGATGCCCTCCTGACCGAATCTTGCGTTGAAGTCACCAAGAATGATCTTCACGTCCGTCGTACTTCGGGCACATATCATACGTTGTCTCCAGGAGATCGTAGAATGCTTCTTTGGTTGAGTCCTCCCTCCTTTCATGGGGAGCGTGAACACAGATCAGCGTAATGTTCTTAAATTTGCCTTTGATGCGGATTGTGACCAGGCGTCTCCAACGGAGGTACTAGACACCCGATGTTCACCACTAGGAGTTGAGAGTAGGAGTTGGTAGACAGAGGTGGGTTTTGAGAAAAACCTGTGGACGCTTGTGTCCTCTTGAATGCACATAACTACCCTTTTGAACATTTGATCTATGTACCTCTCAAATTTTAAAATGTTTCCTTTGCTTGCACTTCAAGTCCTGTCGCTCTACCGAATTTCATCAATCTGCAATAATCAGAAGTGCTCCAAATAATGTATACCAATTCTATGAAATTGGGTGGTTTCCACGCCCCCTAAAGGAAAATCTTAAATTTTCGATTTTTTCCTCTGTTTTCATTACAGGGCCTACCGTTGTGCGAAATTACAAGATTCTACGATGTCCGAATGTGCTCCATAATTTTGATGATCTGTCAGTGAGTGACTAAGTCAATTACGGTTTTTGATATTTTTGCAGTGCTCTACCTATATTCAGGAACGACTACTGCTAAAAAGTTCAAATTTGGCGAGGCGTCTGTGAATGTTGAGCTTAGTAGATAACGCCAAATTGAAATTTCTGACTTTATTAGTACTGAAGTTAGGGGGAGGTCGAAAATCGCCTGAGTCTGTCCTGTAAAAATGGTGTAGTGTCAGAACTTGGCTTGTATTTAAAATAACCTCAAATCCAACAAACAAACAAAACGGTTATTTGCATGGTTTTAGTTATAATTCAATATCTAGAAAAGCCAAACGTTGGAGCTTATATTCGAATCCAGAACAACAAAAAACTTCGGAAAATAAAGTTTCGTCCCGGCATCAAAATGTTAATTTTATAGACCTGTGCAATTGGTAATAGTCATTCCCCTTGATTTAAATAATACTTTTCAAAAAGACACGCCCAAAAAGAAAGTGTTAAGTATTTAGTTTGATGTTGATGCAAAATTTATTATGAGAAGCGACATTTTAAACGAGTTATTGTCTGGTATTTCAATAAGGTATTTTGGGTTTACTTCCCACAATAAACAAACAAATATAAATATTAAAAAAAAAAACATGAACAACTTCGATAACTTAAAAAAAAAAACTTTGGAAAAGAAATGGTTTTACCCCCATGTGCTGTTTGACCAACCATCAATGCTTCTTAATTTAAAAGGTATCTCACTTAATCTTCTTTTTTAATTGTACCAAGTATTAATTCAACTTGCGGGATACTAAAACCCATCTTTGAATTTGATTGAATTTACTTTACCTGTTTTTTTTCCTACGTTTAGGTACTGTATGATATGACGTAGATCCATACTAGGAAACGTCAACATCAAACAAATGCACTCAACATTTTATTCCATTTTATTCCACATACCACAGGTGTAGGTACTTCGTACCTATTTTTTTTAACTGATTTTTTTGCATTATTTTGTTTTTATATTTATATTCAATACAGGGGTCCAGTTTAAAAAATACAACTTAACTCGAAGTTCAAAAATTTGCCATTAAAACAAAGTGGGAATATACGCAGTTATAAATTTTCTCTAGTCTCTGGTATAAAATATTGTTTTGCTCAAACAGGTATTGCATATTACTAGCAAGCTGACTATGTAGTGCGATAAATTACTGTTGAAATTAAATTAAAACAACGTTTTTTTTTTATTTTAAAGCAAACTTAGTTTTGATATAACAATGTTTCTATTGAATTCAATTTTCAGAAATACATTTTATGTTTTTCCTTTGTAGATCCTACATTTGATTAAATCAACAGACAACAGAAAATTACAGAAGTGAACGGATGATGCGAATGACCGAACCCTGTACGAACTACACACATAAAAGGATACTGAGTTTATGACTACAAAACACAACTCTTTATCGCCAGGATTCTGGTTGCCTCTGCATTGGATGCCAGAGTTATACATCACGCATCCATCTACTTTCCGGACCAAAATTAATTCACATCATGCCAGCTGGACGAGTTGCTGGTAAAGTTGGTTTCTCCAACAATTATTACGATGGTAAGAGTTCATAGCACATTATTCAAATTTCTGCCTGTGGTTAATTGTGTTTTCTTTCAAAAGGACGCTCTTACGTCGGTATCAACGAGGAAATCATGTGGGTCAGCATAGGCATGGGCATTACCATAGTCATCCTGATAACAATCGCCCTTTGCTACATAGCGCGAGAGAAATGCCAAAAACGAACTAGAGAATTCTATGTCACAGCCTAGCTGGCCTTTTGCAGCAATATTGGCTTAGAGGACAAAAGTCCAGATGAAGCCATTTCTAATGGAACGATCCTGTTTTATGATGGGTCAGAGTTTCAGTGGCGGCTTTCTAATTGAAAAATTCAACGAAAACTATTGGCAAAACGACCTGTGAATGATGATGCGAAGGACGAAAATGATTCAGGACGAAGCCCACCAATTGGCTAATATACGTGTGGCTTTGTATGTCTATTTGTGTGTATTGTTTTGGGTCATATACTTAGTTAAGATTCTATTGTAAGAAAAATAACGATTTTTTTTAAGAATTAAAGCTCACCCTTTATATGTTAAGGATAACGTCAGAATAAATCGCTCTAAGAAGAAGGAAAGTGTGCTTGTAAAATGACACGGATCAGAGGAGATTTTAGACCTTTTGCGTCTGTGTGTCACATTATTGCCATTGTATGGTTAGTTTAAAATAAGATTTTATTTTTTTATCATTTTTTATTGTCATGAAAATGAAAGGACACGGTAATAACTCAGGGATCGCAAAGAATTAGAGTGCGGGTGCCCGATAAAAAAATATTTCATAACAGATGTGATTTCGCAAAACCCTTCCAATCCAAGGGATTAAACCCTTCAGCAATTCTTTTTTTTTTTGTTAGCAAAAATACTAGAATTTTTATTACCTTTTGGGATTGTTTTTGATGTAAAAAATGAAATAGCTTCAAACCGAAATAAAACATAAATTGAATAAATAAAATATCCAGTCAACCAATTTTGTACGAAATGTTCATGGACAATAAAGGAATTATTGTCTTTAAAGCTTTAAATTGAAATGTTGACAGTTTAAAAGCTATTCATTGAAAGGTGCAATAATGGCAATAGAACAAAGAAAAAGGACATTATTGTATAAAATTATTTTGTTTTCTTAGTTTAAAAAATTATTGTAATTGGAATATTTGTACCTAAAATACTGTTAATTTGATATTTGTATGTTTCTTCTTTATTGTATATATTTTAGATCAAATTTTAATATTATTAATAAAGTACACCAAAAATAATGACTGTCCTAGAAATTTCTGTTTATGTATTGGATTTCTTTCTATAACAAAAATATGAACATTTCTTTAATTAGAAACAAGGATTGAAGAAATAAAAAAAATCATTTAATGAGAAAAAGGCAAGAAATGTCTTCAATTTCTTTTCTTATTATTTGGGTGCTTCTAATAACCGTAAAACAATGTATTATTTTTTATATATTTATATAAAAAACTAAATTCTACAAAATATAAAATAAGGAATGAAATTTGTAATTTATTGAATATTTGCATTGTGATAGCTTAAAGCACATTATTTTGTAAGTTATTTTGTATTCGTTTTAGTCTTAGAAGGACTTTTTAAAATTTTCAAGTTATAAAATAAGATTTTGAATAATTTTTTTTAAACATCAAACAACTCCTGTAATATACATATACCTACCTACTTATGAATGTTCTTGTTCATATGTATGTCCACAAATATACACGTGTTAATTTAACAAAATACATATTCATATTTAAATTTGTTTAGTTTGTGGAAATCATTGTTCTTTTGTTATTATCCAAAAAGAATAGTTTAACATTTTTGCAAGCAAAAAAATATTTTTCATTCAAATTTTTTCTTATTTTAAGAAATGAACTGAACAAAATGTTTGAAAATAATTTGATTTCAAAATATCCGTTTCCGCTGTTTCTTGATTTAAACGTAAATTAAAAATTTATTTAGATTATATTTTTATCTGCTACACTTCTATTGGGAAGCTAATTTTAAGAAACGTAAGATCAATAACAAATTTAAAAACATAGAAAAGTTAACCAAAATAGAAAACTTTATAAAATCAAGAAATTGGATATAAACCTAATTTTTACCCACATACCTGTGGCATACAATTTATATTTAATTGAATTTTCTTGAATAGATGAGTTTCGATGCTTTTAATTAAATATTTTATACAAAACTAGCTGACCCGGCGAACTTCGTTCCGCCTTAATTCATTTATGTAAAGAAAATAATAGTTCCGAGCATGATATACATAAACAATGATGTTTCATGTAATTTGGTCAATTGAAATGCTTTATTCTAAAGATTTGTTAAATACAATTATATAACTAAATTAATAATGTCGATGTGTTTCAATGAAACCAAAATGATTGGCGTGTCGGCCAACCTTCCGCTTCTTTACTGAAGAGCTTTAATGGTAAAAACCATTTTGCGTTTTATATTCAGGCGCGTACACGTACAAAGCGGTAGGTTTGCCGATACGTGAGTACGCCACATACAACTGACCATGTTACATGGGAATTCAAGATTGATGCCAAAAACATCCAGCAATCGTCCTTACGACTTATTGATTGTCAATTGTCATAGCAAAAGCGAGACGCACTGGAAATTGAAGACGCTTAAATTCGAATGGCAAATCGTTCGGAATAAGCGGAATCCGCGGAATGAGAACATCTTCGCCTTTGAATTTTCCCCCCAAAATCGTGGCTTGGATATAATATTTGAATTGATGCACTTCGCAATCAAACGCGTTCCGTTACAAAGTTTTGGTGCATTGAGGTTGCGCAGCAAAATTATAACTGAGCCGACTTTCAATTTTGAATTGTGTGGTGAAAAGCACGGAACATCCAAAAAATTCCGTGGGATTGTTGGTGGCTTCGTTTTCATCCATTACGGACTCCACGGATTTGAATAAATTAACTCACCGACGATTTGATTTTGAATGACGAAATTCAAATGATCGACATTCTTGTTTTTTTCGCAACCAAAATCGCGCGTGAACTTAACCAATCATGTTTAACATAATTTTGAGTGAAATTCGGAAAAACATTCGCGATGAGCTCTTCCGGCGTTGTTGTAAAGTAGCAAAAATTCGGTGGAAGTTCAATAAGGCCGATGAGTAAGTCCACTGGTATCATTGCCATTGCGAATAAATTGACTGGAGAAATCTGCAGCGAACTGGTCATTTCGTAAAGCGACTCACATGTTTGTGTTCAATTGCAATTTCTCCAAGTATTTCAATAAAGCCAATGCTCTCAGGGCCTTCCTGGGGCCATTACGAATTTATCAAGCCCTAAATCGTGAAATTCAAAGTAACCGTTCTCGAGTTTTGCACTAAAAACCGGATGTTCCCGGATTTTCAATTTTCTGGATTTCTTCCAGTTTCCTATGCCCTTCCTTGAACTTATACGAATTTATCAAGCCCTAAATCGTAAAAATCGAGGAAACCGTTCTCGAGTTATGCATTAAAAACTGAGTGTTCCCTGTTTCCAATATTCCTGGAAATTTTCTGGGATTTTCCTCCAGTGTCCTATGTCCTTTCTTGCGCCAATACAAATCCTTCAAGCCCTTAATCGTGAAAATCGAAGACACCGTTCTCGAGATATGCATTAAAAAGAGGATGATCCCTGATTTTCCAATTTTCCTGAAAATTTTTCGGGATTTTTCTACAGCATCCTATGTCCTTCCTTAGGTCAATACGAATTCATCAAGCCTAAAATCGTGAAAATCGAACGATCCGTTCTCGAGTTATGGGCGCACACACGGACGACATTTCTCTTTTATATATATAGATAAGGAATTTTAAAAATAACTCCTATCAAATTGATTTAGTTCTTAAAACACCAGACAATGAAATATGAAATTAAGGGCCAATTTAAGATAAGATAAGCAGTCAGTTAGTATTTAATCCTCAGATAGAGCAAAAATCTATTTTCAATGGGCAAATATAACTTATTCCTAGGAATAGTAAAAGTAGATTTATCTGCTCATTGAGAATTCAGATAAATTTATTCATAAAAAATAAAAATAAATCGGGTGGCACAACGGCTCATGAAGAACCAGGGCCTAGTGACTAACAACTCGCAACCATTCCTGTGTGCGCGTGTCGACATGAATGGAAGAGACCTACAATTTTATGCTGAATCTGAACGGCTAGACGATAGACGAGAAGCACTTGTTCATGGCAAGTGATAGTCTTGGAGGGTTTGTCAATTCTTCGCAGGAGGCAGTAGCCCTGAAAAAAGTTTTTAGTTTTTAGGTGAACGAGGCTGGGTAGTGAATCCAGACCTACGGGCTACTGAAAAATAATTATATAGATCATAGGTAGTCAAATTAAACACGGCGGGCGTTGCATTTCTTTTCATAATATTTGCTTGTATTACATTTCGAATACAAAATCTTAAACAATGTACCACAGCATAGGTGGCCAATTATTTCAAAAGTTGATTCGTTAATGTATTTTCCAAAACTGTACAACACATCCTTGTATCTGCAAAAATAACCCCTTGAATTAGCTATTAACATAAACTAAAGGAGCTTTTACCAATTTCTTCGATGAAAACGTGAATTTATATGTCGTCAATTATTTGCAATAAATAAGCATTATAAAGTATTACACTTGATCTAAGCCGACATATATTTGATTACAGCGACTTTAGAGTAACAAAAAAAAACAATTTATTTATTGTATATGGCTCAATGCCAAGTTTATTGACAACTTCACTAAATAAAAACTTTAAAAATGTTTTGATACATTCAATTTGATTTTTCGGAGACGAGACAGAGATGAGGCCGAGACGAGACTTTATAACATGAGGCTATACTATATTATACTAAAATATTTCGATTTTAACAAGAACGAGGCGGGATTTACAAAAGTCTCGCCGAGTCTTGTCTCGTGACCAGCCATAACTTTGTGACTTAAATTTTGAATTATTATTACCATTCATTTAAAATGAAAAAGTTTTAAGTTATACATAATTGAGTCTTTTTAGTTAACGGCAAGTTTTACATAAGGTCAGACTTTTAAAAAAAATATTATTAAAAGAAATACATCGACTAGTGGTTAATTTGAATACCTTTATTGAAGCAGTTATTCTAAAATATTATAAAAATTAAATCATATAGATTTTGTAGGGAATTAATATCACAATCTTAATAACCAGTATATAATACATACATATATTGGGGCATATTCATAGTCGCAGATAGACTCAGGTTTAACTAAACTACATTTTAAGACAATTTTGGCTCAATGATTACAGACCGATTTAATTACCAATTGTTGGTTTAAGGTCAGACTTTTAAAAAAAATATTATTAAAAGAAGTACATCGACTAGTGGTTAATTTGAATACCTTTATTGTAGCAGTTATTCTAAAATATTATAAAAATTAAATCATACAGATTTTGTAGGGAATTAATATCACAATCTGAATAACCAGTATATAATACATACATATATTGGGGCATATTCATAGTCGCAGATAGACTCAGGTTTAACTAAACTACATTTTAAGACAATTTTGGCTCAATGTTTACAGACCGATTTAATTACCAATTGTTGGTTTTATATTTTTATAAGATAATTAACTTGGTATACTTCACAAATACCTTCAAATATTTTGAAATGATAAACTTAAAAAAATAGAATCAACGTCCGAAAATTCAACCAAGCTATGTTTAACTTAGACCCAGGTCTAAAATGACTATGAATATGCCCCATTGTTTTTAATTTTGCTTTTGAATGTATGAATGACATAACAAAAGCGTTATTTTTACAAACAAAAAATTAAGTAGCATGCTTAGTGCCATTCAAAATTTGCCAAAACAGCTGCAATAATTGTCGATTTTATTTTATTTTATTCATTTTAAAATGAAATGGTTTATTTTGTTTAGAGCTGAAGCCTTTAAAAAAATATTTACGTTACCATTACCAATACATATTTTGAGTAATATACAAAACTACATAGTAATATGTATTATTGAATTTTTCTAAAATTTAATATAATTTTGAAAATAATCCTCAAACATTAAGGATTATCCCCAGTTACATGGTCTTTGGTACCTCACCTTGTTTAGGCAGAAGTGTAATATAAAAAATGAGTTTTAAATAGAATACAAAAATATTTAGAAACAATGGCATTACCTATAAATCAAAGTTCTATATCAGTTCCTTAATAGTCAATTTATTTCTATTAACACTTTTTGTTAAATTTGTTTTTGTATTCATCATTCAATTAAACAATGTTTGTCTAATTTATGATTAACTAGCGGCCCGGTACGTGCTTCGCTACGTATAAAGTGAAATAATAAAAAAAATTAATTGGAACATCAAATTCATTTATTCAAACAAAAAAATATTTTATTAATTGCTAGCTATTTTAAAACTTAATCCAAAACATTTGGATAAACAATATTTTTTGTTTTACCATTTTGAGAATGAATAAACAAACGGCTGGGGGTACCAACTCTGGAACTGGCAACATAAAGTTGGCCATGTGAAAAACATGATTCCTCCCTGTTGATAGACATCGCAAATGATAAACGCAGAGGATATTGTAATCGTTTGAATTCAAATGGCATATCAGTTGGAATCATAGGGATACGCGGTATCAAACAAACTTCTCCTTTTGATTTACCAGTTAAGATCGTAGCTTCAATCAAATTTGGCAATAGATTTTTCACTGCCAATCTGGTGCCATTACACAGTTTTGGCGGATTAATATTTCGGAATAACATAATCAAAGAACTAACTTTCAGATTCAAGCTATGCGGTGGCATACCATTTATTTCATCAGTACAGGTATCTATTTCGTGCATTACGTTCACGCTGCGATGCATTAGCTTGTGCGCGTACATCTGCAGTCCGTGATTGTCTTAGTAGTGCCACATAACTTGCATTACGTGTCCGCCGACCTATATTTGTTCGTCTGGCTCGTGGCATTTTTGTTTTATATAAAAAAGAATGAATCAAATTAAAGACAAATTGCTACATTAATAGTGGCGTATAAGTATAATTCACTTCAGCAGTTGAAAACTTACCGTTTGTGTAAATGCGTTTGGCAATTTAATTCAAAAAAAGCCTGGTAAACTGTCAACAATAAAAAGTTTCAATTTCACGGCACATTCCCATTTTAAGAAAATTTCAATTTGACAGCGAAATCCTTACTTTAAGAAAATATAAACACAAAGCAATTATTATCGCTGATAATTTGCTTTAATCGAATAACCGCTCGACCAATTTAGTGCAAACTTCACATACACCATCTACTAAATAATCCAAACAAATCCTGAACATTTGGTTTGAATAAGTGAGCCCATTCTTGAGTTATAAAATTACAACGAAAAGTGGCATTGATTTTTATATATATAGATTAGCAATGATTACCTATAGAAATTATAGACGTGTTTTTTGAAAGAGTGACTAGCAACTCAGTAAAAGTTTTCCACAGAAAACACAAACAAAATTCTCTATATTAATTTGTTTTGTTATTGTTTTGCGTGTGAATATTTTGCTGAGTTGCTAGTCACTCTCTCAAAAAACACGGCTGATGTTAAACTTTATAATAATTGCAATTAGCTACAGATAATAAAACAAAGGGCGAGTTCGTAATCGCAGTAATCTGCGACAGATCGGCCGCATGTCTGCTTAGCTTCTGCGTATCGATTTTATTTTTCTTCAGCCCACAGAAAGTAAGCAGACGGCAGTTTTTGAAAAAAATTATATTCGTAAACACCACAACGCAGAAAATTATTTGTATAAAATCGCGATTATTAAAACAAAAAAAAAAATTTCTTTTGAAATTAAATTTTCGCGCGGTCCCTAAAAGGTGGCTTTAGGGCTTTTGGGTGAAATTTGAAGAAAAAAAATATGCTATGATAGACAAATATCTTGATGATATATGTATGTATGTACTTCGAAGCCATTTCATATACAGGGTGGGCCAAATACAAGTTTCTTTTTAAAAATGGAATAAAATTGTTGTTGGCATAACATCGGTCCTTTACGGTTCCCAACAAAAAAAAAAAGTTCAAAGGGGTCAAATCGCAGCTCCGAGGCGGACAATTGACATCGCAAAGACGGTTGATAACACGATTTTGAATTTTGGTGCGATCGATTGTGGTATGGGCTGTGTGGCTTGGCACACCATCCTGCATGAACCATAGGTTGTCCATATCCATGTATTTAATTTTAGTAAAAAAAAAGTTGGATAACATGGCTCTGTAACGACCACTGTTGACCAAAACGGTGTTCCCAGCCTCATTTTCAAAGAAAAATGGTCCACTGATGACCCACCCTCTACCTATGTTTATGTTTTCCAGTTTTAATTTCAATTTTTTTTTCTGCACAAACTGCCCGACGCCGACTTGATTTCTGCGTACTTTTGATGTTTACGAACGTAATTTTTTTTGTAGGCCTACTGAAGTCAGATTTCAATTTTTGTTTACGAACACAAACTTTGCAGATCGAAGTTAGTCAGACGATTACGAAATCGCCCAAACCCTACAAATTAATTTGTATATTGATTTTTTAACTTTGTGTACCTATAAATCTTGAAAGCATATAAGCTTTAAAGCAGCGTCCACATTATGTTGCTTTGTGTATCATATAGTGCTTATCGACAATGTTTAGTTGATGTGGACGTGTAGAGCAACAGAGCCGATCAACTTTTCTTGAGCCGAACGTAACCCGACTCAAATGGATAAAAATCAACAAAATTTATCAACACAGCTGGCATTTGTATTGCGCATGCACTGTCTGCGCCCAATGATGTATTTTATTTTGTATTTTGATTTGTGTAATTAGATACTGTTTTGTTTTCGTTTGCCAATTGCGATCCTATTTTTATTGTTATTTAAAATGAAATGGACGTGAAAAATTGAGTATTCAAAAGTGTGTTTCCATGGACACATGACAGTATACAATTGAACACGTACATACTACCTTGTTGATCGACAATATAAATTAACAAAGTTGATCGGCATGACGCTGCTTAAAGTTTAAGTCTGGGATGTCTCGAAAACCTTGTAGTCGAACAAGATAATCAAAGGCATTAACAAAAGGACTGCCTTCCGTGGCAGCAAAAATTTCTATTTGTTAATATTACTAGAAGTTAGCTTCGTGAATTTATAAAAAGAATGTTAACAAAAATTACGTATACGCCATAGTGTACTATTATTTTTACTTTGCTCTATAGGGAAGGTCCTATTTTCATAAAAACTAATATTACGATGATGGAGAAGGCTAAGAAGTTATTTTTGACTTGGTATCCGTCGCGTCGCCGCGACGCCGTCGTCCGATTGTTTGTCTGAACTTCTGTGCATTCTGATCTTCATCGTGATGGGGCCTAAGCTGTTATTCGGATTTGCTTGAAATTTTATGTGAAGCATTTTTATGTGCTTCCCTAGAGAACAAAAATCATACTTTTATTTTTGCTCTTCTAGAATGATTTTAGTTTTATCAAGTTTTCTCAAACAAGTTTGATTAAACTTGGGGGATGTAATTTCCAAAGCAGTTAAAATAAACTGTATACCAAGGTTTTGCCAAAAAATAGAAAACGGGTGTTTCGTCATGACATCACGTTTGTTTTCCCGTGCGTCCTTGTACGTCCACTGTGCGTGGTATTTGCTATATGCCATCTATGTTATTCCTTGCAAGGAGAAATTCAAATGTTTGTTCTATCTCATCTAGAAAGAAGGAGAAATCTCAATGAGCTCACTGAATACATACCGATTTAAATTACAAATTGTTGGTTTTATATTTGTATAAGATAATTAACTTGGTATAGTACACAAATAGCTTCAAATATTTTGAAATGATAAACTTTAAAAAAATAGAATCAACCTCCGAAAATTCAGCTTAACCTATGTTTAACTTAGACACAGCTCTAAAATGACTACGAATACGCCCCATTGTATTTAAACTGCATTTAAGGTTCTGCCAAACAGAATCACGAAAAGGGTTTTGACATTTATCCAGAAAATTGTCTGTTTTTTTGGTTATTCCAATATATCTAAAAAACCAACACCAATATTCTTATATTTTCTTAATCGTTTACTTACTTAATATTGTATATTCCATACAAAAGTTTGCAAACAAAAAGTTTGTGTATAAAAAAAAACTAACGTACGAATTGTGTTAGGAAATTCAATTTTGTTTTTACTTTATGTGAGGAAGCTAATGCTAATTAGTCAGTATTTTACTTTTTAAGTAAATGAATTATTTTTTTAAGGCTTTTCTCAACTTATCTGACTAAAGAATTGCAATATTTTGCTAAGTTAAGCAAAAGCATAACTTTTTAATCCTGTAAATCTTGTTTCAATATTTAAAACATCAGCTTCAGGCACACACATCTGAGAAAATGAAAGTCACAAATTCTTCACCAGGAGAGAAGCTACTCTTAACTTATTTACTTTTGTGCCACAAAGTATTAATCTAAGGCCACTTTCCCTCCCAAAATGTAATTGAATGTCAACATTCTCACATGTTTCCATTCATTTTCAAAGAAGTAAGTAGAACAAAATTATTAAGCAAATAACTGTGTAGGTACATAGACTATGCAAATACTAAACGCTGAACCCCTAAGAAAAATAATTTGCTTTTTCTTTCTAGAGAAGAAAAAATTCTCCTAGATTTTATTCTTTAACTTTCATTCATCAAAAAGAATTGTATCGCTAGCTCGTAAGTGTCCTTAAAAAGAAAAAAAAAATCTTTTCTTGAAAATTTACTTTCTAACGAAAGTTTATGTTTCTTCTTAACTTTTCCACAAATCCATCCAAGAATTCATTCGCACTGAAAAAGAGTATTTTTGTCGCCTTGGAGAAAAGTCGGTCTTTTGACTTAACGCCACGATAAGTGTTGAACTAATGACAGTGGGATAGAATGTTATAATAAATTGGAAATAATTCAAAGTATGCAAAAGGAAAAGTTAAATGTTGAATAAATTCTCAGGTAATTTCTATTTTTTTTTTTTTATAGAATGTATGTTTCATTTGAAATAATTATTATGAAGAAGTAAGACACATAAAATATTTTATTCACTTTATCTATTTTGTTTCTTCTTTAATAATAAAATAAAGTCTGTTCCATAGTAGGAAGCACTGGTAGATGTTTAATGTAAACCATTTGTTTAAGTCCAAAAAAATAACTACATCTTATCTGTGGGTACCTATATTTAAAATAAAATAAACCAATATGTTTTCTGGTTCTCCTTTTTAAAGGTTTATTTTGCACTCTCAATAAAACCTTAATCAATCAGGTTTTGTAATAATTATACGCTATAAATCATGGAGTGACCATCTATAAGATGGCTGACTATGGGCGAAACTCTTTCGATTATTCATGTAAGGTAAACAGAATTTGAGAGAACTGTTGTAGTTGGTCATTGAGGAATTTTAAAATTGAGTCCCACAAAAAGGACAAACGAAATTGACATTGATTTATGAGTTAAGTTATCGTTAATATAGAATGCTGGCGTCAATGAGTCTAAAATTTTCCGCTGATACCGTAAATTATATAAAAGAAAAACACAACACAATTAATATGAAACGCTTAAATAAATTAATTTTAACTATAAGAAATACATCGACCATATTTAAGAATTAAAGAGAAAAATAAAGAAACAAAAACCCAAACACACAAACACTATTTCGAATTTAAAATGGTGGCCAATTTATAACACTCAAATTGAATGTTTATCAAAATAAAAATCTTATATAAAAATTACTCGTAGCACATTGAATTAAAACAATATTTCTGAAACAAAAATTGCAAGTAGCGTACCAAAAATTAAATATTGTATGTATGTATGTATAATAGATGTAATGTAATAAATGTTTATTGATACAATTGTTTTATATCAATTTTAATCTTGATTTGTAAATAAAAATATTATTTTATTTAGGAGCTCAAAAAATAAAATACTAGAATTTTATGTATACCTATTTAAAAAAAAGCTGTTACTTAGTTATACTAACTATATATGATGATATTTTCGGAATAAATTGAAATTGTTATTGGTTTACATATTAATTTAACAAAAAAACTGTTTGATTTTGATTGAAGACGGAAAAGTCAATATCCTATCGAAAGATTCTCTCATTTTATTAAATGACAGGCATCCATTTGTTTATGTAATGTTTTTGAAAAAGGTAACGAAGTTTGTATACGTTTATCTAAAAACACCAAGTTAGGTAGTAACAAAGTTCTGAAAACAAAAGTTTTGGACGAGTTCTGGATGACAAAGTTCTGAAAAAATAAAGTTTTGAAACATAAAAGTTCTGAAAATAAGGGAAGCTATATTTTTGTTTGGCTTTTAATCATAACAAGTATATTAAAAGCACAGGGGTTGTGGATATATGTGTGTAAAATAACAGACACCAAGGGAAATCTCGGGTAATGATTCCTATTTGTCAATAATAAATGTATACAAATGAAATAATGGATGTTTTTGAAAACTGAGTTTGAGAACTTTAAATAATAATACAAAACATAAATATTGTTGGAATGAATTTTGTATTATTATAATCTGGTAGATAATTTCATGGCAGTTAATTTTTAAACATGATTTCCATATGTCCGCCGCGGCTACGAGTTACATAGTCCATTCGATCAGGACCACAATAAATTGATGGTTAAGCGCGCTGTATGGCAAGTTGTGCCATCTTGTTTGAACCTTAATGTTGTGGATGTTTAGCTGATTAATTTTTGGAAACAAAAAACCAGTCAGCATCCCTCGATAGCGCTCGCCATTCACCGTAACGGCAGGTCCTTCCTCATTTCGAAATAAATAAGGACCGATGATGCCGCCCTCGTGTAAGCCGCATCAAAAACTGTCAATTTTAATTGATGTTATGGTGATTCGATAATGGCTTGAGGATTATCTTCGCTCCATATACGCAATTTTGCCTGGCTATTTCACTAGAGCATTGTTTATGGAAATAACGGTAAAATAACGAAAGACATGAAACATTTCGACGGTGCTCAAGAGATGAGAATGTTTCCGTTATAGTTCTTTCATCTATCATTTTAAGAGCTCTCTTTTCAATTCTATCCAATAAACTCAAGTGGGTTATTGGAGCACCTACCCAAATGTGAGAGATATACTCAAGTTTTGGACGAATAAAGGCTTTGTAGATCACAGCCAGATCAGAAGGGGAGACAAATTTCTTGCATCGACGGAGAAAACCTAAACACTTAGCAGCATTTTTGGCGATGGCGAATATGTGGTCGTTCCATAAAAGGTGGTCTGTGACACACATACCGAGGACTGAAAGCTTTTCGGTTTCCTCAATGCAAGTGCCACTCATGGATAGTGGCATGGGGGGTGGGTTTCGTTTTAACGACAGTAGACAGCATTGAGTTTTTGAAGCATTAAATTCTGCACGATTTTTTATTCCCCATCGGACAATGCTGTCGAGATCAGAATTTAATGAGCTTATCATACGCTGCCGTTCAAGTTCCTCATCCGAAGGACATGGATGTGAATCTAAGAATGAATATGAAAAGCTGAGGGTACTGTCGTCAGCGAAACAATTTAATGGATTAGAAGTTTCAGATAAAAGATCGTTTATGAATATAAGGAAGAGAGTCGGAGACAGAACGGAGCCCTGGGGCTCACCAGCATTTATTTTGTGAATTTCAGACTTGAAACCATCCAATACAACTTGTATTGAACGGACCGAAAGGTAATTTCTAATCCAACGAAGAAGAGATTTATCGATACCAAATGCACGCATTTTCGATAAGAGAGCTTGATGCCAAACTCTATCAAATGCTTTAGAAATATCAAGCGCAATAATCTTACTTTCTCCAAAACGATGTAAAGATTTGTGCCACTGTTCGGTGAGGTATACCATCAGATCCCCAGTGGACCTATTGCTACGAAAGCCGTACTGCCGGTCATTAAGAAGCTTTCGTTCTTCGAGATATTTCTGGAGCTGGAAGTTAATCAGCGTTTCCATGACCTTAGAAAGAAGGGACGTAAGCGCAATTGGTCGATTGTTAGAGGGGGAAGAAGACACGCCTTTTTTTGGGACAGGCTGGACAAAAGCTGTTTTCCATCCACTCGGAAAGAGACCAGTAGAGTAGGACAGATGGAAAAGCTAACGCAGTGGTTTTGCCAGCGTTGAAGAACACCTCTTGCAGCTAAAAAAAAACACCCGTTAGATACAAATTAATAATTATTATTTCTTCTTCGTGACCTTTTTAGATTTTTATACCAAAATCATTTGCCTACATTAAACTTATGTAAAGTTATTTTGAAACACAATAAATGTCTATTATTCTTTTTTGAAAAATTGCTTACTCTATACATTTCAAAACCCTCAATCACTTTTCATTTGTTACCGAATAGGGTATAACAGACTAACTGAAGAGCCCATTGTTATAACTGGGCGAAACACATTTATTTCTGGAGTTGAGGTCACTTGTACTTTTTAATTGAATTTTAATTTTAATAAAATGTTAGGCAATAGGACGTTTAAAATTCGGAAAATACAATTTTTAATCTAGAATCATACTAAAAATGATTAAACATCGTACTAAATCGCCTAAAATTTTGCGATATTAAGTTTGGGTTTAAGGCTTAAGTTTTTTTTTTGTGAAAAATAAAGACAGTTGTTGACAGAAAACGAATTATTACATTCCCATTTTTCTAATTTTGCCGATTGGCTATGTCTGCATGATTTTGTGAGAGCACAAAGAGAACACACGCTTGCGGAGTTTGACGCCTTGACTAGAGAATTTTTATGTAATTGCTTGTTCCAAAAATGTTTTGTATCTATAATTGCCTTCTGGCTGCAATATTTTGAAAGATAAGCCGTAACATTTTTAAGACCCAGCCAAGGTGGTAAGAAACAATTAAATATTTACACAAACCTTGACACTTCGTTTTTCTCCAAATAGGTTTTTTTCAATAATCTTTTTAATCTTTAGCCAGTCTTAAGAGTTAAGCCCCAAACTCTCTGGAATAAGGTAAGATCTTAAAAAATTGTTTAACGCCGAGCACGTTTTTTGTCCAACTTCTGTTAGGTCTTAGTCCCAAGCTGGTATTCTTGCGTCCCAATTTCCTGGGAGTTGTTTGGGTATAATATTGTCCTTGTATTTGCAATTTCCTGGGCGTTGTTTGGGTATAATTGTTCTGTATCAAAAATGTCCATTATTCGTAGCCCCGAAATTGTTTTTTGTTCAATTCATTCAGGTCTTAGCCACAACCAAATTCATTTGAGGCTTAACAAAAATTACGTACATGTAAATTGTTCAACCCCAAACTTTTTATTTTGTCCGATTACGATAAAATTTCACAGCTTATATTTAAGACGAACATAAGGCTCTACACGTTGTAATGTATTGCTTTCTTTATTCTAATTCATTTTAGGAATCGGCTGTGGTCGGAGCTTAAGCCCGTATAGCCCCCTCCCCTTAATCCGCCACTGACCTCTATTGATTTTTGTCTGCAATTGTATTAATTTCACGATTGCCGCACACCGATCATCAGATTCCTTTAGTGGTGCTTATAGTCTATAAATCGATTTTAATTTTATAACGCTACCTTTGAGGCCGATGCACTACATATTGCACCACCGAAGTCACCTGATCATACTCATCCAATGTAGTGTTTTGTTTATAAATTTCATTTGAAAGAACTATAGCACTCAAGTTGGTTGTTGTTCTTTCGGGGTCTGGGAGAGAAAAATAGAAGCCGAATGAACAACAACCATTTTGTTTGCTTTCAAAATTTTTCAAGGATTCAAACCTTCAAAGCTTAGAGCTGAAACAGCTTTTCTTTTTCTTATTTACGAATTACCTAAAATCAGTAAGTGACAAAAACTCTACCTTTAATTCTGAAAATATAATTTTTTTATATAACGTTGTCTCTAAAAACGAAAGTTTGAAATTTGTTTGCGAATCACACAGCACTTGTATATGCTCAATATTTTTTGAAAACTAATACAGGGACAACCCACCAACGCATTTCAACTATAAAATTTCATCAGATTTATGTTTTTACCAAAGGCATTGGTATAAGGTATACTTCCCAAATAACAATTTAACCTCTGTAAGGGTCTATCGAAGCCATTTCTTAATCAACAAATTTGTCTCCATAAGGCATTAAAGAAACAAATTTGGCCCACATTGAGAAGCTCGAAAGACTTTTAAGCAATCAGTTACAGGTTTGTTGGAAGAACTCAATTTATTTCGCTAAGGCCTTATACAACAAAACTACACTCAAACATTGCAAATGTAGTAGTGTAGTTTTGTTCAAGTGTTTCGATAGGCACATCTAAAAACCCTTATAAAAGGCTTGTCGAGGACTAGGAGAAGCCTTTTCGAAGCACAATGCAAAACAAAATAAAAATAAATTCTTTATTTTTATTTCTACATTTTCTCTTGCAAGTAATGATTTTCTTCTGGAACTTAATGCACAATAATTATTTATATCTGAAAAAAAAAAACACATTACTTACTTGATGGATTTTGCGAGATTTTGTGTCGGGCATCTTACGTATTGAGCTAGCCTGGCATATGAAAAATGAGTGCCAAATTGGAACCACTTTAAACCGAAATAATAGCTTCCTTAAAACTTTCGATGAATTGAACTAATTTAAAAAAGTACAGGTGACCATTTGTCTGTTGCTTTCAAGGGAGTTTTTTACTTAATGTTATTTTTTTTTTCATTTTTAATGTTTCCATGATTACGCATCAGAAAAAATATGGAAGTGGTCACACAAACATACATTTTGTGAGACAACAATTTAAATAAATGTAAGTTCCTTTTTCATTGAAATCGATTGTTTTTAAGAACGAAAGGCTTTGATTTGAGAAAAAATATAAAAACTCTTTTATACTCCATTAATTATGTACTTTTCATTTGGTACACAAACCATTTACTGACAATTTTAATTTGTATCTTTTTTAAAAACACTAATTTTCCAAAATAAAAAACATAAACCATAACGACCATCATTCAGTTTTTTCAACTGAAATTAACTATGTAGTATAGATATTAAAAAACGTTTAAAATGTAATTAAAAAACTACTGAGAAATGAAAGCTTCATACTAAGATAATTTTTGAAAACATTCGAATTTCTTAACGTGACAATATTTTTTAACGTTGAAACAGGAACTATACTATGGTCACCTCGTTTGTGAATAATTCAGCCAGCAGTAGCTTTTTTCGCATAAATACTACTTTCAATGCGAAGTACCAGCTTTTAATGCTTTCATGTTGAGTGTGCAACACTTCGCTAGGACCAAATAATCGGAATTATTACTTCCCGCGCATGCGCCTGAGAGGATGATTAAAATTATGTTTGCATAACTACCTCTTCACAGGTCTTATAGAATCAAATTATCGAAATAAATGCTTCTCGCGCATGCGTCTCACAGAGTTCACACAATTATTATGCTTGTGTCGTGCTTGTGTTCGATGGGTTATAGAACCAAAATTGGATGTCATGTTTAATCAGAGTTACCACTGCGATCAAATTTAATCTCCAGCCAAACAATTGGTGGTAGCGCCTTTAAGTTGTTGTTGTTGTTCAAAAATTCAAGGAAATCATTTTTGTTGGTGGGATCCGGGGTATTATTTTTTTTTATAGAAATTAAAAAAAAAAGACAAACAACAAATATGAATAAAGTTTATCTATTTTTTAAATGATTAAATAATTTTTATTTGTACTACTATTCTGAATATAAATTACATAATTATAGTTCCATGTAAAAAACATAAATATATTTTTTTTCTTTTTTTTTTTCTTCAAGTGAATTTAAATAAATTGTTTTCTTTTTCCATATTTATATCATATATATACTCAATGAATCGGTTTAATTTAAATTTTTAAAATGATACAAATTTACCTATTTTTATTTTCATAAATAATTTCACCTGTGTGACCCCCTCTCGGCAGCAGAAACATACATGCGCCGAACAGAACACAAGATAATGCTTGTATTGGAATTTTCCTCAGGGGGCTTACAGAAACAAAATAAATTGACATAATTCCACTAACATTTATGCTTCCATTAGACTTTTGTACACATAATAGCTTGTTTCAGGCCTTTGTAAGCAGGCCCTTACAGAGCTCTTGGCAATGCTTCCTAATGGAAGCTTTTTCTTTGCTTTTATTTCGCATGCCTCTCAAAACTAATTTCTGGGAAGCCTTACGAAAACTATAACCAAATTGTAAATATTCAGGCTTGCAGAAAATTAAAGATTCTGCTTGTAATAGGTTTGTAGGAAGCTGTTTTCAAACATATAGCTTCGGAAATTTGCAACTTCGATGTCCAAACTGAATACAAGCCTTGTAGAAATAATAACTTATAGAAATTCAAAAAATGAACCTTATAGAGGAAAAATTGTTAGTTGGGTTACATTTAAAATTATTCATACTGGTTTGAACTTTTTAAATAATAAAACTAGAGTACCTACATACGATCGCTTTTCTAAGCTGCCACACTATGCTGAATTCCAAAACATCAAACATGGATATGGATATAATAATAACTTTTATTTTTATATCAAAAAGAAAACATAAACATAGATACTTAATTACCTTAGGGTGTAATAATCACTTCTCAAATGATTATTATCAAATGATTTAAGAACAAAGAGTACCTACTCATGTGGCATCATTAGACAGATTTATAACCTGTCTGTTTATAGTTTTAAGTCCTAAGGTAACAAAACCCCAGCCATAAATATAAGTCCCACATGATTTTCCCACCAATTCAATAATGGAATTTTCCTCTAGCTCCTTCACCTCTATGAATGAGGCTATAAAACAGTTTCTAGTATAGCTGTTCATTATTCCTTAACCTTTTGGTAAATTTAAACAGGTAAAACAAAAGGAGGTATGTTGTTGAAACCTTTCCCCACTTTCCTTTAAATTTTTTAACATTGATTTAGGTACTCCCCAAAACAATCTCAAGATTCCTTTGCCTCTATTAATTTATAATTTGTTTTACATAAATCAATTTCAAATCTACCTTTTAAAAACAATTACTTGGTCTTTTTGATTGAAGGGCTTTACAAAATTCATGTAAAATTTATATGAAATATGTACATCAACTTGATCTGTAAAAAAAAAAAAAGTTTTATCATGCATATGAGGTGGTTCTTTTATCTGGAACTTGTTTATAATTTACTCTGAAGCCTTTATGACAACTTTTGCATTCAACATGAGTGGGTGTCACTCGCAAGTTATTAAAAATATTGATTTTCAATAACACTTTTTAAGTTCGTATATTGTTTAGTGGGAGCTGCATTTTTCTTAAATCAGAAAAAAAAAACTCTTGATCCTGAAAAACACTTTAAACTGAAATAGTTCTTGCATAAGGAATTATTTCCCGTAAGAACTATTGCGACCATGTAATTTATAGAGACATTTGGCCCGTTATCTATGGCAGAACACGAAATCGTGTAATTAAAGTAACCGCCAGGCATTAAAATATAGAAAGGATTGTAATAACCATAGGAACGTTAAGGGCCAGTTTGCTCACAGCTGATTATCTTTAATCCATGATTAGTGGAGCTGGGAAATCGTCAAATATGTTTGTTGATTA
Organism: Melangyna quadrimaculata; assembly: GCA_949320155.1. Taxonomy (NCBI): domain Eukaryota; kingdom Metazoa; phylum Arthropoda; class Insecta; order Diptera; family Syrphidae; genus Melangyna; species Melangyna quadrimaculata. Next base: position 5,480,845 of record OX439484.1, on the reverse strand, counting down.
AATTTTGTTTAAAAAATTCAAAGTATGAGTTGCTAATCATCGATTTCACTAATCAGCCAAGTTTGGTTGATTAGCGTTAGTTAATTAAAGCCTATGAAAGTCACATACTAAATTTAACCCACTGTGAACAAACTGGCCCTAAGACTTATAGGAGGGACGAAGTTTTATCCAAATGAAAACAACATTTGTTTGAGATGTTATGGTTTCCCCATCAAAGAAAGCATTTTGAAATCTTTGATTTGATTTGAGTTGGTATGTTGTGGTGTTTATTCAATAGATTGAAACCTACGCCAACAAATTTTGAGACCTCCTTTGTTTGACAAAGTTCTTTTGAAAGTAAATTTCCCATTAAACAATCGTAAAAGAGGTTTCACTGACTTTCAAAGGAGAATGTATGTTTACCTTTATCGGTTTAGGTTTGAGGTATAGAGAACACACATAAATACAAACATAACCACAATATAATTTCGAATAGTCTCTATATATTCCATGTGGTGGGGATGGATGGGATTTGAAAGTCAATATTTTTGCGTCCATTCGGCGGGGCGCGGCGCTGCAAGGGTAGTGGTAGTTGGGATCTGGATCTAGGGATTGTTACATAACATAGCTTTTTACGAATTCAGATGCAATGACCCGTTGTAATGGCAAATAGCGTATGAAGGAGTAAATAGCATTATAGCAATCGAAGGAGTCATTTGTAATTTAAAGCATTAATTGAAGGAAAATTAATCGCACCAAGATGGCCTTCTAGGAGTTTCAGCCTATGCACAGAAACGACACCATACCCAAGTGAGTTGGTGGTAAGAACGTGAAGCGTCCGATCATCAACAAAACGCGAAGAGTGCAAATGTTAATCTATATATTAATACGCTTAACAAATCCTAAGCTAAACCTAACGGTACACTTTTCTCTGTAAGTACTCAACGGAACTACATAAATTATATAACGTTGGAAAGGTTTTGCCCCACAGATGTGCAGAAAGCAAAAATTATGTATGTATGTAGCTGTTTAAGTATTAAATGGTTATTTGAATTTTTCCAGATAAATGATTTTTATCATTTTAGGGGTTGAGCTAAGAAGTCTGAAATATCGGGAGATGATGACCATTATTGATTTTGATTTTTCGGTGGAAAGTTCGGAATCCATATCTTACCATCAAGCACAGAAAGTTACATTTTTATAGATAGATAGATTATTTATTGTAGCTGAATTATTATACATATTATTTTCATTAAACCTATATTGCACAATTTACAGAGATCTGGTATAAAGCTACCTTACTACTGAAAAAATTATAACAATATTTTTTTAAATATCACAGGCCTTAACAAATAATAAATAAATAAAAGCTACAGAAAAAACCTTCTTTCAAAGATGAGACGGAGAGAAGGGGAGGGATTAACTGAAAATACCTCGATCAAATCAGTTACTTTTTACCAAATTGTTTTTATAATAAATAATATTTGATAATACAACTATTTATAACACAGAAACAAATTGTGTGTAACACAAATTAAATAAATAAATAAATAAATAAATAATTAAGTAAATAATAAAAAATAAATAAATAAATAGATAAATAAATAAATAAATAAATAAATAAATAAAAAATAATTAAATAAACAATCAAGTACTGAATAAACATAACTATGTAAATAAATGAACAGACAATTTTTTTTTTTTTTTTATACAGTAATAATTAAATAAATTAATATATAAATAAATAAATCACAGAAGAGAATAAATAAATTAATAGATATGTAAATTTCGATAAATAAATAAATAAAAAGATACATAATAGATCCATAAAAATATATTTCCATGTTCATAAAGCAAGATTTGAGATGAGGTAGTTATCAGACGAACTACATGATGTATTGTATCTATTACAAAGATTTAATATTCTACTAGAAATTCTTTCAACGTTCGTTAGTCCATGTAGTTCTTCCGTGGAATAATACATAAATGTTGAAGTATATAGTAGACTAAGCTTTAAAATCAAAAAAATAAATATTTTGTATGTACGATGTACATGCATACATACCTACATACTAAGTTTGACAGTATTTGAAAAAAAAATGAGTTTGTGTGAAATTATCGTATAATTATTCCTTCTTCGTGACCTTTCTGTAAAAAATGTTTAAATTCTAAGTAGGCTTTAGGTCTTTTTTGCATTAAAAATTATAATCAGACGACGTTTCAAACGTGGTTACGTTTTTCTTCAGGTCTCTAAAAAAGTTTGTAAATAATTTATATCTACATATTTGGAAATCATACAATACTTACGACTTTTATTCTTATAAAAATTCTTAATCCAAGGTTTATCCTCTATTAATTATCTTTAGGTTTTTGTTTTGGTTTATCAATTATTATTCTTTCAATTGCTATTAACTTAAATTAAGGGTAATGTTGCTTGAGTACTTTTAAAAAGGTAAAAAATGAGTTGAATTAGGTATATTCGTCCATTTTGAACTTACTAAGCGGGAGCTTTTTTCATATTTTTTTAAATCTATACAGTTGGGTACTTATTTAATTATAAAATTAAAAAAAAAATACGTTTACGCCAGGGTGTACGTAATTTCGAATTTTAATTTTCATAATTAAATTATGAAAATTAAAATTCGAAATTACGTACACCAAAACAAAATTTGGTTTTACTAAGAAAATAAAGTAGTGCAATATGTGCTTTGTAGATGAATTAAGTTTTATTATTGAATAGTTAATGAACAAAATATTTAAAAAATAAGTAACTTACTTACTTTTGATGGCGCTCACAGCCCAGGATGGGCTTCGGCCTCAACTAACAAGCCCCTCCAGCCAGCCCTGTCCCTAGCTAGCCGCTTTCAGTTGCGCACACCGAGTGCTTTGATGTCATCACTCACTTGATTGCGCCACCTGTTACGGGTTCTTCCTCTGCTGCGTACCCCATCGGGGTTGGATTCGAAGACTCGTCGGGCAGGTGCGTTGCTGTCCATACGCTCCACGTGCCCCAGCCATCTCAGCCGCTGTATTTTCAGCTTTTTGACCAGGTCAACGTCGCTGTATAGCCCGTATAGCTCGTCGTTGAATCTTCTCCTCCATACTCCTTCGATACACACCGGACCGAAAATCACACGAAGAAATAACAAAAATAAGTAACAACATTATTTTTTTTTTTGTTTTTGAGTTCAAGACAAAATTTTAACGAATGGTAAAGGAATGTATACATTATTAAATTAATATTCATGTATGTTCATATAACAAATAAATTAGCTTAAAGTCTAATTGGTTTGGCATTATGCCGTCTACCAGTAATGGGTCTTATATAAAAGCAGTAAAAAGATAATCTATGACGTTTCCATGAATTTGGTGTTTTTCTCGCTGGTTGAATATTCGGCCAATGGCGATACTAGTTAAAATAATTTCTTTTATATGAAGGTTATTTTTTGTAATATAAATTCTACTACTGAAATAAATAAGCCAATTTACATACAATTATTTAAGTAAATCATCCAAGCAAAAGACTAAGCATTATTTATAATTTGACTTTTTGAAATACTTGAGATGAAACAAAAGGCGTTCTAAGGATTAATTTTTTTTTAGTCTTGAAACGCTTTTTTTTCATTCCAATATGACAACTTTACACGGAAATGGAGCTCTTTAAAAACCACAACACAATTTAAATGGATTCCTTAATTTTTTTAGTCAAAAATTTGTTCACGAAATTTTACTGTTGGTACCAACGCAAAACTTTACTCTCAACAACATGCCTAAAGGCAATACCTAAAGGCATTGTATATAAATATCTATAGTACTATCAAGAAACCAAAACGACGCACGGTGGCGGTGCCACTGGCCTGGGAGGGCATTTGCTCTGTAGATAATGTAGAGTTAAAAATACATAGGAAATCTCATTAAATCTCTATAGCGATAATACACCACCTATAGGCGTAGACTATGGTCCCGAAAATGGACTCATGAATAGTACTATAGGTTTAATATACAATGCTAAAGGTGTTTAAAGACGGGGAGTTTCAGGCTGATCGGTGCGACCCACACCATTAACTTCCCATTGGTGCCCTTGAAAACGTTTTTAGCTATTATAATAGAACAGCTTTGTTTTTTGAGGAAAAGCTTTTCAAATTCTAAGAATCGTACTTATCTAACTTTTTTTCCTAACTCCTCTTGATATGGATGTATTAATTATTTAAGCTAATTATTTAAAACCACACTATTGATAAAAAAAAACATAAATCATAGTTGCAATGAATATAAAAAGACAAATAAAGTGTACGATGCCAAGCTTTGATTTTGTAACGATTTTGAACGTCAGAATTTTTCAAAATAATTCATTTTTGAAAAGTCGTTTTTGGCAACATTTTAATTGTTATCTTTTTAAAGTGTATGGTTTTTAAAAATCTCAAAATTACTTAACACACAAATTATATTGATTTATATTTTTGGTAAATATTCTAAAGTTTTTAATAGTTTCTTTTTAGTTTTATTGCAATAAAAAAAACTTATTGATTTTTTTTTGAAAATTTAGCTGATTGATTTTTTTTAATTTTTTGTCAATTCTTCATTACAAAATTATGTGTAGAATAAAATTAATCCGAAGTCAGTATCTTGTTCCGTTCTCGAGATATACGAGACAAATGACAACTTAAAGTTCTTTTTTAAATTACTGTTGTAATAAAACGGTTAATTGGATTGGTTAGAAAACTTCTTCAGCACGCTCGAACGTTAAATATCTGTAAAATAAAATATTTTCGAAGTCTATATCTATATTCGTTCTCGAGATATGGTATTGTATCTTATTGTATAAATCTATACGAATAAATATATGAATATGAATACCCCGAACGTACGTTCATACACACATACAGACATTTAAAAAAAAACGACGGATTCTGATTGTAGAGACCTCCAACATGAAAATATGTCAACATTTTCAATTTGACAAATCGCATGAATTACATTAACTTCCGATGGGTAGTTACAAAATAGGGATCGCATTATAAGGATCTGGCTACAGTTACGTCAGGAAGCTGTTTTTTAATTGATGATGAATGCAGAATTTCTTAAAAAACACAGAATATAAAATATTATAAAATTTTTTTGAGTTAATTCAAAGTTAACTCACCAAATTTGGTGAATTCGTCAGCACGCTGGCAACACCGGCAGACCGGAGATATAAGGGTTGCCTTCTGACCATGTTTTAACATGAAATTTCACATAAATTAGCCTATAAATTGGGAACCAGACATCGGTTGATTTTGTGGAATATCTCGTTGGATTTAGAATACTTGAGGCCATAGGAACACGTTCATTTTTTGACCCCTCCCCCACCCTTGTAAGCAGGGGGAGCAAAATAACCTCGGCGAATAAATGTTTTTATTTGTTTGAAAATAATGGTTATAAAATGAATATTCATAAAATTTTAAGATGAGCGTCAACGTAGAATTTCATACTCTACTGCATATCCAAAGTATATTTTTATCCATGTATTAGTTTTTTGTATAATCACTTTCAAAATGGGGGGAACGGAAAGTGGGTGTGTATCAAACCACTATATATTTGTCTTCGTATAATCTTAGCATATGGCACATGACCTTAAAGTAATTTTTAATGCCCAATCTTATGCAATCAAAATATTTTCAATATAATTTTCCTAGAAAAAGTTATAAGCTTTTTAAAAAAGGATGACAAAATTTTCAGTGAAACGAGCATAACAATACCAAATTTCAATGGTATGGTGATGAAACTTGGCACACATGTCTCATTTGTCGTAAGAAATAAGAATCAAAAGAGTGCATAAAAATATCTAGGGCTATAGGGTGTTTTTGAGTGAAACAGATAAGTGTAAAACTATGCCCCGCAAACCCCTCCTAGAACTAGTACGTAGGTAAAAGTTGGTACGAATGTTTTGTTTTTTATTGTTACCAAGAATAAAAAACGATAAATCAAATATCTATTGTCAAAGGTGGTTTTTGAGGGAAAATGTTTTATCTGCTCTACTTAAAAAATACATTTATCATTCCATTAAAACGACGATAACTTTCTGGTAATAGATTGTATCGTCTTAATTGTACTTAAATTGGATTCAGCGTTAAAAAATACCTTAAAATCTTGTACCATATTGAATATTTGTACCCCGATTACATAAAAAAGCCTACAAAAACAGCCCTGGAACCAATATGGATCCTTTTGAGTCTTGGTTCTAACATGAAATAAAATATTTTTACCAACTTTCATCAACATACCAGTTTTGAGAGGGGTTTACTGGTAATAGTAATTCAATTTTTCCTTTCACTCAAAAAAAAAACACCCTTTCGACCAGATATTTTTATGGACTCTTTTGATTCTAATTTCTTACGACAAATAAGACATGTGTGCCAAGTTTTATCACCATATCATTGAAATTTGGTAATGTTATGCTCGTTTCATTGAAAATTTAGGCATTATTTTATACAAAGGTTATAACTTTTTCTAGAGAAATTATATTGAAATTATTTTGATTGCATAAAACTGGGCATTAAAAATTACCCTAAGGTCATGTGTCATATGATTAGATTATACCAAGGCAAATATATAGTGGTTTGATATACTACCACTTTCCGTTCCCCCCATTTTGAAAGTGATTATACAAAAAACTAATACATGGATACAAATATACTTCGGATATGCTGTAGAATATGAAATTCTACGTCGATACTCATCTTAAAATTTTATGAATATTCATTTTAAAACCATTATTTTCAAACAAATAAAAACCTTTATTCGCCGAGGGTATTTTGCTCCTACCGTTTACAAGGGTGGGGGAGGGATCAAATAATGAACATATTCCTAGGGCTTCTAGTATTTTAAACCCAACGAGACATACCACAAGATCAACCAATGTCTGGTTCCCGATTTATAGGCTAGTTTATGTGAAATTTCGTAATAAAACATGGTCAGAATGCAACCCTTATATTTCCGGTCTGCTAATATTATAATAAGAATTAATAACGTTTATTAATTAATTCACTTTCAATTTTTTTTACTAAAGGCTTCATCGATTTAAAGCAAATTTCTTACAACGGAGATCCTACAATATTTAAACCTTTTAAATAAAATTTTCCATCTTAACTATAATCTTTATTTTAAGTTTGATCAATATCGCACCTTAATTTTTGTATGACGTGTCGACATCTAATTATTATTCTTGGAACATGACAAACAATGTTTTTTGTAGTTTGTACATTACAAATAATATTTTTCCAACTTTCATTTTAATTTGTTACAATTTATGGCAGCTTCTTTTTACTCACAGTAGGTTAGGTACTAGACGCACCTTTTATTTTTGCTTTAAACTTTGTCACAGCATTACTGGATAAAGTTCCATAAATCTGCTATGTGTCCAGAAGTTCAAATGAAATATCAAACAGCTCACATTCAAGCCAGCTTAAATTTTTCTTTTGTAAGCTCAAAACAAATAAACTTTTAAATCTATACACATAAATCTCTACTTTGTGGGTTTACGTAGTTTATAATCAATTAAATTAAACCATAGTGATTCCACACGACCTAACCCAGATCGAAGATTACAAATAGCTTTAATGGGGATACATGAGATTACTAACAAACAAACCAACCCACGAACATGATGCTTGCTACCTGATGAAAACTTCCTCGTTCTAACAATTTTGTCTTCGTTATAAAAAAGACAACCCGAGAAGGAAAATAAAGATGTGCGTCTTATAAGGATTAACTTATAGATTCTACTTCAATTAAGACCTATAATGTAATGAATATGTTACAATAAATGTATAGTTTATAGCTATGTATAAAGAACGGTTATATTTAATTTCGTGCACAAAACTTCGAAATCAATCCAAAAATGTTCATTCTTTATAGTCTAAGAGCTGGCAGCAGATTTTGGTCGTGAAAGGAAACCAAAATATATTAATAGTATGAGTAGTCCTGGTGAAGGTGATAACAAATACGTTCGTCTGCCAGCACGTAGTGGCCCCGTTACCACGTAAAAGTGCATCAAAAGTACATCTTTTCTGAAAATTGAAATTGGATGGGAAACCATTTCAATTACTAAAAAAATAATATAAAAAATCCGCGATTTATTTCGCGACTTTCCAGCTGTTGGGTGGCACTATAAATTCCTTTTTTTATACATTAATACTCTGGTAGTCCAGACCTTCCGATTGCGATGCATTTTGGTGGCATACATCAATAAGCTAAAAATTTCAATAAAAAAATCGGCGACTTTAATTGCGTCTGTCGGGGGTTTTGGGGCCACTTAGATGTCTGTCATGTACATATTCGCACTCAGGGGGTCAAGATCTTTTGTTTGTGATACATTTCAAGTTGTTTACTTTTTGACAAAAACGCAAAAAAAAAAACGCGTTTTCAGGGACGTCTGTCGGGGGTATGAGTGCCTCTTAGACGTCTGTCACGTACATATTCAAACTCAAGGAGTCCATGGTAGGGCTGGCCACGAGACGAGACTGGCTTTTAAGCAACTGAGACGAGACCGAGACGAGACTGTATATTTGGACCGAAATTTTCAGAGAGTCTAATAATTTAAAAAATCCAATTTTAGTTAAATATTTATTTTCTTCTGCACGTATTCAAACTATAATCGAAAATATTTCGTTCCAATAATCAAGAGGTTGTCCGAAAATCGTATTTTTCGGAGACGAGACCGAGACGAGACTTAATTATACGAGACCGACACGAGACTGAAAATTTTCGATTTTAACGAGACCGAGACGAGACTTACAAAAGTCTCGCAGAGTCTCGTCTCGTGGCCAGCCCTACTCGATGGCTAAAAGTTGTGACCAATTTCAGGTGGTTTCCCAAAAGCCTTAAAACGCCAAAAAAATCGAGTTTTTGGGGACGTCTGTCTGGGTTTTGGGGCGGATGGGAGTTGATGGCGTCAAGTTGTATTACATTTGAAATGGTTTCCCACATGATTTCAATTTTCAGAAAATGCTGGCAGTCGAAAGTATTCGTTATCACCTTCACCAGGACAACTTATACTATTAATATCTTTTGGTTTCCTTTCACAACCGAAATCTGCTGCCAGCTCTCGGTCTATTAATTTTGAATAAAAATGAAATATTGAACTTTTGTAGAATGTTCTTAGAACTCCTAGCTGATGTCTAAACCGAAGTGTTTTTTTTTTCTGTTAAAATAGTGCATATATACTGTTTGACGAGGTGGTATATAAAATTGATTACCCTATGCACTCTCAAAGCAAGCTCATGCGAACAATTTCTGTATTGTTCTGCAAATTTAAATATATCCTTAACAAATGTCACAAAAAACTATGTCTCTAAGACAAAATATTTTCAGTCTCCTTAAATAGTTTTCATTCCTGGAAATTTTGTGAAAATCCATTTTGATAATCATTCTTTCTTCAAAATATTATATGATACCCAATTTCTCTGCCACTTCCCTTTTGACACATATTTTTGAACAAGGTAAAAGTGCATAATCTAGAAGGACGTCCTCAATTTCACAAAACTCAATCCACTCAACTGTCACAATCCGACAAAAACTAGATATATATATAGACGACCCTTCTTGATGCTTACCTCTACTTCAAATGTAATCCTTTGTGCATTTTGTACATTCTTCAGCATTATATTTATATGTATATAAAGTGCATGTGTGTGCTTCAATAAAGCTCTAGAAATAAAGATGCATCCATTCCTATCAGTGTCCTCAGTCAATTGCACATAAAAAATATACATTTCTTTACTTTATAGTCCCCAATCCTTGTGACAACAACTAAACCAAAAATGTTTATGTTATCCTCCAGCAGCAGCTCTGCTGAATGCTGGAATGAAAATTGGTATGCAAAGACATAAAATAAATTGCTGCATAACAAATTTTTTTCAAGTGCTTCTTCGTGACTCTGTGGATTCTAGATGAAAGCAGTGAGACATTCTTTTCTTTGCTGTTACCAAAAAAAAAAAAATCGAAGAACAAAGTTAAATTTATTTTGAAATATCAACAAAGGATAAATTTTCAAATGCATTTTGGTAGATTTGGTAATGATTGAACGCTGCACTTGGTGACTGCAATTGGATCTAGCTATTGACGTGAATGGATAGATTCGTGTGTAATGATAACGTTTCCATTAGCACAAAGCTAATATTTCGTTTATTTCGATGAAAGCTATAGCTATAACTAACTACAAAAATGATTTCAAAATGGTGTCATTATATTATATACTGTATATTGTTCTTTATCTAGAGTGACCAGCTGCACCAACGATGTTGTGTTTATAGGAAATATGTGTTCAGGAACTTATTTACAATGCCCGGATTCCTTGATTGATTTAAGTTGCTTGTAAGACTGTTTTTTTTATAAAATCACCAGAAGTATATAAGCAGTTGGTTATATGCTAACCAGAAAAAATGTAACGTTTATCAGATTTAAATTGTTTAAGCTTTCGTCATACAACGCACCAGGCGGAGGCAAAAAAGTCTAAAGAACGACAGAAGAAACATTTGGCAAAATTTGCACAAGGACAAGAAATCCATTATTCAATTACAATCAGACTTAACTGTTGATTTAATACATTTTTTGAAAGTTTAAGTAGTGGCCTCAAATTCAAGGTGCGTTTCGCCCATCAGGTAAGATAGTGGACTCACCAGCTCCAGTATCTTCATGATGCAATTTTTTAAGTGTGGGCTAAGCAGCGAATTTGAATACGCTATCTGAGTAACAAATAGGTACTCGTACTATAGTAACAAAAACAAATTTTGGTTTACCTGCAGAAAAAGTTCTGCAGGTGAACTGATGAGTTCACTGTCGTACGTGGACGAAAACCTTCTTGGAGTATAGAGGTCACTTGAGTTTTTAATTAAATTATATTCCATCACTCTATTTAAAACTGCATTGGGTAATTTTACTTCTTGAATATCTTATTTATTGTTGATTGAATAGTTGCTGGTTTAACCGGAGTCATGTGACTATATGACAAGAAAATCTTATATTTCTAAGAAGTTACTTAATGAACTAACTGTTAAAATCTGCATTGAACGATTAAATTTGCTCTCTTTCTTCATATTTTTTATAGCTGTGTCCATCACAGCGTACCGATTTCACCAGAGTACGAGTAATTCTCTGTCATGAGTAGATGATGTAGCCCTATTAACTTTCGAAATAAGTCCATAAAGCATGTGCTTGCTAAGTCTTCCATTTTCACCAATACCATCGAAATAAAATCCACAGAAGACTGCGTGCTCCTCCAGTTTCTTGTACCACAGAATTTTTTTCTCGATTGTTCTAATAGCAACGATCTTAGGAAGACTTTCGTCCGGCATCTCAAGCACTTTCAACACATAATCCACGTGTAGTTTTAAAGATTTTATAAATAACGGTGGCATTCCTGTCTCGATTGTTATCATGTAGTTGGGTGTTGAATTTGGTAGATAAAAACATCTTTTCACATAGTATCTTAAAAGTTTTTAACTGTTTCGTGCTGACTATGGCCCCAATTTGTGCTGCACACATCATCACCGACTCAGCTACTCCAATAAATACTTTATATTTCACGCTGTGTTCAATTAGTTTGTTTGCGAAGCATCTCTTCCACGTAGCACATATGGCGCTTTTTGCTTTAACAAGCTTCTTTAGGTGGGGTTCTATGTTAAGATTACTGCTGATTGTCACTCTAAGATACCTATAGCTTTTCACGACATCTATTGCTTCGCCATTAAAGTACCATTTTTCATCCTTTTTTTAAAATCATCACTTTTGATTTATTGATGTTAACTGTGAGTGTCCATGATTGACAGTACTGATGAAGACGATTTATCATGAGTTGAAGTATTTCTGAAGAATATGCAAAAAGGACAACATCGTCTGCGAAAAGAAGGGCCTTTATTAATGCTCCTGCAAGCTCTATGCCTCCGGGAAGAACATCTATGAGATCGTTCATGTACAAGGAAAACAGAGATGGGCTTAAAGTACATCCTTGTCTTACTCCCATTTTTGTTTCGAACGAGTTCGAAGTGTCAGATCCACTCCACACCGTCGCTTTGTTTCCCTCGTACATATTTTCCAAAACCTTTCCAAATTTAATACTCATTCCAGCGTTATAAAGTTTGTAGAACAAGGCTCTACGGTCTATGCTATCAAAAGCTGCCTTAAAATCTACGAAAAACACAAATAATTTTTTGCTTTTTTCTACAAATGTGCCAGCTATGCTTTGCAGTACAAAAACATTGTCTATTGTTGAATAACCGCTTCGAAATCCTGCTTGGTATTCTTTGATTAGTTTTTCGTTTTCAAACCATGTCGCCATTCGATTATTCATAAGTTTTGTAAACACCTAATACGAGTATTAAGGAAGGATATACCTCTGTAGTTAGCTGCCTTTGATATACTTCTGACTCCGTAAAAGGCGCATCAAGTAGTTCATTGGACCTACACGGTACTGCATAGTGTATCGGGAGGATATTAGCTATTGGATTCAATAATGTTTGAAAATATTCCATTAAAGTACTAGCACTTAAATGAACACTTATTTGAGGATCTTTGCCGTTGAACCCGTTTATTGCCTTCCAGAATTCTTTACCATCCTTGAAGCACGTTAGCTTCAGCTTCGTAATATCTTTTCTTTTTTTCTTTACATTTTTGTTTAAAAGCTGCATTTGTTCCGACATATAAGCTTCTGAAGTAAGTATTCCTAAGTTTGCGAAAAGCTTTCAGCCAACCAAAAGATTTTTGTCTTGCTGCTTCACATTCTCCATTAAACCATTTTGCTTTATAAATGTATTTTCTGTGAATCTGTCTGCAAACGGGGTAAGATCTTTTAATAACAGCCTCAATTTGGGTTAAATCATGGTTCTCTTCTATGCATAAGTTGCGTTCTAGGTTGGCCCGGTAATCTGTTGCGTTTGTGTATCCCCATGATATTTTAGGAGGACGTTGAATGTTTCTTGTTCCTTCTCGTTCTGTTGGTGTTGTCGAAAACTCCGCAACGATAGGCATATGATCAGAATACTACTCACACACCACTTCAAAGTCTACTAATATCGAAATCTAATCACCCTTTACTGAACAGTAGTCTACGACTGAAGAGCCTTGTTGTCCAACAAACGTATATTCTCCATGACTATCCGAAGCACTTACTCCATTCATGATGTGAAATCCAAATGCATCACACATCTCCAGCAGTTTGATTCCTCTTGGGTTTTTTGTGATATCTTTTGATTCTCTCACTTTGCCTGCAAATTGATAACATTGTTAGGTCTCTTTCCCAGTGGTTGCAATTAATATACGTAGGCAATATTAGATAATTAGTTGAGTTAAGGACGATTTTCAAAACGTTGACTTCATCTATAGTTTCAAAAGTGCAGTTAATGTTGACTAAATTTTTCTTGTACCCAAGGAAGCAACCTCCACTCGCTCTTCCTGTCGTGCATTGTTTCACAGCAGGAATCCACTTAAAGTTAAAATTTTTGAATCGACTAGTGTATAATTCCTGATCTTCTTCAACTAAAAATGTTTCATACAGAAATACAATATCATACGTGTTTATAAACTGATAAAATTTCATATATATAGACTTATTACTAAGACCTGTGACATTATAACTTAATATTTTAAATTGTTTGCTTAATTCTATTGGTTTATTAGAATTGCAGACGGCAGATATACCCTATGATAAATTAGATGTAGTGGATGTTGTCCCCAAATGGTTTCGGTAGTGAAATGAAGATGTCGCTCCTTGATGCGTTCCACTACTGTCATCTGTCATATTAGCTTCCACATTGAACAGCTGTTTGCTCAGATCGGTTTTGTATAAATTATTTAGTTCTGAAATCGTATTGTTGTTTTTATATAAGAGCCCCAATGATAAACTCCATTGAAAAATTTTTTTTCTCCACAAACATTTTGTCATCTCGAACTAAAACTTTGATTTTCGGGTTAGTTGCAATAAGACAGCTTCGCAAATTTAAAAGCTTGTTTCGTTTCTGTCCTTATTATTTTAATAGAAATAATTTTTAGACGTAACCACGTCCGAAACGTCGTCAAATCTAAAAAGTTAGACCAATATACAAATTAAAATAAATAATAACAAGCTCAGAAAAATGTACTGTACATTTTGAACGAAAATAAAATTACATTTTTAAAATAAAACTGATAAAAAAAATTGATCTTTTGTTGAACATTTTGAATGACACAACAACAACTTAAGTGTTCTACCACCAAATTATTTTTTGGCTGAAGTTATAGCTATTTCTCGAGTGCCAACCCGATCATCAGAGTTCTTTGTGTGGTGCTAACCCTAAGGATTTTCATTTTTATTTGAAAAGCTTTTCCCGTCATAGGGATTGAACTTAAAACCACAACTGTGACTGGAATTCGGAAGCAGACACGACCTTCCCATCGCCACATGCCAAGCTCCATCTCAGTGCAGGTTTTGTTGCTTATTAAATGCATTTGAACGACTAGCATTTTTATTAGAGCACACAAGCTTGCTGTTATTTCCAGGATTTGATCACTGCACGTAGCACATATGCTACGACAATTTAAGAACACTTCTGTAGTAAAGACGACGAAATGTTTACAAAAACAGCAACAAATATTTTTTATTTTTGTAGAATTTCACCAGTTGGAAAAAAAATACTAAAAGCAATTGTGTAAAACAAAGAAGTATAAACAATCTCAAATAAACTGGTTATAATCCCGTCAATTAGTTGAAAGAAAATCATAATGACATTTTTGGTTTACATCTTCCTTGTGCCAAGTGCTTATGGGATTTTCCTTTTCGCATCAGTAGCGTAATATAGGCTATAATACAAAAATCTAGAAAACTATAAATTAATACTTGATATTTAAAATGTTGCTTTACACAAAATTTAATCGATCTTTAACCATTTAATTATTATTTTTTCCCCACAAGATTGCTTTGGAATCTGAAAAGTATGCAAGAAGGTATAGGTATCTAATTTTTTTCCTTAAAATGCATTGGGAATTTTGTATGAATTTTTATTCCACTTCGAGGAATCTTCAGTTAGGAATTTTTGGTAATAAAACAAATAATATCACTGAGGGAAAAAATGCTTTCTAAAGTTAAATACGAGCGTAGCATTTTCATTTTTACGTTGAAACAATGTTAATTTGAATATGCGACGTAATTTTAAGGGATTAAACCTAGTTTCAAAGGAAAACGTGTTTATTTATACATCGAAACTTTTGTACATTTACATTTCGTTAAACGTTGTTGTAAAGTGAAACGTTATCATTTCATATTATCGAAAAACAATATTTAATTATTTTTTTTCTATATTTATTACTATGAAATACTCATAGCATCAAACGAATCACTTAAGTCGTCACAAATAAATGATTCACCACAAAAATGAAGTGCGTCGAGCATGAACATATACATTCGTCTTTGTCTTACATAAATTTAAACAAAGAAGCGTGGCGTGGGTATCCATTTTGAATCAATACCTAACCGAGCGAAGTTCAATCTACGTTGATTCGAAGTAGATAAATGTTGTTTTAAAAGATGGATAAATTTGATTTAACTATGATTCCACTTTAAATCAACATATAAACGTAGTAAAATCTAGTTCATTTTTAAGTATGGAATCACTTTGAAATAAAGTCGCTCCATTTTGATTTAAGAATTTTCGGCGTTCGCGCCAAATCGTTCCGAAAAATATTAGAATCAAAGTTTTTTGCTTTGATTTTACGTTGTTTTTTTCTCTGTGTAGGGTTTTTGGTAATAAGGTAAAAAGGTAAAAAGGGTTAAGCAAAACTAAAAGCTTACCAAAAATGAATCGAAGTGTAATAAATTATAGATTGATATAGGTAGATTGATTAACAACAAACATAAAATATGGTGGATGTCCGGACCCGAAATAAACGTTATAGTAATTATCATGCACTTGTATCTTCCCCTCAAAAAAACTCTTTTTACCACAGATTTTCGGGGATTCTTTTAATTCTTGGTAAACATGCCAAATGAAACATTCATTCCCAATCTCATAAATATTCAGTTTTGTTTTGTTTTAGATTCAGTGTTTAAATGTACCCTCAAATTATGTGTCATATTTGCGTTTAGATTCTACCAAAACAAATATTTCAACTTGATACATTCCTACCTCCCCTTTCTCCCCCTCCTTAAAAAAATGTTTGCTTACAAAAAACCAATGCGGGGACTTTGGATATGTTGTTGAGGATAAAATTCTGCGTCGATACCAACAATAAAATATCATGAATTAATTGTATTATATGGACCGCTCAAATCCCATCTTTCTTATACGTACGTCCGTATACGTAGACTATACGTATATATTTATCGTAGATATATGTAGGTACGTATGTACCCAACAAAATATTGTTTTATTTTGGATTGGTCACCCTGCCCGCAAACGACATACATTTTTGGTTTTCCAAACAAGGGCATCCATTATGCATTTGAGCAATTGCAATTAAAAACATTAATATTAATTTCAGTTGCTTAAACTCTTTAATAAATTACGGCAAGGTATTGACTTTAATTAAATAAAACCATACCGACGACGTCGTTGAAAAATAAATGTTTACCAGGGTGTGAGGAATTAAATTTCCTTATTACAAAAACAAAATTATCCCCAACCCATAAATGGACATCAACCAGATGGCACTTTCCCATGCTGCATAGCAGAGCAGCATAGCATATTATATAAGACAACCACCCACCAACGCCGACTTTCGCAGAAAATGCACGACACACGGAGACAATGTGCTCTTTTGTTGATGATGGCAAAACGTTCACAGGACATCGGATTTTGAGGAATGCCATTGCAGTAGCAGTGGCTTACAGATGTGCTGATGCTGTACTGGTATGAAACGTGATGAGATTTCTGCAAAAGTGTCTGCCAAGAATGATGCTCTTCATCAGGGGTATAGACTTTTACAACGCTGCTGGACCACTTGGCGCCGCCAACCAAGAACCTACTGAATAACTGATATAGATCATAAAATTTAAGTGGGCAATAGCCATTTAAGCTGTGTGAACTTTTTATTGGATTTGGCTTGAATTTGGATTTTATCAAGCGCGGGATGTTGGAATTTTTAATAGTCCATCACTCGATGAGAATGGACGAAACGCAGTAGGGTGAGATATTAAATTACAAAATAAAAAGACGTAATGTATTGAAGAAAGCTTTCGTTATCGAAGGTCTGTTATTTAATTAGAATTTTCATAGTATATGGAGCTACATACATACATATGTACATATATTCAAATGAAAAAAGGTCTCTAAGACGAATATTGTTCGTATTGGTTTTTTGGAATTAATAAATTTGGATGTAAGTAATGGTAATGAATATTTGATGTGCCTTTCCAATTGGATATAGAAGCAAGTTTTGTTTTATGTTAAAGCTTAGCAAAATGACAAGCAAATTGATGTCTCTATAAGTAGTTATTTGCAGAGTTCAATTTCTAAAAATCATTCTTGAATGATTAAGTAGATACAATTTATAGAAAAAGAAACAAAAATGAACTTTCCTAGAAAATAGTAAGACCAAAAAACAAGTGGGTAAAAATAGACAGAAGTCTCAATTCGCTTCTCAGGAAAAAAGTATTACTCTTACAAACTTTTACCAAGTTCTCCAGTTCAGCAAATAAAATCTGTTCCATTACTTTATTATATATCCACCTGAAAAGTATCGAAAAATCTCATTTCCTTACAAAAAAAATCATTTATTTTTTTTTATAATTTTAACTATATGCATGTAAGACCTCAGGTCTTTTAAATGCAATGCATGGTACTATTCAGATGGAATATAAGAAAAGGAAAGATTTTTGTTGGCACAGTGGATTGAGAATTAGATGTTAATTATCTCATTAAATTCCACGGGTGGCATCCAGTTGAAGTTGGGGAATATATAAAAGAATGCTACCTAGACTGGGGATCGAACCCACACGTCCAGGTTAGCAGTCAAACACTATATCCACTGTGCCATTGCCACCCACTTCATGAAAAAGAGAAATATCATTTGACTTAAAGAAACTTAATGTCCTATAGTGAACAAAGCATTGGGAAGCCTGGCTGTTACTCGCAAATTGATTCCTTTATCATGATACACAATAAATTACATCACCATAATGTCCTCTTTTGTGCGTTCATACACAAAGTAACTTCGTTCGGAAAAATATGTTTCAAGGGACTTCTTAAATCTAATTCCCATCACCCAAGCCATCCTCTCTTGACAAAAAAAAAAACTAAATTACTGACAATAAAATAAATGACGAGCATATTTTCTCCAATCTCTGGACAAGGACATCATGGCAACTCATCAAGACACTCTTACAGCATCAGATCCGTCGGCACCAAACACAAAAACCCCATCTGGTACGATATATGGACAAGAGTCTGGTACGGCGAACTCTCCAGCTCATCTTATATTGATTCAGATTAGTTTGAATTTATTACATATATCGTAGGTGACAACTTAGTATTCTTTATATATTCTGGATCTGGAGGTGACCATTTTCACTTAAAAAAAGAAAGAAACATGAAATTGCTAAGGCTTCATTATTAATTTAGCCAACATCAGCAGTTGATGGTGTAAAGAATGTGGGGTGTTTTTATTTTTACTTGATGAAATTTCTTTCATTTATTTCGATAACTTTTCGTATTTCACACAAACACATTTTTTTTGTTAGATCTTGGGAAACTGTGTGTTTCCTTTTATCATTTCCTTGAGTCCTGCTGCTGAGAGCAGTGTATAGGGGTAACACTTATCCTTATACCATTTCTTTCTAAGAAAGTTTTTTATCAAAAAAAACTATCAAATACTAAAGCTATCACTATAGCTTCAAAGCAATCGTTAAGGATGATGATGGTATAATGTTCTTTCTTCCTGAGTCTAATGAAATCCGTGAAATTAGTTTCATGTTTTTTTTTTTTTAATTTTTGGTCTTCTGTGAATCCACTTCATTCTCATTCAAGTTCGTTTTGAATGTGATGAGAGTTTTGTGCAGTGTGAACACAGCCGGATTTAAATTATGCAGAAGCTAAACATTATTTTATTCTTGACTCCATTCCATTATAACCAAAAGGACTTGAAGTTTTTCTTGTGTTTTGGTCAAACCACTCTCTCCAGTATTGCTCTCACATACGTTTTTCAACTGGAATGAATTCGAAGAACCGAGTGGTATTAAGAGTTTTTTTTTGTCAATTTGCCCAACATGACATATTATTAATTTGAGGAACTTTTTCTCCAAGCTATAATAATTCATATCAAAGTACACGGGATAGCAACTAAAAAAATTCATTTAGATCAGGTATGACAGGGAGCTCATCATCATACTCCGTTAAAAGCTAATTTTGGTCGATGTATGACAGCATCTAACTAATGAGCACACTTTTATTCCTGTGTGAAACACATTTCTGGAGTTCAGATCACTTGTTCTTTTAGTTGAATTATATTCAGTAATTCCACCTTAAACATAAAAATATATATACGTAATAACTATTCTGTCTTAATTAAATATTTTTCAATTTAAAATAAGCATGTTTCTGTACCCTATATAGAAAGGACGAATAGCTGTTAATTAATCAAGATCTTATACTAAGCACTAAAGGAAAATTGCATTTACTAAGCATACAAATAAATGTGTTACCTCATCCCATAAATGTCTGCACGCAATTCTTTTTGTACTCATTACATACGTTTCTTAGCATAATGAAGTCAATTCAAAATTCTTTGAACCTGTCATTATAAACACGTGTCGGCTTCATAATCCTGCTTGCACTTCTCTATGCAGATGAACTCATTAAATATATACAAATAATGAATGAACTCAATATATACTTTTGTGTAAGTAATGAGTGAGTGCAGTTTCCTTGAATTTTCATATTTTCTGCAGTAAATTTAAATTTTCCATTCACTAATGACATAAATATCCGTCAACTATCTGCGATTATTATGCAGTATTTAAAGCTTCTCAAAGTTTTATGTACTCATTACATACATAACATGTTGAACTCATAATATAAATAATATTTACTTTCAACATGCATTCATAGATACAGACGTACTGACTAAATAAATAATATATTGTATGTTCTCATTCCATTCCTGACTCCCGCATACAGGAATGGTTGTGAATTGAAAGTCACTGCGCTTTTGTTTTCACGAGCTTTTGCGCCATAATATTTTTGTCCTTAATCATTTACACATGTTTTTGTATTTAATCAAAAAATTACAAAATTGCTATTTAACTTGTTTTTATTATTTTCTCATTAACGATATTTTATTTATAATTTTTTCTGATCAGAAAGCTTCGGTAAAATTTCTTCCGATAAGCCTTTATATTTCAAGATGTTAGGAAGACTGATATATCTGTAGTCGATTCCATTCAGCGGGGATTAAACTCCGACTATGGTTAGCAACTTCTTTTTGAATATGACGAGATAAAAGAGTATCCATCGATAAAATTAGCACGATATTTTGAATAAGACAAGTTTTAATTATTATTTAAAATAGAGCTAATGGTGTTTATTTAGTAATTAATTAATTACTTTTTATAAATTTAAAAAAATGTTGCTACGTCTGCCTTTGAGGCCTCCACCAGCGTTGATCCACCACTGTTGAAAGGTTCCGCGTGAAAGTAATGGAAAATGCTATTATTATTGTCAGTGTTATCCTTTCAAGAAGAGTAATAATTTAAATTTAACGACAGACTTAATGGTGCATTATCATCATTGACTCCTAGCATATCCTTTGGTCGTAGAGATGCAATATAGAGAAGGCGAACCTAGTTTCCTCGTTAAGATTAAGAAGAAAACAATATCAAGAAATGCAGGGAAATAAATGTTATCATTATTATTTTCTTATTTTAACATTTGCATTATTTTTATGGGAATTCTGTTTTCTTTTTATTTTATTGTTTATCAAACAAAACAGCTGGAATTTCGTTAAGATTAAGATTAACTATGAACGCAAATTAAGCACTTTTTATTTTTTTGTGTAGACTTTTGTACTCACTGTACATACGAATGCTTTACCGGGATAATGTTATATTCTGCATATAATCAACATATTATTTTACATTGATATTCAGAGGTGCAAACAAATGGTATATTTTCATAACGCTCGTACTGTGTTTACACATATCAAGGGTAGCAAAAAACCCTTTCGAAGCGCGGTATCGGTTAGGTTAATGCAATTGCATTCCGATTCATAGGCCTCAATACTTTTTTATTAAAAACAATACAAATTAAGACCAAATCAACCAAACTATGGAGGAAAACATTGTTATGTTATTGTATTTGATGGCATTAAATCTCTCTCCCACGGATTTACTTACGCCACAATGATGATAGTTTGGCAATTAAATACAAAAACAGCAGTCTGGTACTCCAGTTACCTAGATTAGGTCCTAATTTTAAGTGTTTTAATTAAATGACAGAAGCATATTTTTATAAACAGTGTTCTACTGTAATAGCCAGTTGTTGAATTCCTCCCCTAAAAATATTCAACCGTAATACTCGTTCTTCAAGGAATGCACATCAGTTTACCCTTGAGTCCAACTTTGGACGTACTGTTAAGTATAGAAATTCTTTCTTTTGTCGCACTACAAGAATGTGGAATGCTTTACCCGGCTCTATTTTTGCCTTCCATTTCGATATTCAAAGGTTCAAAACCAATGTGCACCAGTATCTCCTCTTTAATCCTTCCATATTTTCCTAATGATCGCACTGTGTTTAATATAACATTTAAAGGGTATTAAAACCCCTTGAGTATATGCGTACAATATAAAAAAAGGGCGCGTGTAACTCAGTACTCGTGGCAGAACTGAAACTTCTGTGGCGATCTAAAAATCTCGATATGTATAAGGATATTAAGTTTATATGCGTAAGACGCCGCTGAGTGGTCTATATCAAGATGACCGATTGGTTGGGGTTGTAAACTTGAAAATTAAATAATAATGGTGAAAATTTAAAGTAAAAAAAGGTGGAAATTTAAAAGATATAAATCAGTTTATTTGTGTAGGTTTTCCGACTATTTCCAAAAATTCCTACACTCACAATCTCTGCATAATCAAAAATTTGTATATGACAAATTTAATTTGGTTTTATGCATTTTGCAACTAAATATAATTCAAATTTTTAGCGGACTCTCCTGATCAAATTCAATTTTTTGAAATTAGCCTATTTTGAGATAAAATTTTTAAAATAATGTAGATCTCCATACTAGTAGGAGATAGACAAAAATCTTAAACTAGTAAGATTTTTAGAATTTTATTATCTATTCACCAAACAAAATTCAAAACTCTAGCCTTCTAATTGACGAAATTTGAAAAAAGGCATAAAAGGACATTTTCCCTTTTATCTGCTACAATAATAGAGATTATCAAAAAATCCAAACTTATTGCAATATAACATATATTAGCCTGTCAATCAAAATTTTTACTTTTTACTCTACCTCCCACTACTTAGCTAATCAATGATCTCAGCGTTGCATATGTGGCGTTACATTTTTTCGTTTCACAAAAATTCAACCTTGAAATTTCACTCTCAACGCGCCGAAAGAAGTTTCACTGCATGAAAAACCGGAATGTAAGACTATAGTTTTCGTAGTCAATGGCCCTCAAACATTCTGTGACCAATTTTTCATTAATTACCGATAAAATTTCAAAGAAAAGTCAACATTGACTCGGATCACTACCTGGTGGTAGCTAGACTACGTATGCGGATATCCATGAGGCGACAACGCAGAGCAGATGCTGTGAAAAGATTCGATGTCGAGAAGCTTAAATCGCAAGAGACCGCCAGAACTTTTGCAGACCACGTAACTCTTAATCTCTCAGGAAGTCCGCCTCCAGCATCAAGTACAGGGGACCAGTGGAAACACTGTCAACAAGCCGTTTGAAGTGCCGCCTCAGATGTGCTGGGTTTCACTAGGCGAATACAACGGAAGCCCTGGTTCGATGAAGAGTGCCGGCTAGCGCATGTAGCTAAGTGCGAGGCCTACCAGGCAATGCTGCAGACTTGAACAAGAGCTGCTGAGAGAGTAGCCCGGGAGCTCTACGTGCTGAAACGAAAAGAGGAACGCCTACTCCTTAGGAGGAAAAAGAGAGAGCACGAGAGCGGGCGGGTAGAGTCTATTGAGGGTTGTAGCAATAGGGGAGATGTTCGAATTTTATCAGTGGGTGAAGCGATCCACCCGATGAGAGTGGGAATATGGTAGTAGACACACAGTCAGTGCTGAGGATCTGGAAAGAACAATTTCTCTAGACTGCTTAATGGCGAAGACAGCCAAGATGCCGCTAATAGGCAGAACGCTCCATTCAACTTGGACGATGATGGCCAAGAGTTCCGTCCACCCGACCTAACCGAAGTGCGGCTGGCGATATCCAAACTTAAGTCGTACAAGGTGGCTGGTGCCGAACTATTTAAATCAGCGGAAGATGAATTGGCTAGGAGCATACACCAGTTCATCTGCAAAATTTGGTCGGATGAAAGTATGCCCGATGAATGGAACCTCGGTATAGTGTGACCGCTTAAAACCTTTTGTCAACGATCTGATCGGCCCCTATCGCTATCAGTGTGGTTTTAGGCTAGGAAAGTCAATCGTCGATCAAATGTTCACACTCCGACAGATTTTAGAAAAATCCCGGGAATTCCAGATCGATACACATCACCTCTTTATCGATTTTAAAGTCGCGTATGATAGACATTGTCGGCAGAACGAAGCGAGCTGTGGCAGGGGCATTTGCGAGCATTGAATCGGAGGCGGCTAGAATGGGATTGGCGGTTAATGAGGACAAGACGAAGTATATGCTGTCATCGAGAGAGGAATCTCAACATCGTCGACTCGGGCAAAATATCTCGATGGACAGATATAACTTCGAAGTTGTCAAGGACTTTGTATACCTGGGCTCCACTATTACTTCGCAGAATGACATCAGTGCAGAGATCAAGCGAAGAATTACTCTTGCTAACCGCTGTTTCTACGGTCTAAGAAGGCATTTAAGTAGTAAGCCCTTCTCTCAGAGAACCAAGGAGACTTTATACAAGACCCGAATCATCCCGGTCCTGCTTATGGGGTCAGAAGCATGGACACAGAAAGATTTGGATACAAATCTGCTAGGGTGCTTTGAGAGGAAGATTCTTCGTGTGATTTTCGGTCCGGTGTGTATCGAAGGAGTATGGAGGAGAAGGTTCAACGACGAGCTATACGGGCTATACAGCGACGTTGACCTGGTCAAAAAGCTGAAAATACAACGGCTGAGATGGCTGGGGCACGTGAAGCGTATAGACAGCAACGGACCTGCCCGACGAGTCTTCGAATCCAACCCCGCTGGGTTACGCAGCAGAGGAAGAACCCGTAACAGGTGGAGCAAACAAGTGGATGACGACATCAAAGCACTCGGTGTGCGCAACTGGAGGCGGCTGGCTACGGACAGCGCTGGCTGGAGGGGCTTGTTAGTTGAGGCCGAAGCCCATCCTGTGCTGTGAGCGCCATCAAAAGTAAGTAATTAAGTTTCAAAGAAAAGTCATACATTAGGTCTTATCGATGTTTGTTGACACTTTTCTTAATACGCGTATACATCCCATTTATACTATAATACATACCTATACCCTTTTTACCTTAATACGGCAAAATAATGTCCAACATGCTGATTGATTGTAAAATATCATTTTTTTCCAAAACACAAAACCAAATTTAAAGTCTAATATTTTTAATAATCCACGGAACATAATCTATAACATTTGTATAAATACTTGGAATCGTACTATTCCCACCGCAAACCAATGCACTGGCAGCGCCACCAGAAAATATTCCATACTGAACAAACTTTGGAAAATAACTTCCTGTTCGGGCGAATAGTGGTCCACCCGAATCACCTTTGCATGTGTCCACTCCTCTGCGCCCTCCGGCGCATATGTGAGCTGAAGTAAAGTTTCTCGCAAATAGTTTGCCACAATATTCATTTGCGAGCACTGGCAGATGTGCTTTTTGCAGGACATTAGTGGTGTTCCCTTAGGGACAGGCAAAGAGTTATAAATCTTTTGGGATTTAAGTTTTAAGAGACTTCTGAAAATTTACATACCACTGAGTGCAAGTCCCCATCCGGCAACCGTAGCACTATCAAGGTTTCTTATTAGATCCTTGGAAATTGGTAAACAAATTGGTATCACGGTATCTGCAATGGAAAAATAGATTCAAAAAATGTATGACAAGCAATGAAGATATAGAGTTTGGATAAAATGTAAGCGGAAATCCTCAGGAGAACATGAATTTTATTTTTTTAATTGAATCCTTTGAATATTATTTCGAAATTGAATACAGTTCAGAGCATATTAAGGAGTTATGTTTATTGTATATACTATTGGCTATGACAATTTGTAATGATACCTATTTGAATTATATTTATAGGTAGACTAGATAAGTAAATAAATACATTTTTCACCAATAACCGATCGCAGGGATTCCGTCACGTTGTCTATACTTGATGCTTGAGCTTGAAATAAAATTCACGACTAGATCGCACCAACTTGCTCTTGTAGTTAACAACTAGAATTTAGATAGATATTGACGGTTAATGGTCCGATAATATTTTTATATCGTAAGCGTGAAAATTATTAAAAAAAAAAAAAATAAGAAAATGTGAAAAAGGTGGATTTGTTGACTAACTCAGAAGTACTGGAATCCAAAATTATGATAAAATCAACTAAGCTATTTATGAGAAACTCGGGAATATGTCAAAAAAAGGTAATTTGGTCAAAAAACCTAAAAGATTTATTTCCGTTATTCGCATTTTTTGACAAAAACTGCAGTAGGTTAGAGTTGGCAAGCTACGACAGCAGAGCATCCAGACACCTATGGCCATTTTTGCGAAAAGACCTTTAAATTCTGAAAAAAATGGTCATAGTAGGCTTTTCTAATGCCAAGCCCCCATCATATATCAGCTGTCAGTTTTTTATCCGTGTCAAAAAGAAAAAGAAAAACACTTGAGTGCAGTTTTCTATAATGTTCTGGGTTTTCTTAAGACTATTGTGTTTTCATTTTTATCGTATATTTTGCCAAAGTATATTTGAAGTTTGAGTATGCAATACTAACTGTAGATAACTGCTACTAATGCAAATTTGGGATGTCTTTGTACAACAAATTATTAAAAAGTGATAAGTAAAAAAGTGCAACAGTGCGGACTCGAGCACCTCCGACCAGGATCATCTCCGACCAAAGTTGTAGCTTGTGGGGCCCCGGGGCAAATCCTAATATGGAGACCTATTTCCCAATTATACTTACTAAATATTGGTTGAATGAATTACTACCAAACAATTTAAATATTATAACATTATATTATTTACTATTTACAGAAATAAAAGGTAAGGTACTAAAATTATTTTTTTCTGTATTTTACAGAAACGAACTTATTAAATACTTTTCTCAAATCTATTTGCCGTGCTCTTAGATTTTCAATCGACTTGAATGATAAATTGGTAAGCTGTTCTGGTTCAATATTGATTCGTAAGTAATTTTTTCTAAATTTAAGATTTGAAAAAGATTTTGTCGGAACTGTTAAAAACATTAAAGTTTGCCATACAAGTTTTTTGTCTACTTAAAAATAACGTGAGTTACATGTGAAAGTGGAATTAGCCATTAAAAAGAAGAATGCGGCATACCAACACTAGGTTGATTTTTGGGATACTCTTTCAAATGCTTTTCAAAAAACTTCGTCTAGGACTTTTTTTCCAGAGCACCATATAATAAAATCTAAATGCACCTTACCATATGGTAAGCTCCACCATATGGCTAGCTTAAGCTTTCGCTAACCATGAACACATATTAACCCTATGAATAGGCTGCGGATGGCTTCCGACAATTTTGTTCAGAATTTTCTATTACAATCCGTTGTAAAAATTGCAGGAATGTCGGTAACGTAGTTTGAAAGGGTCATATGCATCTGATGCATTTCGAATAACTTTTGAAAGACTGCCGGAGTTATCACTTCTTTGTTAAACTACGAAATATGTAGCTTTAAATTTTAATTTTACTTTTTGTTGTAGATACTGGTTCGCAGTTATTTAAAAAAAAAAAACACTTTGACCATACTTGGACGAAGCTGAGATGCAAAATGCACTAGTTAATATTTCTGTTTTTTTTTTTTTTAAATAAAATATTCTTATTAAAAAAAAATAATAGTGTAGAAAATATTTTATTTTAATTAATGGTAATTGTCTAACATAAAGGAGAACCGGACAATACGGTCTACATAACCAAGAACAACGAGACATATGTCGTTCAAAAGGTATTTTGGTGTACAATGTACATGAATACGTAATATGGCAGCTCATTCAAAATCAATGTGTGAAAAAAGTTATTGGCCATCAAAAATTGGAATTTGGTACAAATAATATAATATAAATAATATAACAATTTTTTCTTTATAAATAAGGTGGATAATGTAATGTAACAAAATTGTGATGTGGGGAATTTTGGTAAAGAAAATGTACATTTTGTAGGTATGTAGTATAGGCAAAAATGTGTTGGTCCAACCAATAAGAACGCGATGTATGTCGTTGGAAAGGTATTTTCATGTACTACAATAGTTCACACGACCGCACATTTCAAATCGCTGTGTGAAAAAAGTTATTCGATAATAAAGATTGTGATGTGGTAAATTTTAGTATAGAAAATGTTTATAGTACAGGCAAAGTCTTTTATTTCATACTAAAATGTACCTAATCACAATCTTAATTATCGAATAACTTTTTTCACACAGCGATTTGAAATGTGCTGTCTAGGTTACTATTGTTGTATATGAAATACCAATCCAACAACGTACGTCGCGTCCTTAGTGGTTGGACAAGCACAAACGTTTCTCTACTATAGGGTTGCTATGCGTCCTCTTTTTGGAGGACATGTCCTCTTTTTGGAGGACATGTCCTCTTTTTAACCCCGGCGCGGAACGTCCTCCAACGTTTTAAGAAATTGTCCTCTTTTTTCCCCTAACAAGTAATTACGAAAATTAAAGAAGACATCGAACTCTGAATTTAAAAGAAAAAAATAGCCAATACAAATCTGATAGAAAACATAAAATGAAACAGATCTTATTTTGCCTCCCGTGTGTCAACCCTCTAAACATACTTGAACGCACCCATTTGTTCGGCTTCTGTTATTTGTTTTGTTTTTCCTCCTTTCACCAAGAAAATAGCTACATAGACCTCCTTTTTGCAAAAAGTACAAAAGTGTGAAATAAACATGTTTTCGTAGTTAAGCCTTAAGTTGCAAAATATCAAACTTTATTTTTTTTTTGGTGGTTCAATTTATTTATTTGTTTACCAGATCATTTTAAAACCATGATCCTTCATTAAGAAATTATTCCGAAGCAGATTGCACAGTTTGTGACTCCAAGATTTCCATTGCAAGCAAAGGAAAATACGCGATCAGGGACCCCATAACATCTCAAATGCACTTTAATAACAGAAGATCGGGTACATCAAGAGTTTTGGAAGCTTTCATTTTAAACAAGTCAACACAAAAACATGTCCAGACTACCGAGGCAATAATTTCGTTTCACACTGGTTTGTCATCCTCACCAGCAATCGTTTAATTCTCTCAATTTGACCACTGAGTTAAACAAAAAAATGTTTTTCGAATCGGATTTGGGTAAGGGAATTTCATGCGTTAGGACATAGGCCACTGCCATAGTCACCAGTGTAATCGCTCCCGTGATGTCTATCTCTAAATCAGTGGTGGATCCAGAGAAGGGTCATAGGACTCAAACGCCTAAGAGAAAATTAAAAACATTTAAACTTCAAGAAAACAAATTCTTTTAAAGTGGGTAGACATACTTAACAGAAAAATAACTGTAGTAGCAGATTTTTCTATTCAAATATTGGATGTCCAAATGGATTCTCATTACCAAAATGCAAAGTGTACATTCCGAAAAAACGAATTGTGTGTTCAACTTAAAAAAAATGTTCCGGCCAACCGGAACCTCACGAATTTTGTATTTACACATTAGAAACTAAAATTTTGAAAAATTAAATTTGAATCTTAGAGGTAAAGTAATTCTTAAAAATAACCGGAATAAAATAATTAAAATTTCACTTTTAAAATAATCTTACCTTTAGTTTATCTTAAAATGTTCTCATTAATAAACTAAAACAAAATTCAGTCTGAACATAAATATAAAAAGTACTTTATAAAATTTTCTTTTTAAATATAAGTAATTAATTTTTTGTATTTTAATTTATGTTCGTGGACCTAGTTTTTGTTTTCTTTTTGTCCTCTTTTTTAAGGTAGATGATGTCCTCCAAAGTCCGGGATTTTAAAACTTTTTGTCCTAGGTTAGCTTAGACAGCCATGGCAACCCTACTCTACTACATATCTACAAAATATACATTTTCTTTACTAAAATTCACCACATCGCAGACTTAATTATGGAATAACTTCTTTCACACAGGAATTTGAAGTAAGCTGTCAAAGTAGCTATTGTAGCACATAAAAAGACCTTTTCAGAAACATATGTCTTGTTGTAATTGGTAAGGCCAGCACATTGTTGCCTATACTTACATTATATGTTTAAATTATATGTACCAAATTCCAATTTTTGTTGGCCAATAACTTTTTTCACAACGCGATGTGGAATGAGCTGCCATAGTAAGTATTCATGTACACAAAAATACCTTCTCAACGACATATGTCTCCTTGTTATTGGTTCCTAGATCAGCTTATATACATTTATGCCGGTTCTCCTATGTTACAACCTTAATTTCGATTTGTTTTCAGATAAAATATGATTTTTCAGATAAAATATGAATTGATGCTCTGACCCAGTTTTCTACACTTGTTTTCAGCCACTGTCGCAGGTGGCCCAATCCCTGCCGGATGTGCCACATGTTGGGGCACATTCAACACTCTTTTCTACTTTTTTTTAAACAAAAAAAAAACAAATAGTAAACAAATGTTTAAAAATCTTAAACTGCGCCAATATGTTGATAAAATCATTAATTTGGAAAAGAAATTTTAAGCTTATAAATGCATACTTTCTGTTAAGGTGTTGGAAGGTGCGACCTCTACCCTACTATTTAAACTGTCCTTATAAATTTACGAATTTTAATCAAAGTCATAAGAGCCGTATGAATTGAATTTTTCCTATATATAGGGACTCTATCATATACAAATGTTTCGCACAAAATTTCAAGCAAATCCATTAAACCGTTTAGACTCTAGATCTATGTAGGACGCACAGGCGAGTCGTACTGGCAAATGGACGTCCTGCTCCAAATCCACTTTTTGGACTTCCCTACATCGTAATGATAGTTTTGAATAAAATCTCAATTTTCGTTTGACACGAAACCGTTATTGTTCGTCTATAGAGCGAGTTAAAAAATTGTACATTTATGTATGTGCTTTGGATGTTATACTTATGCTCTCCACTTCCATGCATCAATCTCTACAAACGTTCATATAATGTCTATAAGATGATATAAGCAGATCATGGGTACACCGTGAACAAATCCACGCGTCCCTCAACCAGCGAATAGTACTATACGTTCTGCGTTCATGCATCCATTCCCCCCGCGGTACGCTCTGATAACATGACACTTACAATTAGATTACCATATGCCGATCTCGACAACATCATTTACGACCAAAACGAGTACGACTGTGATATTATAATGTATTAATTAAAATTAATTCTAAAACGATTTTGTTTGCCATCGCCGTTTAACTTGGACCTACTCTATTTTGGGCTGTAACTTTTTACTCCTAATGTTATGTTTTGCTTGCATTTATGTATTTTTTTGCCGTATTTAGCAAACTATCCAGCTGCATAAGTCTCGATCGCGGTAGCCATTTGGAATAACCCCCTTTTAGATTTTTGCCTATTAGTTAGATTTTCTTAATATTATAAATATTGTATTATTTTCTGATTGCAAGAAATAGTTAAAAATGTTTAGCACTGCGTTTAAGGAAAATTTAAACTTAGAAAAAATGTTTAGTTATAAATTAAATGCGTTTTAATATTAAGCAAAAATCAAGGTTAGGTAAACCATACATTCACCGTACATTTATGAAAGTAAAAACTAACTAGCATATGACTAAATGCAACATTATCTCCCTGATAACATCAATGTTTAACTATACATATCTACTTAAAGCCAAGTTAATATTTGACTACTTACCTTCATATGCAACTTTCGTTTGAAGCCTTATCAAAGCAATGTCATTGGCAAAAATGCCAAACCGAAAATCATTGTGTATGATGACATCGTCAATTTTATGATTTTGAACCGGAGGTGCACACTCCCTGTCATACTCGCCCCCATAGCCTTCGCAATCGATTTTCTTACTCGTGTCATGTTCCCCCAATCGGACACTCACTCTGTGTAATTAAAAAGCATTTAACATTCAAACACAAAAACCAATATCTTTGCAAACAATACACAGGTGAATAAAGTATCACTCACAGTTGGGCATTTGGCGAAGCGAAACAATGAGCAGCGGTCAGAACATATCGATCGCTGATCAAAGACCCCGTGCACAGAAAAGTCCGCCCTGCAGTGGTGTTGTACTCCAGCAACGCCATCCATGGAAACTCGAAGAGAAAAGCTGTCTCCCCATTTAGAATGCGATCCGAAGTATCCGATATTCCACACGGTGTCGTCATCAGCTGAACTAGAGCACTTGTGCTGTTGGGGTCCGTCACGTTCGCTAGAATGTTGTTGCTCACCAGATCCAGCGCCAGATCGCTGCAACACACGCTGCGCTGAAAGTGACGCACTCCGACAGGTAAGCCAATATGACCAAGGCAACCTTAGAAATGCTTCAGACTTACGCTTTCTCTGTTTCCGCATCGCTGTTGTTTGACGATGTCGATGACTTCTTTGGAAATACTCTGCAGACTCATGGCTGACCTCAAAATTAGGCATGAACTGGTTGCGACACACTCGCCCGACTTACACGATGGCGATGTCGTAATCGTAACATTCCCATCATTGGCCTCATCACAGGTTGAGATGACGATGTATTGCAGACAAATTAGGCAAATTGCCAGACAAATGTTATTGATGACACTACTTCTTGCCGCCGCTGTTGTACGGGCAGGTGTTGGGGGTCGCAGATGTTTATGTCGATTGATGCGATTATTGATATTGCTGATGGATGCCATTACGACGATTGTCACACTTCGGCCTTACAGATAATACTAATTTACAGTTGCAAGGCAAGTTAAGTAGTCTGTCAATTTAGTTGACATTAAGTCGACCAGTTTTGGTTTTGGTTTGGATCGGTTCGGTTTGGTTGTTTAGACTTATACTTACATCAAGCCATCAAGGTAGCTGAGCCGAGGTAGTGTATATAGCCTATAACAGCTTGTGCGTTGCAAACTGGTTTGCTGCATAAGTAATTTTAATTTTGTCATACATGATGGTTTTGTATTTTTGTTTTAACTTTACAAACTGTAAAAAAGCATACCGAATTGAATTTATGGAAAAATGTTCATGAAAAATAATCATGAATTTATTGATGGAGCGATGTAAAAGTGCAGAGGTAAATAGAACACACATGTTCTTAAAAGTATCTTGTTGATATTTAAAAAAACGCATTAAACTTATATATGTATACATACCTACACATTTATTTCCGATTTTTCACGGCAGTTGGGGAGATTTGTTATTTTATGGGAGGCAGATAAAGCAAATACCTTTAGAGCCATATTCTTCACTACAAGTTGAACTCAACTTGAGGATTTTTATTCTCAACTTGTGATTTTGTTTTTCTTCACTCAAAGTTGACAGTTTCAACTCAAGTTGATCAACTTCTGGTTTTCTCAACTTCCGAAAATAGTAGAAGTTGAGAGAGCAAAGTTGAGAGTTTTCTGTAAAATTCAAATTTGTAATACATTTTGTTGCATCTTCTGTCAAAAATTATTCTCGGTTTCGGTTTGAATAAACTTATTTACGGGAAGCGAAAATGAAGATTTTGTCAACCTAAGAGTTTACGTACAAATGTTTTTTGTTTGTATGTATGCAGTGGCGGATCGAGGGGGGTGGCTATAGGGGCTAAAGCCCCCCCACAACTGATTCCGTAAATTAGTTGAAATATAGAAAGCAATACATTACAACGTGTAGAATTTTATATTAAGTTATTGTTAAGCTGTTAAATTTGATGGGAATCAGGCAAAATAACAAGTTTGGGGCTGAACAATTTACATGTTATGTAATTTATTTCCTAAGCTCCAAAAGAACTTGGTTGGGAGAAAAAGCCTTAAGAGAATTAGTGAAAAAGCTAGTTAGGGGCTTATAATAATAAACATGTTTCATGCAAAGTAAATTGTTCCCTGAAAATAAAGCCCAAAAAATTGAGACAAAAAACAAGCTCGGGACTGAGGCCTGACATTTGAATTGGACAAATTGGAATTGGTCGGGGTTAAACCACCAATTTCCTAAAAACTTAACTTATTCCACAGAGTTTTTGGGGCTTAACTTTAGGGACTGTCCAAAAGTTGGGTCTAAAGCTTGAAGTGATAATTGAAAAAAACGTGGTCGGGGCTGAACATTAAACATGTCAAATGCAGCAACAATTTACACTGAAAACTTAGCTTATTCAACATAAAAATGAAGTTGAGGCTAAGACCCGATTAGAATTTGAGAAAAACCAGATGCCAATTTTAGTGTAACTCTTCAATACAACACAGAAATTGTTTTTTAAGGTTAGACCGCACTAGGTGGAACTGCACTACAGCAGAACTGCGCTTCAAAATAAAGGTAAGACCACACTAGGCGAACCTGCACTGCAGCGGAACTGTGACTCACATTAATCGGTATGAAATTTTATGGAGTTCAGTTGCCGCTTAGTGCGATATAGCTCATACAATTTCATACAAATAATGTTTTGCCGCGTTGTCGTGAAGTGTAGTTCCGGTGCAGTTGTGTGCGGCCTAATCTTTACGGCCAGCCAAGGCTTAGAGAATGTTGGAGTTTATATTTCCAAGGTCGAAGTCAATTTTACATACAAAACATATTTGGACTAAGCAATTATGTTATGCTGTTAAGATCTCCAGCCAAGGAGCCAAATTCTTTGAGTTTTTTCTGTGCATTCAGAAAGTTCTACAAAATCAAATGAATATTTTCTTTAGAAATGTATGGACATATTTTTTGTTCAGGAACATAAAGTGTATGCAGCGTATATACGAAAATTTATTCAGGTTTGCAGAATTAGGCCGCATG
The DNA here is from genome assembly GCA_949320155.1 of Melangyna quadrimaculata. Taxonomy (NCBI): domain Eukaryota; kingdom Metazoa; phylum Arthropoda; class Insecta; order Diptera; family Syrphidae; genus Melangyna; species Melangyna quadrimaculata. The sequence goes on along the minus strand of OX439484.1, from coordinate 5,446,649 downwards.
CTATTTTTTAGAGCAGTTTTGTATTACTAAAAGTCTTGAAGGTTCGACATTTTATTTTTCAATCGGAAAAAAGTAGTTTCATGTGCTTTCCAGTGACAGTTCGAACAAAACAAAACTTTAAAAACATATACATATAAGCTTTTGCCAATGATACCTCTTAGATATCATTTTCATTTTTGTTTCAAACTGGATCTGCAAGCCACCCCCACAGCCAAATCCTAGATCCGCTACTGTATGTATGTACATATGTTTTTGTTTAAAAACCTTGTTAGCTGTTGTTACAAACAAAAATTACCAAATGCCAATATGTATGCTCTCTCGTCAGAAGCATTTATTCATCACTTTGTGGGATTGCCAATACCCACAGAAGCGTACAGAGCTCTATTGTTATAATTTTTCGAAAATGCATTTTTGGGAGAATGGACCATTCACTTCTTTGGGCAGTGAAAATGATGATAAAAAACTGACGAGGCTTTTAACCTCGAGAGCAGACAGCAACGACGGGGTTGGGTGTTGGAATTAAAAATAGGGACGACGGCGTTTTCGTCTTTAAAGCCAACAATAATAATAATTTAGCAAAATTTGATTATCAGCTAGGTTCCAGAAATCACTTTATATCGTAATGAAATTGAAATCGATGTGAAATCAAATTTGGTGTTCCCCATTTCACTTTTATCGATATCAATTTCATTTTTTTCGAAGTTAAAACTGATAGAATTTCCGTGTTCCACATTTCGATTTTATCGATTTTCACGTGATTTCAATTCGACTAGAGATTCTCAAGTGAAACTGGAAAAGCAAGCTGTTGCGTTCTTAAATATAAATGATTTTTCATATTTAATAAATATTATTCAAGTAAAATAACTTATTTCAACATGGGAAGCATAAAATGACTGCGAAGCACGCTGTATTTCAGGATTTGGTTTTAATCAAAAACAATCTAAGTCTGAGTTTTTGTGTGTTTATTTTAAAATGCAATAATTAGATAAAATATTGAAAACAGAATTATTTAGTGCATTCACTGAAATGTATCCTTTTCTGTTAAAAAAAAAAATGTAGTAGGATCTTGATGTGGCTGCGACATTTTAATGTGTGTGCCGTCGACACATGATATGACGCCAGGAACACTAAATTTATCCATGAAATGTCGTTTCGTTCGGCATCTGACTGAGAGTTTAATCTTCTAATTGTAACACTTTCAAAACTCGAGATAAGATTTTTGACACATTTTTGACGGCCCGTAGCTACATCAGCATCTTTCCTAACGAAATGATGAAAGTTCCCTTCTGCAAACAAAAAATCAAAACAGCAGCCAGCTGCAATGTGCAGGGAATGGAAGATTTTGCTAGATACGTCGATGCAGCAGCTTCCAACAACCTTTTAAAGGCATCTTTACTGATAATACAAACCTGAATTAAATTATAAATTTTAATAAAAAACTTTTCTTGAAAATTTCCATTAGGTACTCACGGTGCAGCAGCAATTCATATGGATTAGAATCGTCTCTCAACGTATGTCCTTTAATTTTCTCTACTGCAAATCTTTTTTTCTCAAGTCCCAAGACCGCAGCAATGAAACGATTTATTGAATGAAAACGTACATATTTATTATATATATAAAAGACAAATGTCGTCCGTGTGTACACGCATAACTCGAGAATGGGTCGTTTGATTTTTACAATTTTAGCCTTGATAAATTCGTATTGACCCAAGGAAGGACATAGGGTACTGTAGACAAAATCCCGAAAAAATTTCAGGAAAATTGGAAATCAGGGATCATCCCCTTTTTAATGAATAACTCGAGAATGGTTACTTTGATTTTGACGATTTAGGGCTTGATAAATTCGTTTTAGCCCCAGGAAGGGCCTGAGAGTATTAACTTTATTGCACTACGTGGAAAAATTGCCATTGAAAACAAACATGCGAGTCGCTTTACGAAATGACCAGTTCGCTGCAGATTTCTCCAGTCAATTTATTGGCGATGATGGGAAATGGCGTGATACCAGTGGACTGGACCTGACCAGCCTAATTGAATTTCCACCGAATTTTTGCTACCTTACAATAACGCCTTACAATAACGCCGGACAATAATCCGTGGACTCCGTGATGGATGAAAACGAAACCATTTCATGCTCGGAGTTCTTATTGTCTTTACATAAATTAATTTAGGCGGAACGAAGTTCGCCGGGTCAGCTAGTAAAATGCATACATATGTATGTACATGTTAACAAGTTTACTATCTTAAATAATATTTCCTGGCAGTTGACAAGAGTTCAACGCAATCCAATTATGACTTCTCCGTTCTAGGTCATGATGCTAAACATTCAAGGCAGCCTGTTCACTTTCAAGAGCTTATGTTCTCATTCGCCTGCTAAGTCCTCATTTCCTGTTCCCTGCTTTCTCATCTGAAGCTATTTTTCCCTTTATTTGGAATTTTGTTGTTCCAATTTTCTGTCTGTGGCTTCTTGTCCGAAATTAGGGCTTGATAAATTCGTATTAGCCCCAGGAAGGGCCTGAGAGTATTAACTTTATTGCACTACGTGGAAAAATTGCAATTAAAAACAACCATGCGAGTCGCTTCACAAAATGACCAGTTCGCTGCAGATTTCTCCAGTCAATTTATTGGCGATGGGAAATGGCGTGATACCAGTACTGAACTTGACCAGCCTAATTGAATTTCCACCGAATTTTTGCTACTTACAACAATATCAACGTTTAATCCTCTTTTGGTTGTATTTTGGTTTTTGAACGCAACTATTATTCTTTTTAATATTAAGAAATGTCTTGAAAAAGACGTTTTTTTTAAATCAAAAGCTCGAATAATAATAAATATTTCAAACTATATTTATTATATTTTGAATAATAATTCAAAATATTTTAAATAATTCTAACCTACAAAACAAGTTAAATATAAATTCTAAGTTTTAGTTTATTGCCTTTCAATGAGTTGACCATATATGCTGCTAAGTCACGAAGAATTATTATCATAAAATATAGTTATAATATTTATATCTTTTTTTAAGCAACTTTGGTACTGAATTTAAAAGTTCCAAAAACTGTTCACTTGGCTTGAAAAAAGATGTAAACACCTATTATAACTATATTTCATGATTTTATGGTTCTAAGTACGTGTACAAAAATCAGTGCCAACTTAAGTGTCCTACTTTGACCACCGCAATGTTTGCATCATAATTGTGTTGCACTTATCTAGCATCATATTTCTTGCCAAAACTATTTCACCGATTTGGATCGAATTTCGTCTTGTGATACTCTAGAGTCTAGACTATTTGATTCCAAATTTTTAGAAGAATTGGACAATTTTTGACATATTTTTTGAGTGCTTCAAATTTACTTAGTTTTTTCAGATTTTTTTTTAATTCATGGTTAGAAAGCAACACAAATATGACATGCATTTAAAATTGATGTTGTTTTGTAGAAAGTTTTTTAAAAAACATGTTTATAGTGGACGGTTTTTTCATAAGTTGCATATTTCCAAAGTTATAAAGGAAATTGTCGGAAAAAAGGGGTGATTTTAGCGTTTTTTTCACTGTTCCTGCAAACTTGGCTATATACTACTCTAACATGCCCCAACAACATATCAAAAATGCAGAACTACATCGCACTTTGCGAATTTAGCACTTTTTTTGTGTAATTATTCACTGTGCTAAAAGAACTCAATCTCAATGTTTACTCATATCAATCAAAGATCACTAATAACAAAACAATGCATTCATCCTTCCTACCGCATTTTCCCAGAAACATATACGAAAGCAAAAAAGAGAATGACAAAAAAAACGTACCCAAAATGTACCTGGAGCTGCTTGCATACCTAATGTATCGTGCCTTATCACATCATACTTACGCTTACACTTTCATTTATTTAGCTGGGCTTTGCTTAGGACATTGTGTAGTAAAACGCTCTTGTATTCTAAATTGTATTGTATTTGTGCTTGTATTTGTAATTTGTATAGATATTATTAAAAATTGTATGAAATTGTGCAGCGCAGATGTTGCAAGCTAAAATGTTTCAAGGGAGACTTGTTCTATGAGAGTTTTATGTTGTGTGTCTGCAGGAAAATATAATTGAGAACAATATGGGGGTAGGTTAGGTAGGTACCAATTTTTTTTTTAATTATTTCAATGCTCTTTGTAGAGAATTTGGTTTTGGTATCGCATATTGTAACGCTGAGGCAGATAGGAAGATGGGAGTTTTGTGTTGTGTGAAGGAAAATATGATTTGAAAATAGGTAGGTAGGTAGGTAGGTGGGTAGGTGGGTAGTTTTTTGTATTTATAGTATTGATTATTGTATGAAATCATTATCATTATTTCAACATTGCCATTTGTTACTTTTTGAAAATAAAAAGTACATCATACAATTTATTCATTTAAATTCTTGGTTTAGCGGCGATAAACCTGCTAACTGGGAGGAATCGCCACTGGTCTGCACCTGCCAACAAAAGACCTACAAACATGCAGCTCATTATTTATGTCATCGTTTATTTTTCATTCTTTTATTCTCTTCTTACTTATTTGGTAGCACAAGCAAATTGCACAAGCACGAAACATCGCCTAACCAACAATTCGATACGCTTCGATGATCATCGCTTACAAAGATTTGTTCATTTCAATTTTGTAGGTAGCTTTTGTGGTAACACCAACCAAATTTTTCGCAAAGTGCCCCTACTACGCTTAAGTTCATTTTCATTTGTATTCATTTGTACTTTATTCATTTTGGTAACACCATAATTTGTGCTAAACGAGCCTATAAACATTTTCAATGTTAATAATTGCTGGTGTACCCCAAGGCTCCTTTTTGTATCCGAACATTTTTCTTATATTTATCAATCATCTCCTGTCTGCGGTTTCTAAAAATTATTCAATTGAAACAGATATATTTCAGCTTAAAGAAAGAACAACAATCAATATTCCACTTTTTCAAGATCTAGTCCTTTTTTTTTAAACAAAAAAAAACAGACATTTAAATTAACTTGTTACGGTTTTTACCAAACAAAATGTTAAAAAGTCGAATTACATATCTTCAATTTTTAGTATGGCTGAAACATTTTCTTTCCTTAATTGAAGTTCATCAAAATAATGGAGACATTTTCGAGCTAACGCTTAGTTTTGCTGAAGACATTTACCTCAACTTTTAATATTACTTTCTAGATTCACAGTTTCTTACTTCGGATATGTGACTCCATTGACAGAGTATGTGAGTTCATTCAATTTTAATCTAAATCTAAAAAGTATTATCTTTAACTTATCAAAAACAACGGTATCAAAAAAAGTGGAATTTAATGCTTTAAAACATAATGCTCTGTCGACTGTCCTTAAATCACTTGAATCCAAAAGACTGAAAACCTTTCCATTCTTGAAAACTTTGTGTATTACTGACCAACTTCTGTGGTATATATACATAAACATATACATATTTTACGTGACCAAGAATAAACTTAGTACCGGCACTTCGAGCTAACTCCCAAGAGTCTTAACTCCCACTGTCCAAAATAAACTAACTTCCACCGGACTTTCATATCATTCATTTTTCATTTCTCATTTTTAAAAACTTATTTTGAAAAATTAAAATTTTGGTTTTAAAGAATTCAATTTTTTTCAAAATGACAAAATCACAATTTTGATGGGAATTAGTTTATTTCGGACGTTAGGAGTTAATTCTTTTGGAAGTTATTTCGTAGGGCCCTCAGTAGTTATCTATTATAGACTTCCTTCGTCGATGCAAGAATTTAATCTCCGCTTCTGATGTGCCTATACCTTTCAAAGTAAACAAAAAATTATTGGCAGATCAAAGGACAGGTTAAGTGCCAGCCAAGTTCTGGCAATATACCCTTTTTAAATCAGGATTTTTTTTTTTTTTTTCGATTTACCGTAAAACAGCTTTAGCTTGTTGAAGCCTAAATGGGTTTATCTACCTACACGTATCTTCGCCTATACACACATTCGTATGTTTATGGATTTCGACACGAACTTATAAAAATAAATAGATATGTACCGTACCATCCTCCTTTTTTTATTATCTTCCCTTAAAGTCTCAGAAACAAACCTTAATTCCCGAGAATATCAATTCCACGCAAATTAACTGTTCCAAAAAAATGTATATACAAAGTAAATCCTTGTAACTTTGGTACTTTAAGTTTAAACCCTATACAGGTGGTTTCAAAATAAAGTTAAGCATCATAGATAAAATTAAAAGTTTTTAAGGTCCACAACTTTGTTTGGGGAAAAAGCTATAAACATGTTGAGTCTTATGCATAAGTACTGCTATCTTAAGAAACTTTTGCAAGAGTGTAAACAATTTTACTAATGAATTTCGGAATGAAAAGTTCATAAATCAAAACCCAGTACCTATTTGCTTAAGAGTCTTTAATGAATTTGGTGAAGGTGGTATCGTTTACACATTTTTTTTTTGTTTTAATACTTTCTCGGTTTCATATAGTTTCCTACCTTATGACAGAAGTCCCTTTTGCTACTCCATTTACTCTCAATAGATTTAGTTTTCTCTTTAGTCGTCTCAAGCAAATCATCCATGAAAAGCTTCTTACACAAATAACAATTTTTCCATATTTCTTATTGTAAGAAGTTTGAATCCAAAAAAGGTACAAAAACCCAATTACACATCAATGATTTCTTGAAATTTTATCTGCAGTAGCTGAAATTATTCCCAGACTTTGGCTATTAAAATTTTCCATAACCACACAGAAAGCTATCTTGGTTGTGTATTTACAGTGTGCCAATGTGCGATAAGTTATACCATTGTGTCATTTTGGAAACAGTTGGTCCTTTTGTGTAGATTTTCCCATGGCACTTAAGTACTGCTATAACAGTTATTTTTCAACTTCACAGAAAATCCATCTTTCATCGTATAAACTCATTTCCGAAGGTTGTTTTTCTTTTCTTTTTGCCTTCAAAAGATTGGAAAATTAAATTTTAAAATCTGAACTGAAGGTTGCTTTTAGGACGACATTATAAATCATTTTAAGGGATAAGAACAAAATTACTAAATTCAGAATACCTATAGTTTGTTTTTATTTTTCGATTAAGTAATATACGCAGTTTATTAAAAAATGCAAATCACATCTATTAAGATATCTGTGATTCATCACACCGCAGCTTAGTTAAAGCTTGATTTTGTCTCTGTGGACTCAGAAAAAAAAAATGTTTTTTTATTCTTCCTATTACAAAGCCTGAAATTTCGTTGTCTGTCAATAACTTTGAGATTTTGTTATGGAGCCTTAAGCTTCGGGTATGTTCATGTAAGAGTGTGTAGGGTAAAAAAAAAATGTGTGAAATAGAGGTGATTCCCTGTAGTCTTTAAGTTGTGTTTTTATGTCAAATTAATCATGTGTCTGATGTTTCTTTTGTGTTTCCGTAAAAAAAAATTGCTATTTTCTGCACTTTTCGGTTGCTACATTTTTTCGTTGTTTTAGGATTTTCTTCAAATTATTTTTTTTTGGGCAAGGAGTGAACTTTTGGTATGATGAGAAGCTCTGGGAGTATTATTATTGAAGAAAAGTTATTTTGTTTAAAAGAAGAATTAATTAAAATAACAATGAGCAATGCAAAGCACCAAATTGAAGATATATAAGGACTAAGTTGTTGCATTTTAAAACTGATTTTAAGACTTTTTGGCTCAAAGCTTGCAGGATCGAGGAAAATTTTTTTAAAGCTAATTGAAAATGGCTAAATAGTTGCATTACATGGACATGGAGTACCCGATTCAGTTAAGAAACGAATCGCGGTGATAGGCTTGATGGGATTAAAATAGAAGAAAGCGTATTTTTAAATCTAAAAAATAAATTATTTTAATGAAACTTATTTTAAATTTTTCAATTTAAATACTTAATCGAAATAAAATGTTCTTCTTCTAAAAATACAATAAACCAACGTGAAGGACAGTATCGAGACGAGACTTCTTTACATGAGACCGATACGAAAACGAAACTGAAGTATTTTGAATTTGACGAGACCTACAAAAGTCTTGCCAAAAAAATAGTGAACAATGAGTGAAAATGACAAACATTTAACTGATGATTTATTGTTATTCCAAAAAAAAGATGTTGGACAAATTGAATTCGGTATTTTAAAAGAGAATGCTAAGATATGTGTCACTTCATTGGAAAATAACAGAACTCATTGTTATACCTAAGCAACCAACATTTTACAGACCAATATCGCTTATACCAATTTTGCCAAAGGTATTCGAAAAAACTGCTCATGAAAAGGCTCAACAAAATAATATAATCCCGAGCCATCAGTTTGGATCAAGAAATCAAAGGCACGATAGTTCCCAGCCAAGCTCTGGCACTACACCCTTTTAACACCATCTGACTTAAGTAGTCAGATGGTTTAAAAAGGGTGTAGTGCCAGAGCTTGGCTGGGAACTACAAGTTAAAACTTTGGGTAAATTAGATCCCAGTTAAATTTGATCCGTTTTTATAGGGGTGAATCAAATTGAAGGGTTTTGCTGTGGGATTTTTTAAAACATAAATTTCCCGTTGACATTCCTTGCGTTAAGGAACCTATCCGAGACGGTGTCAACTTATCCAAAAATGTCATATACCTTGACTTGTTATTGCAATAGCTTTTTTCAGAAGGAATTGCAACACAAATCTATACAAATTGCTTAGGATATGATCACGAAGCTTGAACGCGGAAATTGCATTTTGACAGTAGCAGTAATGATTACTCCAAACAAAAATTTCAGCCTCCAAAATGAATAAGCATCTGAAAAGGTATTTTCAATCAATTTTAATCAATTTTAAATTTATACGTTTATTATATAGTACAAGAGACGACAGCAAATTTTGGGAGTGGATGTATAACCAAAATCTAAGTGTGAGGGTTTAAAGGTGCATATTTTGTGATATCGAAATCAAAAGTCTGGCAGGTTTTTGTCTCAGCCTTTGGCGGGAGCGGGGTATTGAAAATAGAGATTTTCTAAATTTCTTTTCAAGGGTTTTATCACTTCAATTAATTTTTGTAAACACATCATGATGCTCTGTCATTTTCCATAAGTGCAAAGACCTTAATCTTGGTGATCCGATTAATAGAACTCAAGATATAAGCATTTAAAGCGAACCTTAATCGTCTTTTCTTGGAGACTTTGTTTTGTTGATTTTGTGGCGTTTCATAAATCTCCAAGAAAAAACGGATGTGGTTCGATTAAAAACCCTATATCTTGAGTTCTGTTGGTTGGATAAGATTAAGGTCTTTGGACTTGGGGAAAATGACAGAGCATCATAATGTATTTAAAAAAAAAAACCTGCCAGACTTTTGATTTCGATATCACAAAATATACCCCTATAAACCCTCACACTCAGATTTTGGTTATACATCCACTCCCAAAATTTGCTGTCGGCTCTAAGACTAATATTGTTAGCTTACTTTTTTTGATCTTTTCATTTTTATTTTCTTTTATAAGGTATTTATTTTAGAAATATTTTTGGGACGACAGAAGTTTAATACAAATGTCAAAATTTATCCACTAGTTAAATTTTTTACGAGCTCCTGAGCAGGTTAAATTTTTACGTCTGTATTCACCTCAGTGATGTCAAAATTTAGTCATGAGATCAAATTTACACACACGGCTCGTAAATGACAATTTGACTGGACTATTATTGATAGTTATGATTTTTTTCTTATGCCAATTCTTGGTTTACTGTTTAGTCTCCATACCGTATGTGTTTCATTTTCTTTGAATTGCTAAGGCCCGGATAGTTTACAAATAAGCTCCTGGGCCTTGTTTTATTTTATCGCCAACTTTACTTATTGTCAGTCAATCGAACTGGAAAGATGCAATCACCGATTGAACCGTGCAGAAATCACATTGAAAATGAGTCAAATTTCACTTTTAATGTATACGGCATCTGTTTTGAATCGATTTTGAGATTTCAGGTGAATGAACGAATGGGTTGCAGAAAAAATGTATTTCTTTCAGAATCGAGAGTATAGATAAATAGAGTGAATGAGTACATATATATTTATATTGTATATGTACTTATGTCTAACATAGACTAAACAGAAGAAGACATTTTTCTCAGGACTTGGGTTATATTTAAAAGAAGTAATGAGGTGAAAAATGTGACTACATATGTTGAACTTGTTTTCGATTTTGAAAAGTTATTTATTATTTTTTTCGAAACAAAAAGATTGAGTGTCAAAACATTATCTGTAGAATTTCCAAGAATTGAGTCAGCTGCTTGTGCAGTTCGCATATCAAGTTAGTTGTAAAGGGTCTCAAATTACCTACCAAAGTTGTTTAATCAATATCTGACAGATGGCGTTTGCGTTGTGTGTGTATTTATTTTATTGAAGCCATTGGTATTTTAAAAGTATAAAGGGTCGAACCAAATACAAGTTTCTTTTTAAAAATGCCAACAAATTGACAAAATTAAATTTGTTATGCTAGATTTCTACTTGTCATTGAAAAGACGCAAATTGACAGACTTTCCAGGACAGGGTGACTTTTACCAACACAAACAGCAAAGAAAGTAGTAGTAGCGAGCAAGCATAACTCACCCTGTCTTGGAAAGTTTGTCAATTTGCAACTTTTCAATGACAAGTGGAAACCTAGCATTATGGCTTCATTAGTAAGAGCAAACATCCCAGTTCAAGTGGCTGCCTCGGCTAGCTTCGCAGTAGTACATTATGATGTAACTTACGGATTGCTTGGATGATATTGGCCTTAAGTGCTTGTATCGTTTCCGGATTGTTGGCATAACATCGGTCCTTCACGTTTCCCCAAAATAAAAATCCAAAGGGGTTAAATCACAGCTCCGAGGCGGCCAATTGACATCGCCAAGACGGCTGATAGTGATAACCAAAGATCGATTGTGGCATGGTGTGCCATCCTGCATGAACCAGAGATCGTCCAAATCCATGTCCTCAATTTCAGTAAAAAAAAAAGTCGGTAAACATGGCTCTGTAAAGCCCACCGTTGTTCCCATCCTCATTTTCCAATGCACTCCACAATCTGCATCAATTTGTCACTCTCTGTGGATGCATTGGCTACTCGACAGTAACGTGCGTGTTTTCCGAGCCCCAGATGCGGGAATTTTGTTTGTTAACGTAGCCGCCGAGATGAAAATGCACCCCGTCAGAAAAGATGATTTTTCGCCCAAAATCGTTGTCAAATTATTTGGAAATAAGTTTTCAGTATTTCCCAACGTTGTCCAAGCGTAAAGTGACTCATTTTGTTCCGCGGAGATATGATTCTGGACTTTCTGTCAAGATTAGGAGCGGGAAACAGCTTACAGTGTCAAATAACCTATGATTTAAAAAGAAAACACTAGCACCCGTATTTATAAAGGAAAATTAGCTATTTCAGCTCCTGTGTTTAGGAAAACTACACCATGGAATAAGAATTTTCCGGACTCAAACTAAAAGCAATTGCTTACTGCTCCATTTGAGTCCGGAACATTCTTATTCCATGGTATAGTTTTCCTAAACACGGGAGCTGTAATAACTATTTTTTCTTTATAAATAGGGGGTTAGATGTCCCAACCTGTATATCGTGGTATGTATATCGTTTTAAAATTACGCAAAATGACAAAAGGAATGCATTTTAATTTTTACCCGGTTTCATTGATTTGTTGCTTATTGAAAAGCGCTTAAACAGTATTTAAACAAACAAAATTGGTATACAAATTTTGAATTTCACTAATGACTTTAGAATTTTTTTTTAATTGATATGCGGACGCCAATTTTATATTGCACACGCTTCAATTTGAGCTTTCAACGCCACTGTTGCACTGGTCTATAAACTGAAAATACTATCAAATAAATCTAACACAGTTAGGCCCGTTTGCTGATACGAAACATAAATGCTTAAGTTCAACATAAACGCTTAAGTAACGCTTTGCACCAAACGTAAACTTGAACATAAATTTCCTTAGGTTGAGCATAACTTTAGGAGGCAGAAATTGTACCTCTTAATAGATTTATGTTGGACATAAACCTACTTTTATGGCTGTTTTTTGTATTATTTGCTATGAATTTGCATAGAAATGTGTGTTGGACTGTCCATATAGGCTCCAGAAGCTCGATTTTATTTATATTTAATAAAATAAATAAGAAATAGGCAAAAGGTTGCCTCAACAATATTCAAGGAAATGAAACACGTTTTTGACAACTAAAGGCAGCTGATTCACAACAACCAAACTTCACAATATCACTTTTTACAGAAACACAAAAACATAATTTCGAACAGTTTTTTAATTTTCAGGTTTCATTGAAAAACTGTATTTAAAATCAAATATTTAGTTAAACTGTTAAAGCTACGTCCAAAAAAGGCCGCAAAATGCAAAATACTAGAATTTTATTTGACTTTTCGCACAAAATTGACGTTTTGACAGCGATTTCTCTCATGAGAGTTATGCATAGCTAAGTAGACCATAAATATTTTTTAGCAACAGAGAATAAATTAAGTTAAACATACAAACTATGTTGAAGTTAGCTATGACGTAGATTTATGTTTCGTATCAGCAAACGGGCCTTAGAGCCATAAATAAAGTGATTGACTTAGGACTTCGTAAAAATTATGGAAACTGCAAATACCTTTAAAAAGTGCCCGTAAAAAAACAAACGTTCTTCTTGGCAAAAAGGATCTGCCTTTGAGTTATTGCCAGTCGCCACATGTGTACTACGAAGTGTGCTTTCCTATGAGTCTTTACAGATAATAAACGAAGAAAATCAATGTTTTTGCTATCGACATCTAATTGACTGCTATGATACCCAACCATTTGTATCGATGTAGTATTTTATCATTGCACAAAGGCACAAAAGACACAAATCCCATGAACTTACCAAAAACATACTGAATGTATTCGATTGGGACGGAAGTGTATGTTAAAAGAATGCACAAAGGATGCGAAGTAACTTTGGATGTCGTGTATTGTTATAATTTATAAACAACAAAATTGTCTAAAAGAATATACTCCATGCTTGAATACGTCGATTTTATTTTTGCTCACAAATATTTACTTTCACTTGAAAAAGTTTATCTCTTTTCTTTTTTTGTTCAGGATGTAAACAAGAAAATAAAAATACAAACACGAACCATGTTGTAGGAAATATACAAAATTGATTTATATGGCACTATAAATATTGCTGCGCATAGGGATTTTTGTAGGGTAGGAACATACTACATATAATAAAAGGGTTGTACATATAACATATCGGTATTTATTTGAGTTCAAACATTCCTTTATATGTGGAAGATATTACAAATTGAGAAGGGATTTAGTTTGGAAGGTAAAGTTGAATCTATGTTTCATTGGATTTATTTTTAGACATATCCTATTATCTACATATCAAATTTTGGGAATTCAAGTCGAGATATTTTTGGATTTTTGTTGAGATGAGTGAAGGTATTTATGGTGACAAAGTCATAACATTGTGGTATTTTTGTATCACATTGAAAACAACTTTATGGTCAACTTAAAATGCCTCTCAAGTTTAAACATTTATTTTTACGAACATTTTAAAGCTCATTTTTGAAAAACAAAAATTTGTGTTTCACTGAAATAAAAAAAAAACGTACCAAATATTATATTTTCGTCAAGAATAGTAATAGAGGAAATGATTTTTGTGTGGATAGGGGTCTTCTGGTGGATTTTTGTTAGTTAGTTAGAATTAGTGACATTTTTCATCAATTTTAAAAATAACAATACAAACATCAAATTGACGGGAACTAGTAAAACCTTTTTAGTAGAAAATTTTCTAGTGCTTTGTACATGATTGTAGCTAAGTTTTCTTTGAAGATGAAAAACTTGAAACTCGTCCCAAGAAAGTTATAATTGTTTGAAAGTAACTATACTGGTTTAAAATAATTTAAACTATATACTGGTATTGAACTTGGCCATCGATCTATGAAACTCACCCCTTGATGGAAGCGTAATACTTGAAAGCTTTTTTCTTTCTTTTAAATGTATGTTATTTGTTTTTCATAAAGTTAACTTTGATTATATTAAAAGTTTAAGAATAGTTGATTAAGAATAGCTTTTAACGCCATCTAGTCCATACAAATTGGTGTTTCGGCCGGGTGATCTCACTTGGAGTCATCACTTGATTAGTAAGGGATTATAACTTTTAAGGTTTTCACGGTTGATAGACATAATTAATAATTGGTTTTCCGGACTAGCCACGTAATTAAAAATATAAAGAGTGCGAATTAGTACTCACTCACCCCAACCGTTTCGCATGAAACTACATTGAGCGTGGTCACCGGGAAACTGTTGTTCAAAATTATTCATTTGTTCAAATAATGGTTTAATTACAGTTATGGCTTCTACAACAATGGCTTCCAAACACAGTTTTTCACGAATATCTTCCTAACTGTTACTTTCACAGCAAAAGAAGTGTGAGACCAATAATTGGTAGCTTAGAAAATGTCCACCAAAAATATTTTGCCCCTTATTTCAAAGGGAAAAACTTCAAAAACTGAGCTAGAGTTGTTATTTTTAGGAGCGGGAGGGGGCAGAGTTCACGTATTTCTACAGGAATTTTCTACAATTTGTATACAGGGAGTTCTCCCACATTCATCGTCACACGCATTAACCATTGGTTTCTGGATGGCGGATTTTTTGAAACTCTAACCGGCACACGCCGATCCATTCAATAGATTAATTTATCTTTGAAATAATGCTCAACTGTACCCTACACAAGTTTACCTTCCCATTATTGCCACTTTGCACAGGGCAGCAAATTGTCAAAGCATGACACTGCCTCTTAACTCCCACCCTTGATAAATATTAGATAATAATGAAATTGAAAATTATTACCTTTCACTGAGCTGAATTATTATTTCTTCTTCTTTAACGTCGCTCGTTTCAATCTTCCCTTGTTTTTGTCAGCGATCAAGAACCCATCATATCAATGAGAGTTCATATTACTCATCCTAACATATAAAATTCAATAAACAAACGCTTCAGGCATTTTAATAGGAAAATCATCTGAAATTGTCATTTATTAAAGCGCTTTCAGGCGGAAATGTCTTGAACATGTACCTAAGTATCATGCTACCATCGTTGCCGCCACCATGTCCTCTGATATTTCTCTTTCACATAGAAAACACCGGAACAAAACAAGTCCCGAAGAACCAATCCACAATGTGGATTCGAAATTATATATACCTAATTTTATTAAATTACTAACTTGGCGTCTATGTTATGTCGCGACAAGATTCCTTTTATTTCCACTTATTCTTCCCATAGAGATAATGTCATCACTCTGAACGAACTACTGTCGGTCGGCTCTTGGAGCATCAAGAAGTGTCTTTATGTGCCTTGGTGTCCTTCTTCGACTGTTTGTACGTGAACACTAAACAACGCACAAAAATAATAAAGATTTACAAATCCCGTGCCTTTCTTGATGCCTTGATGGGTGAAAATGGAATGACTGTAGTTCTGAAGAGGCCTGAAAAAAAACGAAAAACAAAATCTTTCTTACGAGTTACGAGGCATTCTTGTCACATAATATAGAAATGGATCATGAGAAACCCGAAATTCTTTTTTGTTTTGGTGGTGTAATCGGAAACTACGAGTATTTCTACACCAAAAGTGTGTACCAGAAACACGTACAAAAAGCCTATAGAGCATTCGTATAATAATAACCATAATGCTTGAATTATTTATGCGATTTTGGGTTCTTTCTCCGATGACTTCCGATCTGAACGAAGGTTTTTTTTTATTAATTGTATTTGAAGGGTTTACTTGAAGGGCTGGGTAGTGTTTTCTTGCAAGAAATTTAACTGACTATGGAAAATTGTTGCAATTAAAAAACTAACAACGAGCATCGAACACATGGGCTGGTGTTAAAAAATACATGCAAAACATAATACACCTTTTTGAACCCAGACACACAAAGTTAAACTCTTAAGCCCATTTGTCGCTTTGCACTTGACGGGAATCCAGCTTGCCGGAAAACTGTTGCTGAATTCTCAATAGTGCAAATGGCTATCAGTGTCTGTTTTCTTAAATGAAATGAGTTTGGGAACACCAATGTCACGTTCCGATGAAAAATTCTGCACCATATGCTTTTTGTGCAGAAGCTTTAGAGACAAAGTATTTAAGTCGTGTGATGAGGGGACATCTGTGTTGATGATGAACCGACCACCCTTCGACATGGGTGAGGTGACACTTGCTACTACTACTTGCATAGCAACTAAACATCGAAAACTCCCTTGCGGGGAATTTTGATCAGGGATTTGGCTTATTTTCCCAACAAACTCAATTAAATTACCAACAACAGCTTGCCGGTTACTACACAGTTCGGCAAATATTGTGCCGCGTGCTGCTGAAAAAAAAAAAGAAAATCAAGGGCATTCATTTTTGTTTTTAAAGAATAAATTATGTCATTAGAAAAAGTTAATTTCAAGTTTAAAGGATTTTTGTTAATAAATAAAACATAACTTGTGGGGTTTGGAAAACCCACCATTACTTCTATCAAGAGCGACAGGTGCATCAAGTTTGAGTCATGGTTTTTTGTGATATTTTGGTTGAAAAGACAACAGTGCCATATTTCTTTGACGACTCAATAAGAATACATCAGGAATGGTAAATTAAGGCTGGGAGATCCACACCTGATTTAACAAATACTTCTTGATTCTAGCCGTTTTTAATGAAATATACCTATTACTTATAAGTGTGTTTATAATACAAATTCTATATACTACTGAAATACATCAGCCAAGTAGAAGACTTAGCATTATTTTAATGCTAAAATTGGTGTAAGCTGGACTGAACTTAATAAAAATTGCGTCTTGACAAGGCCCTCACTGTCAACTGAAGAGTCCAAGTGAGAACGCCGGGACGAAACGCCAATTTTTATGGACTAAAGGCCATTAAAAGCTATATTGAATCAATATACCTATTACTTGCGATATACATAAAGGGCAAGTTTTGGGTTCGTACAAATTTCGAATTCGAGTTATTAATCAAACCTTATACAGGGTGTCCCATTTACAATGGTCCAAACTGAAATTGGTGATAGGCCAGGTGATGAACTATCAGAATTTGGTAACTTTTCCATACCGAATCATAGCGGTTCTCGAGTAACGGCTATTTTTTGAAATTTGAAAAAAATCTAACTTTAAACATGTTTTTTGCTCACCCTGTCCATAATTGATTTTTGTTTTTTACAAATTTTGCATTAAAAAAATCACTTTTAGTTTCACTAACTTTACTGAGTAAAATATTTTTAATTGGCATCACCATTTGCCTACAAATCATTAGTTAGTATTGAACTTTGCCAAAATTAATTTTTGACTTCAATCTTCTCATGAGCCCCCTGAATAAAATTCGTATGGCTCAATACAGGTTTTGTATTTCAAAAATTGCCTATTTTTCTGTAGTTTCAAAAAAGGTATTAAACTTGCCAAAGCTATGTTTAAATAGACAGTTATAACCGTTTGAACCCAATCAAACAGGTTCAAAATCAAACAAAAATAAAACATTTTTGTTCAAATGTTTCGGTAAAATTAGAATTTCACTTCAAATATAACTCCGACAGAGCTGAATTTTGGTGGAGATCTTCGTTTTGATATCTTACGCATTTCTTAAATAAATACCTTAAATTTTGACAAGGACTTTTAATTTTCTGTGGTGAAAGAGTATAAATCCAGTATATTTGAAAATTTTTCGAAAACCATCAGGTTTTTTAAGAAGTGTCTTTGGAAAACATGTAGCTTATAAAATTCTACAGAAAAAAGATTAACTCCTTTTTTTCGTTGGAGCAAGAGATTTTGAGAAAACGGGGACAAAATGTGTTTTTGTGGTATTTTCCACACCGTTGCATTTGCGCACATTTGTCTCAAAATTTATTGGTCTAACGGAAAAATGTATCCTAATGGTTTTTTTTAGAATGCTATAAGCTACAAGTTTTCCAAAGACACTTCTTAAAAAACACTGGATTTTTACGCTTTCACCACAGAAAATAGAAGGTCCTTGTCCAAATTAAAGATATTTATTTAAGACATCAAATCGAAGATCTCCACCAAAATTCAGCTCTTTCGGAGTTATATTTGAAGTAAAATTCTAATTTTACCGAAACATTTGAACAAAAATGTTTTATTTTTGTTTGATTTTGAACCTGTTTGATTGGGTTCAAACGGTTATAACTGTCTATTTAAACATTGCTTTGGCAAGTTTAATACCTTTTTTGAAACTACAGAAAAATAGGCAATTTTTGAAATATAAAACCTGTATTGAGCCATACGAATTTTATTCAGGGGGCTCATCAGAAGATTGAGGTCAAAAATTAATTTTGGCAAAGTTCAATATTAACTAATGATTTGTAGGCAAATGGTGATGCCAATTAAAAATATTTTACTCGGTAAAGTTAGTGAAACTATAAGTGAATTTTTTAATGCAAAATTTGTAAAAAAACAAAAATCAATTATGGACAGGGTGAGCAAAAAACTGGTTCAAAGTTAGATTTTTTTCAAATTTCAAAAAATAGCCGTTACTCGAGAACCGCTATGATTCGGTATAGAAAAGTTACCAAATTCTGAAAGGCCATGGCCTGGCCTTTCACCAGTTTTGGTTTGGACCATTGTTAATGGGACACCCTGTATATAATAATGATAGAGAAAGCAAAAAATGATTCTCGCAATTCTGTCTGTCCGTCTGTCTGTCTGTACCCCGACCTGCAGCCGTAATCGCTCAAGCGATTTTTGTTCTCAAAATTCGGACTAAAGGTTGATTCCCTAAATAGGAAATTTAAATAATTTGTTTTCTCCTAAGATAACGGTACCTACCATGATAACAAAAATAACAAATAACTGTTAAGGAGGGTACAGGAGTTACCAGGAAGAATAACTGATGATGAAGAAGATGTTGAATTATTAGTATAGAAATTCACCTATTCCGTGATGAAATATTATTTCAACAAGATCACGTTTTAGTGATCAAAGAAATGTTTAGCTGTTAGCCCAGGGGCTATCCTTTTTTAAATCACCTTACTCCTTAGAACCATGGAAAATAATAAGCCACACCCTCTAAGCTCCTGTTTTTCAGTGCAGGATCATTCGATATTTGGAGTTAAATTCGAGTTAGGCTTTGGTATTTGGTGAGTTAGCTCGAATTTAACTTTAATCTAGTCACTGAAATTTTTTTTTTTTTTAATTTTACCTTTAGAATAAGCAAAATCTAAATATAAATCCATAAATATAATAATGTCTGATAATAATAATCTGATATAAGACCTTATCATTTAAAACCAAGTTAAACTTAATAATGGCGTACCACGAGTTTTCTTAAATGTTAAAAAAAAAAACTTTTGGTATTCTTGTATATTATTTTAGCTGCATTTGGTGCGAGACTAAACTAAATTTAAAAACAAATCACCAACACTCTTTCGAAAATTTGTTTTTTTCTTTTTTTAATCCAAAACCCTTAAATTTCGAAAATTCTGATTTGCAAAAACCATGTTTTATTATCCCTATGGAAATAAAGCAATATAATACCCTTATCGACACTTTCTTTGTTTGCACTTCTCTCCCGGTTATGAGATAGTTCATAACCGCCAGAGTAAGAAGTATAATTTTCGGAAAACTTGATCTTTTCGTTTTACTGCATGTTTTTGATAGTCATTTCTGATAATAAAATACGACTGTACTATTTAATGCATATGCAATTTGTACGTGCTCTAGGAAAGCAAGTACATATTGGTTTCGTGTCAAACAAAAATTTCGTGGTTTTTCAAAACCTACATTACGATGATGGAGGAGTAAAAAACAGTTATTTTCGTAAAGACGTCCATTGGTCTGTTTATCGGTGCGTCTCTGCGTCCGGATGTACGTTGAGCTAGAGCCTAAAAGGTTGGGCGGATTTGCGTCAAATTTAACATTTATTTTATGTGATTATCTAGAGATGAAATTCGAATTTTTGTTTTAGTTCACCTAGAACGATTTCGGTTTTATCAAGTTTTCTCAAAAATGGCTCTAACGATTAAACTTTCTACATGTCATCGTTCTTACCAAAAATTACCAATAATGGAAATAAAAATATGTGTTTTTTTTTTTTTTAAATTGCCCTTTTTATCACTTATTAAGGTACATACATATGTATATTCCCTCATGTCTCGTCGTTGGCTAGGTTGCTTTTATCATTATTTTGTGATTCAGTACCTGTAAGTTATTGAACAAATATTGCATTTCAAATTTGTATAAACAATTTTGTTTATGAAAAAAATAAAACCAAAGTATTAAATGAAAAAAAAAAAAAAATATAAATTGTTATTTTAACATAAACAAGGATTTAATTTTGGTAATACGAACAAGTTAATTTTTAAATATCCTAGACAATGTTAAAAACTCACTTTTTTAAATTGTAACAAAATATTGTTTTTTAAAATGTTGGTAAACAATAATAAGCTATTTCAAGATTTTAATGGAAATGACAAATTTTGGTATTAATTGAACAGTTTTCAAGAAAATCGAAGTAAAAACTGAGATATTTATAGGTCCACTTGGTACATTTGGGCGTATACTTCTTTTTTTCAAATGTTTTAATTTTCTTTTATTAATATTTTAATTATTGCCGTACAGACACTTACACAAAACAAAAATCTTGAGTTCCAATACTTTAGGGGCAGGGAGGGGCAGCTGCACCGCTCTAGTAGAAATGTATTTGTTACATTTTTTTTGAGAAATTAAAAAACTTTAAATAATGTTTCATATTCATATTAAAAAATTGTCATTTATCAGCACTTTTTAGAAAAATTGCCTGATTTTTTTTCCAATTCTTTAAAGTTATCAAAATAAAATGGGATACATTACGACAAACTTCAGATTTTCTTGAGAGAATGTGATAATTTCCAGCAGCTTCACTTTTTGTAAATTTTGTAGCCCACTTCGATAAAATGAGTACTTATTAGTTTGTTCTTCTTCTCAGTCATTTATAGGGCCAGTTATACAAACATGATTCAGCCTTTGAACCATTAACTAAATGTGTTTTAAATCACCCTATGCGGCCGATTAAATAAGTTTCATATTAGAATTCTTAAACCGTGGATTAATCTCAGTTAATTCGCTAAGTTGTGAAAGTGGAATTAGATTGCATGTTAAAACAATAATTCAAATACTAAATCACGTTTGTACAAGGGCCAGTTTTCCAGTGCAGATATTAACTGACATAAACCATAATTAGTTAATACTGAAAATAAATGGAACCCGATTAAACTCAGAGCAGTTTTAGGTCGAGAATTGACTTTAACTTTCAGTTGTCAAAAATTTATCGAATCTATGGATTATATCTATCGAATCTATGGACTGAAAAAAAATTGTAGGCATTAGCTTGAAAAACTGGGATGACCTCGCACTGAAAAACTGGTCCTGCACGGTTGCAAGAGTCGATTCAATTGTACTTTTTTCGATACACTCGACATTGCTAAAGTACACAAATACACTTTTATAAAATTCAGTACACTTTTACCGTGCCTTAACAGCTTATTACTTCAACAAAATATGTTTTTTAGTAAACTAAAAATCAAACATAATTTGCCAGTAAATAGTAAAAACTAATCAAATACATTCTATTTTATTCAATTTCAATGTTAAAAAGTACTTTTATTGTGCCAGTTCAATACAAAAACAAAAATAAATAAATCGGGTGGCACAACGGCTCATGAAGAACCAGGGCCTAGTGACTAACAACTCGCAACCATTCCTGTGTGCGCCTTTCGACAGGAATGGAAGGGACCCACAATTTTATGCCGAATCCGAACGGCTAGACGAGAAGCACTTATTCGTGACAAGTGATACTCTTGGAGGATTTGTCAATTCCTCGCAAGAGGCAGTAGTCCTGAAAAAAACTTTTTAGTTTTTAGGTGGACGAGGCTGGGAAGCGATCCCAGACCTCCAGACGCACTAACCATTACGCTACGGGCTACTACTCAATACAGTGCAGCTTAAATTAATAAAACATATTACTTTTTTACCTCTACTTACTAATTAACAAAGAAAGCTATACTTTAACATTCCTTTATACTAAATTTTGGCGACTTAAGTGTACCTTTTTATGAACTAATATCGCAATTTAAAAAAAAAAATATCGCAATAAACCGCAAATCGATAAAAAAAAATATCGCAAAAACCGCAAATCGTTTAAAAACAAAATTTTGTAGTAAAAAAGCTAAATTTGTATATTAATTTCTTTTTTTTTTAATTATTTTATTAGAAAATAAACGACAAATAGGTAGTATTGCAGCAACGGAATTAAATTTAAGACATTTTAGGTATTTTTTGTTATTTTTTTGTATGGAAAAGAATCATAATCCTCATTAGTGGAACTAAGAATTTTACTTTAATCTTAGAACGGCTACAAAATTTAATTTTGTTCATTTTATTGCAGTTTTTGAAAAAAATTTGAATTTGACCCTCCCGTTACATAATAATTCATTTAAAGTTCATTTATTATATCACATAAATATTTTTATTTTTAAATGTTACTTGACAACATAAGTGACTACCTTTTGATTACATTCATGTAGGAAAACGCTCTTTCAACAATGGCATTGCTCGCTGGTAATGAAAGAGCACTTAAAGCAAGTTCACTTTTCAAAAGTGAAATGGTTGTGTTCTGAATAAGATAATTTTTTTTCCTTAAGGTTGAAATTTCGTTTTATTGTACGGGGAAAAAATACCGCAAACATCTCCAAAAATATAAGATATCGCGCGTTTCGCGATATATCGCGCAATCTGGCAAGCCTGGTACATAGCTGTTTGCCACTCCACACCCACTGGTATGTTTTATTTTTTTTTTTATTTTAAAATATGTTTATTACGATTCATAAACATTGATTTGTTGAAAAAAAAAAATCACAAAGTACAATTCGATACACTTTTTTTTAACATTCGATACATTGCTGAAAGACGCTTTTTCATAGTTTAAGTTTCTTTGTTGCCATATACTGCTTAAACTCCACGGTTTATAGCTTTGTGTCCATACAAAGAAATGATTTACTAGGGCTAAGCCTTCCAAGGATTATGTATGTCTCATTCGTGGGCAATAGGTAGACCAAAATGCCCATTCTCCTTTGATTTTTAAACATGAAATTCATATTTTTGTTTAAAAAAAAAAGTAGCATATCGATCGAATGTGACAATTCGACAAGCATATCTTCAGAACGTTGATTCTTACTACTCATGATTTCGATTTTGTATAAGAAGCTTCAAAATTTTTAAAAGTTTATCTAAATGAATATAAAATTCCGCGGGTCTAGCTTTGTTTTAGTTTCCCCCCTCCCCTTACCCTTTATCGAAATTCTGCGTACACCCTTGTTTTTAGGCACAGGAATAAATAATTTAATTAATGTTATTGCTATGATATCATTTATTTATACAACAAGTTATAACACAAGAACTTCAATATCGTAAACAAAATTAATTCAAAATGGTTCACCAGGGCGTATACGTACTTTTCTTATATAATTACATTTTTAATATTTTGTATATAATTTTTCTATGCTACTTTTAAAAGATTTCCACAAATGTTAGTTTTTCCATTTTGCTCCAAATATGAAATGACTTCTAAATTTTTTCTTTCATATACAAATAAATTTAAGAAGAAACAGAAATAAGAACATGGTCCATAAATATTTACATTATAATTTATAAGCAGCTACACAGGACCCAGTCGTTTGCTTTATTCTGATGTCCATCCATAGCCTACATTGGTCATTATCCCAATGTTTGGTTACCATCGTAATTCTAATCCTTTATGGAGAAAAGGAAAAAAAATCCAATGCTCAACCGGATAAGGATCAACCATAAAATGTTTGATTTCGTTTCTCACTCTTTTTCCTTATATTCGTATAATATTGCCTACCATACCACATTTTACAGTCCACAGCGTTCAACCTCAAGTCAAGTGCTGCATTCTTTGTAAAAGGAGCTGATACCGTTTCTATATTTTATTATGCCTCATCCTTCGTCTGGGTCTTGTTTTCAAAGATTTTAAAAGATTGCTTCTTCTCAGGGATTCGGGTAGACAAATATGTAGGTAAAGCTTTTTTGTAGTAAAAGCTCATCAGTAAGTGTAAAAGAAACAAGGATACCACAACAGTGGCAAACAAAATTCAGTGTCATGCTCAGTTTGGCGCCAATGTGGTATTTCATTGATGATGGACCATCATCACATCTTGAAAGTCGTCATAATCAGATGCTACCTTCAGTTTGATAAAAACCTCTCGTGCGTGGAGTCGTCCTTGAAGTCTTATGTGCCGATAAGATCACGCGTTAAAATAACACCGTTTCATTAAGTGATTAAATTTTTCATAGATGTGCAATTTTACAGCTGATTAAATACAGTCCTTGGTATTTTGACTGCCAAGAAGGATCACCTGTAAAAAAATATCATTATATGTATTACATAAAATAGAATTTCAAGGATTCTATTTGTGTATAGAAAAAAGAAAAACAAACAAACATAAAAAAGTGAACACAAAAGGATTCCACCGCGAAAACAATTGGCTTCTGGCATTTTTGAAAAGATTATAGTATACTACCAAGTGCGAGAAATCCATTTTACGGTAAGTGACTTAAAGCTAAAGGATTCAATAAAATGTTATTTTCCTGAATCCCGTTAGCATTAAGTACTTTATTCAATTTGAGAAGACAGTGTTTTTGTACGAAGTGCGGGCTTGTGATGGTGGAAGAATGCCACACAAACTTGTACAAATTGGAATATCTTAATCCGTTATTTCAATTATTCCATTTGTGATTCTATAATTTATCATTTTTAATTATGAATTTTTATCTTTGAATCAATCCTCATGAATATTAAAACTTAAGTCCTTTGTTTCTGCAATGATTGAGTTTTATTATTTTTCCTCGCCAGTATTTATGGTTATAACAATCGTGACTTATTGTTTTGTTTTTAACCATAAAATAAATTAATAAGGCATGTTATTGCTATAAATAAAATTTAACGTCTACGGTTAACCAACCTAAACCACATATAAGACATAACAAAATTATAATTGGAGTCATCTTTTGTGTGTATAATGTTATGTATTGTGGGTAGCCAATTTTAGTCATGTTAAAGGAAATGAAACTTAATTAGATATTTTAAGCTTAATATTCGCAGATGATTAAATAATCTAATTAATAAGTCAAACTTATCAGCGCAGCGTAGAAAGTATGTGAATCTTAATGTAAACAATAACACTGATGTGCTAGATTGAACAATTAATTTGGATGTGACCTAAAGGAGGTTTGTACACTTGAAAACTTTGACTCAAAATTTCAATTTATTGTCAAAAATCCGTATTTTAAGGTTTTCAAGAGTCAACGTTTTTTGACTCAGTAATTCGACCGAATTAAGATTTCGTTACAGTTTTATAAATATCAGATAATAATTATCGGTTCTGTTTAAAAATATAAAATTACGTTCGCACTATAAAATTGTGTGCATATTTTTTGCATTGAATCTATAAATAATAACTAATTTTTTTCATTTATCAGACTCTGAAGGCTTTAAGTTTCTTTTAAATTTCTTTGTTTTTATCTTAAATTTGTATCCTCTGAAAATTGGATTTATTCAGCACCACTTAAAAAAATTTATTTTTTATATTTGGATTTTTTCTTTACCCGCTGTTCAAAAAGGGTGTGTCAATCAAACGAAGGACCACCATTATGTACATAATTGGTTAGTGGGGCTGGATGTCCCCCTGGCTACCTTCTTAAAAATAAATAAAAAACATAAAACACAAAATTAAAGCAATTTAGTAAAAAGTGGGGAAGTTGAGGGGTGAAAACAAAGTAAACTAATTTTTAGTCATTTTTTGGTACGGGGAAGGTATTTAGAAATTTTAATATTTAAGACAAGTTATGAGCCTACCAGGGGTGGACTGCGGTCAAAGGGCCTCCCGGGACTTTTCGATAAAGGGCCAGAAATTACATATTGTTAAAATGATTTAAAATGTTGGTGATACCTGTTCCTCCATACTTAATTCTTTAAAGTTTTGATGAAGAATACTTGGTCGAAACGCATGGTGACCTGATCTTTTAATTTAACTAACTAACTAGCTCATTCGTTTGAAGTTGTAAGGTGTTTTTAGGGCATTGTATTCCGGAAGTCGGCAGAGACAAATAAATTTCATAATGTAAAAATATACTATAAATAAAATTACGCGACTTTAAGTGCTGGGCTTTAGTCGTTGTTTTGAAAAAATCATTTTTAACCAATATATTATGATATATTAAGAAGATTCTGTACCCGCTGTTCAAAAATGGCTGAGAGTGCAAAAGTGGCTTAACACACTTTTTTCAATTATTTTTAAATCGACCGAAAACAAGAGCCGACAGAAAATTTTGGGATTGGATGGATAACCAAAATATGAGTGTGAAGGGCCGTGGCATCGAAAACATAAGTCTGGCATAGGTTTTTTTCAGCTAGGCTAGGGTGGGGGTTTGAAAATAGAGATTTTCCAATTTCATTGTCAGAGGTATTACCATTTCAATAAATTTAATAAATATATGCCATGATGCTCTGTCATTTTCCTTAAGTCCAAACATCATAATCCTAGCAATACGACCGATATAACTCAAGATTTTAGTTTTTAAGCGAATTATTCGATTATTTTTAGATAGATAGATGGATAGAAATTATTTATTTCACTTTTAATTCAATTAACAAGATTTTCTTTTGATAGGATGCTCCCCAGCAAACAATTGCTTACTAAATCTTTGAATGGAATATTCCATAGTAAATAGTTGTCAGGAGTTTTGTAGAGCGAACCTTACTAAGATAGAAAAAATGTCTTAATGTCCAATTAAAATATTTCCTTAAGGACTCCGTTATCCGTGTGACAGTAGAAGTTAGCTCTCGAGTCTATAAAAAGTCCCAACTATTTGACCTCGTTAACTTTTTCAACTACGAAACAATTATCGCTAAGCTTAGACCATCATTAAAAATGTAACATAAATAATTCGTATTCGCAGAACATGCAGTACATCTACTCGTCTTAAATCTTTGGCATTCAGGAGCATGATATAAAACAACAGTTTCAAAAGCAGTAAGGGAAGATAAATTGAAAAACATAATTTTTGTTTTTTTGGCTGATGATCAACCTCTGTTCGGCAAACCAAACTTTTGTTAAATCAAGATCCCAATTTATATCAGCAACGAGGTTCAAAGCACTATTAGATCCATAAATACAACCTATGTCATCAGCAAATGCAGTAAGGGTACTTTTAAATTTCAGACCAAATAACGAGTTGATATATTGATATATTTTAACACTTTGCAATCAATTTTGAAGTTATGACCTAAACCCAATTTCCAATTTTCTTAATAATATGCTGTGGTTGACCATGTCAAATGCTTCTGTAATTTCTTTAAATAAACCACAACACAACTTTTGTTCATCAAGATTAGAATAGATAAGAAGATACGTGAGCAAAATTCCAAGAGTGCATCTTCGGTAGATTTACCTTTTTGAAAACCATATTGAACTGGACGAAAGAACTTATTATAATCTTAAAAATTGACTATCCTTTCTTCTTCCCAACAGTTAGAAGAAGTGATATAGGTCTATAGTTGTACATCTCATCTACCGATTCTTTTTTGAAAATGGGTATCACATCTGCACATTTTAGTTCCTCTGGAAAAACTCCGGAAATGCTGTTGTTGAATGAATGAACTAGGACGTCTACTAAAAAACAAACAATTTGCTTAAGAATAATGTTTGAAATCTCATCAAATCCGCAATTATTACAGTTTTCGAGACAACCAATAGCCTTTAAAATTTTCAAGCCAGTAACAGGCTCGAATGCAAAGCTATTTTCTTGTGACGTATTAGTACAGATGAAATTAGAAGAACAGATACTACAAGATGGTTGAATGTTATTGGATATCGAATTACTAGCAACTGTTGTTATTGAATGCTTCAGCAATCACTAAATTGTCGGTAACTTAACCGTTATCAACACCAGTGCGAATAACAGTCGGCTTTTTGAAAGCGGCGGCTTGTAAACAATATTATTTACAACTTTCCATTCACTTTTCAAATTTCCCTTAGCTGAGTTCAGTTGGGTAGTGTAATAGTTGTCACGGCAAATCGGACTTTATTTTTTTAATTCTAAGCATAATCTTTTATATTTGTGTTTAAAGTAATAATTGGACGGATTCCGAGAACACTTAATATGAAGTTTATTTTTAGTTTTAACTTTTGTCAACAACTCATTACTGATCCATGGTTTTATTCTTGTGTAAGATTTTTTCACGCGAACAGTGTAGGAGCTACTTCCTGTGTGTTTTTGTCAATGTTTTAATAAAAATTAAATATGCTTAAGAAGCATCATTTTCAGCAAAAACATCTTCCCGTAACTCATACAAAATATTATATCTATGGTTTGTGAAATTTATTTTTGTTATTTCGATGGGGCTTTGAGAATGTTTCATATTTTTTTACTATTTACCAAAAGAATTGTGATTGCATGATCCGTAATCATAAAATCACATACGCACTTTTCACAAGCACGCGAGAAGTTGGTGAAACGTCCGTAGATATGATCCAGAGAAGTACTTGATACCAATCTTGTAGGCTCATTTATAAAACTATCTAGTCCATAAGAAGCTAACAAGGCCTTAAAGGTAGAAATAGTTTCATTGTTTTCTAAAATATTTAAGTTGAAATCACCCACGACTATCAGATTTTTTGATCTTTCTTTTTCTAAAAGAGCAGAGAACTCATCAATAAAAGCTGAAACACTTAACATATGTAACCTATACACACATAAGAAAACAAGAAACTTTCAGAACATCCGCACAAAGAAAATCTACTTCAGAAAATTCACAACTCGTAAATTTTTCTCGCACAAAGTATCCAATACCCCCTGCAGCATAACCTTCATTCGTTTTGGCAAAAAAAATTGAAACCAAGCAATAAAGTCTCTTTTTTCAGAGTCATATATCCAAATTTAAGAAATAAAAATAATATCTGGAATGCATTCAAACGAATTTTTCGGCGGCTTATTCTTGAAGATGCCACAAGAAGCATTTCATGAAATGTTCAAGCCACTGTGGAGAGAGTGGGGCCAAAATCTCAACTATTTTTTTTTGTTTAAATTAGCCACCTTGGGGTCCTAACAACTCAATAGAACATACAGTGCCTCCAACTGAGCCTCCAACAGAGCTCCTGGGACATTCAAGAGAGATTATAAGCGGCTGCCAACTGAGCGCTAGGTCCATGAAGAAAATATGAAAATCGAAAAAGATACAAGCGCTCAAAAGTGGATTGATGTTCATTTAAAGGCGCTCAGGTGCTCTGCGCACACCTTATCAAAATGTATATCACTATAGAATATACTTCTATTTTAAATTCCAAAATTCTACAAAAAATTAAATCAGCTTAAATTATTCTTTGCCTCGGGTTAAAAATCTTATAAAGCTACTCCACTTCTAAATACAAGTATAACAGGCGAGTTAGTAGAAACTTTTTACATAGGGTTTTCTGCATAAGCCCACAGAGAATTTCCCATCATAGTGATAAACGAGAAGAATTATGTAGATTTCTAAAATACACCAAATTCAATAAGTTTAAATCTCCATCAGATTTTATATCCAAACACCAATAGCAACAAGATAAAAGCCACTTTTCACAAATGTTCCTGCAGGTATTGTTGATGTGGGTGGATATGGATATTTCAGAGGCTAATTGACAGAATAAAAGAATATTGTACGAGGAGGTAGGTAGGTGCTACTTAGATAAGTATCTATGAGATTGAGATAGGTTTTTACTTTCTAAAAATATCCCAAATCAACCGCTTGAAGTATACAACAAACAAAAAAAAACACGCAAATGGTTATTTTTGCATAAAGTTTGCATAAAGGGTGCTTAAGAATTCACGTGTGTATGAGCAGTCTTTTTCTGCTTTAGCACATATTTTTGTGTAGCCTACTTATTCTTGAACGTTGTTTTGTCACTAACGCTACATAGCTTTTGAATACTATATTCAACAGATTTCTGATTGAGGTGGAGAATGCTGTCTAACATATAGAAAAGATGTCGTTTTAAGGAAACGTATTGAATAAATTGTGGCAAGTATACCCAATCTCTTTCCATCCATATTGAAAAGTTATCTCATAGGATTTATTTTAACTTAAGGTTATAGTGCAGGTACTGACTGTGATAGTATAGTAAATTTTGTATAGATAACTGGCTTACTCGTTTTATACTGATCTAGAAATTTAAATTTTTTTCTCTCACTGGTACCATTTCATACTCTCCGAAGGTGCGAGTAGAGGTCTAATCTGACCTTTTTTTCTATTTTGATATCGAACGAATGTGTCTTCAACTAAGCTTTTGTATGTGAATGAATTCAAAAATAACTATTATCGAAAATTTGTTTATGTAAAAATAAGAAGTGATTTTTCTAAAGCTTTAAGGGCCCCTGCCAATAATCAAATTTAGTAACGACTTAAATATTTCAGTAAAATGGACCATAATTATATGGGCTCTAAATAATAAACCAACCATGATATGACTTAATTATTTAGGTGTACCCTAAAAAATGAATATTACATGGTGTAGACCCTTAAATATGAAACAAAACAAGTATGGTTTATTTGTTACAGTCCATACCATTATGGTCTACTTTCCTTAAATATTTAATTCGTTACAAAATTTGATTATTGGTAGGGCGCTTACAAAATAAACACCTCTTTCGAACTTTTGGGAGCGCAACTCAAAATATCAAAGCTTTACAAAAAATTCCTGAAAAGTAAGACCGAACTAGTTTTAGATGGTGCTACTAGTGGTTTTTATCACAAGTGTCTCAAAAACCAATAACTTCTAGGGTTTTAATGACGAGACTTGAATTATTAAAAAAAGGTTTGTCAATCCCAGTATACTTTACAAATATTGAGTGAACAATTCATTTTTCAGAAATATGTATCTTGGTTAGTAGATTTCCCTTTGGTTAATTAATCAAAGGGCACAGTAGTGCCCAGCCAAGTTCTTGCACTACATACACTTTTTACAGAATCAAATTCAGTTGATCATAAAAGGGGACCGTAGTGTCCAGCCAAGAAACAATTTAAGATTTACCATTCAGGGGTCGTGGTACCCGCCCATTTTCATAGAATTAATATAAATTATTTAGAGTACTTCTGATTATTGCAGAATGATGAAATTTGGTCGAAGAGCGTTTGGACTTGAAGTGTAAGCAGAGGGAAAATTGTAAAATTTGAGATTTTACACTTCGGTGGGTTCACTTGGCAAGTTGTTTTTATTACCTAATTATAAAATTTTGAAATGAAAACTTGGCTAGTGAACCTTCCAAATTTAGGTAAGTGATCAGATTTCTATATTTTGAGGTTCTTCGTTATTACTCTACTTAAAATTTTAAATATTCATCAGCAGTTATAAACTTAGAACTTGGCGTACTTTTAGATCTCACTTCTTTTTACGGCTGACTTGTTACGCAAAGGTTTTTGTACACTCCGCTCCACTTGAATAGAAACAAACTTTTTTTTACTATCAGAGAGTGTGGCTCTTTGGTAAATTCATACATTCACCTTTTGGTTTCAGTTCCTAAAAAAGAAATCTATTGCGAATAAAACTGCAGGGGTAGAATAATTCAGGAAAATACCATAAGGTTATTTTTTTACCATTTTTCTAATTACTTCATAAAATACACTGTTTTTTTTGCGCCACTTGAGTGTGCGTTTTGTCTCTATAGATTACGGTAAGAAGAAAAAATATTGTTATAATAATAGTAGTGTAGATTAAAAAGAATAATTGTTTGATCAAAGAAAAGATGGGCCGCGGAAAACTATTAAACCCTGCAGAAAAAGCCAAAATAGAAGTACACGCGGAAAACAAGCTTCACTTTAGCCAAAAAAATAAGTAGAAGTGTGAAAATTGTTTGGTCGAACCATAGAAATAAAGAAAACTATGGAAAAATATGTAAGATAGGCAATCAAGAGCCACAACAGAAGCAGACCGAAGAAAGATAATTACACTGGCTTCAAATTCAAGTGGCTCTGCTGCTAAAATAAAGGCTAAGGGTGGTTTTACAGTGAGCCTTAACACTATTAGACGTGTTATTCATTTATTCGCCACAACATTTAAAACGCATAAAATTAAAGAAAAAACCGCAGTGAAATCCAATACGAAGACAGAATATCACAGATTTTTGCAGGAAGAATATGACGTGAAAGGAAGAGTGGACAAAAGTGGTATTTTCTGACGAAAAAAATTCAATTTTGATGGCCCGGACGAATAAAATTACTATTCTCATGTTATAAGGGAGGAACCCAGGTTTCTGGAGCGCCACCATAGCCGAGAAGACAGTGTAATGGCGTGTGGTGCGATTTTCTGGTTTTGAACAATTGATCTGGACTTTCCCGCATTGAAAATGACGGCAAACTCCTACAAGGAAATATTGCAAGAAGATTTCCCTAAGTTTACTGATGCCTTTGGACCAATACCATGGACATTTCAACTAGAAATCGTGCCAATCCTCAACGCAAGGATCATTAACAGTTGATTATCCGAGAAAAATGTTACCTTACTTCAAAGCCCACGGTATTCTCTGGACCTTAATATTATTGAAAACGTATGAAGATGGATGGTTCGTAAGGTTTACGATTCTGACCGACAATATGAGGACAAAGAATCACTTATAGCTGCAATCAAAGAAGCATGAAGTGCAATTTCTTTAAATTATATAAGATAACTGCATGATTCAGTCTCCAAATGGGGGTTTCAAGTTATTTCAAATAAAGATGGTAGCAAACATATTAAAATATGATTACAAATAGAAAACTACACAATTTTACTGCACTTTTTCAATTTGTTAACTTATTTAAGAGAATGTTTCTATTCAAGTGGCGCAAAAAAAACAGTGTTTTAAATGAAGTAATTAGAAAAGTGGTAAAAAATAGCCTGATGGTAGTTTCCTGAATTATTCTGTCTCTGCAGTTTTATTCGCAGTAGATCCCTCTTATAGGAACTAAAACCAAAATGTGAATTTATAAATTTACCAAAGCGCTACACGCTCAGACAGTAAACAAAAAGTTTGTTTCTATTCAAGTGGAGCGGAGTGTATATAGAAGCTTCTTTTTTAAGCATTTATGTTTTCGGTGTGATTACTTATTAGCACACTACATAAATGAAATTCATTTGCATAAGGTATAAGGACCCATTTCACCTAAAAGATATAAAAGCCATAAGAATACAAACAAAATATATACAATTCAAATGCCAGACTTGGTCACACGTACTTCAATTTATGTTCCAGTGACTTTTGTAAAATTTCAAAAAATGTATATACATACCAAAATTTTTATTTTTAATTTAAAAAAAAAAAAAAAACAATATTTAAATTTTTTTTTAAAGACTTTATAATTTTTTTTTATTATTATTATTATTAATATGCAGATAAAACATTAATTTCAAAATTTTTTTAAACCATTCTTTGAAACATCGAATCATTAAAAACAAATTAAAGTTTTTTTAAAATAAAAAAAAAACATTTAGTTGAAAATTTTATTACTTATTTTATACTCTTTTTGATCGGTTCATTCAATAATAAGAAAGTAGATTGAACTATTCAAAGAAAACTCACATTTTTTATCAACATTTGTGTGGTAGGTCCACTATTTTTGGGTTTAGAAATATGATTTTTTAAGTAGGTATTCTATAAAATTAAAAAAAAACTTAATACCTACAAAGTTTAAAAAAAATTATTAAGTCCCTTTGGAATATTGAGTTTTAACAAAAAAAAATTTCTTTTAAATTACAAAAAAAAAAATATCTTAAGAATTTAATATAAAATACCTACTCTTAAAACTTATACTAGAAGCTTTTCCATTTTAATTTTATGTGGGCAAAAAAACAGAAGGAACCCAGTTTAAAGAAAATTGATCCATCAGAATTTTGAGCCCACTTGTTTCGTCTTCGCTATAATCGTAATCGTAATAGCAAGTTTTATAAAAATCTCTAGTTCAGATTTTTTTTTTTACGAATCCATTACTTTCTATATAATAATAATAATAATAATAATAGTTTTAACTATATGCCTGTAAGACCTCAGGTCTTTTAAATGCAATGCACGGCACTAGTTACAAGGAATAGAGGGAAAGGAAAGATTTTTGTTGGCACAGTGGATTGAGAATTAGATGTTAAATTATCTCATGAAATTCCACTGGTGGCATCCAGTTGAAACTGGGGAATAATAGTAAAGAATGCTACCTAGACTGGGGCTCGAACCCACACGTCCAGGTTAGCAGTCAAACACTATGTCCACTGTGCCATTGCCACCCGCCACTTTATTTTATTCGTTTAAATACAGATTGTTTCTGAATACATTTTTGACAATTTCTCCAGACCCTTTAATAATAACTAGTATATCGCTCACCGGCCAGAAATAGACCAAAAACTAAAAACTCATAGTGACACTCGAAAGAAACTTTTCTCTAGAGTCAAACAATTAGTTTGAAAATTAAATCACACAAAATTTGTTCTATAAATTTTAAATAGATTTTTTTTTTAACATACATAGTGATCGTGCAAAAACAAAAATGACCTACAGTGTGCAAATTCGTGTCTCAGATATATTCTGCATATCTCCGCACCTATGGCTTTCCAACCATGTAAAACTTATCGAAATCGGTTGGGTATTTTCTGAGCATATGGTACCACAAAATTTGTTTAAGGCTATTTATATATAGATTATGTAAAAATAACTACTGTATTTTTTGAATGAAAAAGGGAGATAAAAACCCAGGAAGAATTTTGAATTTTCCTAAAATGCTAAAAATATCGCAGTGCTAAGGCGTTTTCAACAATTTTAGTCACAAAATCGACGTTTTTTTATGTTATTCATTTAAAAATATTATGCAAGCAATCAAAAAGTAAACTGTTAAATACATTTTCTCATGGATTTAAACATTTACCAGGAGCAAGTTTTCTAACCGTTTAGGATATGGCTCAAAATCGGGACTATTAACAGGATGACCATATGCTATAATGCTATAATGCTATAATAGGCCACACGATTGGATGAAGTATGCAAACCCTTGAAATAAGAGAAACCTATGAAAAAAGAACAAACCACCAGCCAAATTATGACAACGCCTTAAAATCGACAGGTCATACTCCAAAAAGCCTCAAATTCAACCTTATCAAATGGCAAGATCATAGGTAAGACCGGAGTCAGACCGGAGAAATTTTAGCAGATTAACCGACACATTTGAAATGAAATGAGACTCGTCCAAATCTGATTCGTGATTTTTTAAAAGTGATTTTAAGGGTGATTAATAACATACTTTGGCACTACAAACTTGTTAAAAAGTTTTATTTCCCATACGGTGCTTATACAACGGTTTTTATTGTTTTGATGTCAATAGCTAGAAAAACTTACCCCAATTCTGCAGATTTTTGAATTCTTTTATTTTTAATGTTTAATTTCCGAGCTATTGTTATACGGTTAACAATTCAAAACACTAATAAACCAATCAAAATAACTTGTGTCTGAATTCTGAAATAGAATCTCTCCGAAATGTTTTTCTTTCTTCGAGTTCAATATTCTTATACGGCACAATCCTACGAAAATAAATTAAAATATACCAATTGGTAATTGAATACTGAATTTCAACAATCACAATTCCATATAATATGGCTTAAGGAATAAAACTTATTGCGTTTAACATAATGTCCTTTCAAAGCAAAAAACAAAAATAATAATTTATTCTTCAAAATGCAAGGCGTATATGAGTCGAGTTGGTTATATAGTGAAGGTACAATAACATTGCTCATTTAATTCACATCCGCTATCTGTATGTTTTTATTCTTGTTTACGAATGAAATCCTCTTTTATGTTGAAAAGTTGAAATATACTTACACACATGCAAGTGCGTACACATATAGTATACATACATACGAGTTTATACGAGTTTAAGTAGTGCATAGTATTCGACAAAAGACGTTATTTTTATTTCGTTTTTATTTAAATTTCCTCAAATGCTCAAAGTGTTCGTATTTCGTGTGGAATGCTTTAGCGTTAAAAAACATGAATCATTTATAAGTGGGTGGCATGAAAAGAGAGGTATTAAACTGGAATATTATCATGACGATTTCACATGATGTTTTGGCATTTTTATGTCTAGGGAAAAATTTCGAGGTATTCGGTAGTTGTATAGGTTAAGGTATATTTATTATGATGGTCCACAAAGAAAGCTTAAACTCAAGGTGTTTGATGTTTGTACCTACATTTCAATGTACCTTTTATTACG
Organism: Melangyna quadrimaculata; assembly: GCA_949320155.1. Lineage (NCBI taxonomy): Eukaryota > Metazoa > Arthropoda > Insecta > Diptera > Syrphidae > Melangyna > Melangyna quadrimaculata. Next base: position 5,410,389 of record OX439484.1, on the reverse strand, counting down.
ATGGTTTTTTTAAGAAGGTACGTTTCCATTTTTCGACATTGATGAAAAATAACTTTATACATACATACTCCCAATCTACTCCAGAGAATAGCCTAGTTCTAGATATCTATTGCTGATATACTCAAGAAAGATTGAGTATATTACTAATGGATGGTGCGGATCAAAAAACGAACGTATCTATTACAACACATTACTCTTCTGCAGATTTTAAAACATCGAAAAGAAATCTAATAACATAAACAAGGATTTAAGTAAATACAAAGGGTTAAATAGTAAAAACGAATCGAGAACAAAATAAATATTCCTATCCGCGTTCGATACTTCCACCATACCAATTATTTCAGACGTTTTCCCAACATTCGGAGAAAAAAACAGCCTTTCCTTCTGAATATTTATACCGAATTTTATCAACGAACCATTATTTGGTTTTCAGGAATATATATTAGGTACCTGTGAAAATATAAAGCGTGATCCTGATCATGATCACTCTAGGGATTTTTTTTTAATGCGAAATAACACAAAAAATTCAATTTTATTGCGAAATCTTTATTATTAATCTAAGAATCATTCTTGACATTCAGTTTTTAAAGAAAATGGGGCGTATTCATAGTCATTTTAGAGCTGTGTCTAAGTTAAACTTTTCCGACTTTTCCAAGCTTCAGCTTGTAAGAACGGCATTGACGCCCTCTACGAGCTATGTCATTGGATTTATCATAGGTTTATTTTATGGGGATAATCCCCAGGGTATTACAATGGATCTACACTGATCTAAGTGTGACGGTAACAAGATCAACTGTCAGCCCACTAACCTAACCTAACCTAACCTAAGTTAAACATAGGGTAAGTTGAATTTTCGGACGTTGATTTTTTTGTTTTTAAGTTTTGTAATTAAAATCGGTCTGTATTCATTGAGCCAAAATTGTCTTAAACTGTAGTTCAGTTAAACCTGGGTCTATCTGCGACTATGAATATGCCCCAATTCCTTTAAAATGTTGGCCTCTACTGCGCGTGCGAGCATATTTGTCGGTATCTCGTGAATAACACGGGTAATTTTGGCCTCAGATGTGCTTCAATCGTAGCTGGCTTATCCACAAACACCTGAGACTTTACGTAGCTCTAAAGGAAAAAGTCGTACGGTGTGATATCGCAAGATCTTGTTGGCCAATTCACTGGTCCGAAGCGTAAAACTAAATGTTCACCGAAGCGGTCTCTCAATATGTCCATTGTTTAAAAGTCTGTGTGGCAAGTACCGCCGTCTTGTAAGAACCAAATGTTGTCGAGATCTGGGGCTTCAATTTCAAGCCCCAGATCGTCCGGCACGATAACGAACCCAATTTACAGTATCGTTGGCGGCAGCTTAATTTTTGAAGAAACACGGACCGTTCATTCCATCGGCCCATCATAAACAACACCACACGTTTGTTTTGAGTGGATGTAATCGTACCCCTAGAACCTCTTCTGGTTGTTCTTTGGCCCATACATGGCAATTTTGCTTATTGACGTATCCATTGACCTAGAAAAGAGCCTTATCACAAACAAAATGTTGGTTGAAAACAGTAGATCTTCAGCAAGTCGCTCGAGAGCACATTCACTGAAACGATGACGCAACGGAAGGTCGTCCGGCTTCAATTCTTGCGTAAGCTACATTTTGTATGCCTTTGATCTTTAGCCCATATGTTGTTCCATATGACAGGCCAAATTGTTGAAACGGCGCCGAATTAATTCATCGTGATTTTCGCCTACACTTCTCCTGCTATATTTTCAACACTACGCTCTGGGCGAGGTCTATTCGGTCGAGTGTCATCAAATATTGAATATTCGGTCTCAAATTATTTCTTGATGGTATGGCGAATAGTGGCTTCAGTAGTTCGATTATGGACGAAAATCATCCTTGACAGAACATGAATTTTCGTAATATCATTGAACGATTTGTAGCGTGAATATTTAATGAACACATGGCAACTTTAAACGACACACACGTCATCTGTCAAAAAAAACTCTTTGAACAAATACGTAGGGCTGGTCACGAGACGAGAAAAGTCTCGGCCTCGATCTCGGTCTCGTATGACGAGACTGAGACGAGACAACACTGCCTTTTAAGCAACCGAGGCGAGACCCGAGACGAGATTGTATATTTGGACCGACATTTACAGAGAGTCTAATAAATTAAAAAATCCAATTTCAGTTAAATATTTATTTTCATCTCACATATTCAAACTATAATCGAAAACATTTCGTTCCAATAATCAACAAGGTGTCTGGAAATCGTATTTTTTGCAGACGAGACCGGGACGAGACCTAATTAAACGAGACCGACACGAGACCGAGACGAAACTGAAAATTTTTGACTTTAGGAAAACCGAGACGAGAGTTACAAAAGTCTCGCCGAGTCTCGTCTCGTGGCCAGCCCTAGAAATACGTCTTCATTGATCTCTCCTTAGTTATCCTTACATAAAATGGACTATAACTTTGTTAAGCCGTATTGTCTTAATTTTTGTGTTATTAAATTTGGCATTAAAAAAAATCCTGAAATTATATGCATAGATTGCACGTAAATATTTATTTTTATTTTATACTAAATAGCCCCCTCCTATTCTCCCCCTAACTTACAACCTCTATACCTCTATTGATTCTCATTCTCATGCTAAATTAAACGTTTTCATCAAACTTTTTCATAAGGTAGGAATTTGTTTGTGCTAAAATGTCCTATTTTAAATATACTATATTGGTGCATAATTTGCTTACCTTTGTTTCAAGTGTTCGACTGTCACGCTGGAGGTCTGAGTTCGCTTCCCAGCCTCGTCCACCTAAAAACTAAAAAGTTTTTTTTTTAGGGCAACTGCCTCTTGCGAGGAATTGACAAATCCTCCAAGAGTATCAATTGTCACGAATAAGTGCTTCTCGTCTAGCCGTTCGGATTCGGCATAAAATTGTAGGTCCCTTCCATTCCTGTTGACAGGCGCACACAGGAATGGTTGCGAGTTGTTAGTCACTAGGCCCAGGTTCTTCGCGAGCCGTTGTGCCACCCAATTTTTTATTTATTCATTGTTGCAAGTTCAACTTAAGTTCACTAATCTTTAATGTCCCTTAAATAACCCAACCTCTTTAAATGCTAAATTTAACAGTACCTTGCACAGAATAAAAAAAAGTTTATAGTCACATTTTTGTGTTCTTTTCAATATTCTAATAAGCTTCAAAGGTTTTTAAGAGAATATTTATCTGGCGCCAATCTTATCTTACTAGGTAGACAGAGTAGCTATATGTTTGTTGCGTGGTTACCATCCGTTCCTTACATGTTTCAAGTTAATTAATATTAAATTAAGATAACTCTTTATAAGAATTATTACATATTCAAATTTTGAAAATATTTTTAAGCAAGAAAATTTGGAACACCAATTTAAAGTTATGATTATTATGGAGATACGATTTTAATTGCAACAATTTTCACTATCTCTATGAAAAGTCGAATTTTCAAAAATTTTTGTTTTTAAATTAATAAAACATTTCTTAATTTTTTTTTTCGAGTTTTCGACACAATTAAGGACTTAAGCCGCGTATATGGAGTTCAAGATTTGCATTTCTTTCATTAGCTTTACAGCCTTTATCCTACTTTTTTGGTTCACTTTTTTTTGGTCTACAAGGACCAGAATTATACACATTTTTTGAAGAAAAAAAAATCACAAATAAATTTTTAAATAAATAATTTGATTACTTGAAAATATATGGTAACCTCAAAATTCTATATAGGGAAAAAAAATATTCAAGGAGAAACGGCGCGGCGCGTCGCGACGCCAACCTCGGTATCGAAGCAGAAAAATAAAAATTCCTTGCTGATGTTGGAAAGGTATTTACGTTGGAAATATAGTCAATAATTATGTATTATTAGATTGTGAGTTGCCTGGCAACGTCAGATTATTTGTCCTCTCCTTAAATTTTTAATAATTTAAAAGAAAATCAATATTCATATTTTGTTCCAGACGAATATACTTCACTTCATTACATATAAAAGTAAACATATTGGATAGATAATATTGCAATATAATATTGCTTTTCTATGGAAAAAATCATCATAATGATACATAATGTGCAAGTACATGTGCTGCTATAGGTAGAACGTACGTATTCGATAAAATGTTATTGGCATACTAATGTGTCGAAAATTCTACTGAATTTCAAATTTATTTAAGTTCATTAAAGTATTTTCGATAAAATAGGCTTTAATAATAAAAAATAAAATCTATAGACTTTCAAAACATCCATAGGCTGCATGGAATTTATGAATTAAGTTTTGTAAGAATGTAGGTACCTTTATTTCTATATGTTTTATATATTAAAATAAAGTATTTATTTACAAAAAAGATTTATATTAGTATAAAATTGGATTTAAAATTGTGTGAAATGAACTTATAAAACACAATCTATAATTGTTTTTTGTAAGCCTATTGTAGGAACTGATGCAAGGTTTGGAGAGACAACGTTCTCAGGCGAACAAATAATCTAAAGGGAATTTTATGTTTGATTTAAGCGCGAATTTAATTTTTTTTTAATTTTTTAAAATAAAATGAGTTTTTACAAACGAATAATATCTGATGAGATCGGACAAGTATATAATAAACTTGAAAGCCCTTTTCTTTTTAAAATTTAAAAAAAAATAATAAATTTAAAAAAGATAGAATTGAAAGAGTGTAGATTTTGTTGATAATATGAAAATAAAAGAATGTACTAAATTGGTACTAAAAAAAAGGTGCAACTATAGGAAGTTTTTCCGTTTTTTACATACATAGTTTTGCTAACAATGTCAATACGCTTTAGAAAACTACCCCTTCCATATAAACGGCTCTAGAAATCCCCTTCGAAATTTTTTTTCAGGACGTGTCCATGAATCATTTGCAGAAGTATTGCTTACTAGCTGACCCGTGCTCGCGTTCCTTCGCAAACCTTCAAAAATAATATTTATTTTTTTGCTATAAGTTCATATATTAGAGGAATAGATTTTGTTGATGTTTGTATAGCTTTTCTATACCTATGTATTTTTTTATTTGCAAGCTTCCGTACATTCTTTTTTGCATAGTGTTCATTTTGTAATCTGTGAAGTCTTTTTTAAGAGTGAATACATTTGAATTTATTCCTAATATTTTTCATTTTAATATGTCTACCAAACACCATACAATTGCTTTAATTTGACCTGCGACATTTTCTTTTGATACACACGACTGTAGCCAATTTGTTCGTCATTTGAAGATATCAATCTGGAATACCCAACCTTTTTTACTCAAACAAAATCACTTTTTCCCAACATTATGAACAAACTAAAAATAACACGGAAAACACTGTCTTATTTTTGTTTACATAAAATCTGGGAAAAACTATTTTGTTCCATCCAATATAAGACGGAAGAATACCATGCCGTTTGAAAAGAGAATTCGAATGAGTGATGAGGACGATGATGACAAGCCGGCGCGGCGCGATGGCGAACGCCGATGATTGGAGATACACCATACACAAATTATTTGATCACATAATGTGTCTCCTCTCTTCCTGCACAACATATCTACCTAGTTGACATAAAATAATCCCTTGGACTCAATGAGTGTAGCTGTAGCGCGCAGCAAAACTTGAAATGAGTTCATCTCAGAGATTTTAATATAATAATAATATGTAAACACCTTTTTGTATGAAAATAAAGTATTGCGCCCATTTTGTTTGAGGCAAAAACGTAGGAGAAAAAAGAGACATACATATAAGAGAAATATAAGGGAGATAGACACAACTTTGTATAGAATATGGCCTCATGAACAAAGGCCGACGTGCTTCTGCTTTCACCGCGAAAATGACCATATAATTATTATAAAGAAGTTTCCATTAAGGGCGGGTCGATTTTAAAATTGAATAAAACAAGTTGTATATGAGATATAAATAAGGTTTTATGTTTATTTGAGAGCCCTATCAATGACATTATGTGTGAAATACGTTCAAATGGCTGCCGCGGCTTCGCTGGGTGGCGCGGATTCGAGAGGTTCAGTTTTCGACGACTTTGGCGCATAAATCAGGCTGAATTTGACCGATAGCATCGACTATGTTCTTTGAGGGCCGCGGTGGTTTGCGGCTTGTTCGCATAGACCTGCGACTTAAGAAAGCCCCACAAGAAAAAGTCCAAAAGGGTAAAATCACACGATCTTGCTGGCCAATTCACGTCGCCTCGGCGCGAGATAACCATGCCATGAAACCACTCGTGCAGAATATCGATTGTGTCTTGAGCTGTGTGGCACGTAGCGCCATATCCATATCATCCAATTCGGGCCACAAGAAGTTGCTGATCATCGACCTATAGCGATCGCCGTTAACGGTGATGGCCTGGCCAGCATCATTTTCGAAAAAGTACGGACCGACGACGCCTCCAGCCCAAAATCCACTACAAACAGTAACTTTATTTGGATGCATTGGCATATCGTGAATCTGGCGTGGATTGGTGTCGTCCCAAATCCGGCAATTTTTCTTTTTTACGTACCCATTCATCCAAAAATGGGCCTCAACGCTAAAGATGATTTCACGACCAAAATTGGGATCAACAGAACACCCATATTGATAATTAAGTTTTATCATTTGCACCTGTTGCTCGCCGCTGTAACTTACCGTGATGATTTGTCTTTAATAACTGATTAAAAGACAATATTTTGACAGAAAGTAAAAGAAACAATATTAGCCCAGTCAAAAAAGCCCTAACCCGGACAAATTTTCTTACAGGTATATTTTTTAGTGGAAAGGTTCAGAACATTGTCCTTAATCAACTGTTAAAAGTCCCAAGCAATCCGGCTTGGCGTACGATCACAATCTTGAAAAAATGCAGCCATCTTGCACTCTTTGTTTGTGGCTATATTTATGGAACATGCTGCCCTAGAAATGTCCACTAAATTTCAGCTTTTTAATAAATAGTTTTGGGACAGGGGTAATTTTATTTCGAACTTGCACTTCAATTATTTACTCTGTTATAGTAGTTTCATTCAAAACAGTTTAGCCATAAAACACCTGTTCCTAATTTTGTGTGTGCTTCGCTGATTTTGAAGTCAAAGCCTGGCCATTTTTCGTTTGAATGGTCTTTCTAGGACAATTAGATACCCAGATTAGCCAAAAACCGAAAAATACTGATTATGGTACTTTTTTTTTTAAATGGTAGTCTAACCCCAACAGGGATTTTTTAGTAGCTTACACAAAATAATTGTTGTTACTGTTCTGAACATGTCCACAAAATTTTAGCTTTATAATAAATATTTATGGGACAGTAATTTTTTCAAATTTGTACTGCAATTTAGTCTGTTAAATCCATTTAATTTAAAACAGTAGCCATGTAATACCTTAAACTAATTTGTGTTTACTTTTCTGATTTTGGCTATTTAAGCCCATCAATTTGTCACTCGATTGGTCTTTCTAGAGCAACAATTTCCATAGATATAGCCACAAACAAAGAGTGCAAGATGGCTGCATTTTTTCAAGATTGTGGTCGTACTCCAAGCCGGATTGCTTGGGACTTTTAACAGTTGATTAAGGACACTGTTCTGAACATTTCCACTAAAAAACATTTCCTGTAAAAAATTTTGTGCGGGTCAGTGTCTAATTTGACTGGGCTATATGGCCGCCACGAGCTGTCAAAACCAACCCGTCCCTAATGGAAAACTCTTTATAAAAATCTATGGTTCAACTTCAGCTCCACTATACGTTGCTTGCTACAATCGCAGCTTCACATTGTGGCGCTATAAAACTATTTTCGTACCTCTCTACAACTACACCATTGTGTTCAGCCAGTAAGCATACATTCAGTTTGAGGAAGAAGAGGACAAAACAAAAATAACAAAAAAACAAATCAGCTACCTCTTTATTGCTCTTGAATAGAATGTTTAAATAGAAAAAATTTAGAAAAGTTGATTATATATATATATATATATAAAGTTCATTGTCTTATTTTAAATGACGCACCCCCTACTTTGTTCTAAATAATTAAATAATTAAAATCCTGTAAAATGTTAGCTCATTTTATTAACGTTAACCCGGCCCCCAAGATGTCTGAAGTTTTATATGGGAAATCCCATGAACTTTTGAACATCCAACTTTTAAAATTTATTTAGTAAAAAAATTGATAAAGAAAATTGAATTTTTGCAAACATGTAGTAGATTTCATGTTTAAAAAAAAATATTTAAAAAAAACTGTACAACATTTATTAAAATAAAAAATTATTAAATAAACAAGATATTTTTGTTTAAATGGCTATAAGTAGGGAAATAACTGTTTTATATTTTTTTCTGATACATTTTTATAAACTAGTACTACCCAGTCGTCGAAATTCGACCATTCTCTATATACTTAAATAAAAAAGATTCTAACTCACCGAACAACATAAATGAGTTGTTGTTGTAATGCCCTGCAAAATATTGTACACTCCACCATGACCTTCGTCATTGCATGCCCAAAGGACATTGATCATATAATCGTTTCTAATCTGGCATCTGGCTGTGTGAGCTAAGAATCGCGTCGTTGTTGTTTTTTTCGGTTTTTCATTGTGCTTGCTACCATTGCACTGACGTCCATTGGAAGGTTGGAATATTGAATTCGCCGCACAAACGAAAAACGCCGCATAAACAAGAAAAACAAGGGGTGAGTTTGCGAGCGCGATCAGGGGGTGTAACAGCGAAAAACTATATAAACTATAATTTAACTGCCTTAACGGCAAAATATAAACAAAATAATTAGTTTGGCATAGAGCGTATGTCCATATCTCTGAAAAAAGCAAAAACAAATATAATATGTTTTCATTAAGACATTCAAAAAGGTACGGGTAGAAATCACCTTTACGTATTAATATAATGATGATGATGATATGACAAAAGTGACTACATGTGCTCCAAAATTCAATTTTTTTTATCAATCATTACCAAAGTTTAGATTTTTAAAATTTAGATTTGCAAAAATACATGGGATTTTATTTAGAACAAATTTGGGGGGTGCGTCATTAAAAATAAGGCAATGACCACCCTAATATATACAGGGTGTCCCGTAAAGAATGGTCCAAACTAAATATGGTGATAGGTCAGGTCATGACCTTACAGAATTTGGTAACTTGTTCATACCGAATCATAACGGTTTTCGAAATTTAAAAAAAACTTTACTTTGAACCAGTTTTTTGCTCACCCTGTCCATAATTGACTTTTGTTTTTTACTATTTTTACACTAAAACTTTGGCTAATAGTTTGACTTATTTTACTGAATAAAAAAATGTTCATTTACATCACCATTTGCCTACAAACTAAAAGACAACTCCGATGATGTCTTACCCATTTTTTAAATAAAAACTTTAATTTTGGGCAGGGACTTTCGATTTTGTAGGGTGAAAGGGGCAAAGTTCAGTATTTTTAAAGATTTTTCGAAATCCATTAGGTTTTTTTAAGAAATATCTTTGGAGAAATTGTAGCTTATAATATTCTACAAAGAATAGCTAGCTATAATTTTGTTGTTAGACCAATGGATTTTGAGACAAATGAGCGCAAATGCAACGGTGTGGAAAATTTGTTGTCCCTGTTTTTTCAAAATCTCTTGCTCCGGCGAAAAAAGTGGTTGATCTCTTTTGTGCGGAATTTTAATAGCTACCGTTTTTTGAAAGACACTTCTTAAAAAAACCTGATGCTTTTCCAGAAATTTTCAAAAATACTGGACTTTTCCCCTTTCACCCTACAAAATCAAAAATCTTTGCCAATTTTTTTATTTAAAAAATGCGTAAAACATCAAAATGAAGCTCTCCACCAAAATTCAGCTTTATCGAAGTTATATTTGAAAAGATATTTTAACTTTATCAATATACTTGAACAAAAATGTTTTATTTTTATTTTATTTTTAACCTGTTTTATTGGATTTAAACGGTTATTACTTTCTATCTGAGCACCGCTTTAGCAACTTGTATACCTTTTTAAAAACTACAGAAAAACTTGATATTTTTGGAAGATAAAACCTGTATTGTGTCATACGAATTTTATTCATGGAGCTCTTAAGAAGATTGAGTTTGGTCAAAGTTCAAGTTTATCTTTTAGTTTGTAGGCAAATGGTGATGTAAATGAACATTTTTTTATTCAGTAAAATAAGTCAAACTATTAGCCAAAGTTTTAGTGTAAAAATAGCAAAAAAACAAAAGTCAATTATGGACAGGGTGAGCAAAAATCTGGGTAAAGGTTTTTTTTTAATTTCGAAAAATAACCGTTACTCGAAAACCGGTATGATTCGGTATGAACAAGTTGCCAAATTCTGAAAGGTAATGACCTGGCCTATCACCATATTTAGTTTGGAACATCCTTTACTGGACACTCTGTATATATAAATATATATTATTTACTCTTAAGCTCTTAAGTATAATTAAGAGAAGATACAGGGTTTAACATTTTTGCAATTATTTTGAGTCTATCCAAAAACTTCTTATTTTTCAAAATATTAAACCGGTTTGAGACTGAATAATTGCTTCAAACTCGTAGAAAACTGTTAAAAAAAATTAAAAATATTTTGCGCTCAGTTGGAAATAAAACAATTTTCTTTTCAACAGCATACAATAAATCAACCAAAAATTACCCTTCCTCAGTTGAGTTGATGATAGCTTAGACTGCCCTTTTTACAAAACCAGTGGTCGGACAAACTTTTGTTGGTTGTTGCGGTAAGTCCGACCACTTTTGTAAAAAGAGCTATTTTTGAAATTTTGCATTTAAAATTCATTTAAGTGGTAAAAGAGTTTTTCTAGGATATATGAAATAGTTTTGCATAGTTGTCCACCTGTTAAACGCAATGGATACAAATATAGCTGTTTTTACAAAAAGTGGTCGGACTCGCCACAAAAACCAACAAAAGTCTGTCCGACCACTGGTTTTGTAAAGAGGGCAGTTTAAAAAAAATCCAAATAAATAACGGTCACCATCTCCCAAAATTTCAGAGTTCTAATCCGAACCCTTAAAATGATAAAAATCATATATCTGGAAAAATTCAAATGGCCATTAAATGCTTTAACAGCTACATACAGGCATAATTTTTGGTGTCTGCACATCTGTGGGGCAAAACCTTTCCAACGTTATAAAATTAAGGTAGTTCCGTTGAGTATTTACATAGAAAAGTGTACCGTTAGGTTTTGCTTAGGTTTTGCTAAACGTATTAATATATACATAGATACTACACAAATAACTTCAAATATATTGAAATAATAAACTTAAAAACTAAACCTATGTATGTTTAACTTAGACCCAGTTCTAAAATGACTATTAATACGCCCCATTTAGTTTAATCAATGTGGGATGTGATTTGTGTTTATCTTGTGAATGCACAAGATAACGATATGATTTAAATTTTGCAATGAAATTCATTTTTGATTGATAGCATCGGCTCCTATTAAATTTAATTTATTGGAATGCAATTAAAATCAATTAGCTTATGACTTTCGACGAATACATATGTACATGCATAAAACAATCTCGCAGCTGAATAACGTGAATTCCATTTATGAATACGCCTACGAGTTTCAATTTTAAAATTCTGCGGTTGCTCACTGAATTTTATGATTTGCATTGAATTAATTGTTTCATATTGAACATATAACTGAGTAGGTAGCTATGTATTTATGTCATAAATCTACGCTGTGAAACTGGATGGTTTCGGTGATAAACAATAAAAAATCAAATTATGTCCAATGTTGGCAGACAATATATCACACACCATCACATGGGGGGAAGAACTAATTGGCAAGAGGTGGTTATAAAATATATATAGAAATCTGTTTTGCATATCAACCAACAAAACGAAAATGATGCCAATTAAGTGCGTTGATCTCATATAAAATTCCAATATATTTTTAAATATTTTGCGGTTCATATCAAATTGATTAAAATTATATTGTATAAAATTAATTGGGATTCATGTTTTTATTTAATAAATAAAATATGTGGCTTTTCTATCTTTGTGATTTTTGTTATTATTATCGCATATTATTGCTGCACATTAATTTATTTATTTTAATAAACTTTAAAAATGTATCAAACATTTAAATTCAGCGCGCAGTCAGTTAACTGAAAATCCAAATGGAATTTACGGGTTGGTTATGAATTTGCATTCCAAATAAGAAGCTTTATTAAATCCCAAAGCGGATGGTGATGTTCTTTGGCTTTAAGGGATTATTTTGGTCACGAAATGAGATATTTTGAATATTTTAATCTCATTTATATCAGGTGTAGGAGGAAAGCTTAGATATTTAAGCTTAAGAGCTGTTGTTTAGAGAAAAAAAAAACATTTCCTTGAGGCGTTCAAAACAATTTCTACCTTAATTCGAATTGCGAGATTATTAGGTATAGCAGCATCGTACATATATAACAACTATTTAAAATTTACATAACAATTTACTTGTATTGTGATACAGAGCTTAAATAAGATATTGTTACAACAGTTTCCTTTTAATTTTATTTAGGCACGAAAGAATTTTTGAGGTTTTTTAAGCAAAACAGGTTGTGAGTGAATATTGTTTTTGCTGCTTGAGGAAAATCTAGCAATCTCTTTGTGTGTAATATTTCTTTATGTTGCAGATATTTTGCTCAAAGTAAAAAAAAAATCAAATAAAACCATTTTTGGAATAATTAAAAAAAAAAGAACAGTTTAATTAATTCAAATTTGTTTGTTGTAAACTCAGAAAGTAAATGAAACAAAAACAGAAATAAAAGAGACAAAAAATAATTCGCATTGGTGCAATACGAACCACAGAAACAAAGCTCACATTGGCCCTACTTCCGCCGATCTTATTGCACTGCCTTGGGAAAAGGTGTACAAAATAAGAAATATGATTTAAAAAAAGTACGTATACGCCACAGTGTACCACTAAAATAGAATATAAGAAAAAGGCATGAAATAAAATAAGATGAAACAAGAATAAGCGCTGTAATTGTTTGTATTTTTACATTAACGTTGATCAGTAACAATGTTGAAAATTAAATAAATAATTTTATTTACAAGGCTAATAAACTAAGAGGTCATTATAGAAATTTTATTGCAACCGAGGTAACTTTTTTTATACCAACTTTCAGTTTACAGGAGAGAAAGTCACAGCTTAAGCCTAGTATGCAGCTCGAGATAAAATTTCGCTCCCATACAAAATTGTCTCCAAAATTAAGCCAAGCTAAAATTTAACCAAGCGTTTTAGAAGAGAGGTACGCAGCTCCAGCTTAAGAACCAAATGTTTGGTTCGTACTGTAAATCCACTATCTGTCAAAATTTAGCGGGCGAAATAAGTGCAGGGCACATTGTTCTCGAGCTTAATTTTGACAGAGTTGTTTTTTATTAAACTTTCTTTTAATTTTGCAAGCACGTGTCGAATCCAATTGTGATTCTTTTGTGCAAAATCGTGATAGTAAATTCCAGATTGGCGTCAATAGTTCATATTGTGGATTGATGTGTTGTTCTGAGCGATTACAGAATGAAAAATCTATAAGTGTATTGCTGGGACGTGCGGAAAGAAGCGCATGTCGGACAAGCAATGAATTTATGCAACCAGTGAAAAAATATAGTTTTAAGAAAACAAACTAGTGCAATTGACACAAAAACTCAATAAATAATCATTATAATTAGTTATTTCGTAAATAAGATATAAGATTTGTATTTTAAAAACAATTTCATTGGAAGAAGATAAGCAATAACAATAGAAAAATTGTTTTTGTTTTTGTGAAGTGCACATTTTAATATGAAATATTAATGTGGAAGGTTTTTGCGACCTATAGTGCAGATGTGTTTCGCTCTGACAACAATACGTCGGTAGCCATCGACTAAAAACATGTGTCTAAGAAAAGCAACATCAATTCTTACTGAAGAGCTCATTAGAAACAGGGTCAGAAGACGGGCACTATTATACCCTTGATCTTCACCTCCGTTATATAGCAAAAACAATGTTCGAGTACAGTGAAAGAAGACTACCAAATCAACTAACAAAAATGCTTTTGAGAAATAAAGTGTTTTGGGTAAAAGAGGTAAACCATCTTGGACATAGGTTCGGACTGCATTGGGATGAGAGTGATACTTCTCAAAGTGAATGGATCAAAAAAAACTTGGATTTAATGAGGATGCTGAAATCAGAAGGTCATCAACAAAATCTAAGAAAGGCATCTGAAAGCAGTACACGAGTATATAAACATCTAGATCATTCAAGAGGACCAATCTACATTACCGACGGGTTCGAACTAAACAAGATCACTTGGATTTTCAAGGCAAGATGTGACTTAATAAAACTAAACGGGAATAGGTTTGGACAGAACGAAACCTCAGTATGTACTGTGTGCAACTTAAGGGAAGAAGAGAACATCCATCATTTCTTAGGCAAATGTCCAGGTTTAAGAGAATTCCGCGCAAGTTTCTTTGGGAGAGCCAGCTTAACATTTGATGAAGTTATCCTTATACTAAATGGAGAGAACTGCCATGATTTTGATAGGCTTTACAATTACATCACTGTAGCCTTGCGATACAGAAATGAACTAGTGAGAGAATTTAACTAATAAAAATTTTCTTAAAAAATCATCATTAAACTCTATTTAAAATTGTTAAAATTGAAGTAAATTTAACTACCCGACAGACGACTTTTGTCATTGTCGTAAGTTTTGATTTTGTACATAATAATTAAACTCAAAATTAAATTTAAAAAAATTGTAAACTTTTTGATATTATGTTGGAAATAAAAACATTCTACTACTACTACTACTACTGAAGAGCTCAATTGTTGTTGTCAGAGCGAAACACATCTGCACTATAGGTCACAAAAACCTTCCGAATTAATATTACAATTTCTTTGGTGTTTTTTTTTTTTTCAGTTAACAGCTGATTTCTGTGACATTCTCCATTTCCACAAACGCTTTTGTGTCAAAATTTAGCAAGATTTTAGCCGATGTTTGGAGAGAATAGGACTATCTAAAATTTAGCGCGATACTACGCTTAAAGGAGAGAATTGAGTGAAATCACTGAGATCACCTGATTGAAAGGGATATTTTTGGTGTTTAATTTCACATTTCTACTTAACTTTAAACAGTTTCCTTATTTTTTGTATGCAACTGAAATTTACAAGATGTTTAAAAAAATATGCATGACTGAAATGCAAGAACTTGCACTCGTAGATAACAACACTTGAATGTAGCTAGACATTGTCGGTGTAGATATTGTAATGGCTTGATAATATTAATATACCGTTAACGATTAAATAATAAAAATATGTTAAAATTTCAGTTCTGAAATTGTTTAATTTAATACAAACAAAGGAACACAAAAATATTATTTTATTTGTTCATAAAAGAAAATTATTCATACAAATTTTAAAAGCAATATTTTTAAAATAACTTAAAAGTACCAAACTCCAAATAGATGATAAAAATCAACCAAGCTGATGACGAGATATGAGCGAATATAACTAAACAAATATAAAAAGAGTCAATTTTTGCAAAAAACAGAAACATAACTATATATCCATTATTCGAATTTTTTGGTACAAACATGGTATGCAGTATATTATTAGAACTAATGTAGAAATGTTTAGTTTATTCAAAATCGTTTTAGCCATTTTTCATACAACTTGATAAAACCAAAATTGTTTTATGGCAACTACCCGTTGTGGATGAGCTAAAACAATAATTTGAAGTTTTCCTCTAGGAAAAAACATTTTTTGTTTACCCTACTTAAATTTAAAATTTTAAAAAATCCCGTATGTGGAAATTTTTAAATTAGATTTACTGTCATAGCATATTTTTTTGAATATCCGTATGGCTTACCGCATAAGCGCAATTAGATAATTGAATAAACTCAAAAATTGACCTTTAAACTGTGGCAACCCTATGAAGGGCCCACTATTTTTTAGGCAACCCATGCGCAAACTGTTTGTTTTGACACTATTTAAAAAACTGTATACCTCCTATCTGGTAAAGAGATGAGGGTAGGTCGTCCTATGGCCGTCTCCCCGACTATTCGTTTTCGTTGCTTTTCAAGAAAAGTTTGAAAAAATTTCACGAGTAATTTTTACATGCTTCTGATTTGAAAAAAATGTACATATGTTTTTAAGACTGGCACCGATAGGAAAGTAAAAGGCACCTTCCAAAATAAATATGTATATCAAATAATATACCTAATCTTTTTATCTTTATTACCAGTAAGCCTTTCTGATAAAAATAATAGACAAAGTTGTTCTGTGAACTAGCCGGGTTTTCGTCAAGGATTCCATCCGACTGGTCAAAGGGTTCACCGCGAGGACCAAGGAGTTCCAAATAATCTCCTTTACCATAGCTATTGGCTTTTGCATTATGGGATTCATAGGTTGCTTTGTAAAAGTAATCCACATCCCAGTCAATAACATTATTGTTGGATTGTAAATGTTGAATAAGTCCAAACAAAATCCTTTCATAATAGGTTTTCATCATAGTTCTATATATTTATGTCTTTTTTGTTAACATTAACATTTTTGGTTATAATAACTATAAATCAAAAGTAATTACTTTTTTTGCTTTTAAAAATAATCTTATATGTCATACAGATCAAACAAAACAATTTCTGTATGTGTTCTATAATGTGTTTAAAGATTTTATTTTCAGAAATAAAATCTGTTCTCTTTTTCAAAATCCTGTTAGTTTTTGGAAACAAATTGGAAACAACTCCAGACTTTGATTTCTGTTTGTTTTAACAGGTTTTGGCTGTCATCTCAAAAATGAAGCTATGAGTGTTTATGCATATAATTTAAGATTTGAATGTCAATGTGTTATCATTTGAGAAGTTTGTTGCTATGTCAAATTTGAGGTACGAGAAAGAAAATCTAAGTATCATCGATTGAATACAAAATATCTTATGTATTCCATTGCCATGAAAATTAAATTTCTTATTGAATTCTAAGTTACCAACATTCAAATTCTTTATTGAATTCTAAAAATTTACCAAGCGAAAATCCTACTATCTTTCTAGGTAACCAACTTGCTTTTTTTTCTATGTGGTTACTTAATAATTATTTCAGATCAACAAAATAATCTTGAGTTATTGGGAGGGGACATGACCCCGTGACCCCCCCCCCCCTGTATACGCCGTTGATTACCACCTATCTATATACGAAACCATAAAGCTAGCTCAGATTACTTGATAAGAATGATGAGGAGATGTGACACCCATCTCCATAAATTGATCTTGGTAAGATTACTGCAGATGCATGCCTCTCCTTTCAGAGAATGGTACCAGCTGGCCTTATCACACGACGTCGCACTGTCTTTAACAGAAAGCAATGTTAACGAGTGGGGGAGTATTTTTGATACAATCATTGCAAGAATAGATGATAAACTATTTGATCAACACCTTACCAGAGTATCTTCACGACCTCATGAAATGTATACAGGAACCTTTATCATCATATGTTTACTGAAGAAAGCTATTTCCGAGCAAGAGTTGAAATTCTCAACCTTAATTTCATTCCTCATAGACCAGATCTTCCGCAAATATGTAACCTGTGCAACAGAAGAGAATTAGAAGATATTTACCATTTTGTTGCAGTATGTCCAATCTTACAAGAACTACGACGTTTGTATTTCTATGAAAGTGTCTTGCCCGAAAATACTCTGTATGAAATTTTAAATGGCAGTAGGGGCTGGCAAGTATTGTATAAATTCTGCAATCATGCTTTAACATATCGTAATAGCTTTTAAAGCTCTATCAGTTATTGCCGTTTAGGGTCTTATTTTTACATTGAAATCATTTAAATTGTTATCTTTTATGTTTCAAATCATTTAAAATTGTTATTTTTATGTGGCAAATCATTAAAATTGCAAAAAATATTACTCGCTTTCCATCTAAAGTAGTTTTAAATTAAACTTTATTTTTAGTAATTATTTTTCAATTTGTTAACCATTTTGTAACCTCAATTACATTTTCCTTATTTTTTGAATCTTTATTTAATTTTTATTTCAAATGTCATATCCGGCAGAAGCCATGTCCGTATTCTTAAGTAAAAATGTATAAATCTGATGAAAGAAAAAACAATAAAGAATCTATCTATCTATCTAGTTTTAGTTTTGAGAAAGTGAATTTAAATTTTTATATGCACTATTATACATTAATTCCTTGAGTTTAATTTTTGATCAGCATGCATTTATCTTTTCGTATGCATTGCTCCCTTAAGCGGACAGCGGATAGATCCCGTAATCGGACAAATTTCCGCGACCATGGATCTAGGGTTTAAATTCCATTCATTTTATGTTCGTTTATGCGGACACTCCCCTGTTCAAATGGGCGCTGACCAAGAATTTCAGTCGTAGTTTTTTAAATTTAATTCTCTTAGGCGGTAAAAAGCATAGCTTATACACACGCAGATGCATTTTTTTTGGTTATTTTTATCAAAACAAATATTAGATCCATTTAATTTCTGTGAATATTGGTCTTTTATATATTGTCAAGTATTTCAAAGTTCATACCAAAACAAAATGTACAGGTCTTCGGAATAAAATACAAAGAAAATCACAGAAATTCAGAGGCTTGATGGATTTTCTTCGAACTTGGCACATAATGTTTTTTTTCTAATGTGCCCACACGTTTTTTAAAAAAATTTAAGGACCAAAAGTAACGGTACCTGCTATACGATTTTTTTTCGCCAAGGGAAAATGATGTTCATCTCAAAAAAGGGTCCCAGGATTTTGTTGAAAAAAAAACTAAATAAGGAAAAACTACTTTTTGATTGTTTTTTTATTTTCAAAAATTGGATATTTTTGGTACCTCCAGTACAGCCATTTTTTATGGTAAAACTTCTAAAAAGTGAACCAAAATTTAAAAAAAATCAATTTTTTTTTTGTTAACTGAATATTTTGAAAACGACTTAGTTAATATTTTCAAAACTAGGTGTAAAATAGTTTTTTATTATTTTGTAGAATATTTGAAAAACTCTTGTTTCTAAATTCAAAAATAACAATACCTTCCATACAAATGTTGAAAACCCGTAAAGAAAAAATTTATTTTTCTCGAAAACGGCTTCAAGAATTTTGATAAAAAGATGTGCTTTTACTATTTCAGATATAAAACTATAAAGTTTTTTTTCAGGGCTACTGCCTCTTGCGAGGGTAGTTATGTGCATTCAAGAGGACACAAGCGTCCACAGGTTTTTCTCAAAATCCACCTCTGTCTACCAACTCCTACTCTCACCTCCACGTGGTGAACATCGGGTGTCTAGTACCTCAGCTGGAGACGGGGTTTAAATCCCCGTGGAAAGCTGTTGGGGACAGCGTCGCTACAGTCCGGTGAGGACCATTGCCTCAACCAACAGAGCTGGGTCCCTCGCTAGCTGTTTCCGTTTTCGCACAACAAGTTGGTTGGGGTCCTCTTCTAGGAAATGACATACAAATGATTTATACCAAACTTGAAGAAAATCGGTAACTTCGTTATCATCGTGATGTTAGTTTTGATTAAGTCGTCTACATTTTGTTTTTCACACGAAACCAATACTTGCCCTGTTCTAAAGAGCAGCAGTTCCCCATCTTTTTAAGTCCCTGAGCACTTTTCAGGTGAGAAATTCCTCCCGGAGCACTTCGTTGCACTTATGCTAATTTAAGCAGTTATGCATTTCAACGAAAATACAAACACAAAGTTGATTTATGGGATTCAATAATTAGCTCAGAAAGTTTCTCCTAGTGAGAATAATGTGCCTGTTTCATTCTGGTATATCTGATTGAATTTCGAAGAACTGAAAATCTAAATCTGCATCTAGACGGGATCTAGCTATATTTTGTTTTGGTTTCAACGTAGGTGGTGAATCCTGATTCGCATTTGTATATTGTTCCAAACGGCAGAACAATTATTTTGGCTTTAACTGACAAAATCTTAAATTCTTTCTCCAACATAAACAACAGTTTTGACAAAGACTTCTAACAAAAAATATAAAGTCAATAAAACATATCTAATACAAATGCGGTTCTAGCGATAAAAGCCAAAATGTAAAAGATATAAAACATTAAAAAAAAAAAAAAAATAGGAAGCCTTATCATTATTACATAAACTTATGATTTTGTTTTTTTTGTTTTACAGTAGCCCGTAGTGTAATGGTTAGTGCGTTCGACTGTCACGCTGGAGGTCTGGGATCGCTTCCCAGCCTCGTATACCTAAAAACTAAAACGTTTTTTTTCAGGGCTACTGCCTTTTGCGAAGAATTGACAAATCCTCCAAGAGTATCACTTGTCACGAATAAGTGCTTCTCGTCTAGCCGTTCGGATTCGGCATAAAATTGTAGGTCCCTTCCACTCCTGTCGAAAGGCGCACACAGGAATGATTGCGAGTTGTTAGTCACTAGGCCCTGGTTCTTCATGAGCCGTTGTGCCACCCGATTTATTTTTTTTTGTTTATGATTTTGTTTGGGTATACATATGTAATGCATGAACCTGTCATTTGCTGATTCTTTAGTAAATACAAGAGGGTGCTGTTTAAATACTTTTCAACGTTTATTTTTAACGACTCAGACTTAACCAAAGATCCAATGTATTATTTTTGATTTCTCGTTTCCACGTTGATAGATCACAGTCACATTAATGGACAAAAAAAGTAAAAATCACGCACAAAGCAAAACATTGCTGCGATCAAAATGACAAGTTCTGAAGCAAAAAATTTACATGTCTAATTTCACTGAACTATTTGTGAAGACAATGCCTTACATTCTCATCAAATCATATTTCATATTCTTCTTTTATTCCGTCTCAAAATATATATCCAGTGAATAGGTTCCTCGGGCAAAAAAATTTAATAGAATTATAATTTGGAAGTTCAAGATTCTTATCTTGAAGTAAAATTATCAAACATAGCGTATAGTTCCTCTGCTTTGATTTTCAATTAAACACGCCTTACATAATTTTTCATCCTTTTTTAAGCTAGAATATTTTTTTTTTTTTAATATTTGCTTTAAAGGGAATTATCTCTCGCTCTCAAATTTTACATTTCTAATCACTTCAATCTACACGTTTAAGCGAATCATTCTGCCTATAAAATTCATTATTAGCATTTTATGAAAAATTTAGGTATATTATAAAAACTTCCAAATCAACTTTAGGATTGTCTAAGGAAAAAATAAAATTACATGCCTGCAGCATCTTATGATTAATCGGTCTATTCACATCATAATAAACTCCCACACTGATGGAAGCCTTCAAATAATGATAAAACTTTTGCTTTATGTTCATTTATTAGGTGGGAAAGTAGTATATCGCTTTTTGCTAATTACTAACACATCATTAATGGTTTTTCTACATGAAAGTAAATCTTCTTGAAATGCTATTAATCAACTCAGTCCTTTTCACATGACTGCGTTCCTTTTATCAAAAGAAAAACTTTCTGTCATAATTAGCTAATTTTCAAAGAAAATGTGATACTACATCTCAGGGATGACAATGCTGAGCCCAGAAAGTGAAGCAAATTGGCAAAAAAAACGAAGTACTATCCAAAAATTTGTAGTAGATAATGAAATATCAAAATGAATGTAGAAAAAAACGTTTATTTTTATCAATGTTATGCGTTTAACGTGTTATACGTTTAACAATGACTACTTTTTAAAGAATAAGTTTCACGTAGCTGCTACGCAGTTCACGTAGTTGCTACGTAGCAGATGCATAAAATAAATAAATGTAGTAGAAATACTACTATGTAGTAAATAGTCATTTTTGCTACACCTACGACCTACCTGCACATAACCCGGAACCCCACATATACGAGTAGATATTTCAAAAAAAAAAAAAGCCACAAAACGACTTCGTCCGAAATATAATATGTAATGTAGTATACTTAGGGTTTGTTTCACAATGTTTGAGTAAAGTTATAATTAGTAACTCGACAATTAAATTATCCGTAAAGGAAATCCTCCCATTAACAAACTTTGCGTTTCACAATTATCAAACTTATAAATTTATGTGTCAATTAGCTACTCGTAAGTTATTCCAGTTTTCCAGTGAAAATTGTTTTGACTGATTAAAATATTCCTAAAATTGTTCAAAACTGTCAATTGATATTCACATAATATGTAATAATAAGGCGATAATACGACTAAAAAATATAGCACGGGTAGTGGATGGCGGCTGGAATCCAGAAAAGAAATGTGCACAGTGAAACCAAAAGACACTATGTGAGTAGGTAGTCGCATAAGGAATAAATCTGCAAGGTTTGATTCAATTCTTTTTTTAAATTATTGCAGCCTATAGCTAATAACCAGGGAAAGGATTTTGCTAACTTTGCCTATTTTTTTTTGCGTGATCGTAGGAAAGTATCGACTTCATACAAACACGATTCATGTCCTCCTGCTTCAAAGTATATGTATTTTAATTTGCCTTTTTTGGCCTTTTTTACCCGTTAGTGCTTTTTTTTGCCTTTTTTACCAATTAGTGTCTTTTTTGTCAATTTTGACTTGCTTGCTTTTTTTATTAAAGTTAAACGAAGAAATCTTCAAAAAAAATCTACAAATACAAACTGCATGTAGTTTTCTCATTTCCAGACGAGATTATTTCACTTAAAACATGATCCTAACACAATCTAAGGCGCACTGAAAACAAATTTGCTTGTCCTCAACATGCAAGAAGAAGAAATCAGATACTGTAGACTGTAGATACAGTTACTATGATCTTTTCTCAATAAAATTTCTTGTCCTTTTTTTGTTTTGTTTACTCATAGAAACAAGATCCTTGCATTTCTCTATGAATGATCGTACATTTCCTTGTACTGCAAATATCAATGAAAATTTGGAAAAATCGAAAGGGGCAATAATTGCAAATGAAGTGTTGAAAGAGTTCACTTCTGTTTTTAATGTAAATCGTGGACTTAAAACTGTTGAGCAAATGCTGTAATAAATGGCGACTTCAACTCCAAACTTTCCGAAAACGTTGAAGTGAATGATGTAGAGACTAGAGTTTAAAATGGACTCCACTCGTTTCTGCTCAAATAGGTCCTTTAGCTCATTTGAGACGCTTCTGAGAGACAATTATCGTAGAAGGCTGTTAACTGAGATCTTCAAAAAGCTCTATTTTTTAAAGTTCAATGTTGTTATATGTATCTTTATGTATATATATATGTATGTTTATGTTCTCCTTATTTAATAAATGCCTTTTTTTGCCTTTTAAAGAATTTTTGTTTGCCTTTTTGATTTTTTAAGGTCAGCAAAATCCTGTCCCTGCCTATAACCATTGGAGAGAATGGCAAGGAAAATCTTTATGCAACAGCTAGAAACCCCAAAAAATTAATGTCTAAATATGTGCATTGCATATGTAAATTGCATAAGAAAATGCGTAAAAAGAATCAAAAAAAGAGAAATTATGTAGGATTTAAGAACAAAATACTGAAAAAATAAATGTTCATAATATTTTTGACTAATTTATTTAGTACATCTTGCACTTTTTGTTATGATAATGAAGCAGTCCTTTATTTCTTTCTTCGTACAGTAACATTTGAAGAGAGTTAAGAACTTGCTACCAGTTCATATTTTTTATTATGATACCAATGTTCCTTTATGATACCAACGTTCATCCTTTGTCATTCAGGTCAATTAAAATTGTATGCAGTTCTGCGTATGCAAATACAACGGTTGTTAATTGCACTTATGTAACGTTGCGGATGAGTTTCTAAGGAGTAATATATAATATACAGATACACATAGGTATACACAACACAACTTCATTCAAATATTGCATTACAACATTTAAAAAATTTGAAATTCGTCCCTAACAACACTGTCCAGTCCTGAACATTATGTTTATTTGTTTTATTGGTCTCAATAACAGCTGAAAATATTTTAATTGCCAGTTTAGTTTTTTTAATCAGTACTTTATCTGCCCAGTAAAATACTCAAACTTTAATTCTTAATTAAGACTGCTCGGATATTGTGAAACGTAAATAAGGAAGTTACTTGACGAAAAAGTTCGAAGTAGCTTAATTGAAACTTAACTCAGATATTGTGAAACATGCCCTTAATCTTATTTATTATAGTCAGAGAAGAAGGGTTGCAAATGGTAGGAAGATTTTTGACTCTGCATCTTACCAGTTTGAATTAAGCTCATTTCGTATCAAATTAGTTGTGGCCATTGTAACTACCAAATTGATTTTTTCTTTAAATAAAGAAAAAATCAAACATAAGAAAAACAACAAAACATATTTTCAATCGTTGTGATTTCGTTCTCCACAAGCAATCCTGCCTTTAAATCTGTTTTACAGCTCATTTCAATTCGGTTCATCAGCCATATTTTCAAGTTAACAGCCATTAAGCAGCGTCCAAATTATTCAAATACTGGTTTAAAAAAAAAATATTTTATAATATTTTATAATTTATAAATTCTTAATTCTTAATATTTAATTCTAAGAAATATTTTGTACGCTACATATTAACTAGCTTGATTCAAAAAAATAAATAAATTCGATCAAGATTGTTGATTTATATTGTCATGTCACGTGTCCATGGAAACACTCATTTACGTACTCACGTCCATTCCATTTTAAATAACAATAAAAATAAAACTACAAACGAAAGCAAAACAGTATCTAATTACACAACTCAAAATACAAAACAAATTATCTACATTGGCTGCAGACAGCGCATGTGCAATACAAATGATAGTTGCGTTGATTAGCATTATTTATTACTATCCATTTAAGTGGGGTTACGTTCGGGTCAACAAAAGTTGATCGACTCTGGTGATCAGCAGGTCTGCATCAAGCCAAAATTGTTAATCAGCACTGTTGATATACACAAATCAACATAAAAAGGGAGTTGCTTTACGCTGAAGCATTTAGACGACTGGATAACTGGAAGTATGTATTTTTGATCAATTAACTGGAAAAAATAATGAATTTGCGCCTTTTTCCAGTGTACTGTCTCTCTCTCTCTGCCATAAATACTTCCAATCTATCAGACGTGTCAATGCAGCATTAGTTAGGACACATTTTTATTCACCACCTACCGTCGAGTGTAGTGAACCAGTTTTATATTATAATCTCATCACCAACAGGTGTAATGGTCGTCAGTCACGTGCAAAGTTGGTCTTAAGTTTAAGGTCTAAATACACACCCCAAACACTCAAAATTTTGGAAAAACCTTTGCATGCCCTCTTCTTCTCTCAAAGGACTTAGAATTCAGCCGAAATGTTTTTCTTATAACATTTCTATTCCCAACGCCAACGCTAGCTCGTGGGCTGTAGACAAAAAGTTTAATTTTAAAAACTAATTTCAGTTGGAATCCCCTCAGGTTTAAAATGTTCCCTTAAAAAAAAATAATATAATTAAAGTAGTTGTATGTGCTACTCATTCTATCCTTTTTACAGAATTATTAAAAGGCCAAGAGTCAATATGACTTCAAACAACAACAAAAAAGTTGTACTCAATTATGTGTCGACAATAGAGAAGAGATAAACTCTTCTGACCTTTATTTTGTTGATGACTTTTGAACTTTAAAACATTTAAATTTGTATCAATTTTCGTTTGAATTTTAATTAAAAATTCATGATTATTATTTATTAAAGTTAAACATACAAAATACATATACAAAAAAATCACTTGCACCACAGAACATCTTTTAAAATGGGAATACTTATTCTGCAACTTTTTTTATGTATGAAGGTATAAAAAAAATATCATAAAATAAAAACAATAGAAATTGCATTTCGAAATGAGATAGAAATCCTTGTAGGTATTATTTACCTATATATAGACTTTGTGATGTGAAAGTATCTCGATCTCATTTGAAAGTATCTATCCCATTTGAAATGATATGAGAGGGTATAAAAAATCATTGATGTAGATGTGACTTTTATGAGAAGAAATAATTGCATGTACAGTTTTAGAGTGTGCTTTGCACAGGAGGATTGCTGACTTCATTTTCGGAATAAACTCGTCCTCGTTTTATTACAAGGAAGTCTCTTAACACCCAAAAAAAAAAAAAAAAAACAAAAATTGTAGGGTATGATGGGGTTAGAAATTTTTATTTTTAACAAAATAAGAAAACGTTTTCCCTTTTAATCAATTTTTTTTACACTTAAAATAAGTTTTATTCAAGATTATAATAAGAACTATGGAGACAAAGGGATACCAAGGCCGTAGCCAGACAATTACTTCGGAGGGGAGGGGAGGCTATGATTTTTTAAAAATTTAGTTAAGTTCTCTGTGTCGAGCGTGTTCTAATCACTCTGATTTATTTTCGAAATATACTTAAGTACTAAGCTAGATTTCATCCACAATTTCCGTTTTTGTTTCTGTTCTGTTTCTCCTTATTTCCTTTTTTTTTAGTTTGACATTTCCGTGCTTGGCTCTTGCTCAGTCAGTTTGGTAATTTTGCTCTGAGCTTGTAGAGCATGGTCTCAACTGATCATTCTCGTTGGTAATTTTTCGGATAAAAATTAACTCGCTTTGTTAATAACCTCAAAAATAGTGAAAATGGGCGAAGGCTAATACATAAATATATAAGATAATTGAAAGATTTGTACCAAATTTTGAAAACAAGATTAGTACTTTAAGAATGTTTACAAATTAAAAAATAACCTCGAAAACAGCAAAAAATGTTGTTCTCCTTTTCAAACGAGAATTCCTTAATAATCTGAGCAGATCGTTAAAAATGAATGGTTGATATGAGTTCAACTTCAGCAATAACTTTAAGAACAAATTGTACTTCTTTGTTCAAGGCCATGTGTGAAACCAACAGAAAATTCATACTTTTGTTATTTTTGGATAAAATATTAAAATAATTCAAAGACAAATTAAATTCCTAAAAAAATGTATAACACAGTTTTTGAAATACCAATACTTTAGGAGATACTTTGTAAACACAGAGTCCATTACACAAATTTGACGTCTTTTGAAGATGGTCTAGCACGCGGTGGATGAAGGAATTTAAAACTTGGATTTTTCAACACGTGTACCAACATAAAAAACATATTTAAGATTCAAAACTACTCTAATTTTTATATTGAAAATTTAAATATGGAAATATGAACATTTTACTGGACTTATGAATTTTCCATATTGCACCATTCTTTTCTTATTATTAATCCATTATACCTTACAAAAAAAATCAAATTTTTGCTGCAATACTTCACAACACTCCTCATTTTTCAGTGCTGGCTAAATCATAGAGCGTAAGAAAAAAAACTGCCCATTGGGATCAAAAAATGTCTCTGCGCTGGTGGCTAAGACCCATGCTACGCCATCGCCACTGACTGGCCCCTTAGACTTAATTCCCTTTAAAGATAAATTATTCTCGACCTGTTTTTATAGACCTTTGACCACGCATCAATTACTTTCACTGAATAAAGAATATTTTAATAATGATGTTTTGAAAGAAAGTTACGTCCGTCGTTTTATAAACGAAAAATAAAAAGTGGCCAGCTAAACTTCTTAACAATTTACAAACAAACCTATTGAATTTCTAATCTCATACAAATTTAATTCAATAAATAAAATGCTTCAAGACATTATACCCACAATTTGAGTCCACTTTTTTTTTTTATTTTTCATATATTTCTTGGATTTGTGTATCCATAACTAAAACTTTGTTACAATAAATTCTTTGAATAAGATAAAATTCCTTGAATAAGAAAATAAATGTCCAACAGAAAGAAAACTATTTATGTTAGGCGTATCTCCAATTTGTCTTATAATCGTGTAGATTTACATTTATTATTTGAAAGAAGGCCATCCAAAGGAAAATAAGAAGGATTTACATAATACCTAATGTTTAAAATTGTCTGTCAGTGTTGATGTAATGGAACAAATCTGGCGACCAAAAGAGAAACATTTAAACAATATTAGTTTTTTTTTTTTTTTTAAATGTTTTTAATAGGTACGAGTATATGTACTTAGGTATATTTTTCGAGATTATATTGATGGTAGATTATGGAAATTGAAAGAAGTAATCTTTTTTATCTTGGATATCTAATGGATCTAAGCGTACACGGAGTCAAAGGTCATGGAGTTTATATAAGGGCGGGTAATTATTTAAATGGAATAAAACAAGTTGTGTATGAGGTTTTAACAAAATCATTTTTTTTTTTAAATATGTACATATTACTTCATTAATATGCCCGCCTTGGTCTGTTACGGTCGTATGGAACCACGTGGTTCAATTTTCAATGACTCTTCCGCATAGATCTATTTGAATTTCACCGATGGCCTGTGTTATGTTCGCACCTTTAGGGCATCGGTCGTTGTGGTGTGTTTGCATAGACCTGTGACTTCAGGAAAGTTCAGAAGAAAAAGTCTAGTGGGGTCAAATCACATGAACTTGGTGGGTAATCCGCGTCAACTCTGCTAGAGATAACCTTACCCTCAAATCGTTCATGCAGAATGTCAATCGTGGCGCCCGCTGTGTGGAACATAGCTCCATCCTGCTGGAACCACATGTCGTTTAAGTTCATAATATTATTCAATTTAATTTGCTTATAAGCGTTCTGTAACGCTCGTCATTGACGGTGACCTCGACGACGTCGTTTTCAAAAATTTACGGACCAAAGACGCCATGCCACCGCTTCAACACGCCGCACAGTGGTTCAAGAGCGGAGAAGGTCTTTAGAAAAAGTAATTTTAAGCCCTTTTAGCTTTATGTCTAAGTACTTATAGATAACCAGAGCGTATGATTTCGAAGTATTTTTTAATATATGTAGGTTATATACTTATTTACAAGCCGTCAAAGTCAAAAAATAATTTTATTCAAGTCGCGAGCCATATTTTCAATAAACTTTTAGATCTCTTTTTTCGACGTTCCTTAAAAAAAATGCTGTAACTTCTTATATCATTTTATTAGTCTATTCTTGAGTATATAAAATAAGAAAAAAAAGATAATTTATTAAAGAAGCCTTCTATAAGTAGCATTAAACATTAGTACTATGATATTTTTTATTTTTTTAACTTTTTGAATTTCAATTTTAGCTCCACTTGCCTCCAAGCGATGACGTATACCAACGTGTGCTCCATTCTTTCAAGTTACAGCACAGAAAAAGTCAGCTGCAAATAGCTGCAGACCTGGGATTAATGTTAAAATTTATCTCACTGAATCGGGTTTCAAAACCTCAGTCTTGACGGGGGTATATATCAAAAAGTTATAATTTCTTCGGTATTAATTGTCAGAATGAAATAGTTAGGCCCACTATTTTTAGAGAAAAAGCGTACCTTTATTTTTAAAATAAAATGAAACTGATACATTAACCCATGTTTGAGAAATTCGATTTTTTGCGAAACTCTTTATTTCTGAACGCAACATTTTTCAACTTTCAACTAAATTTTCTTGGAAAAAATATATAAAAAATACAATATAGTTTAAATTATATGATAGAGCTTAATAAAGAATAAACAAAAATGTTAGGGATAATCCCACAGTTTTTTTAATTGCACGCAAAAGGCAGAACAAGTAAAAATAAAAAAAGGTGTTTTTTATATGGGGTTTTCCTTATACCTGTTGGTTTCATATAAATAAAATGCAGATCATTTTATTGTTCTTTTAAATTGTATTGCTTTGTTTTTGTATTGTATTGCTTAATTTTGTATGACGTTTAAGGATTAGTAATGCCTCATTAGTATTTTTAGACTCTCACTTAAAACTATATTATGTATATATAAATGATTTAAAAAAAAATAAGTCAGTATCGAGAAATTGCGCATTTGTGCAACTTAATGACAATCAATAATATATACATACAAGGTCTACACTTTTTTATCAAGAAAGTAGGACCATAAAATACATTGTTTCAGGGGGGTCATACCCCTTTGACCCCCCCCCCCCTTTGGTTTCGGCCCTGACGGAATTTAGTCGAAATGTGTGTCAGCCCAACCCAAACATGTGTACAAAATTTCATTGCTCTCCGTTTCATAGTTCAGATTTTACAGGCTTTTTTCCGCTCTCCCATACAAACCAAACCACTGTGGGCCGCACGCGCGCCGCACGCGCGCCGGCCCAAAATCCATACTAAACGGTAACTTTTTGAAGATACATTGTAACTTGGTGAACCTTCTGTGGGTTTGTGTCACCAAAACCACATGACCGCCCGACGTCATCTTACACGCCAGTAATTGATCAAAAAAGGTCAACTTTGAAAAGTTGGTCAGCAACAGATTTGTTTAAATCAGCATTGACAAAAAAAAAAACTTTCAAAATTTAGGTATACAAAATAACTAGAACCCCACAAATGACTCAAATAAGTTGGCTTTTATGCAGATTTGGTTTACTTTTTTTTTTTTTTTTGATTTCTAAGGCTGAAACGTCTTGACCATTTATGAGGATTTGCTGGCTTTTCAATTGGTACCTACATATTTGGTCGAATATCTTTAAAATAAGGTTCTTAGAGCTCGGAGGCCCTCGAAGACGCTAGGTATGTTGTTTTTGCAGGGGTTGTAAGAGAGGTATTCAAAGCTGGACAAATATTTTGGTGTACTATGCTGCTGGACAAATAGGCATAATATGGCACATGACATGATTTTAATTTTTTTTTTAATGCTGGATCTTTATAATATAAATCAAAACATATCTACACCGAAATGCCGTGTTATTTTTAAAATTTTACAATTACCAAATAAATGACCTTTAGAAAATCTGTATTTCGCAAGGGATGAAAATAACAAACCAGGACTTTAAATTAAAGCTAAAAACTTAATACCATATGAGTTCCATGTTTTACTCTCGCACCTAACATATTGATATTATAGTCTAAATATTTGGATTTTTCAAACTTTCAAAAATTCGAGTTGAAATTTTGCGTATAAGGAGTCGGCCAACGAACAACGAGGCAATTTATAGATTATTATTAATTTTACATAAGCTACTTTAGGGTAAGTACGTACGTGCGACCTATGCGGCCATTTTATTTAAGTTTTTATATACTTGAACTTGCCTAGTATATTCGCCTTCTTAATATACATATATAATATTCGGCCAACTTCCATTAAAAATGTGTCTTATTCAACTTACTATTCTACGCCGTAAACTACCTCTTTGCCAAATTTTATTAGAACTGACCAGCTATCCGCACTTGATTAAAACGAACATCCATATAAAACACTTCAAAGTTTTTCAATAAGTAACATTTTCAGACAATAAAATAATGTTAATGAAGAACCTGTGCCTGCTCTCTTATTTACTTGCCTATTTTTTTTTTTTTTTATTTTTTAACAACAAAAAGGTATTTTGAAAACATTGTGGAATGAATTCTATTTATAACATTTATTATAGTGGTTTGATATTTGATTCTATGAACGAAGACACTAAATCCAGTTGTCATCCCAAAAGATTGTTTTCCCAAAGTCCAAATAATAGGTATATATAAATTGTCTTGACAAAAACAAACAAATCGTTTTAAAACCTACGTGACAATTTGCTTTATAGCAACGAGTATATTACATATATGTTACTACAAGTTTAATTTTGAAAATTCCATTTGTTACGTGCCACAATCTGAAAGATATCTACGAGTAAGATACGAGATCCAAGATAAAGACACAAATACACGACATCTCACAGGAGAATCAATTCAATCAACTTTAACAAAAATAAAACAACAAAACAAACATGGAACCAAATTATTGTGTTGTATGTTTATTTCTTATACCTTCTTATACAAATACAATACTGTATGTATGGAGTTTTAGTTTTCAGGAATTTTTAATCGAAGGACTGTTTAAAGAGAATAAAGTCTTAAAATTTGGTAGGTAAGGACCTAAGCCCAACGCAGCGGGTTTTTATGGAGAAATTTGCAATGCAGTGCAAGTGCATTTCCAATTTATGTGCTTGATGTCAGCAACGTTTTCGCAACATTTTGTTTTCTCTTTCAAATTAATTTTAAATTTTAACAGAGCTAAAATTTTATTGGAAACCCCTTGATTGTTAAAGTATTTATCCATGGCTTCTCAGGGGAACAATCAATGAAAATGGATTAGATATGATAAAAGCTTGAGCAAATCAAAACTAAAATACGGAAAGTCCTTCTGGCTTTGATTTCCACAGTAGAATCTGGATGGCTCAGCCGCAAACGAACATAATGCCTTGGTCTGATATATTTGGTTAATGATCAGACTATAAATATTCAGAAATCTATGGATTTTGTCTTTTGTCACCATTATCCCTTTTCAAGTTTCAAATAGAACATAAGTGTGAGGGAGTGAAGTATCACAATAATTTGGTTGATAATTCCTTTCTGGATACGAACATTTTCTCACCGTTTATGGTCCTGAGCAAACGAAGAGAGAGAAGCATACTTTGCTTTTTTGGCAAAACCAAAAACCATTAACCAAAAATAGATGCTAGATACGAGTTAAATGAATAAAATTTGGATTTGGACATGAATTTCATGACATTTAATGCAAATAACTTACATTTTGATATTGTGGTATAATATTCTTGAGAATTTATTTAACCACCTTCTTCCGTGTTGAAGTTAAGAAGCTTTGGGAGAATTCAATTCAAAGTTAAATTTGATGTATGCTCTTGTATTTCATCAAAGCTTATAAATAATTAATACTCCATCACGCATATGACCGGATTAAAATAGTTCATAACCAGTGACAACATCATTAAGTTGTTTTCAAAGTTCGATCCAAAACCGAAGCACAACACACCACAAGTCTAAGTTCTAATACAAGTTTGTACAGAAAGTATAGTGACATGCCCCTTAAATGCAGAGCAACTTATATAATGAGTTAAGTCTGTTTCGAAAGGTTCTTAGGTTTGTATGTAGGTATATAAAGTTAGCAGAGTAATAAAGGTTGAAAACTTTGATATTGTTTTCGGAAAATTGAATGTTTTCATATTTGAAAATATTGCAACTATATGGCTTTGCACAAATTGTTTATATAGTGCAAAACAGTTCCTTAAAAGGCAGTCAAAAGAGGGTGTTTATCCTAAAAAAAGGTAAAATAGTTCTAATTCTCGCATATGCGAGGTTAATGATGATAAATTAGGTATAGGAATATAAAAACTTTTCTTTTTTATTTGTTAAAAATTGAAGATTATTTTTACAACGCATACAATTCCCGTTAAAAACAAAACTCTTAAAGAACCTTATTAGAATGCGGGAACATTACCTTCAAGTGTTCACGCAAAGCGGGGCAGGTAGAAACCCTTTCTTCCTCCTACATCAAGATTTGAGCCCCAAAATATTGTACTTGTAATGTAATTGGATTCGTGTAAACAAAATATTTCGAGTGTTTAATCCAACTAACATTACGATAACGAAGAAGTCTTAAAAAGTGACTTTCGACAAGACGTCTCTCGCGTCGTCGACGCGTCGGTCTGTTGGTTTGTGTGTTTTGATGTAAATCGAGCTAGATCCTAAACGGTTGGACATATTTGCTTCCAAATTGGTGTGAAGCGTTTTTATATGATTCCCCAGTGGAGAAATTTTAGCTCATAGGACAGGTAGCTGCCATGCAACAACTTCGGTTTTATCAAGTTTTCTCAAAAACGGCTGCAACGATTTTGATTTAACTTCATACATGTTATCTCTAGAACAGTTTAAATAATAGTTGCTGCCTACCAGGTTTTTGCCAAAAAATGCAAATAATGGAGCTAAAATTTTGAGGTTTTTAAGAAAAATGCATTTTTTTCTTTTCCTAATACTACCAAATATCTCATTTGTCATAATTTTGGATACTGGTACTTCTCAACTTATCAAATATTGCCTTTAAAATTTGAATACCTACACAAATATGTACTATATGGCAAGTTATGGATTCATAAAAAAATGATTTCGTGATGGATGGATTTTCATCAAACTTTGTAATTAGTGTTTTTTTTAAAAGGAAAATATTATTTTTCTCAACAACAATGATTATGCTACAAAAATTCAAATCAATAAAGTTATAAAAAGTTTTAAGTTCAAGTTAAAAAAAAAAGTTTAACATAAAAAAAAAAAATGTTTAAAAAGTTAATTTTGTTGGGAAAATACAATATTTTGATAATGACTTGGTTAATTTTTTTAAAACTTAATTCACAGTAATTTTGTATTTGTTTTTTTGTGTGATAACACAATCGCAATTAGGCTGCATAGCTTTCGCTCCGTCATTTATATTATCTATGAATGTTTTGAATTTTCAACAACCACTTGAGTGGGCTACCACCATTGTATTTAGCTGGAATTGTTGCAATTTCATGGCTGCCACACCAATCATCAGATTCCTTTCAGTGGTGCTTACTCTTTATGTTCAATTTTAATTTATAAATTAGTGCCGTCAATAGGAATAGAACCTAGACCACCTACCTCTTAGGCCTAAGCACTACGCATTGCGCCACCGAGGTCACCTGATCATGCCCATCCAATGTAAGGATTTGTCTTTATAAATTGCATATTGAGACAACTAGCATTTATACTAGCCGCACACAAGTTGGTTGTTGATCTTTCGGGTTCCTATTCTTTTCTCCATACACGATTTACAAACCAACAATTGTAATGTGGGAGATGGATTGTAAGAAAGAAAGCACCACTGAAAGGATTCTGATGATTGGTGTGGCAGCCATGAAATTGCAATAGTTCCAGCCAAATACAATGGTGGTAGCCCACTCAAGTGGTTGTTGAAAATTCAAAACATTGATAAGTAATTTTTTATTATTTTCTAAAATACTTGAAAAAATTGTGTTTCTTAATTAAAATAAGGGATAAAACAGGGATCGCACAAACCTGCTCTCGTAGCTAAAAACTTTAACTTAGTTAGAAATTGACAATGTATTTTATTATTATAATAATAAATAAAGTGAAAAAAGTTTAAATAGATATGAATTTATAAAAAAAACACATTTTAAATTTGTTTGAAAAATATGAATTTATGAAAAAAAAAAAAAATCAAAAATCGTTAGAGCGGTTTTCTTAAAAATCAATTTTATACACACATGTACATACAATTTTCTGAACATTTGAAAATAAAATTTGAATAAAATACAACTTTTAACAAAATTTTAAAAACATTCAATAACGCGTTTTCAAGATTGTTAATTTTCAAAAATAAAAAATAATGGGGCATATTCATAGTCGCAGATAGACCCAGGTTTAACTAAACTACAGTTTAAGACAACTTTGGCTCAATGAATACAGACTGACTTTAATTACAAATTGTTGATTTTATATTTTTATAAGATAATTAACTTGGTAAACTACACAAATAGCTTCAAATATTTTGAAATGATAAACTTAAAAAAATAGAATCAACGTCCGAAAATTCAACTAAAGCTATGTTTAACTTAGACCCAGGTCTAAAATGACTATGAATATGCCCCAATATGTTTTAAAAATTCCAAAACATGTTTTTGTTTTTTAATTTGTATATCTATAGAAAACTGTGTAAATTAAAGTAGACCTTCTGTATAAAAATTGGGTTGAAATCGGTGAAAACATTAACGGAAAAATGGAAATCAAAAAATCGGTTATTGGTAAATTTGTTTTTTACAAAGATATTGACCATACATATTATAGTAACAACTGGTATTTTTTTTTTAAATCGTTAGAGCCATTTTTGAAATAAATATATTTATGCATATTGGTTGTATGGTAGGTACCGTTATTTCTTGAGCTAACAAAAAAAGTTCTATTTCCCCTTTGGGAATCCTCAAATAATCTTAAATCAAAAGTTTGAACAAAATCACTCTATCCGTTAAGGCTGCAGGTCGAAGTACAGACAGGCAGATATAGAGGCGGACGGACAGAATTACGCGACCCACTTTTTTCCCGTTCTCTATTATCGTTATGTAAGGGAAAATTATTATCACGAGTAAGATTTATTACGAATCCAAAACATGTCCCAGAGTACCTATGTATATCGCAAGTAAAAATAAAGGTACCTTCCATACAAATGTTGAAAAAAAGCATATTCTACAATCAAAACGCAGATTCATATGAAATCAGTAAAGTTTGCTACAGCAAAATGTTTGCATTTCAGTTCTGAGCCAAAAAAATTATAGAGGTACTGCGTTGTATTTTAATATTTATATTCAGACCCCCACCACTTTTCCGAATTATTTCCTTATTACGCTCTTGATTTTATCTTCGACTAAAATATAGGTATTCGCTGGGAATATACGCCCCATTAATTCAGAATTGCACAAATATATAATTTTTGGTATAAAGGAAATACAATTTCACAGAGCTATCATTTATCAAAAGTTAAAGCTTTCAAATCATCAGCATTGTATCATTTTCAATAAGGCATCTATTTCATCTTTGAAATAGAAACACAAAAATCATAAAACAGGGCTATAAAATGTTTCCATCATAAATATTTTTAGCACGCTTTTTGCTATCAATGATCCATCATCGATCTTTGGTGCGAGTGTTGCTAAGGGAATGTGCGGAATCCCTATAATTCAACCATCAACCTCTTCACCCCAAAATCCCACTCAGAAATGTAATTCGAAATAAAAATTGAGAAAAATGTTCAAAATCACTTC
This sequence comes from Melangyna quadrimaculata, assembly GCA_949320155.1. Lineage (NCBI taxonomy): Eukaryota > Metazoa > Arthropoda > Insecta > Diptera > Syrphidae > Melangyna > Melangyna quadrimaculata. The sequence continues at coordinate 5,373,973 of OX439484.1, read as the reverse complement.
ATTAGTTTGGGGAGGAGAAAATAAGTAAAACAACAAAAAAAATCCCCAGGGCAAGATTCATCAATTATAATTTAATCCATCAGGCATTCGAGTTTAAAATATTTCACTTAAGAGTCAGATGAATCGGTGGTGATGGTAGAATTGAAAAAAATAAAAAAAAACATAGTTACTGGAAAGCGTTCTAGAAATTCAATCCTGCGAAAATTTTTAAATTAAACTTTATTTCAATATTACTAAGCCTGGGAGACTTCACTTTTTTTCTCTTGCCCGAACAATGGCTGGCTCAGAGCCTCCGAACTTCTGCGACACCTATTAAAAATATTTCAAAGATGGTGGGGCATACATAAAAACTTTTAATTGAATCAATTTTTGTTAAACTTAAATCAAGATTAACTCTTGATAAGAAGGCAAATTAGAAAGCAACAAAAAACAAAACCTTTTTTTTTTTTTGCCATCAGTTTCCAAAATGAACTCTTATGCTGTTGGCATTTATTTTTGTTTTAAATTCCTTTCAGTCGTGTGTTAAAATTCATTCAAATACAAAACTAAAGTAAAAAAATTTGGCTTGATGATTTGCATTTAGTGTTTATATTTGCTCTTTGTGAAATCCCAAACAGGTACACCATCAGCTTTTCCAACTCCTGTCAAAACATTTTTAGAATTCCTTTGCATTCGTCTAATCCTATAGTTAAATATGCCGTGACATGGGATCATAGCGGTAGATATGTTGTAGATTAATTGTTGAAGTGAAACATGCATCCCAAATTTGAAGTGTATTTTGTGTGTGGGATGGGCAAAAAGGATGATTCAATGCATAAAGAACGAGGATGATTGCATGAAAACATCTACATTTGAGCGGAGTGAAGCATCCGAGCAAAACACTTTTCATAAACATTGAATGATTCTCAAAATAAACTTGTATCCTCTCGCTATCCTTTTTATATGTTTTTTTAGAGTTGCATTAATTATTTTTGGGTGAAAACATTGTGTTTATATGCCATTTCTACTGCCGTGTTTTAGGTGTGTTTAACTAACCAACGCCGAGGATACCTACTATTTAAAATAAATAATCCACAAAGATAACACCCCAAATTTTCCTAAACTTCAAATTTCAACATGGATGTTTTTTCTGTCGGTAAACGTGACCTTTAACGAGATATTCGTGCAACTTAAGGCATTTCCCCAATATAATTTTACTGCGAACATGAATCATGAACCAATCAATCAATATGTACACAAATTCTGAGGTTTTCAATAATAATTGCATTAAAGTATCCAGAAGAACAAATGTATTCCCTTTAATCTTGCAATCGAAATGACATCCTACTCATCTTCTTATCTGAAAATTTTAAATTCACCACAACAGAACAATCAAGATTGTGTGTTCGATTTAATAAGAATTTTTGTATAAAATATGTTAAGCACGTCGAGAATGAAAATCAAGAACAACTACTTGATAAACTTCAAACAAACTTTGCATATGTGCACAGAGATGCTCATGTGAAATGAACAAAACTGAAGGACCCTCAAAAATATGTACCTATAAAACAAAACAAAAACAAAATTTGCACATATTTCACTCTATTCCTCCGAGTATTAGAACATTAACCAACTTCCATATGGAAAGAAAGGTCAGTGATGCTATAAAACATTCTACACCCCATTTTATTGATGGAATGTGAATTCGTTTAGGGTTTCATGACTGAAAAGCTAAAATTACTATTCGCTTAATGGTGCTTTGCAAACTATAACCTCCCAATGACTGTAAAATGAAAACAGATTCCTTCTGTAAGCCGGAATGTCTCCCACTGGATATTGTTAAGTTCGTGTCTAAGTAAAATGTCCTTGAAGTTACGGAGTTTTCTTTTTTATTTTTTTTTTTTTTATTTGAAGGATTGCTTATAACAAGGAAGCAGGACAAATCTTTAGTTGTCGACTGAATTGAATTTAAATTATATCCCCTAAGATTACTCACTTGGAGAAGTTCGATTAGTTATGCGTTCAGCTGATGAATTTAAGCTAGGTTTTTGTTGTTTGCATCGTCTAACTGAGTGTTTTTCAAACTTTTTGATACTTTGAACTGTTCGAGTTTCTAATTGGTCAGATGAAAATTGAAAGTCAGTACTTAATCACAGTTGAAAAACATTGGTCTTATTCAAGTTTCACGGCGATAGTTTTAGTATTCATTCATTGAAAAGGTATAGGGGCATATTCATAGTCATTTAAGGGTCTAAGTTAAACATAGCTTTGGTTAGATTTTCGGACGTTGATTCTATTTGTTTAAGGTTATCATTTCAAAATATTTGAAGCTATTTGTGTAGTATACCAAGTTATTTATCTTATAAAAATATAAAACCAACAATTTGTAATTAAAATCGGTCTGTATTCATTGAGCCAAAATTGTCTTAAAATGTAGTTTAGTTAAACCTGGGTCTATCTGCAACTATGAATATGCCCCATAGTGTATAGATACTCGAAGTTTAACTTAAAATGTTCTGTTTAATAATGTTGATTAAACCATCGGTAATGGAAAAGACCAGCTTGGGGGCTAGTTTGAAATTTCAACTTTTTAAGTCTCGAAGTACCAGCTGATTTTTTCATCCATCAAAAAGACCTATTAGAAAAAATAAATTCCAGATTTTGATTACGCTGTCAAAATAAAAAAAAATAAAAAATTGGAGGACTTGAATTTGTGTCTCCGTAACTATTGGAGGTTTTAGATAGACGGTACATTTTAAAGATGAATGTTATACGCAATAAAGAAATTTTTTTCCTGAGATGAAAATTTTTTAGCGCGTTTTAATTATTTTTGATTGCGATTTATTGCCACTATATGGGAATTTAGGAGTTCATAAAAAAAACTATAAGGGCCTTAAGGAATGGCCCAAATTTCTTTTCTTCTCCCTTCCTCATTTTTTTCGATCATAGTCGTTAAGAAAAATATTTTTTTATCTCAAAAACGGTTTAACATATTTATTTTTAAAAAATCAGTTTTTTACTTAGCTGGAAGGTATCAATGACTTTTTTGTAAAAACAAAATATTACCAAAAGCTCTCGTAGCTAACAACTAGAATGTAGCTCGGCATTGACTGTGTAGATATAGTAATTATTTGGTAATATTCTTATAGCGTTAACAATAAAATAATAAAAATATGTTAAACACCAATTTTGAAATTGTTTGATATAATACAAACAAATTTGAAAAAAAAATTATTTGATTTTATTTGTTCGTAAAAAATATAATAATAGGCACGCGCAATATTTATAAAATAAATTAGAAGTACCGGACTGCAAGATAATGATAAAATCCGCCAATCAAATGATGGTATATATGGGAATATACCAAAACAAGTATATAAAAAGGCATTTCTTGCAAAACCTCATTATTCGAATTTTTTGGTAAGAACGTGGTATGCAGTGTTATTAGAAATAGTCTTGTGATTACATGTAAGAAGTTTATTCGAAATTGTTTGAACCGTTTTCAAAAAAAAAAAAAAAAAACACTTTATAACACTGAAATTGTTACATTGCCATAGATACGCTTAAACAAAAATTCGCATTTGTTATCTAGGGAATCACATAAAAATACTTCACACCAAATTTGAGCAAAATTTGAAAACTTTCAACGTTATTTTTGAAAATTTCAATATTTCAAGAAGGTGTTGATTATTTTTTGTGTAAGGATACTCCTTGAAAGGCAGGTCGCGAATACCATTCATTTTCTGGGAAACAATATAATTGGTTAATTAAATGAATCTGGTTTTATTTTATTAATTATAGCTGCTTAAATACTATTTCAATTATTCTATTTACAAATAATATTTAATATCTGAATACCTAGGTTGTAATTCTAACGTCATAATCTTGCACATTATCGGTTGAACTACTTAGGGTTCAATATTGTTTGTCATGTTTTTGTTTGTGTCAGCAGTTTAGGTGACCAGTCGGTCGTAGTCGTAGTTATCGTTTGGTGGTTTCTTGTTTGTTTTTATTTACACTCCCTGTCACTTGTTTGAGGCCACTATTTTCATAAAAATGTTTACTCGATAAATACCTGTAAACAATGTTTTTCCTGGATATGTTTGGTACGTTTGAGTTGGTATATATATTTTGCAATAAAAAAGGATAAAGCTAAGGAGTTTACTTGGAAAATCCAAAGAAATTTCCCATGAATGTACTGCAAAAAATTTATATGAAAAGTTGCATCACTTGATTGAGATCATTCCAAAAATTGCTTGGCAAAAGTTTACAGCGCCAATTTTCTTCAAACAAAAGTGTAAAATATTAAAGAAAGTATAGAAATCTATATTTAATATTAAATTTCAAGAAAGAGGATCAATAGATGCTTTAGAGGAACTGGGATTCTCAGGCCGAGAAATAGCTAGATGACTAAATAGAAGTGAGTACACTGTCAGCAACTATCTAGCAGATACCGAAAACTATAAAAAAACGAAAAGGACGCACAGCTCAAGCAACAAAAATCCGAGAAAGGCGACTAATTCTGCGACTAGCTTCGAATTCCACACTATCAGTGCCTAAAATAAGGTCAATAAGTGGGGTATCAGGCAGTATTTCGACGTTTTTAAAGATAATTAAAACCAGTGGTAACATCAAAAGTATATGAAAATCAGTGGCGTAGCTAGCCCTCGAGGGGCCCCGTATCAAGAATTAGTTGGGGCCGCCTACAAAATAACAAATTAAACAAAAAACAATTTTTACAAAACAAACAAAAACACTCACAATAACAAATCCAGTACATACATATCCATGGTACATACATATATTTATCTTTAAATAGGTCATACATAAATGTGGGTGCTATAAAACTTAAACTTACTTAAATAAAAACTTTTATTGCTAATTAATTAATTAAATCATCCATTTCTGACGAAGAATTTAATTTTTCAAGCTTTTTAACTTTGACGGAAGCATCAAAAATAAAAGGCATGCCGTTATTACTTCCGGAAAACTGGAAGCAAGGCTATTGTATTTAAATATAACTCTGTGAGTTCCTAAGTTGACTGAATTTCTGATTTCTAACAGGATTTTAAAGGAATTGGTTGTTCAAAAAGATCAACTGACAGGTCCTCATTGTTTTAAGCTACCAGTTTTCCTGCTTCCTTTACAATTTTTTCATTTGAAAAGGATAAAAGTTTTTCTGGTTGTAAAACTTCAAATAAATTACTTAGATCATTGAGGCTCTGAAATCTTTGATCAGTTTGAGTAATCAATATATCTAAGCAGCAATAGTTTGCAGCAATACATTGATTTTGAGGTAAGATTCCGGGTCCGATATTCTCCCATCTTCTGATAATTCGTCAAAAAAGCGTTTCGTTATTTTCCTTCATTTATTTTTAAAAACAGTTGTTACCCCCCACTCTTTTTCTAAATCTCTGGAAGAATGATTTTTGACTTACTAATTCTTTAAGTCTAATTAAAAGATTACTTTGTAAAATACTCTTGCTTTTTGTAAATAATTGTCTTTATGCTGTAAGGCTTTGAACACAGGGCTAATGATTTCGGATAAAGAAGAAAAAACGAGACCAATACAATGAATTCGTAGCTCTCTTAAATGTTAACTTTCCTCACGTTCATCTTTTTTTTTTTAAACTAAATTAAGTTGGTACAATGCTTTCATTATTAATGAATAATTTTTCCGTACAGCAAATTAAGCGTCATTTCTTGATAACCCTCTAATAGGGAAAACCCTTTTAAGTGGAATTTTTTATTCCTCAGATGACTCGTTATTCAACATTGACCACCGTTTTATGCTATTGCCAAAAAAAGTATATATTTTTTCTAAATTGTCAACAAAAATTTGACACTTCTAGGACGTTTTTTGCAGCATCAACGACTAGTGCAATCAGTGCATCGAAACAAAAAAAACACATTTTTTTGTTGGTGTGTAGACACGTGTACCTATGAGAATTTCATGCCAAAAATTTTCACTTGCTTTGGCCTAAGTAGGTAGGTATATGAAAAAAAGAAAAAAAAAAAACAAATTTTTTGTAAGATTTTTTTATTTTTTAATTTTTTTCAAATGAATTTCAATTTCTTCCAAACTTAACTCGGTACGGGGGCCTCGGGGGCCCCGTATAATTGATACGGCTCTTACCGCGATAAGTACATCCCTGATGAAAATCAAAAAGAAACCGGTTCTACGGCAGCTACACAAGGAACTGCGGATGAATTTCGCCAGGGAGCATGTTGCCTGGAGCAACGCATGGAAAAAGGTTGTGTTTTCAGATTAAAAAAATTTATATTTTTGAACCTCTACCATGGATATTCCAACCAGACAATGCCCCTATCGATACTTCCAGGGTAGCTAGAAGCTGGATTCAGTCGGAAAACTTTGAACTTTTACCATGGCCACCCTATTCACCGCACTTAAACATCATCGAAAACGTTTGGGCCTGGCAATCTCGAAAATTCTATGATTCTGGTAGACAGTTTGAAGATAAAGCCGTCTTGGCCGAAGCTAAATGTGATGCCTGGAGCCAGATTTCACTGGATTGTTCCAAAAAAACTGTATGATTCAATTCCAAACCCTCTAATAGAGCTAATTTCAAAAAATGGCGGGCATAATAATAATCATTATTAATTAATTGACAAAAACATAATAACTTAGTGTTGATTTGAAACACAAAAAAAAGTTAACATTTTTATAGTTTTGTTCTTTTTTTATAAGATTTTTCAAGTGGCCTCAATTAAGTAACGCATTTTTGAATACCCACTTTTGAAGTCCATTTTTATAGTTTGTGAAATTCCTATGAAATTTCCAAGTTACCCCTTTTAATTTATCCTTTTTTATTGGGTATCAAAATTTATCTCAGGTATCAAAAAATTCCAAGAAAAATGTTTCCTACAGGTATTTATCGAGAAAGAGCTTTTGTGAAGATATAGTGGCTTCAAACAAGTGACAGATAGATGTATGCCAAGTTAGCACTACATTTGTGGAAATTCAAAAAAGTAAATATGCGGTTAATTAAAGCTTTTTAGTAGTAAATTAGTTGTGGAAAAAAAATTTGTAGCTCTACTATTTTTTAAAAAAATGGTAAGTAGTGCTAACTTGATAACAACTTGGCGCTACACTTTCTGAAATTCCAAAAACTAAGTAAGCAGTTCGTTGGAGCTTTTTAATATTAAATTAGTTATGGAAAGAAAAAAATTCTAAAAAAATTTTTGAGTACTATTTTTAATATTAAAAAAAAATAGTATGTAGTGGTAACTTGATATCAACTTGGCACTACACTTTCTGAAATTCTAAAAACTAAGTACGCAGTTAATTCAAGCTATTTAGAAGTAAATTAGTTGTGGAGAGAAAAAAATTCCAAAAAAATTGTTGCCGTACTTTTTTTTTATAAAATAAGAGTAGGTAGTGCTCACTTGACACTGGTGAACGCAGCCATTAAAAAGGGAAATTCGAAAATAAAATATGCCATTATTTAAAGCTTTTTAGTAGTAAATTAGTTGTGGAGAGAAAAAAAATCCAAAAAATTTGTTACCGTACTTTTTTTAAAAAAATAAGAGTAGGTAGTGCTAACTTGACACTGTTGAACTCAGCCACTAAAAAGGGAAATTCGAAAATTGTGATATTATCATGTCCAAAAAAAGGATTTTCGACATGACGTCCATTGTTCTGTTTGTCTGTGCGGCTGTGGTTCTCTGCGTTCTATCCTAATGTACAAGATAGTGCTAGATTCTAGACAGTTGGGCGGGTTTGCTACAAATTTGGTGTGTATTTTTATGTGATTCCCTAGAACCTATACCCTAGAACCTTGGGGATAAATTTAAATTTTTGTTTTAGTTCGTCTAGCTCTAGAACGAGTAGCTGCCATGCAGCAAAGTATGTCTAACTACAAGTCAATGTCTCTATGTACATCCTAGTTGTTATTAACTATATAAGAGCACGTGCAATGCTGTCGTGCACTTTATTTGTATGCAGGTATAATACAATTTATTGGTATTATAGTTCCAACTCTTTTATTCAGGAACGGTGTGGTTATTTTATGAAAAATTTACTTACAATCCTTTTTTTATTTAATCTCATTTAGTGATGCCCTGAAAACAAGATGGTTCTACGAGTAGGACTTTTACTTTTAAAAATATTGAAAGATACAAAAACTTAATATAAATACTAAAATAAAGACGCAAAAATATTTTGCCATATAAGGTCGATATTTTTTAAGGGGGATAAACCGCTCTCCAAAACAATTATTTTGTTGGAAAATGTCTAAAAACCATTTTGCAAGCCGTTTTTTACGATTTAGGAACACCCTGTGTTTTATTGAAAATCTATTGTCATTCAATAAAAAGTACAAGTGACTTCAACTCCAGAAATTATTGTGTTTCGCCCAAGGTATAAGTAGTGTACGAGTTTAAGCAAATTCCCCTAGAATAATAAAATTCACAGTATCTTCTTGCTGTGATTTTTATAAGAGTCGGTAAACATCGACCAAAATTTGTGTCTTAGTAGGGTATAACAGACTGACTGAAGAGCCCACTGTTATACCTTGGGCGAAACACAATAATTTCTGGAGTTGAGGTCAATTGTACTTTTTATTTGAATGATATTCACTCCACTTAAAACCAAAGTAATTTTAATATTTTAATATTTAAATTTCTTTTTCTTCTTATGTGTAAGGTTGGTCCAAAATGATATGTTTTTCCTCGATGTTATACATAATTATGTCAGAAAGCTTTATTCTAGCATCCAAACATGTCATTGATTTTCTTCTTCTTAAAATAAAAAAAAAAATAATAACTGGTCGATATTTCTAAAATGATTTATGTTTTCAATCACTTTTTTTTTCTAACCTTTAAAGTCGGTTAAAATTTATCTTTTACGAGTTAAACCTCCTTAATTTCTTGTTTATTCCAATTCCGACTAATTGCTGATATATTTAAACGCCATCATGAAAACTTAAATTTTCCATTTAAATTATTTTCCAGGTCAGGATGATTTGTTGAAGACAGAAACAACCCTGTAATTAACAGTCTTATAACCGGAAGCATTAAAATACATACAAACCCGCAAACAGCCAATAAAAATGCCTGTGGGAGGAAGAACTGCCGGGAAATTTGGATACTCGGATAACAGTTACTATAGCGGTAAGTAAAATTATCGTTTTAAAAAGCAATTATAGCACTTTCACGCTTAAAAGTTGAATTCTCCATCCGTTAAATGAGCATCTCTCTTGGCTTGTCTCTTCTTGACTCTTTAGATTGTTGGTTGTCAGAAGACATCATTTTAAGTTAAACAAAAAACATACATATGTACAAGGACATAGATATACAAGAGTTATATACACACATTTGAGTTGAGAAAGAGTCCTTTTCTGTAATTTTGAAATGTTGGCGAGGGTTTAAAGTGCTTCATATCAAGTGCTAGCTGCTGTAAAGGATCATACTCAAATTATGTGCTCCTTTCTGTGACAGATGGTGGCAGACATCACATCATCACAGTCGACTTAAGCAATTTTGTAGGAACATATTGGTGATACCCTTTGAAATGTTTGATATTATGTTAAGGGTAATTGTGGAAATTAGTGGTGATGTCCTATCACAAGCACTTTTATGTTTCCATTAAAAGGTTTATAAATGGGTTGATATAAAGTTCAATAAGTGTAATCAAACACACTCGTCATGGGCTTGTGAACCCTCTTCAGGAGAATTTTAATACAATTAGAAATTTTGAATTCCCAATTGCTTAAATTCTGAACTTGTGTAAAAACGTAAGGACATTAAAACGGATATGTATTCTGATATCTTTCAAAAGGAAAAAGTATTACACTAATGCAAATGGGTACAAAATTCTTGAGAGCATCTGAAGTTTACAGCAAAGAGTTCTATTATTCTGGAGTTTAAATAATGACGTCTACGAGAAATAAATTTTCCTTAGACGTCATTGAGATAAATCCTCAGAAAGAATCTCTTAGTGTGAAAAATCCTTTCGGGTTCATCAGAAAATTGTAGGTCTTCTTCATTCCTGCAGACTTAAAGCACGCACAAAGGAATGATTGAGACGTTTAGAGTAGCTATAAGTCCCTAGACCCCCTGGTACAAGCTGTTGAAGCACCAATTTATTTGTTTACTATACAAGATACTTCTGCGAGAAAATGAGTACTTTTTCGCCAATATCAAAGGGCCGCAAGCCTCGTGCAATGAAATAGGCACGTAAAATTTACACAAAACTTAAGGAATCTTTGGTTAGTAAAAATTTTGTTTTACAAAAGTTTTAAATTAAAAAATAATTTGTCAAATTGAAACGGAATTTGGTCGCACTTACGAGATATCTACGCAAAAAGAACCGAAAAATAAGAGACATTTCTTAAAACAGCCAAAGCTCTATAATCCATTTAGTGACGTTTTTTCATGCGCATTGTGATTCTTGGCAAACTCTAAAATACTTTTTGTTGGCAATTGTATGCGAATACAAATAATTACGAAAAAAAACGAAATTGTGGCAGTGTATCTATACACTATACCCGTTCTATTAAATGAGTAGTAATTTTTTCTAAATGAGCTAAACAAACGTTTGAATTTCGCCTAGGAAGTAACATACCAAAGGACATTGGGCAAAGATGTATGGAGAGTTTTAGGTGGCGAAAATGAGATTTGGTATTACTGCTTTCGCTTTCGTCGCTGTCGTTTTACATTCGCCCTATTTTTGAAACCGAAAGCGAATGCGAAAAGAGATTTCAATTTTTAATGCGTGAATTTCGATAGGTTTGTTTCTGGCAGATTAGTGTATCTTCACGGTTGAAAGTGGTATTTTGTTGAATAAACAAAAATTTGAGTGTTACTATTTTTGTTTATAAAAACAAAGTAAAGAAATAAACAATACAACACAACAGTTTTCCACGGTCATTGAATTTATAGGGGAAAATGAATAGGGATAGCCAAAGGAGCACTCAATGCAACCACACATCGCAACTTTGGGAAAATAACACTGCAGTTTTATATGGTCACGGGCCTCCTACACAAAATGCATGACATGTTTTTTTTTTTTTTTGTAAATAAAAAAAAAACGCCCCAAGAACTTAAGTGAAAGAATTGATCAACAAAATAAACAAAAAAAGACTAGGAAGTTCAAGCGGTGAAGATGAACTTTGCAAACATTTTCTTTTGAATCACAGATTCGAGGATTTTTATATTTCCCTAACTCCGCGTTTTATGCAAAGAATTAAAATACACTATTTCGAATTTAATTTTGCAATTATATTTAATTTCAAAGCCAAAGACAACACAACATGTTGAAATCTCACAAGCATGGCTGTAATAAAAAAATATTTATTGGAAACCAGCTGTCAATTATCTGGAAATCTTGGAGGTAAAATTTACGACTCGCTTCGAATCCAATAATTTATCAATACGAAGCGAGTCGAAAAGTAGATATCAAATTGAAAACGATTCGCTTCGTATTCCCTAATCAGGACACTGGTCCAGCTCCAAATAATGACGACCTTTATATCATTTTATAAGTACATATTTATACATTTATTATTAGTTAACCGCATGTTCAAATTTCTCCTGATGAACATTCAGCTAGAGCCTAAACGCTTTAGTAGATCTGCTTCAAAGTTGGTGTGACACATTTTTATGTGGTTCCCTAGAGGTGGAATTCAAAATTTTTGTTTTAGCTAATCTAGAACGGGTAGCTGCTATTCAACAATTTCAGATTAATCAAGTTTTCTCGAAAACGACTCAAACGATTTTGATTAAACTTCGTACTTGTTATCCAAAACAGTTGTCGTAATATTGCATACCTATAACGTTTTTTCAAAAAAATTCGAGTACTTGCTTTATGGAGCGAAATTCCGTAAACTTTTCCATGAAAATACCTTTTTTAAAATGTATTAATGATTGATTTTTAAGAGTAAAAGAGATATATGAAAGATTAAGCTGAGTTTGAAGATTGAAGATTGAGAAAATGGGATAGGAATAAAATTACCAATTACAAAATCCTGAATGGCAAATAAAATAACATATGAACATACATCTATATATATAAAAGAGAAATGTCGTCCGTGTGTGCGCCCATAACTCGAGAACGGATCGTTCGATTTTTACGATTTTAGGCTTGATGAATTTGTATTGACCCAAGGAAGGACATAGGACACTGTAGAAAAATCCCGAAAAATTTTCAGGAAAATTGGAAATCAGGGATCATACTCTTTTTAATGCATATCTCGGGAACGGTGTCTTCGATTTTTACGATAAAGGGCTTGATAAGTTCGTATTAGTTCAAGGAAGGGCATAGGAAACTGGAAGAAAAACCCCTACAATTTCCAAAAAAAAATCCGGGAACATCTGGTTTTTAGTGCATAACTCGAGAACGGTTACTTTGATTTTCACGGTTAAAGACTTGATAAATTCGTATTGGCGCCAGTAAGGGCCTGAGAGCATCGGGTTTATTGCAATACGTGGAGAAATTGCAATTGAAAACAATAATGCGAGTCGCTCAGTTATAATTTTGCTGCGCAACCTAAATGCACCAAAACTTTGTAACGGAACGCGTTTGATTGTGAAGTGCATCAAATCAAATCTCAAGCCACGATTTTGAGGGGAAAGTTCAAAGGTGAAGATGTTCTCATTCCACGGATTCCGCTTATTCCAAACTATTTGCCATTCGTATTTAAGCATCTTCAATTTCCAGTGCGTCTCGATTTTGCTATGACAATTGACAATCAATAAGTCGTAAGTCGACAATTGCTGGATGTTTGTGGCATCAATCTTGAATTCCCATATGTTTTTTACATGGTCAGTTGTATGTGGTGTGCTCACGTATCGGCCAACCTACCGCTTTGTACATGTACGCGCCTGAATATAAAACCAAAAATGTTTTTTACCATTAAAACTCTTTAGTAAAGAAGCGGACGGTTGGCCGATACGTCAATCATTTTGGTTTCATTGAAACACATCGACATTGTTAATTTAGTTATTGTATTGTATTTAATAAAACTTTGAATAAAGAATTTCAATTGACCGAATTACATGAAACATCATTGTATATCATGCTCGGAATTATTATTTTCTTTACATAAATGAATTTAGGCAGAACGAAGTTCGCCGGGTCAGCTAGTAATGTATATCTTTTTCTTTGAAAAATTATTCTTCGTAGGATTACTTCACTGAACTTAACTTTACTATTCACTGTTAACTGACATCGATGCTTTTCTTTCATTTTCTTTCATTTAATTTAATTTCATTTATTTATTTAAAGAATCTTTTACAATGGGCTACAAAGCCTACAATAAATAGTAAAAGTTAATAAGATGAATTTAAATTACAATTTTATGAATTAACATTAATATTTAGAATTATGTAGATTTATTTTCAAAACAACAAATAAGATATCTCAAGAATTTTAACTTATTGCCAAATGTCTGAATAAAATCGTCTCAAACTGCCAGGTACCGCGAAGCCTTCTGATGGAAGAGGGTAAACTGTTCCACTGCCTTATGACATAAACGAAAAATTGACGTTCCGAGTTCCGACAACTAAATCTTGGTTGAAGCAATGTAAAAGACCGAGACGAGTTTGCAAACTTTATTTGCTCTAAAAGATAAGAAGGTTCTTTGTTCATTATTATTTTATTGAGTGTTTTAAGAGACAAATATTTTAGGTATGTGTAAAGGTTGCAGCCTAGAATTTTACTAGAATAGTTTGAAATATGGTCGTATCGTTGAAGATTGTACACGTAGCGGGTAACATTATTAAAAGCCACTGACAGGTTTCATTTGAATCTGGTCTACCCAGGTTAAGGTGGAGTTAACAAGAATACCAAGATTTTTAGCTTTATCGACATACAAAAGTTGTTCGTTTCCGAGATACAATGCAGGAAAATAGCTATGATCAAGTTTGTTTTTATAAATTATTAAGCATTTTGACTTTGCTGGATTGACACGCAGGCTTTTTGTGTCAGACCAATTTAGAATTCTGTTTAGATCAGAGTTTAATTTATGAGTCCCATCTTCAATCATCCCTAGCTTACAGCTAAACTGAACTTGAGCATCGTCTGCATACAAGTCTATTCTTTGAAGTTAGACAGTTGAATTTAACTTAAATATATACAATACAACAAGAACGAAACAAATAATTTCAGAAATCAGACCGCCAAATAAGACACAAAGTCATTAAAAAAAAAAACGATTAGATCCCTACTTTAAATATTAATTTCAAAAATGAGGCTCTATTACAAAACACTTGTCGTAATCCACCAGTTTCCACAAATAAGTAAAAGAAAAAAATTCAAATAACCTACTCTTTGAATTCCCGGAATTCGTAATTTTTTGCATTCGAGATTTTGTTCCCAACGATGCACTTTAAAAAAATCTTTTATATTTATTTAAAAAAAGGAATAAACAACAAAGATTTATTTTTCGTTCAAACTTAAGTTAAGCTCATCGTGACATACAAGATTTGGTAAAGCTTACTCTAGTTTCTGTAAATTTCTGTTTCTGTACTTTAATTCTTCAATTATTTCAACTGTTTTTTTTTTTACCAATTTAACAAGTAACCGCATTCCCGCAAAGCCATTAATCTCAATTCTGAGAAATAAACCTTTCACCATAAACATAACCCCACTCTTATATATAGTGCCACAGTGACCTGTTATAATTAGGAATAGATACCTAGCTTCTAATGCAGCCTGTATTGTTCTTGTTTCTATATTTGTATTTGCGAACACGATATATAAAAGAATCTCTATTTAATGTTCGTAAGGAGGGCAGAAGACATAAAGTGTAGCATTGTATGGACAGAATAATAATAGTTCATCGATTGAGTATACAACGGAAGAGGTGGGATAACTGCACCTTTACAAGTCCTTGCTGGCCTCATTTAATTTTTTGATAAAGGACATTAAAGTAGATAAAGGAATCTTATAACAATGTATTGAATTCTAGACTTGTTCTATACTTCATTTACTTAAGCACCAGCTATACCTATCATTGGAGCCCATAATTGAAAATTTTGATACTGTTTTTAAATTGATGGCATATTTTGATGTACAAATATAGTGTATGACCTTATTATCGTTTCACTTAGAATAAATTTCATTTTCAACTATATATTCCCCTAAAAGTGAATTTTAATTATTTCATTGATCGTTGGTAATTGAGTTCATCCTTGAAAAATTAGAAGTCATTTGATGAGGAAAGTTGCACTAAATCAAACATTTTGTTCGATTAGTAATAATAATCAAGTCATAAGCTTTATTCTGGCATCAAAATAATCATTAATTTTTCTTTCGAAACCTCTCAAAACAAACAATTAAAATTTTCAGTTATGATTCTTTTTTTTATGATAGCTAAACTGGCCCCTTAATTTGGCAACTAAATATTGATATAAAAACATCACATTAAAGCTAGAAAAAGGGTGTCAATCGCTGTTATTATGCTATTTTTGTCTTGTCGTCTTGGGAGCATATGTACCTACTTTTACTGAGATAACTACTAAATTGCTGTTTGAAGAAAAAAGAGTCCATACGCAAAAATTTATTTAGTGGCATATTTCGAAGCATGTATTAAATAGTGCCTTATTTTTGTGTGAAATTTCAAAGTTATTGCAAGTTTCAAGCAATTTATTAAGGTACATAAATAGGGTGTCCATTATTTCCCAAACTCATTTTTTTTTTGTAAGCTCACCCCGTCAGTCGAAAATTTATGCTGAAAGAAAAATTATTGACCAAAAAAAATTTTTTCCGATGTCATCTACCTGTGCCTCTAAGGTCATACTCTGATTATTATTAAGTTATAAGTTTTTTAAAAAACTGTATTAAAAAAATTAAAATTAGAAATAACTTATTAAGACAAAAAAAAAATTAAATACTTAAAAAATAAAAATATTTAATATTTTGAAAAATCGAAATAAATTATTTCTAATTTGTTTTCATTATTATTTTTAATGCAGTTTTTTAAAGAACTTATTACTTAATACTTACTTACTTACTTAGGTCCTCGGACCTATTACGTCCGTGATGTTTCCCTTACAGGACCTAGGACCTCCACTACACCTACGCGCCATCGTGTACGATTTCTTGAAATATATTTCAGCTCTCTCCAACTTGTCCCCAGTCGTGCCGATTCCTGTTCGACCGTTCTTCGCCATGTACTTCTAGGCCGGCCCACTTGTCTTCCCTCCTGTGTGAGCGGGTTCCACTGCATTGCTTGAGATGCAATGCACCGATCGCCTTTTCGAAGCGTATGGCCAATCCACTGCCACTTTCTTCTTCGTATAATGGATTCTATGGGCTCCTGACCCGTTCTCGCATGAAGTTCGGCATTGGAGATACGGTTGGGCCAGAAAATCCTCAAGATGTTTCGTAGACATCTATTAACGAAGGTTTGCAGCTTTCTAGTGACAGTGTCAGTGTCTTTCCAAGTGCTGCAGCCGTAAAGCAGAAAGGATTCAACATTGGAGCGGAACAGTCGTAGCTTGGATTTTAAGCTAAAAGAGTTGTTTCTCCATATTTTGGACAGCATTCCGAACGCAGCCTGATTCTGATTCGGCTGTTTACGTCCAGTTCAGTTCCGCTACCATCCTCTACCATCTCTACCGGTTGTCCAGAAATATTTACTTGGATTGATGAGGAAGTTCCAAGGCTGATCCTTTTAGTTTTTGCCGAGTTGATCTTAAGCCCTACGATTTCTGCTTCTCTCTCCACCCTTGTTGTCATTTGATGGAGATCCATGATCCTATGAGAGAGTAAGCATACGTCGTCCGCGTAGTCCAGATGTTTGAGGTGAGATTGCAGAGTCCACTGAATTCCTCCATTTCCATTTGACAAAGCTGCGTGCAGTACGTCACTTACCACCAACAGGAACAGTATTGGTGACAGTATACAGCCTTGCCTAACTCCACTTTGGATTTCAAACTCCTCTGACAGCCTACCTTTGTGCAAAACGTGACACCTGGATCCATCATATGTAGCCTTGATAATAGCAATCAATTTATCTGGGATGCCCCTCCTGTGCAAAGCAAGCCAAATAAATTCTCTATTGACACTGTCGAACGCCTTTTCAAAATCGATGAACAGCAGGTGAAGTGGTGATCGATATTCAACGCACTGTTCGATGATGATCCGCAAGGTGTTGATGTGATCCACACAGGAAGATCCCGTGCGGAAACCTGCTTGTTCGGCGTCGAGTGTGTCCTCGAGGTGGTCTTTAATTCGGTCCAATACTATCCTTTTTACTTAATGATAATCAGTAAAAAAAAAACAACAAAAACTTCTGAAGATCGAGAGCAAAATTATATAATATAAAGTATTTATTAACTTAAAAAATCGAAATAAATTATAATTTAATTTTTTTAATGCATTTTAAATGCAGTTTTTTTAAAGGATCCATAAATCAATAAGAATTCCTAAAAAAATTAGAATAACTGCTATAGTTCTAGAGAAAAAAAAATGTAAAGAGTGTAAAATTCTCATTCAAATTTGTATAGGAAAAGTATGACCTTAGAGGCACGGGTTAATGACCCCGGAAAAATTGTATTTGTTCCAAATTTTTTTCTTTCGCGATAAACTTTCGATTGACGGGGTGTGCTATCCAAAAAAATCCAAAATATACTAAACTAAAAAAAAAATCAAGTCTATTATCCTAATTTATCGCCAAAATGACTGAAACTTACATCTTTCCTTTTCATTTCATTAATTTTTTTTTTTTGTAAATAGCTATCAATACCTACCAGAAAAAAACCTTAACCAGCAAGTACCTATGACCATACCATTGCTTTTATTTTATCTTGATATCTGAGCAAAATAATTTGTTGCCACATCATTTGGTATCGTTTGTCAAAGGGAATTAATGACTTAACATTTGTTATATATAGAATATAGTACATAGCTTGCTGTCGAAAATTCAAAAGGGTAAGTCTGGACTTTTACTTTATACCCTATAATGTACCCAAGTACATATAGGGATAGGGTAAAAATTGACATTACTTTTTATCGAGCAGAAGAAAAAATCGTTTTGTTGTACAAACAGTCCATTTGGTTTATATACGTATACTATATACGATACCTTTATTTAGTTTGAGAAAAATGGCAAATATAAAATAATGATGGCTAAGGAAAGAAAAGTAATGGAGTGAAAGAAACTGTTCATTGCGGAAAAGTTTTCACATCAAAAATTTGAAAAGATTTATTTTATTTACATACTTTCTTATACTTGGAGCTTAGTAGGGGTTTTACGTTTACCTATATGATTTAGTATTTTGTTCGATACTTTTACTAACATAATACAAACCTATTTGTAAATAATACAAATAAGGTTTACGCTTACATTTCTTTTCCTTGAAATATACATAAATACAAATATGTGCACATAAATAATCTAACCCATAGTAAACATATAATTATGTAGGTTAATTTGTCTCCCGTGTGCAAATAAAACAAATGCCCGGCATTCATCTGTTATTTAAAGATGTCTATGTCGGGGGTTTTGGGGCCGCTGGCGCTGAGACAACTTGTATATATTCGCACTCATTGAATCAAGGGCTTTCGGATGCAATCAATTTCAAGTGGCTTCCCAAAAGTTTAAAAAAGAAAAATACATAGGTATGTATATAAGATCATTTAGCGGCTAACTTTTGTTAGCCAAAATAAGATTTTAAAGGGTTTTAAATTAGCAGAGAACTTAATATTGATTAAACAAAAGCCAACATTCTACATAACTACAAGTGAGTGTTTTTTATAATACAAATTCTATATACTACTGAAATATATCAGCCAAGAAGAAGACTTAGCATTATTTAATTGGACTTGTTGAATTATTGATTCAATATAGCTTTAAACGGCCTTTAGTCCATAACAATTGACGTTTCGTCCCGGCGTTCTCACTTGGACTCTTCAGTTGACAGTGAGGGCCTTGTCAAGACGCAATTTTTATTAAGTTCAGTCCAGCTTACATCAATTTTACAGCGAAAATCAATTGTGAACTATATCTAATGCCAGGCCACGGGTAACAAAATTTCCAACAATTCTTGATTAGAAATTCTAATTGGGTTGGATATAGTTCGCAATTGATTTTCGCTGTAAAATTGATGTAAGCTGGACTGAACTTAAAACAAATTGCGTCTTGACAATGCCTTCACTGTCAACTGAAGAGTCCAAGTGAGAACGCCGGGACAAAATGCCAATTTTAATGGACTAAAGGCCGTTAAAAGCTATATTGAATCAATAACTACAAGCATAGTTTTTCAGTTACAAGCCAAAAACTAACAAATAAAATGGGTTTTCCACAAAGTGGGACATATTGTTTTTTCAGCGTTCTCTAGCGGCCAAACCGTTTATCCAACAAAAAAATTACAGTTGTTTTTGTATAAAATGTATTGTTTTTTAAGATGTATAGGGTAGTTTATCTTAAAAAAAGTGTATACTTTTTGACAAAAAATGGTCGAAACTTTGAAGTTTTTTTGCCATTTTTGTTGTAAAACCATAGCGTAATGACTACAATTATTGGCACCCTTAAGGAAATTTCAGCTTTGATCAACTATAACATTTTTATTTGGAGAGTAATTTGAATATGTTGTATACTAGAAACTAGACTATACTTTATTAAATTCTGCGTTGATTAAGTTTCATAAATAAAGATTTAATTATTTGAAATATATTTATAATGCCAATTTTAAAAAAAGCTTACAAAAAAACTACAATTATTGGCACCCTGATATAATTATTGGTACCCAGGCACTACAATTATTGGCACTCTTTAAAAAACAAGAACATGATGTTTCAATTAATGTTATGCTGCTATTTTAAATAAAAATTAATAAATAAATATAGTGTCTATAAGTTAATAAATAAATAAAGGTACAGGGTGTCCCACAGTCATCGGGCTAAACGAAAATAATGGTTTTCTGAGGCCATTTAAAGTCGAAAAAATTAAGAAGTAATTTTCTCGTTTTCTCCAACAGTTCGACTTATAACAGTTTTTATTATTTTTGGTCCCGTTTCTTTTAACGGGATTTAACTTCGCCCAACTGCAGCCAATTTTTGAATTTTTGTTTGTATTTAAACCAGAACAGTTAGTAGTTTTTACTTACCTGCAACGAATTTTATTTAAAGCCATTTCATCTGCATTTTTAGTCGTTTTTTTTTCATTTTTATATCAGTTTTGTACATTATTATTATTAATTAATTTTTTTTTTTTTATTGAAGCCCAATTTTTAATCTTAAGCTACCTTATATTTTAAATTTAAAAATATCTAGATTTAAAATTATTAAAATTAAAAAAAGGAAATTCAAGAAAATTTGAATGTTAAAAAAAATTGGATTCTTAACAGTTTACTATTTTTGTTTAAACGTTGGATCTTTTGAGCACTAACTAGCTTAGACATAGTTTTAATTTCGTTTAAGCAAATATTCAAACTTCTTTGAATTTTCTTTTTTTTTTCGTTTTATTTTGTTTATAATTTTAGATTTATTTTTTGTCAACAACATATTAGCTGTTCAGAGAACGAATTAGGGTTTCATAAGAAAAGGAAGTAAACAAATAATATAAAAAGTCAAAATAAATTACGAGAAACGCGCTATCGGCATAAAAAAAAGTTGTAGGTTGGTCAAATACTGCTTAATAAATTATATTTTTAAAGGAAGGGACCAAAATCAGTTTTTCTACTCATTGAAAATTCAATTAGTAGTTGACATATAGTTGAATAATTACTTTCATATAGTACCTACCTATATTTAAAGTAAACAAACAAATATTACTTAGTCTTAAATTCATTGCCAATTTAGCAAATTAAATTAAGTAAAATATACACAAATATTTTTTAAAAGGCAAACTGAATTTCTCGTCAACCAATAAATTAGCATTTAAGACCTTGCGTTGCTCCCTTCTTTTCAAACAAACCTTGTAAGAAGAAGAGCGAATTCGTAGTCGTCTGACTAACTTAGATCTGCAAAGTTTGTGTTCGTAAACAAAAATTGAAATCTGACTTCAGCAGGCCTGCAAAACAAATTACGTTCGTAAACATTAAAAGTACGCAGAATCAAATCGTCGTCGGGCAGTTTGTGCAGAAAAAAAAAACATTCTGCTGAAAAAAAGTAATTTCTGCTGAAAAAAAAAAAATTAAAATTAAAACAGCAAAACATGCTAAGGGTGGCCCATCTAGGGATTTATTTTTGAATCATATGTTATTTTTACACTGATAGCCGTTACCGTTATTTTAACAAACATTGCTCTAGCGAAATAGCCAGTTGCATTCCTCCCCTTAAACAATTCAATCGTAATACTCGCGCTTCTAGGAATGCCCATCAGTTTACCCTTGAGCCCAACTTCGGACGTACAGTTAAGTACAGAGATTCTTTCTTTAGTCGCACTACAAGAATGTGGAATGCTCTACCCAGCTCTATCTTCCCCTCCCATTGTGATCTACAGACATTCAAAACCAATGTACATCGGTTTCTCCTTTCAAATCCCCTCCAACCTACCTAATCGCTCGTGCTGTGTTTATCACTTTAAGGGTATTCATAACCCCTTTAGCGCGCGCTAAATAGCGCTAAATATAAAAAAAAAAAAAAAGCTTTGGAAACAATCGAAATCTTGATGGAAAGTCATTATTATACCTCCAAGTCGCTTCACGCTTGACAACATTGGGAAATATTGATAACTTATTTCCAAAGTGAGTGCCATGTGAAAATCGTCTTTTCTGACGAGCTTCGGCGGCTTCGTTAACAAACCAAATTGCCGCATCTGGTGCTTGGAAAACCCGCACACGTTACTGTCGAGAACCCAAAGCATCAATAGAGAGTGACAGTTTGGTGCAGATTGTGGAGTTGTTTTCTTTTCGAAAATGAGCCTGGGAACAACGTTTCGGTCTACAATGATCGTTACAGAGGCATGTTGACCGACTTTTTTTTTACTAACATTAAAGACATGGATTTGGACAACCATTGGTTCATGCAGGATATGGTGCGCCATGCCACACAGCCCATACCACAATCGATCTTTTGCGCACCAAATTTCAAAATCGTGCTATCAGCCGTCTTTGCGTTGTCAATTGGCCACATCGGAGTCCCCTTTGAACTTATTTTTTGGTGGGGAACGTAAAGGACCGATGTTATGCCAGCAATCCGGAATTGATTCAAGCACTTAAGGCCAATATCATCCAAGCAATCCCTGAGCTACAGCCCGAAGCATCAACAATATTTTGGAAAATTGGAGTGACCGAATTCGCTGCTGCGAAGCCAACTGAGGCAGCCACTTGAACGACGTTGGGTTCCGTAATAAATGGGAATGTTTGTTGTTAGTAATAAAGCCATAATACATGGACAAAATTAAATTTTGTTCACTTTATTGCATTTTTCAAAAGAAAATTGTGATTGACCCACCCTGTAAATGAAATAGCTTCGAAGTACATAAATCATCGGGATATTTGTCTATCAACGAATATTTCTTTCCAAATGTCACCCAAAAGCCCTAGAATCGCCTTTTTTTATAATCGGATTTTTTATAAATAATTTTCTGCGCTGCGATGTTTACGAACACAAATTTATTAAAAAACTGCCGCCTGCTTGCTTTCTGCGGACAGAAGAAAAATAAAATCGATTCGCAGAAGCTAAGCAGGCATGCGGCAGATCTGCTGCATATTTCTGCGATTACGAACTCACTCGAAATTGGAAGATACGTGCTGAGTGCTTTTAAACATTTAATATGGTATTATGGTATTTTGTTCAAACTGAAATCAATAACGGTTGAATTATACAACTATTGGCACTCTTAAAAGAACAATTACTGGAAGTGCCAATCATTGTAGCTGCATAGGATGTAACTATTGGCACCCCCTGCCAATAATTGAAACGTAGTTTTTTTGGAACTAATTATTGGCACCCTTTTTATTAATAAAACAATAACTTTTTTAACAAAACATATTTAAAAACGTCTTATTTAATGTATTATTAACACATTCAAAAAAGAAATTATTCAAAAATATAAAAGGAAGCAGTTAAAAACGCACTTACAAAATTATAGGTCCTTAACCGAAACAACGGTAATTTCGAAGATTTTTTAATTTTTGTCAACGTGTTTTCCTTTTCACTTGTAAAACGGAGTTTAAAAAGAATTTCGTCAAACTAAAAACACAGATATGTATATGAGAAAAATGTTAGAATTCAAAACAAAATATAAATTCACTTATTCGGACAACAGGTGACTGAGAAAATAACTGTTGAATGATGGGGTGCCAATAGTTTGTTCAAAATTTTGGGGTGCCAATAATTATTGTAGTCGTTTCGCTATGTCCGTTGAAAGTAGCACAATTGAAATTCGGATTCAGAGACCCCTAAAACATTTCTTATGAGTGCAAAAACGTCTGTATTTTTTTCCTGGCCAAAACACCATTTGACTGAGACTTTCTAGCAACAGGAACTAATTTTTGCTTCACCTGGAAAATAAGTACTATCTGAGGTTAAACTTAGTATTCAAAAATTGGCTCTAAACCAAATAAAGTAATTCAAAATTATAATTTATTAATTGGGTTTTTAGTATGATAACACTGGTGCAAGTAGGCTATAGCTTACGCTTCGTCATTATATATTAATTACGAATGTTTGAATTTTCGACAACTTTTATCATTTTTTATCATTTTCTTTCGAAAATGCATCTTTTTTCGTACTCGAGATATTCGAGATATTCGGCACTTTATGATGTTGTTATCTGGTATTATCTATATTCGTTCTCGAGATATGTTGGACGAATAAAGTTTTTGTTAATACATTTCTACATACAGTACATAGATAGTTACTTATAAATAAAATTGCTTATTATCTATTTACTTATTTATGACTTATTAATGTATTCTGGTTTTACAATTGTTTGGATTTTCAATAAATGATATACATATACTATACATACGTAAATAAAGTTCTGCTTTTTTTATAATGGAAGCTTGAGAACGGAATTTAGATACAGAATTTTGAGATAGTGTTTTTCTCATACAGCATTTTGAGATGAATAATTGTGAGATACAGTATTATGAGATACAGTAGTTTGATCATACAGTATTTTGTACATAAATTTTTTTTGAAATACAGTATTTTGAAATACAGAATATTAACCATATAGTACTATACTGGCTATACAGCGACGTTGACCTGGTCAAAAAGCTGAAAATACAGCGGCTGAGATGGCTGGGGCACGTGGAGCGTATGGACAGCAACGCACCTGCCCGACGAGTCTTCGAATCCAACCCCGATGGGGTACGCAGCAGAGGAAGAACCCGTAACAGGTGGCGCAATCAAGTGAATGACGACATCAAAACACTCGGTGTGCGCAACTGGAAGCGGCTAGCTAGGGACAGAGCTGGCTGGAGGGGCTTGTTAGTTGAGGCCGAAGCCCATCCTGGGCTGTGAGCGCCATCAAAAGTAAAGTAAGTACTATGACTATACAGTATCATACAGTATCATACAGAATTGACCATACAGTATTTTAAAATACAGCTTTTCGATCCGCTCCCTTGAAAATATAAAATTATATCTTGCGAAATGCTGCTTTTTGAATTAAAAAAATGTGTATTTTAATTATAATTAGGTATACATTTAAGTTAGTTCAACCTTTGGATCTATGATACATAAATATTTAGTGATTTAATATTTTTATATATTATTTATAGATATAATTACCATTGTTGGATAAGCTTAAACAATAAAGCATAAACTACAACCGATTAAACCTGTTCCCCAAAGAAAGGAACTCTATGTTATCCTTTTAAATCATTTAATTGTTCATCTTAATATAAACCCATATTTTTGTTTTGCATACATTTAATTTTGAACCCGAACCGCAACGGCAATAAGTGCGTATATCACACATCATTTTTCGTGTGTCGTTTATGTTTTTTTAGAAACCATTACAAACATTTCCTTACTAGCTAGGAGCTAGGTTATAAAAAATATAAAAATATAAAAATACAAAATATTCATCTCATGTTTACGAATACCCGTGTCAAAAAGAAGCTTCCACTGTCACCATCCACTTAACTCACTCAATGGTTTTTATTGAAGTACATTTTCCCCACGAACAATCGCTTTAAATACACGAAAATTCTGCCAACCTCAAGGAAAACGAATTTGAATTCAAAATTATTTGTGTCTGTTAGTGAAAGCCCGATGGTGTTCAATGGTTAACAAAACAAAAGAATTTCCTATGTAAATTCAATCGTTTGACCCTTACCGACCTTCTCTTCAAGTTCCGAATTCCGAGAAATATGGTGTTTGCAACAGCTTAAGGGATAAAAAGGGCTTTATGTAGATGTTAAACGGAAATATAGTTCTTCTTTTTCGAAAGCTATGTGATTTTACTTTTTTGCACACATCCAATCCCAGAAGCATTTTTTTTAATTTAGTGACCTTTTTCTCCTTCTCCGGAAGTCCGAGTGCTCAAAAAATTCTTACGAAAAATGTGTGCTTTGGCAATCACTTGCTCCGCAAGCGTTCAGTTTTGTTAAGCATATTTTTGTTTGGTCCTTACACTTGCATGGGCTGGGTGGGTTTGGTTTTTGCGAGTATCTCTCGTGTAGTTTCAAATTTTGGTTTGTTTTCTTTTCTTTCGCTTCGTGTTCATGGTCAGTAAGATTTTCTTTCCCATATACCTACGTGATGATTTCCATAAGATCGTTCAATCTCCTTAAGTGGTATTTGCAGACAAACTTAAAGGATATCGAAAAATCCATCAAGATAGCTGTGTATCTGAAGGACCATTCAAGATTGAATCAATCTGCCCAAATTTAAGAGTGTTTGATTGACAAAAAAAAACCGTTAAATTCCTGATTGCGGTTCAGGTAAACATATACAGACATATAAAATATTATTATTGGAGCCATTGAGATTACACAACTGATCTGTGTACGGCTTTTGACATAGAATAGCTATTGCTATATCCTTAAAACTTTTTTTTTTTATTATAAGGTTCCACTATACTACATCAAATTTGATTTTCAGGGTTATTGACATAAGATGCGACAAAAAGCTATAGAGCGTGTAGGTTGGGCTGAGACAAGGAAAATCCTATTTGAGGGAGTGGGTCTGTTTCTCCTAACAAATTGTTTTAAAATAAAAAAGATTATTAAAAAACAATGACAATTCTTATAATATTATATATGACTTGGCTTTATTTCATTTCTTAAATCTATTTTTTTTTAATAATTTTAGTCGAACTAAAAGTGTTGGAAGAAAAAAATTTAAATTGTTTAAAACGGATTTTTTTTTAATTTGACAATTCTACATTACTAATAGTACAAGGGCGACAGCAAATTTTGGGAGTGGATGTATAACCAAAATCTAAGTATGAGGGTTTAAAAGAGCATATTTTGTGATATGGGGTATTGAAAATGGAGATTTTCTAAATTTCTTTTCAAGGCTTTTATCACTTCAATTATTTTTTTTTTTTTAAAACACATCATAATACTCTGTCATTTTCCCCAAGTGCAAAGACCTTAATCTTGGTGATCCGATTAATAGAACTCAAGATATAAGCATTTAAAGCGAACCTTAATTGTCTTTTCTTGGAGACTTTGCTTTGTTGATTTTTTGCGTTTCATAAATCTCCAAGAAAAAACGGATGAGGTTCGATTAAAAACCTTATATCTTGAGTTCTATTGGGCGGATCACAAAGATTAAGCTCTTTGGACTTAGGGAAAATGACAGAGCATCATAATGTATTTTTTAAAAAATAATTGGAAGGATAATACCCCCAATCAGAAATTTGTAAAATCTCTATTTTCAACATCCCGCCCCCGCTAAAGGCTGAGAAAAAAACCTGCCAGACTTTTGATTTCGATATCGCAAAATATACCCCTTTAAACCCTCATACTCAGATTTTGGTTATACATCCACTCCCAAAATTTGCTGTCGGCTCTTAGACTATAAGTAGTCAGTAGGCAAGATACAAATATTACAGGTAATATCATTAGCATGTTCAT
This sequence comes from Melangyna quadrimaculata, assembly GCA_949320155.1. Lineage (NCBI taxonomy): Eukaryota > Metazoa > Arthropoda > Insecta > Diptera > Syrphidae > Melangyna > Melangyna quadrimaculata. Next base: position 5,347,045 of record OX439484.1, on the reverse strand, counting down.
TTTTGTTCAGTTCTGCGGATGTTGTCAAAATCAATGGTAAAAAAATTGATTTTCAAACAATCACAAAAAAAAAATGTTTTTGTTTACTGTGTACTTACACAAAGGGCAGCCATCTTGAAATTTGGAAAGCTGCGCCTGATAATACCTTAGATATGTGTACTGTGATAAGTAGGTACTGTTTTGAATTTTGATATTTAATCTCATATTAATTTTAAGTGTAACACTGAAATCCGGTCGGGTCTAAGAGTCTTACTTTTAAAAATATTAAAAAATAAAAAGGAATATAAGAATAAGAAGAATCTGAGAAATGATCATTTCAGCAACGTGGATGCACATTAGTTTAGTTTTCTTTTTTCTTTTTCTTTTTAAGAAGTTGGTTTCTTTGATTATAAATTTTGAAAAGTCAAAATCTTAAAATTTTCAACCATCCGGTTTTCAATATTTTTGATTAAAAATTAATAAGAACATTGGATTGAATATAAAAATACATAATAAATAGTAACTTAACATTTTAAGAGAATACAGTTTTATTTTTTTTTTTAACAAGATTTTAAAAATTAAATGCAAAAATAGATTTCTGACTTTAAAATAAGCTGTAGTCAAGGCCGTAGCCAGACAAAAATTTCGGGGGAGGGGATATGGTTTCAAAATAAAGAAATCAGTATTCTTCCTAAGTTTTTAATCTTGATTCTTGAATTTATAACTTGCTATCAACAAGTTACATCAACATTTTTTGGTGGTTTTTGATGCACTGATTTCGGATATTCTAATCTAAACATGCAAATTACCGTTTTTTGGTTATAACCAAAATCACAATCTTGTGATGACGACATCGAAATTCGCGTAAGCGTAGGTTGGATGAATTGGCGGGAAATCTTCTGTGAATGAAAAATACCCCCTAAGCTGAAAGGATAGCTCTACATGGCGATATTCGTCCAGCGCTTACATACGGTTCACAGTGTTGGACAATGTACAAGAAGTATTAGGGTAAATTGACAGCAGCTGAAATGAAGATGCTTCGCACGACAGCAGAAGTGACAAAGCGTGATCGAATAAGGGGCAAGAGTATACGAGAACCCCTACAAGTTAAAAATACCATCTTGAACAAAATACAGCATGACCAACTTAGCTGGTACTGTCATGAACAAAGAAGATGCCATGACAACCCAGTTTAAAAGGCAATAGCCCAAGACGTTCCAACCTATAGCGGAAGAAGGGCAGGCGCAAAAACTCCTGGATGAAACAAATGCATAACGACACCTACATTTAGTTCGCCTTAGACATGGAACAACCCAAAACCGTCGACGTTTTCTGAGGTCTACCCGGCGAACCCCACAAGTGGAACCTTAGGTGAAGCAGTTGAGTGGGAGAGTTGTGATCCCCCTGGAGATCATGACAATCGCCGGTAAAAAAATGAAGAAGAACCAAAATCACTGTAAGGCTAGGTTATCAAAATCTTTGGTAACAATGAAACTGAAAAGTAATACAAATTTTTTACAAATTGACAACCAAAAAATCAGTTTTCCAAACTTACCCACCAAAGCTAGGCACTATATACCTTTTTGTAGACTTTGCTGTGGAAACAATTTTATATTATCGAATTTGATGAAAATCAATAAAATAAGATGGGTCTACACTACAGAAATACATTTTGAAAAATTTCGGGGAGGGTTTATCAGAACCCTGTGATCCCCCCGGGGTAAAGGCTTTTTCTGTAGTATAACATTGTAAGTATTACCGTTGTGTTTCAATATTTTTTTTTTATGTTATGCAATTTTTAGAAAAATGACTCGCCACCCCTTGCCTAAATGGGGTGAAATAGATTCCCTCTTGCACTATTTCAATGAACCTCATGTATTAAATACTTTTTGAAACTTTGACAATTTTCACTAACGTAAACAGCAGCAAAACCGAATTGACGGATTACTCTAAAAAACCTTTACTATGAATTTTTTTTTAAATACCTTAACGCTTAAGATCCAACTATTACAAGTTAAGTTATGATTTTTTAAAAGACAACGGATCGTTTTAAAATTTGACATATCATTCAACGCAATAATTTTCATTTAATTGACATGCAGAACATATTATGCACTCAAGAGCAGGGTTGTCAGATTGTGCGATTTATCGCCAAATGTGCGATTTGGAATTTTATTTGGCGACACGAAAATCGGTTTGGCGATGTACCCCAAAAAAGGCGATATATTTAGTTTTTGGCGATTTAAATTTTTTTAATCGAAATTCTAATATTCTTTTCTAAAATGTTCACTTTAACCTTACATCTTTTACATTGCTATTTGCGCTGAACGCACCCCGAAACTGAAATTCGATTTCACTTCTATCCCTAAAATAAATGACGTATCTATGTCAAAACAAACAAATTTGTTAGTTAACCAAATAAAAGAAAGATGAATTAGCATATTGCAAAATTTGCTACTGCGATATACGTTCGCTCAAAACTGACTTAGAACGACATGCTGTATATCTAGCCATTTTGCAGAGGCTACAAAAAGGATCCCATTATTAAATTACTATGGATACACATTATGTACATCGAATAAATTGAAGAGGAATAAGTACAAGAGAGTTTTTTTTTTTTTTTAATTTTAAGTTTTTATGTATAATTTTTATTTGATTTTGTTTTGTTTATTTATTTTTTTTTTAAATATGATTTGTTTTGATATTAAAATTTCAAATTGCTGATTTTTTTTTTCATTTTTAAATTTGGTGATTTTTTGGGTTGAACATTTTTTTGGCGATTTTTTGGCGATTACGCTTTTTAAAACCTGACAAGCCTGCTCAAGAGTAATGGTAATGAGTGAAGTAAATAACACTGTAAGCACTGTAAGTTAGGAGTTCAAATTTTCCATCAGCCATTCGAAAAAAAACAACCATCACGGCTAAACAGTTCAAGCTTCTAAACACAACTATTTTGAAAAGTTGTTTGAAGACTGAAACAAATTCATATCGAAAAAAAAAACACGGATCAATATTTGAAAACGACAATTTTCAAAATATCGGCTTTAGAAACATTTAAATTAAAATCCGTCACTGGGATATCTCATATCGTCTTAAATCACCATTGAAGCCCCTGTTATGTGATTTTTTTAACCAGTCGATATTTGATTGGCTTATAATATGAAAGTCGATCTTATAAAGTCATTACATTAAAAATTGACATATATCGTTCCCAATTCTTAATTTTCTTGGAAAAGTCGGTAAAAGAATAACTAACATAGTAAATATTTCGTTTTGATGGGGGGACAGATATTCTTTACTCACGTTATTTTTTCTATTTTAGAAAATACATTTTTTCAAATAAATTGTTTACGTTTAAACCTTAACACAAACAAACATAATATTCCTGACCTAACACAAACACGAATTCCACATTAAGTATTTTTTTTGCCTACGCTAAGTAGGTCACATTTCATTTTATTTTAATTCTACATTTATTGTACACGGAAAGAATTGAAAAATCACCCATTGCAAAATTTTAGGTTGTAATTTACGAAAATCTTTGTTTTTGTAAATCAAGGCGGTTTTATTAAAAAATAACTGAAAACTTTGTAATTTACTACTCAAATCATCGTAAAAAGCAAAATTTTATAATTCGATATTTATTATCAAAAGTTATAATTCGAGCTTGTTGACTTGAAAGTAAATTACAAGTTTTTGAATCGCAATCTACTAGTTCAGAGGAATAATTTAAATTTACAACTTATTAATCTTGTTTTGCGAAATTTAAATGGTGATTTTCATTTTCTCAACGCTCAAACCAACAGAATGTATGTAGCTACGATATAAATATTGACCCCAAACTATCGCAATTTACGAAAATAGTTATTTGCAAAACTATACAGTAAATTACAATTTTGTATGCGTAATCTAACACTTCGAGGGGAATAATTTAAATATTTATGTGGTGATTTGAACCAACGAACAAGTAAATAAGTTTTTAAAGTGATTCAGCTTAAACAAAGTCCCTTTATATCGTGCGATGGCCTAGGTGGTAGCGTATTGGATTGATATGCGGAAGGTACCAGGATCGAATCCCAGAGAAATCAAGTAATTAAAATAAAAGTCTTTTTCAAATATATAAAATTGTATATACATTTCAGAATACAAAGGAAGCGGCTGCAAACACCCCTGTTGTGGACAAAAATAACAAAATGAAAATACACGTAAATCAACATTTCGACCACAATTCGTAGATTTGAATATTTTGATTTTTTTCATTTTGACTACGAAATAATAATTATAATAATTCAATTTGTATGCCTGTAATAAAAATAAATTAAAAAAAAAAATGCTACCAAGAGCAGGGATCGAACCCGCGACTCCTGCTTAGCCATGAATCACTATATTCAAATTGATACAAATTTATATCAAATTGCGATTTCCAATCCAAGGCCAAAACTGGATTCATTTTTCGTGATTTGTAGCTTATTTTTCTTGATCTGATCTAAGAATTCTTTCCGTGTACATTCACCTCTTACAATTAATAATTGCACACTTTGCACATTTGGTTTTTCTACATTTAACATACATTCACCTCTCACAATTAATAATTGCACATCTTGCAATTCTACTGCACACTTAACGATTACCTAATTTATCAGAACACTTTTTTGTTTTATTACTCAGAGACATATGTATATTCATCAGGTTTTATAATTGATTTATTGATTATTTTGTATTTTGATTGAATACGCCCTTTGTTATTTAGTATATAAGATAGTTTATGTTCTTGAATAAAATCACTTTTTTGTTGGTTATCAACGAGGTAATAACTGTTCGTGTTATTATCTTGACTTACCCCCACCAGCGGTAATCGCGGTAACTCGGTAACTAGCGGTAACTCAAATCTTGACACGCTGTACCCAAACAGGTTAACTCAGATATTCTGGTGTTTCTACCAAGAACTATCTACTGTTATCAAGGTGCATCGCCTTGACTAACAACTAGGTACGAGTTTATCGTACATAAATAATACGAGTAATCACTTCAAGCAGAAAAAAAATAAAAAAAATAAAAAACTTTCTGTCTTACTAGCTATCTGGGTTTCATGTGAAATCCTACAAATTTATATTCGTAAGTTTATTCTAAATATGCTCGTCAATCAGCCTGTTGGATACATTTACATTTATTTTATTGTTTGCTTTAAAATTCTTTCTTAAAGTCCTTGTTTTTTGCGGCTGGTTGGGGAAAGAAACGTTAACTAAAACAAAACCCCTTAAACTATTTAAGTAATCTTATTAACCTAATTTTGCCTACTACCAAAGATAATTATCTTCTTCAAACAACATATAATTTGACTCCGAAATTAACATTCATTGATATTGCCTGGTAGTGTATATTTATACCACCAACCACTAAAACCTGATGTACATACATATCTCCCACCTTCCAGCCAATAATAAATTAGAATTAACTCACAGCCAAACTCTGAAGCAAACATTTGCTTCCGTATAGTTGCCTATATGTACCACCATGTCTCCGGTGACTGACTTCAATGACGATAATGTCATCATCGAAAGAGAAATTGGCAAACTCATTCCATTTCGTCTGTAATGGCGGGAAGTTCAATTCAAACAAAGTTGCCGCAAGGTATAAAAACAATCAAAATACAAATGTATGTATGTATGTACATTAGACTGATTCAAAAATAAAAAAGTCTCCGATTTTCAATGCCACTAGCTTTTTACTTAGAGTTGAGCAAAATAATAAGCCTGTTAAAAATTCAGATTTTTAAATTAATTTGTAGAGGTCGCTCATAGCTATTTTCTATTTTCCATACGATTTGTATAGGACAAAACACATTTTTGTACTTGGAAATTTATAACTTTATAAAAGCAAGTATTTAAATGAGTAGCATATTTTTTTTGTTAGAAAATTGAACGCTCTACAAAATAGGTCTTCACTTTTTATCTAATAAATGTACTCCTTCCAAAGTTATTAAAGGTCAAAGCGGAACTAATGGTTAATTTCACAGTTTTTTGTATTCCCTATTGAGAATTCCAGCTATTGTACACAGTGATTCACCTAAGGTGTGATAAAAAGCTAGAGCATGTAGGTCTATCCGAGAAAAGAAAGTAATCATGTGGAAGGGGGGATCTTCTCCCCCTCGTTTAGGTGGGAGTGGCAGTTTTCTAAAAAAAATTGACTTAAAACAGAAAACAATTGTTAAAAACCAACGGCAGCACTTAGAACGCCCTGTTATACCTTTTGGCAAACTTCTTTTATTTGCCTTTAAATAAAAGAGCGACATCTACAAATTAATTTAAAAATCTGAATTTTTAACAGGCTTATTAAATTATACAGACTCTAATGCCGGATTTACACGTATGGCAAAACGCCATTATATCTGTCAAATTATAGCCATTCATCGTGTAAACGCTCTAAATACTGGCAAAATGTTTTCCAAAATAAAATGGCAGAGATAAACACTTTACTGACGCCATTTTTCGAAATTATGCCATTCTAGATAAGAATGAACTTGCTCATTCTTTTATGGCATGTTGCCAGTATTTTGAATTCTGCCATTATTTGAACTCGTGTAAATGCATGCCATAAAAAAATTATATAATATTTTACCATCTTTTTGGCAGAAATATTGGCATCTTTGCCATTCGTGTAAATGCAGCTAGTGGCATTGGAAATCGGAGACTTTTTTTATTTTTGAATCAGTCTAATAAACATATGTATACGAGAGAGTGAGGATAACAAAATTGCCAAAAGCATAATCAGATTTTCGAGAATGCTATTTCAATAAAGCTAAAATCAGCCCAAAGGGCTGAATATTCCTCAAAATGAGCTAAAGATACATTTTTGCTGAGCGTTTTGGCTTTGTGGGATTATTATTAAAGAGATTTTGAAGGATTTGTTCCTGTGAGAAATAAAAGCATCACAGAATTGCAAAGCAATTATGAGTATAAGCTTAAAGAACAACACAACAATTGAATAATATATAGGATCATGGAATCGGACTGTGCTTTTCTTTTTAGTAACATAGGACTAAAGTAGCCTTAAGCTGAACATTTTTGTGCTTATTTTCATAACTGAAAACAATAACAGAGAAAACAAGTGTTAATGATCACTTTCACCAACTTATTTTTAAATTTTGTTCGAAGGTTATATTAAATATATTAAGGGCCAATTTTTCAATAGTCAGATAAGCAGTCAGTTAGTATTTAATCCTCAGATAGAGCAAACAATTTTTTTTCAATGGGCAGATATAACTTATTCCTAGGAATAGTAACAGTAAATTTATCTGTTATTGAGAATTCAGATAAATTTATTCATAGAAATAATTATTTTCAAAGTCAAACATAACTGTTTGTAAACATTGCTTTGAAATAAACGTTATATACAAACATAAATGTAAGTGACATTCAAATAAATATATTCTATAGATTATTTTTTCTCAATTGAAAAATTCAATCTTGCTCTCCGATTGTTAAAGAGCCAATTAACTTTATTCTTCGAATAAATAACTGACTCTTTAACTGACTATTGAAAAATCGGCTCTAAATATTTTCTTTTTTACATTATTTTTTTACTGCTTTGAAAAAAAAACTAATGATAGGTTTGTAGAAGCTTTAAGGAAAAGTATCTCGAGGGTTATTTTTTTTCTTCGTTTCGCAGTCAGGCTTGATTTGTATAAGGTTATCACTTTTAATATCACTACAGCAGACCTGCCAAAAACAATCACGACATTTTATACAAACCTAAAACTGACCATTTTCATTCAAAACTAGCAAATTCGAATCGAATTTAATATAATATAGCAAACACAGCACAAAATTAATTTTAAACTTTACACCGATAAGCAAAAAAAAATCACACATTTTCTGATACATCGGATAATCCACACGCGATTTCAGTCGCATAATTTTAAAGTCGCAATTGACAACTGAAGGCAGTGCTCTGGCGGCAAACCCTTTAACTTGGATGTATACAGATACACTAGATGACAGAAACTGTCATAAAAAGTATGTGATTTGAGAAGTGTGGATTAAAAATTATTATTTCAAACAATTAAACAATTTGAACAATAATAAAATTAATATTTTTGTAAAACAAAGAAGTGAAACATTTCATTTAAACAATTTTTCCATAAGAATTTGTGATTTTATTAAAAAGTTTAATAAAAGTGGGTGCGATTTCGTGAGTGCTCTTGGACGTAAATAGTTTGTTTTTATTAAATAAATAAAAGATAATAATGAACTATTTTTCTTTCTTCATCTTGTCATTAGGTGAAGAGAGTCAAGATCTTCATAATTAGTGGCTTCAAAATGCCTGGTTCGCCGGTTCTAGTTATCAAACAGCGATTACTGTGTGATGTTCCCATCGTGAACGAGTAAGAACAACTAGAACTTATAAAATTGCAGGAAAAAATAGATTTTTTTAAATTATTTCTTTAGCTCAAAGCAGCAGCTTATACCACAAGTAAACGTACTATACATACATAACTATAGTACATTAACTCCATTCTACCCCAGTCTAGAGCTTCAGTCCATCAAACTGTTGGATATCCTGGTTCTCATTCACAATAATTTTTCAACAATGTAAGTGTTAAATTTTAAGTTTTGGAAGTTGATCTATTTGAAAGGAGTTGTCCAGCATCGGTTGATGCTTAGGTACTTTGAAAGTATCAAGAGCAAAATACAAAAAGGTATCAACCTCGTATTTTGGATAACCAGTTCCAAAGATACACCCCAATCAATTTTAAGATTTTACTTTTCCAAGTGAACAGGGAAAAGCTTTTAAAGTATATCTTTGGAACGGGTTCTCCAATAAATGCGGTTGATACCTTTTTTTGAATCAGCACTTCCTACTCTCAAAATAAGCATCAACAATTTTTCCAAAGAATTAGTATTAAAAAAAATAACTCTTGGAATACGAATGCCACATTCCAAATAACTGTATATCAAGAGTGATTTTTTTCAAAAAGCCTTTTATGTAAAAATTTTTGATGCTTGTTTTGAAAGTATCAAGCACCGATTATAAAAAGATATCAACTGCCTTTATTCGACAACCTGTTCCAAAGACACAGTCCAAAAGCTTTTCAGTTTATACTTTTTTTTCATTTATTTTACCATTATTTATTTATTGAATATTAAAATTGTTCGATATGTGGCTGTATCTATTTTTGTTTTATTCCAGACGATTCCGCGGGCTTATCCTGGTCATTGTGGAGTTCCCCTGCAACTCTTATAGAATGGCTGAAATTTCTATGTTTCACCTTCCAAAAGAAGGGCGGGATTCTCCTCATCTCTTAAGAAACTGAAAAAATCGGCTTTGTGTGTATGATGAAACTGTTCCTAATTTTTTCAACGCCTTTTAACTTCATAATCGTTGAACTTTTTTAAGTGTTTCGAACCAAATGAAAATATTTTGTTGTATTTTTCTGCTTTATTTGATGGATAATATAATAATTTCACAGATTTCAATGTTTGTATGACTTTTTACACATTTCATACACATTTTCAAAATTGGTTGTAGGTATTTGGGTATAACTACTTTAATTTTTAAGATAAAAAATTATGTATACTTTTGTTCTTGATCAACTATACCAGTAGGTACTATCACAACAACGAATCTTAAGAGTAAACTAGTTTTGTATTATTTTAATGAAATCTTAGTATTTTATAGGTTTTTTTTTAATTTTTGTTACAAGTTATTTTATTCTTAAGTTTATTATTTAATAACTTAATAATTGTAGATCATTGAGCTTTTAGAATTACATTTTCATAAATTTGAACATGTAGAGAATTTTGTTTAAATTATTGATAGTACACTTAACACATTTAAATCTTTATGTGTTTTTCTAAATTTAATACTTTTTTTAAATAAATGGAATGAAAATACTATGCCGAGAAATTATTTCTTAGATTTCTATTAAAAACGATTTTAAAACCTTTAGAATGGATGTTTAATTGTAAATTACCTTTTTGACACGAAGGCGTCCTCGGATCAACCAATCTTTGTTCCTTCTGCTTTTATTTTATTCTCATAGTTGTTGTAGATCGTCTTAAAAAAAAAACAAAGAAAACAATTTATTTTCGGCCGAGATTTTGTTTTGGTTGATCGAATTCTGAGTCTTAAATTTAGTCATGGTAGTGAACACTACAATCAATTTTAATATAGATAAATATGTCAAAAAAATTTCGTATGGGACACTTTAAACAAAAAAATCGGCTGAAATTTTTCAAACGTGTTTTATATGTATTTTGTATTAAAATTGATTATAATGATCAATACGAGTACTTAAATTAAGTCTGAGAACAGTTTCAATCCACCAAATCAAGATAGTGGTTTTGAAATAAAAGCGTTTTATAACTAGCACTTACAAGTATTTTTTATGATTTTTTCTTGAAATTCTTAAAAGTGTTCTTATAAAATGCTGTTATTTCTAAACCACTATCTTCATTTACTCGATTGAAATGGTTTGTACTTACTTTATCTAATACGAAGGACTGCACCTTTGTTGTTTCCCAATTCGGATTGGCCGGACTAAGATTCACGAAAATGTTTCCTCTTTCAGTTTACCTTGACGAGCTCGATGTTTCTCTTTTAAACGTTCAACTTCCTTGACAACATACAATGACCGTCGACCGGCGTTATTGTTTGTCACAGAGAAACTGGCGTTATCGTCATGTTTCTTGCGTTGTTGGTTTTCCGTGAATATTACTGAATGTGAGTGGAGCAGCTTATGTTTGTGTTCAGAAACCACCAAATCCAGTTGGGGGTTGCGTGTTCAAACTCCAGTTGAAACAGCGAACCTACTTGGTTGGTCTGGAAGTTGCTGAAGCCAGTGGTCGGAGCAGCTGCTCCTAACACAGAAGTGTTGCCAAATACTGGAGCAGGCTTTTGTCCAAAAAGTCCCCCACCTGCGGTGCTGGTATTAACATAAGTATACCAAGTCCTCCGAATCCAGTATTGGCTGTAGATGCTGCCACACCAAAGGCTGGCTTATTTTTTGTTGAAGGCGCCCCAAAGCCAGAGGTTTGTTGAACTGAAGCACCAAAACCAACAGTTGCTGCTGTATTCTGAGCTGCCGGCTGAAAAAAATGATAAATTAATTAAAAACTGTATAAGTTTCTTACGTTCATTAGGTCGAGTTTCTAAATTATTGAAGAGAGTGTACCTCCAAAATATATAAAGAAATATATCTTATTATGTTACTCCCACAAAGGCACAGTATTTAATATTATAAAAAATATACATAAATAATATCCTGAACAGAATATTGTAGGTAGTTTAATTACTCAGTACTTACGGCTGTCTCTATTTGGCTTTTTATCTTTCTCCTTTTTGTGGTCTCCAGCTGATGATTTTCCAAAGCACTGCAATTATAAATAAAGAAATAATATTAATAAAGACATGTGATTATATTTTGTTTGAAACAAAATCAATTTTTATTAAAAAATAAATTATTTTACATGATAGTAAACACAGATATTCCTTATGGCTGTCAATGGTTAGTGTATACATCCTGTTGTTTTATTTTACCACCAGGTATCGCATTTTGACTTTTCTAGTTGTCAATAGACACTTCGGATTAAATTCTGAGATTATACGCATATAAAACTAATGTCGTTTTCGATTGGATTTTGGAACAGTACTACTACTTTTTGATTCCAATCGAATTATTTTCTGTTGTTCCAAGACTATTTGCGAAAAATTATATGTTTGTGAGTAAATTGTCTGATATTTATTTATTTATTTTGCATTTTCAGTCGAGTTAAACTAATTTGACGAGTTATCTGATGAAAGTGCTTATGTGTATGTGCGTGTTCCGGGTCTACTCCTTTATAAAATCCGGAACAGAAAATAACTCCGAAAACATTACTCGGCACAGCCAATCGAATTATTTTGGAGTAAGTGGAGTCAAAAAGGAGTAACTCCGAACCTCCAACCGAAAACGACATAAGCAATCATTCATAATTATTTCTAATCGCAGGCTAAAAATAGCAAGCGTTTTTATATTCTACCTTCGCAACTTTAATAAACAGGGAGTTCTGCATAAGATGTAATGCAAAGCAGAACGAGTAGATTGGTTTGAAAGTAAAGCAAAAATCGTATCATAATCAGTTATAATCTAAAAAAAAAAATAACGACAACATTTACAATGTTAAATCTTAAGAAAATTCTTAAAAAAAAATCAATCATACTTGTACTAGGGTAGGGCGGGGATAGTTGGATCACTTTTTTCTAGAAGTGTTGCAATAACCAACCCCCTTATAATACGACTATGAAACTGGGATCAATTGAAAAATGATATCTTAAAACAGCAACAAGCCAGCATTTATTAAAAACTGCATTTTATTTTAAATAAACTTTATTTGCAAAATTTTATTTATTTTTTAGTAGACAAAAATAAATATTTAAAAAAAATGAAAAGAATTAAAATCAAAAAATAAATTAATGAATTTAAACAAAAAAAACTCTTCTTGCATAAAATAGGATATAAAAGTAGTTAATACGTTTAATATTTAAAGTATAATTATGTTTTTTTAATTCATGCAAATAAATATGGCTTATTTCAAGTTTTCAAGCCTTTCGTGTTGGCAAGCATACCACTCAACCCAATATAAAGCAAGAATTTTTAAACCCTGGCAAGTTGGACCACCGGTCCAACATACCCCACACCTAGTTTTATGCACATCTTAATAAAAACCACTGATAACATTCAAATTTTAGTCACGAAATATTAAAATATAGTAACGGGGCTCAAGAAAATACTATAACTTGTTGTGAGACTCGCGCGTTTTCTATTAAAAACACACAAAAAGAAACTTTGGCACTATAAGAACACAAATCGGTGTGTGGCTACGGTTTTACTGACAAATTGCAACTGAAACCAGTTTGGCACGTGTTTATTAATGAATACGCTTCATTCATGATTAATCAAGTTCGTGTAACAGTTTTATTTGCGAGTAATTCGCGTGGTCCAACTTGCCCCATCATCCAACTAGCCCTACCCTACATAACCTCAAAACTAGCAAACAAAAAGCATATATGTTTTTAATTTTTTCAGCCTATTTCTGAGATAACCGCGAAGAAACAAACTTTTTTTTTTGTTTTCTTACATATTATGTATGTATTTGATAAAATTTGTATGTTTGTTGTTTTAAGTGAATGCTGGTGTTACCAGGCATTATATTATGAAAATGATTTATTTCATTCCTCAGCAAGCCACAGAATGAGAAGCAATAAATAAATTATAAAAGAAGGTACCTATATCACAGTCTGGAAAATTCTACAAGGACAACAAAACAAAAAAAAAACTAATTTCACTAGAGTGCTTATGTTGCTTGACTAATTTTATAGAGCGTAAATTTGCATGATGGATCTTTGTATACCATCCAGGTAAAAAAAAATACATAGTTTTTGCCCATAGTTTCATTTTAAAGTGAGATTAATTTTTTTTTATAAATATTTAAAGCTTTAAGGGTTATAAAAAAACTCACATAAGCCACCAGGTTTTATCATTCTTATTTTTTATACCACGCCAGAGTCTTGTTGACACTTTATAACTCGAAAGCGAAATTAAACGAATTCGATTACATGACGCCCTACATCAGGCGCTACCGCGCCATAGGTACACCAACAACAATAACAACAAAAAATAAAATAAAAAGATAAAATAAACTTAAAAAAAAAACTGTTAAGCGGTTTCCGGTTTTAAAGTTACGGAAATTGTTTTGAGAAGTAGACTGGAACGGGATGGATAACAAAAAATACTCTATTCTATGTTGGAAAAAACATCATTATAGTAGCAGTTCTATACGTAAACCTATCTCTACACATATAGTTATTGTAGGTTCTGTATTTTTTTTTCCAGCTGGCTTCTTTTGGCACCGCGCCGCCGTTAGGTCCTAGACATCGAACGATGATAATAAGCTAACCAAAAGGATAGGGTAAAAAAACATAGGATCTTCTTTCCTTGTTATCTCATAGAAAAAAATCTATTTGCGTGTTTAAAATAAGGATATACGTCAAATAAAAAATTCTCACAAAAGATCAAACAAAATAAATTTATTTATCAAAAGCAAAACGATGGGGAAAACAACCAGAGAATAGTTTGAATAAAAGCAATAAAAAAATAGGAAAACCTAAATCTTTGTTTTATTAAGGAAACCCAAATCGAAGAGAATAAAGACTTTTTTGGGTTTACCGGAAATCAAACATCGAATAATAAATCATTGAGGGTCTTATTTATTGGTTGACGTATGTGTCATATTCAATGATCAATCTTTGCCACAAAGATGAGGAGGATAATAATATCAATATGTAAGGCGGTGTTGCAATAAATTTACAAAACTCAATTGATGGGCATGGCATAATGTATGAGTAGATTTGTCACTTAATGAAGTCCTGAATTGGTGTAAATCTTGAGATTATCTGTAAAATGTCTACTTACATACATTAAGAGTGTCCCGGGTGAATTTCGTTCGACTTAAATGCTAAGAGCGACTTTGTTTAAAAAACACCACCACCGGGCCCCGACCGGCTCGTCCCTAAGAAATCATAAAATGTTTGTTTTACAAAATTATTAATTTTCCCTATTGCTTAGTATTCACCTAGTATAGGAAATAAGGTGTTCAAAATGACCAATTGGTGCAATTTTGAAAACTATTTGAAATAACAATTAATAAAGTACACAATGGGGCGTCGAGACTAATTCCCCATTTACACTATTGGAAAATTGACAGTATTTCTGCCATTATACTGGCCAAAGAATGAATTTAGGATAAGTTAGAACTTGATTTCCGAGACTGCAAAACTTGTAGTTTGGCCGCCATTTTAAGGAAAACTTTAATGCGATATTTTCTGCTCTTATTTATCGTAAAGGAGAATGCCCAAAAATGTATGGGCGAAAAACCCAGAGTCGATTAAGAAAAGTCATACATGGTTTGAAAGCACATTAATTGTAGATAACAAATATGGAATCATTTTCTTAAAAAGTTATCCCCGGGCCTGCATATGACAATTTAAAATGTTTAAAAACACAGTGTTTCTTCATGTAAAAAAAAGTAAAAAGTGGTACATCTTAATATTGTGGTTGATTCATGTTATTAAATAGGTTCAAGTCACTAAAATCAGCAGCCCACAAGATGATTCTGTCTTCATTCATAAAATGGCGGTTATAAGCAATACCGTTACTCAACAGTTTCGAAAAAAAGTGGTTACCTACCTAAGCATACCGGACAATAGTTTGAAGAAACAGTATGTGCGTAATAATTAAGAACAACTTATAAATCATTTGCATACTATTATACTAATGAATAAATAAGACTTGCCCTTTCCTTACTATGTAACTTTAAAACTCCGAAATGAAAACGAAAACGGGAAAACTAAGAATTTTTCAACGGCAACGGCAGTGGCAAAATTCCGAAATGTTTTGTTTTCATAATTTATTCCGGAATTTGTTAATTGATTTCTTGGATAAGAGAACTTTTAATATATTGAGAAGACTAGTATTGTACCAATTTATAACAGTTAACACATTTTCGAATTTAAAGAATGCAACATTCACATGTATTTCCTCATGTACCTTCCTATACTGTTGCTACCTTAAATTCCAAAAAAAAAAAAAATATAGCGTCCGCCAAGCTTGCAACAATTTTTTTCCGAAACCTTGTATTTTTGAGCATTGCATTATGAAAATTATTTTTTTTTTTCGAAAAATAGTTTTCGAAGCCTTGTCCTAATAGAAACTTTGTTTTAAGAAACTTTTGCGGATTACCATATGTGCCGAGTAGATATGTAGGTATGTTTTTTAATCATTACCTGTTCTTTTCTGTACTGCCCTCACCAATGTTGTATACATGAAAAAACACCTTGCTTTTAAAAATAAATAAATTGTCATAGCCAGTCTCGGGGATAACTTTTAAAGAAAAAAAATTCATATTTGATATCTACAATCAATGCCCTTTCAAACCATATATGTTTTTTTCCTATCGACTTTGGGTTTTTTTTGGGCACTCTCCTTAATTTTAAAATTATCCATAACTATAAGAGGCTAGAGAAGCCGAAAAAGTAGTTTTTGACATACAAACTGTCACCGAGTCACACATTTGTCCATTTTATCGCAGAACGGAGACCATACATATACTAAACTACACAAATGTTTTTGCTGAAATTTTTCAAGCACGATAACGATTTTGGTGAGAAATCACTACAATTATTAATAGTGGGCAGCACTGCCTCGCCCACTTTTCACAGAAATGCAATATGGTGTCGTCAAACATTATAAAAATTCATGTTGTGTTTTCTTCTTTTCTAAGGATAATGCTTTTTTTTTAATAAAAACTGACAAGTGTTTTCCTATCCTTTAGGGCATGTTCAGTCCGTACATTCAGATATACATCGAGCTAGAATATAAACGAATTTGCTTAAAACTTGATACTGATCAGTTATACCTTAGGGGTAGTGAGTGATTTCATTCACATCCATAATTTTTTTTTACAGTGTAAACAAATAATTATTAATAATTTGATTACAGCGTCATCTAGAGGGTTCATGAAAGCGTAATTTTTGGTTTCGCAATTAATTAACACATACGAGTATACTTTGAATATGAGTCATTTTGGACCATGGATACAGCTTTTGTTAATAAGTTCACTACATCAACACCTGTAGGGTTTATGACTATGACCTTGGTACAATAAATATATGTATATCGTGAATAAGACCTCATTCGATTATGTGATGCAAAAGTTGGACAAACTCCATCACTACTAGAGCAGCAGACTTTGCAGACCCTTAAATGGCTCCCCTAAAGCACAATAGATTCTACAAAAAATTAATTGGTATGAAATCATAATGTTTATTTTAACGCTGCCTTCCGTACTATTATTTTACCCTACTCGAAATTATGAATTTCAAAATATTCTCTTTAAGTGCGCGCCAACATATTCTTGCATTCAAATGAGTCTAACTGGCTTAGGAATACGGAAATCCAACAGGATTCATGGGGCAAAGTATTTTAAAAAGTTTAAACAGACATTAAAGTTTATGTTAAAAAAAAACCACAATTACCAAGAAACCATATTGCATTTCGCTTTGTTTTAACAGCGGAAACAGCCGAAACTTTTTTCGACTTTCCCTCGCTGCGTACCAACTTTGTCCTCATTTATTAACAGTGAAATAAGACCTTAAAGTTCATTAAGCCCCATATTCCATAAAATCTTATTACTTATTTTGTACCTCTATTATACTTTACTCACAGCATGAATCCTTATTTCATCCAAAATTAATTATCGCAAATTGCCTCGAAAATAAAGGAAGAAACAAGAACAAATGAAATTTTCATAATTTTCATCAAACCATCATCATCGACAAGTCTGTCAATTTGATCAACTTATTTAAATACTTCAAACCCATTACGACGCACTTTCTTTTTCCAACCGTTTAACTAATTACCGTTCAGTTAAAACGACCTGTCCCTGGCAGGATACTTGCTTCATGGAAAAAATTACTTTAAAATCAAAATTCATTTCCGAGAACAGTTCAATGACTTTAGAGTTTTGGTAACTTTAAAGAATGTCAAATGATTTAACAACTGAGTGGGTCTTTTTTCCAATACCTACTCAAAAAGTTGAATGGGAAAAGTTGAAGCACCCTTCACAAACTAACGACGACAAAACATGACTCAATGAAAATATTTTCGTATTATATTATTATTATGAAGTGATGTCAATATTCTGTCAGGATTTATTATCTGAAGACATTATGTCGGAGCACCTTACTTTCATCCCTGATTTTACGGTAGTCAGAGTATAAGGATGAGTTGTTTGTTGTAGCTTTCATCTAATAAAGCTATGAAATACTGCTTAAATTAACTTCTCTTTTCATCTTAAACGACCAGAAACTTTACTAACCCGAGATTATAACCTAACGAGCCGAGCGGTTAGATGAATCGGATATAATATTTTCGTAAAATGATGGAGGAATTGACATAAAAGGGAAACAATATGTTTATCCTAAGATATGAAAATTTAAATGGCATTAAATGATGGTTCCTTAATCTTGCTCTGATGCCCATTCCTAAGTCCTTACTATTCTTTCACGGATTAACGTTGGATATTTAATTAGGTTAGTTTAAGTGATTTTTATTGACATCATGACAACACCGTTTCTATGTGGGTGAATTCATTTCAGGATGGGAAAACCATAAAAAAAAAGTTCAATTTCATCATATAAGTTGATATATTGTCCATGTCAACCTCTTTAAATGGTGTCGTAAAATATAGGGTGTAAAAAATGCCATAATAAAATGATGATTTCTTATTTTTTATTGGAAAATGTTCTCTACATATAGAGTACCAGCATGTGATTTTATATACAAAGTCATTTTGATGGATACCTTTGGTAATAGGGGAACAAAAATTAAGAAAGGTCATTAAATTCCTGGCAGTTAAAAAAGGTTTAATTCAACTTTTTTTTTTACTATAATTGGTTTTATAACAATATTCTTTTCGAAGAATATTGTTATGATCGTTTTTTAATACCCATATTTATATACATACAAGGGTGCCCGCGACCGCTTCGCTGGTCATTAATAAAAACTCAAAGTTCTCTTTAGATTGTTTATCTATTGTAACGCTCTTTGGTAAAATATAAATAAATTAATAGGGTGGCACAACGGCTCGTGAAGAACCGGGGACAGTGACTAACAACTCGCAACCATTCCTGTGTGCGCCTGTCGACTGGAATGGAAGGGACCTACAATTTTATGCCGAATCCGAACGGCTAGACGAGAAGCACTTATTCGTGACAAGTGATACTCTTGAAGGATTTGTCAATTCCTCGCAAGAGGCAGTAGCCCTGAAAAAAAACTTGTTAGTTTCCAGGTGGACGAGGCTGGGAAGTGAACCCAGACCTCCAGTGTGACAGTCGAACGCACTAACTACTACGCTACGGGTTACTATACAACGCTCTTTGGTATACAACATTTTTTGTGTTTCTATTTGTAGAATATATAAATAACGCTGATGGTTTGCCTACTCTGATGCATGCAACATATAACTGCCACTGTGAAAATACTGGGTATTCTAAGTCTATGCCACACACTTCCAAAGACTGTCATTGTAAAAGCAAGGCGAATTGGAAATTGAATCCGTTTGAAATTGAATGGTAAATCAGATGGTATTGGCGGAATTCGGGGAATAAAAACGTCTTCTACCTTATACTTTCCTTTTAAAATTGTGGCTTCGATTACATCATTCATTAAGCGCTCAAAAGCAAGTCTTGTTCCGTTGCAAAGTTTTTTTTGATTTTTATTCCGAAGCATGATGGTTGGATGTTGTAGGACGCGGGTAGTCACTGAGTGGCGTCAACACGGCGATGTCCAGTGATGTAACGAATACTACACATCAATTGTGCTTATTTTACCTCCAAGTGGTAACCATCGGGTACTGGTCTCGTCCATCCGGACTTGACTTGCCAAACAAATAAGCGCGAGTGTTGAACTATAAATACTCTGTCGGAAATGACTGGCTGTATAAGTCGGCTGAAGTCTTAGACGAGCCCATCAGAAGGAAGGTGTGCGGCGGATGAATTCATCAGAATCAACGGTGTCACCAACAGTATGGATGACAGAGACCTTACGTGAGCTACTCTGAAATATTTAGAGCTGAGGTCGGTAAGGAATTTCAGTACTAGCCAGGGTGCTGAAAAAGAGATGGTGGCGGATGAACCCTTCAAGGGTCAACGGCAGCACTCATATCCCCGTAGTGGGCTACTGGTATCGGATTATCCGGCCTGCTGTCCTAAGGCTACACAAGGATCCGGCCCTCCGGGTCTGGGGGTCGTGTGACGGGTTGGCAACCTACCACATGTAAAGAAATCAACCGCTTCGAATCGGCAACTACAGCCTCGGATAAGGAATGATCAAACGATGACGACTTTTGGCTATCGAACAAGGACAAAGATTGGATTCTGGAATGTTAAAACTCTTCTCGATAACCGCGAAGAAGGCCCTAACAACGCCAGATTCCTCCAACTTGAGAAAGAATTCCTACGGTACAACCTAGACATCTTGGGTCTGAGTGAAGTGAGATGGTTGAGCGCCGGGCAGGTGGATTCACCTTCGAAAAGCACTTTCTTTATTTATTCAGGAAAACCAGTTGGAAGCTCCCGATGTTCTGGCGTAGGTTTAATGTTGACTCCAAAGGCGCGGCAAAGTCTTATAACCTGGAAACCCATCAACGACAGGATATTGACAGCCAGGTTCCAGAGTAAATTAAGAAAAATCACCATCATCCAGTGCTATGCCCCAACTGAGGAAGCGTCGGACGCCGAGAAGGACGAATTTTACAGCCAACTTAGCGCGGTTTTCAGAAGCTCGCCGAATGGAGACATCACTATAGTAATGGGAGATATTAATGCTAAGGTTGGCCAGGACAACACAGCGTTGAAGCACGTTCTGGGTAACCACGGTATCGGGGAACGGAACGACAATGGAGAGCGGTTTGTTGATTTCTGTAACGCAAATCAGCTAGTTATTGGAGGTACTCTGTTCGAGCATAGGATCTCGCACAAGATAAGTTGGTTATCCACAGATTGTCAATGTACAGCGAACTTAATCGATCACTTTGCTATTAGCAAGCGCTTTAAAAATTGTCTTCTCGACGTCCGAAACAGACGCGGTGCTGATGTAGGGTTAGCTCGCGATCACCATCTTATGCTTGCCTACGTTCGTCTTCGAATTGCTTCAGTACATGGAAATCGGCAAAACTTCCTGCGTACACCCAGGTACAATACCGACAGATTACGGGATCCTACAGTGCGCCAAAGATATAAGGACATGTTGGTTGGAAACAACAACTCCCGGAAACAACACCTCGTCAAGGATGTAGACGGCACCCTGCTAGTTACGGATGAGGATCAGCTCAGGAGATGGAAGGAACATTTTGCTAGCGTGCTCAACCACATAGGCGATAGCGGAGGTGTTCCAGCCCCTAACCCAAATGAGCTATTCGTAGAAACTAGTTCCCGTATTCGCTACACCCCTTAATAGCACAGGCATGGGAGAACGAAAGTTTCCCCATTGAATGGAAAAAAGGGATGATCGTCAAACTGCCAAAAAAGGGAAATCTTACGGATTGCGGAAACTGGAGAGGGATCTGTGTCCTCCCCGCGGTGGCAAAGATAATGGCGAAAATAATCTTGGAACGAATCAAAGAACATCTCGATTCTACTCTCGACAAAGAGCAAATGGGATTTCGTGCAGGCTCATCCTGCATTGATCAAATCAACACCTTGAGGATCATAATAGAACAATGCGTGGAGTTCCGTTCCCCTCTTCATTTGCTCTTCATCGACTTCGAAAAGGCTTTCGATAGTTTGAATCGAGATTTCATTTGGTCAGCTTTACGTAGGAGAGGAGTACCCGAGAAGATTATCGCCGTTATAAAGGCTACCTACGAGGGTGCATCGTGTCAAGTCTTACACAACGGAAAGGTATCAGAGGACTTCGATATCCATAGCGGAGTTCGTCAAGGATGTTTGCTATCTCCACTACTTTTCCTGGTGGTTATAGGGGATGTCCTTCATGCAGCTCTAGCCAAGCAAGCGCGTGGAATTCCATGGAAGATGTTTTCGTTCCTGCAACATCTTGATTACGCTGACGATATTTGTTTGCTCTCGCACAACATTATGGATCTTCACCATATGGTGACTAATCTGGAATGCGAGGCAAACAAAGTCGGTTTGAGGATCAACACCGGGAAAACAAAAATCCTCAACATTTCTGAATCTTCTTCTCAAGTTGTCGTTGCGGGACAGCAGGTTGAAGCGGTGGACAACTTCCTGTACCTCGGTAGCGTTGTCTCAAAAGACGGTGGTGGTACGGATGAAGATGTTAACTGCCGAATCGGTAAAGCTAAAGCTGCTTTCGGCATGCTGTCTAAAGTTTGCAGGAGCAACGTCTACAGTATGAAGACCAAGCTGCGACTGTTCCGGTCGAACGTAGAGTCAGTGCTACTATATGGGTGTAGTACATGGAAAGTGACCGCCTCTGTCACAAGGAAGCCACAAACTTTCGAAAATAGATGTCTCCGAAACATCCTAAGGATTTTTTGGCCGAACACCATCTCCAACCAAGAACTCCTTCGGAGAACGGGCCAAAGTCCTATTGACATCGTTATTAGGAAAAGAAAGTGGCAGTGGATTGGTCACACCCTACGTCGTGGTGCAGACTCTATTGCAAGACATGCAATGGAGTGGGATCCACTCATCCAAGATGGCAGAAGACCTGGAGGCCAGAGAAAATCTTGGCGCAGAACAGTCGACAAGAAATCACAAAAGCTCGGTAAAAGTTGGGGAGAGCTAAAATACATTTCCAGAAACCGAACGAGATGGCGTGTAGCGGTAGTTGACGCCCTGTGCCCCTTTAAGGGGTCAAGGATCTAAGTAAAGTAAGTATGATGATTGGCACACTGACTTTTAATCGTAAATTATGGGGTGGCATTCCTGGTAAATCTAGTGAATAAAGAAATTCTGTTGGATAGTTCACTACGTCATCTTCATCTATAACAGAATCGATTGAATTATATGATACTAATTCACCAATTATACCATTTTGAATATCCCAATTAACATCTTTGACATCTTTATTTTTTCCTGCTAATATTGCTCGTTCGCTCAACCAAGTATGATCTTTCTATCGCTGTCCAATATTTGGAAAAACTTTTGTAATCAATTCTTCTTTAGTTTGGGTAATGTCACAAAAATTTTCTGGCAATGTTATTAATCCATCATCGATGGGCATTTTGTCATCACCAATATTCTACAACGGCCGATGAATCGTTTTCCAATTGGACACTCATATTTATTTTCAATCTGATTGTTTTGACATATCTACACAAATTAGGTGAGTTGATTGTGGAACTACGCGCATATTTGTCGAAAATCACCGGCCAATAATATAAAGAAACCACTAAATAAATGTTGATTGTTTTGAAGACATTCAAAACTTCCAATGACTTCTTATGAGCCATCGTGCATTCATCCCACACAATAATCTTACATTGTTGTAATACCTGTGCTGTTTCCAAATTCTTTGGAATGTTAAATGTGATGGGTGTTTCATTAATATGAATGTTCATTATGGTAACTTCAGTAGGCCGATTCTGCAAAGCGCGGCGGATCGCTTATATGAGCGGATTTGTATTTTCTTAGTCTTAAAAAGGCTTCCGCTTTCCAGTTTTAGTTTTAAAATGATAGGTTTCTAGGTGATCGAAATGCTTATGATCGATTTCAAACAAAAAATGCAAAGCCAAAGAGCTTTTGTGAATAAGAAAATAAAAATCCGCCAATGAAAGCTATCCGCCGCGCTTTTTCAGAATCCGCCTACAGTGCGGAATGTGCAGCTCGACAACCTTCCAGTGCTTATTTGTTTTTTTTTTTTTTTTGATCGAATACATTCTAAAATAAGTGAAATTAAAAATGTCTTTCCTGTCGGTACCTCGAGATGCATCCAAAAAATAAAATCCACCTTTCTCATCATACAGCTTTCATGATTTATAAACACTGAATTTTCGTTTCGATTCTATAAAGAATTGTTGTTTTGTTTGATTTTTTACTTTGAATGACAATAATAAAATCTGAATTTCTGTTTTGATTCTATAAACAAATGTCGTTTGATTTTTCTTCGTTTTGTTTTTTTTTTTACTTTGAATTTTTGTTTGTCATAAAAATGGTAAGCGGTCACAAAGTTCTTTTTTTTACATACAAACCTGCAACAGAACAATACATTTCCAGCAAAAAAAAATCATCGAATTCGGAGCTACCAAACTTGAGATATAAGACAAACGAACAACAATTTATTTTTATATATGTATATGTATATATATATATAGATGTAAATTTTCCATTTTTATTAATGGGGAAGTATACTTTTTTTTAATTTCGAAAGAGTTCAAAAATAACTTAAGTCCTTAAATTACCATACAAAGTCTTAAAATAGTCGTTTGTCCCATAATGTATGTATACAATATTTATGCATATAGAAACAAGTTAGCTTTTTTTTCAGAAAATAATAATAAATGAAAACATTATTTACATAGATTTTAAATGATATTTTTTAAAGCTTAAACAATTACGGAACTGCCCCATAATTATTATTTTTAAATGCGATATACATACGTAGTAGGTATAGGGCAAGTTTAGGATTCGTGCAAAAAACAAATCGAGATAATAATTTTCCCTAACATTACGATGATAGACAACGCAAAAAAAGTGGGTCTCGCAATTCTGTCTGTCTGTCCGTCTGTCCGTCTGTTCGTCTGTCCGTCTCTCCATCTATCTGTCTGTAACTCGACCTGCAGCCTAAACGGCTGAAGCGATTTTCTTCAAACTTTGGACTAAAGGTTCTTATGTGATTCCCTAGAGGGGAAATTGAAATTTTTTTTAAGCTCAAAAACTATCGATACCTGTCATACAGCCAATATAAAAAAATTGATTTATTTCAAAAACGGCTCTAACGATTTTCAAAAAAAAATTATGAGGTACGAAAAATACTTAAAGTAATATTTTGCTAGAAAAAAAAAATGTTTATAACGGTTATTAACGGTACCTGTCATACAACCGGTTTTTTGGTTTTCAAATTTCTCGTTAACTACTACACCGATTTCAACAAAATACAAAAGGTCGCTTACAATTTTAACAATTTTGCATGTAAAAATTTTCGAAAAAATAATTTTTGGATTTTTAAAAAATTGTATTTTATTAAATACTAAACGTTGTCATACCAAATTTTATTTTGAAAAATTTTGAAGAATTTTTATATATAAAAAAAAAAATAATTTAAAAAAACCGCTTTAACGATTTTTGAATTTTTTTTCTTAAAGGAAAGTGCTTAAAAAAAACCCAGAGTCGATCAGAAAAAAACATATATGGTTTGAAAGGACATTGACTGTAGATATCAAATATGAAATTATTTATTATTTATCCCCGGGGCTAGCTATGACAATTTATTTATTTTTTATAGCTAGGTGTTTTTTCATGTACACAAAATTGGTGAGGGCAGAACAGAAAAGAACAGGTATTGATTAAAAAACATACCTACATATCTACTCGGCACATGGTAATTCGCAAAAGTTTCGTAAAACAAAGTTTCTATTAAGACAAAAGGCTTCGAAAACTATTTTTCGAAATAGTACAGGCAAATTAAGATTAAAATAGAGTAAACGTGGGCAAAATTGCAACAGAAGCTTTTTTAATTGAATTTTAATCAGTACCCACTACTGAACAACATATCCAAAATCGGACAAAATCGGTCCATGGGAACACCCCGAAAAACGGGTTTCAAAATGGCGGACTTATTTGTATGTTGTTTTTGCTTGTTATTTTTATAACGTTGCAATTTTTTTTAACTATGTTATCACTGGTGGACCCTGGGAGTGACCACATAAGTTTTAAATTCATCCATGATATTTTTTTATTGCTATCTAACCATAAATTAAAAAAAATATATTAAAAACTGAGTTATTTGGAAGCACTCAAGAAATAGGTAACAAATTGTCCGATTCTGTTTAAAATTGGGAATCAAATACTCTAGAGTATTTCAAGAGGAAATTCTAAAATATGACCCAAATAAGTCTTATAGTTTTGGCTAGAAGCATGAGTTTAACTAAGTGCAACGCGCAATGCTTGCATCATTGATGTGGTCATAGCAGGACAATTAAGTTGGCGCTGATTTTTGTACACCTAAATTGGAACTCTTAAATGTCATAAAATATCATTATAATGGTAATTTTCTCCTTTAAGCAGCTTTGGAAGCGATTTTAAAAGTTCAAAAATCGGTCGCAAAAACGCTTCATAAAATTATTACCTTACAAATTAAACAATCAACGGAATTTTTAAAATCGCTTCCCAAATTATTTTAAAAAGAAAATTAACATTATAATGATATTTTATGATAGTTAAGGGTTCCAAGTTATGTGTACAAACATCAGCGCCAACTTAATTCTCCTGCTTTGACCACATCAATGATGCAAACATTACGCGGTGCACTTTGTTATAATCATGCTTCTAGCCAAAAACTATAAGACTGATGTGGGTTGGATTTTACAATTTCGTCTTGAAATACTCTAGAGTCTAGAGTATTTGATTCCAAATTTTTAACAGAATCGGACAATACCTTACCTTTTTCTTGAGTGCTTCCAAATTACTCAGTTTTTAATATTTTTTTTTAGTTTATGGTTAGATATCAACAAAAATATATCATGGATGAATTTAAAACTTATGTGGTCACTCCTAGGATCCACCAGTGATAACATAGTTTAAAAAAAATCGCAACGTTGTAAACATAACAAGCAAAAACAACATACCAATAAATCCGCCATTTTGAAACCCGTTTTTCGGGGTGTTCTCATGGACCGATTTTGTCCGATTTTGGATATGTTGTCCAGTAGAGGTTACTAATCAATAAAAAATCTGTTACAATTTTGCCCACGTTAATTCACTAATTGCCTAGACTAAAAAAACTGATTTTCATAAAGCAATGCTCAAAAATACAAGGTTTAGAAAAAAATTTTGTTAAAAGCGTGGCGGACGCTATATTTTGTATTTGGAATGTGAGGTTGTAACAGTATAGGAAGGTATAGGAGGAAATACATGTGCCTTGAATGTTGTATTCTTTTAATGCGAAAATGTGTTACCAGTTATAAATTGGTACATTAATAGTCTTGTCAATATATCAAAAGTACTCTTATCCAAGAATTTAATTAGCAAATCCCGGAATAAATTATGAAAACAAAACATTTCGGAACTGTACCACTGCCGATGAAAAATTCTTAGTTTTACCGATTTCGTTTTCATTTCGGAGTTTTAAAGTTACATATTTATGTAGTAACGAAAAGACAGGCCTTATTTATTCATTAGTATAACAGTATGCGAATGATTTATAAGTTGTTGTTAATTCTTACGCACATACTATTTTCTAAAACTGTTGTCCGGCATGCTTTGGTAGGTAACTATATTTTTCGAAACTGTTGAGTAACGGCATGAGTGATAGCAGCCATTTTATGAATGAGGACATAATTATCTTGTGGCTGCTGATTTTAGTGACTTTTGGTTAACCTATTTAATAACATCAATCAACCACAATATAAAGATGTGCCACATTTTACTATTTTTTTACATGAAGAAACACTGCGTTTTTAAAAATTTTAAATTGTCATATCCAGTCCCGGGGATAACTTTTTAAGAAAATGGTTCCACATTTGTCATCTACAATTAATGGCCTTTCAAATCATGTATGATTTTTCTTAATCGACTCTGGGTTTTTCGCCCATACATTTTTGGGCATTCTCCTTTATATTTATTAAACAAATCAGAAACAAAAAAATAAATTGGGTGGCACAACGGCTCGTGAAGAACCAGGGCCTAGTCACTAACAACTCGCAACCATTCCTGTGTGCGCCTGTGGACAGGAATGGAAGTGACCTACAATTTAATGCCGAATCCGAACGGCTACCGAGAAGCACTTATTGGTGACAAGTGATACTGTTGGAGGATTTGTCAATTCCTCGCAAGAGGCAGTAACCCTGAAAAGTTAAGTTAAATTCTCTAAATTCTAATTGCTTTTCGAAATGTACACAAAATTTGAAATGACCAATGTGACCATTCTCTCAGAAATTCATGTCGAAATCAAAACGGATTCTTATGTTTTAATCAACCTGAATTTTTTTTGTATTTTAACTACAGACAGCAATGTCTGAGTTGTTTCAAAAATTACACAATTCATTACATTTTACAAATTATTAGATACTATATACTATAGTCTTACATATAAAATGTGTTTCATACTAGATTCGAATTTGTTCAAATCAATTATGCTAAAATATTTATTATTTAGAAAAATTCTGGATTTCTTGTTAGTCTTGGATGCGTATTGATGCTGAGGCGGCTTAGTATATAAGATGAATCGATAGATCCTACCAAAAGTTTAAAAAGGAACATGACGTTTTGTAACTCTTTCCTTTTTTAGTCGATGAGTTTATAAGATTGGGTTCCATAGAAAATGTCGGAGGGCATACAACTGAAAACGTTTTTGAACACTTTTAATTTTTTTTTATATGGATGACATAACGAGGGTACCAACCGGTGCTACAATTTTCTGGCACTGGCCGAACAAGTGAACAATAAAGTGTTTTTAAAATGAAGAGATCAATTAACTCCCTAGATATTCTCATTACTAATCCTTGCTTTGCTGATTATTGTATCGATGTACGGATTAAATGAAAATTAACTGTCAAAAAGAACCCCAGATCGTTGAACATTTCCACTCTAGAAACAAGAAAATTATCAACAAAAAGGACTCATGCAGATGTCGTCTCTGTGAGAAGGTAATTATCTTGCATTTATTAGTGTTAGATCCATTCCGTTTTGTAAACACCACTGCGACAAATTCTCGATATCGTGTTGTCAAAACAGATGTCCATAAGGACTTTTTAACCCATCAATAAGTTTGTTTTCAGCAAACATTAGAATCTTACTATACAAAATAGCCGAGTTAATATCATTGAAGAAGATTATCAAAAGAATAGGTCTAATATGACTGCCATGAGGAACTCCTGATAAAAGTAGGATTCTATCCAATTCAGTAACCAATCAGAAAATCCATAAAGGCTTAATTCATAAAGAAGTATTGTATGGGAAACTCGACCAAATGCTTTACTTAAGTCACCATAGAATACTTCATCAGTTTGAAGTCCTTCTGTCAAATTCATATTTGTTTGACTAGTAAATTGAAGCAGATTTGTTGATGTTGATTTGTTACTACAAAATACATGATTCTCGTCTGCGATTAATCCTTTGTGGTGAAACTGTAGTGAAACGTTGCACTCAACGTTTTCAACAAGTTTTGCAATACCTACATTAGAGTTTTGCAATACCTTGATAATTCTCAACTTAGTTTTTTTTGTCACATTTATGAAGAGGAAAGAGGTTCTACACAAACATATTCAATAATAAATACAAGTTAACTGTTCCCTTCTTCATTTCTCTTTCTGGTATGTTCAATAACCTAATGACAAAAATTCAGTTTAGATTTTTTTAGAAAATGGTGCATCACGACTACAATTTTATATTTCAGAGTTCTGTAATTCAAAATTCTGTTCAAGTACCCAAACAATTACTGGTTTAGCTCATCTATAACAGGTAGCTGCTAACAACGTTTGCTGTTAAATCAAGTTTTCTCAAAAATGGTTCTTACGATTTTGATTAAACTTGTACATGTAATTTTTGTAGAATAGTTTTAATAATACTGCATACCACGTTCTTACAAGCAAATCGAATAATAGCAATAAAGTTATGAGGATTTTAGAAAAGAATTGCCTTTTTATAAACTTGTTCTAGTATATTCCCGCATATTAATTTATTGGCTAAGTTGATTTTATCATTATTTGTATGAATGATTTTTTTTACGAAGAAATAAAATCCAAGGAAAAATCAATTTTCTTTATTTTCAATTTTTTTTCCAAATTTATAAAAATTGTATTATTCATAAAAACTTCTATTTTAACATGTTATAATTTTTTTTATCTTAAATGAGATTTTATAAAAGTATCCAAAATGGATTTTTAACCTTCCGTCCTCACACTGGGGTATGCGATACCCCAGACAAAATTGAAAACCGTGCCGTTACCGTGACAATATTTTGTCAGACATGCCATGCCAATGTAAATTCAAATTCATATTTTCTTTAACGGATGGTGTACATTTTTAGTCATTTGAATTTTGCATACGTAAATAACAGTGCTTTGAAATTCCATAGGGGTATCATACACCCCAGTGTGCAGTTCATGTTAGGGGTTTTTAAAGAGTGCGAATAAATTTGTTAAGCGAAAAAATATGTTCGATACCACTTATGTGATAGGAAAAAATACTGAAAAACAAACAAAAATATATGTGACATGTCCGTAGACTATCTGCGAATAGCATCACCGGCTGAGTTGAAAGGAATGCAGTAAATAAAATGCATTACGCATTGCATTTATTCAAGTACTCCGCTAACGCTGGTTTGCAACGAATTGTACAATTAATTTTAAAAGTTTCTTTGTAATTTGGGAAGGGATATTTTTTTTTTTTTAATTTATTTTACGACTTTTTTAAAATTTAATTTTTAAACATGTTTAAACATTTTTAAACATAAAAGAAAGAGGTGTTAACCTCTTTCTTTTATGTTTTTTTCATCTATTTAATTTTTAGACAATTTTTTTCTCTAATCAGTATTTTATTTTTTGTTTGTGAGCGAACTTTTCAATACTATTCAAATGAACTTAAAATATGAATTACTAATGAAAATTTTAAATTAATAGAAACATATTTTTTTATATTATTTATAATTGGGGTATGATACACCCCAGTGTGAGGAACGTGTAAGAATATATAGGTGTGAGGACGGAAGGTTAAAAATGGCAAATCAGCTTAAGGTCGATATGGTTCTTAAAACTTATTGATCGCGATAATTGCATAAATATTTACTCAATCGATATCTGTTTTTTATCTTTTTTTTATAAACTTTTCCTTCATTTTTATAGGACTTAGCAGTGCCGGATCTAGCATACTTAGTGGCCTCTTAAAATATTTATTCTTCTCCCCCTTACACTAAAATATAAAAAATAAATTGGGTGGCACAACGGCTCGTGAAGAACCAGGGCCTAGTAACTAACAACTCGCAACCATTCCTGTGTGCGACTGTCAACAGGAATGGAAGGGACCTACAATTTTTTACCGAATCCTAACGGCTAGATGAGAAGCACTTATTCGTGACAAGTGATACTGTTGGAGGATTTGTCAATTCCTCGCAAGAGGCAGTAGCCCTGAAAAATTTTTTTTTTAGTTTTTAGGTGGACAAGGCTGGGAAGTGAACCCAGACCTCCAGCGTGACAGTCGAACGCACTAACCATTACGCTACGGGCTACTACAAGCCTTTTATAATTAAAAATAATCATTATAGCAAGTTTTAGTTTTATCTATTAATATTTATCGATAATCCGGATCTCTATTCGTGATACTATTTTTTTATTTTGGAGGAAAATATGAATAAGGTAGCAGTCATAAGCAGACAACCGGGAAATTCCCTTATATAAGTGGCGCCCTTTTGAAAGGAAAGCATTTTAATACTTTCCACTTAACGCCCCTATGTTCTATGAGTTGGTGCCCTGTGCGGTGGAACAGGATGGAACACACCCTTCTGTCTGGCAGTGCGGTATTGTTCTAATGGACCTTTTAAATTAAATTATCTCAAGAGGAAGAAAAAAGTTTGAATAAAGTTTCCATTATAATTTTAAGGTCAATTCTATGTAAATAAATTAAAAATATGTTTTCTCTTTTATATTTGAATGCCTCTAATCCGAAACAAAACCATTTATTTAACTTTGAAAAAATAAGCTCTATGTAAGACCTTACATCAGTTTCATTTTTAAAGGTCTTCAAGAAAAATCTAATTTCACCATTCTCTATATTTTTTGATAAGGATAACGATGTCTTCTTATTTCTAAATTAATCATTGCATTCATCGAGATGGGACTTCATTATTTATTATTCCCATTAGTGGGGACTAAATGTTGGTATGTATATCTATGGAGATGAAGACATCGAAGACACTGGGGACTGATTTGTCTCTACGTGAACTTAGAAAGTTATAAGTGTATCCGTCTAGAAAAAGATTTGATTGCGTTGATTTTAATTTTGTCGATAAATCTTTGTCCTGATTGGGCATGGTACAAACAAAAAAAAGGTTCCTCATTTGTTTCGTAATTATTTAGGTGATGCTTTAGGTGATGCTTTTTGAATATAAATTTAAGAATAGAGTTTCAGGATCTGAATTTAAAAATGATTTAAACTTAATCCAAAACATATTCGATAATCAAAATTTTAAAGAAACACCACTTTTTTCATTTTAATACCTTACTGTTTATCTATTTAATACCTACCCCAACCCATAAAGTATAAACAAATATCCAAGAAATAATACTACAATCAATTAAAAATAGTAAAATATACTCGTACATAATTGAAAAATAAAAACATTTTTTTTTGAATAAAACCATGAGTCCACAAAAATAAAATAGAATTTTCTTCCGAAATCTTAAATAAACATTCAACCATTCCCATTTCATTCGTCTTCTTCTGTAAAACAATAAAGCGTATCTTACTTAATCTCTGCCATTTATTTCCCTTTCATTTTATTTCCATCATCAAACTCTTGTTCTGCAATATTTAATCACTCCTTTTCCTTCCAAAGACTTTATTCTCACATCAAAGATAGATTGTCTGCAGCCTGCTCCCGTCCCCCCGAATATTCCATCAGCATTTGTCATCCCACAATGAACATCTTTCGACACACTCTTTCAAGTCCATAAATTACCTTAAGCCATTTGAATAATATCCTTGGCGGGAAATTCATTTAGAGACTCCGTAAAAATGTTCGGTTCCGTGTTAAATTCTTGTGTCTGCGCTCTTGCATGATCCGCATTAATATACTTCAATTAAATCCATCATTAAAGTTACGTGCTACATACGTTTAGACTGCAATAATCATTTTGTTTTATTTTTTCTCTTTTGTCTTTCCACAGGACGTTCCTACAAGGACATCAACGATGAGATAATATGGGTGAGCATCGGCATGGGCATTACCATTGCCGTTCTCATTACAATTGCTTTATGTTACATCGTTTATGAAAAATGTCAAAAAAAGCGAGAATACTACATTAATGCATAACGTATCTTAGTTTGAGCCATCTTTAACCTGTTTTAATCTATATCTGCTAATTGAATGAGGCAGGTGTATTTATGGCTTGATTCGTTTCTCTTAATTTTCAACCGGAAACAGGGGAGACCAAATAATAGTAAACCATGGCATAACGCAGAGTTAATTAATTCAATGACGTTTTGGATAAAAGAAGAACATCAAACGGAAACGGAGACAAAAAATTAAAATAAGAATACAAATATTTTGGGACCAAAATAAAATAAAACCAAAAAAAAAAAGACAAACACAGACAGAATAAGAAAAATTGATGTTAGATGTAGAATACTAAATTATATAAAAAAAGATATACATCTGAATGTTTACCACTATTTTTTACATGTGTGTAGAATAGATGTTTCTTCTCAACAAGCTTTACTTACATACATATATCTAAACAATTAAAATCCTAATTTTTTCTTAATTATAAAAGTTAAAAAATCGTTTTTCATTTAGAAGGTTAAGTGTTAAATATAAAAAATACAAATCGCTTATGTTTGCAAAAAATTGCATTATATCATTTCGTGTTATTACTTGTTTTGTTAATTTATTCCTAGACGTAAAAGAAAAATTGGTTAAGTTAGCTCTTAATTTAAACACAGAATCAGACCAGAAGAGTCTACAAAGACTTGTCGATTCCAAAAAAATATTGCAACACTCTGAGATCTCTAATAAAATAGTTTACTTTGTAAGGAGGTTTTGATTAACATTATAAATATTCTAACGGACAAGAAAATGTATTTAATACTAAGTATTTGTTTGCAAAATTAAACGGAATTGATTGAATCAATGTGTTATTTTGAATGAAATTTTGTTTTTTTTTTTATTGCATTCCTTAGAATTAAATCGAAACTTGGGCTACAATTATACGGTAACTATGTAAAATTAAATTTATTCAACACAACAATACATGTACATAAAAAAAAACAATCAATCCACATATTCAAAAACATGATTACAAATTTGTTGGTTATGATTTCAAATTCCCCTAGAATAATAAAATTCACAGCATCTTCTTGCTGTGATTTATTTTAAATTGAATTAGTGAAAAGTTTTTGAAAAATTGACTTTCCAACTCAAAATTTTTAATATTTTTTCTAAACGAACTATTTTTATCAAAGTTTTACAATTATGTATCATTTTTGTTTTTAAATTCCATTTCAAAAACCGAAAACCAGATGGTTCAAGGACTTTAATTATTCAAACAATTAAAAACTAAAAATAAATGACGTACCTGTATGGTTTGGAGTCGAAATTTTGCGGTCTTCTTCTTCAATTTACAAATCCTTTTCAAAATTCCGCTTTCAAAATTTTGATAAATTCTGTTTTACAGAATTCTGCAAATAATAAAAAAAACTTTCAAAATGGTAAGAAGTGCGCGCTTAAAAAAAAAACAGAATAAGCTGAATTTTATGTTTAGGGCTGGCCACAGGACGAGAAAAGTCTCGGTCTCGCATGACGAGACCGAGACGAGATGAGACGAGACGGCCTTTTAAGCAACCGAGATGAGACTGTATATTTGGACCGAAATTTAAAGAGAGTCTAATAAATTAAAAAAATCCAATTTCAGTTATATATTTATTTTCTTCTGCACAGATTCAAACGATAGTCTAAAATATTTCGTTCGAATAATCAACGGGTTGTCCGGAAATCGTATTTTTCGAAGACGAGACTTAATTATACGAGACCGACATGAGACTGAAAATTTTCGATTTTAACGCGACCGAGACTTGCAAAAGTCTCGCAGGGTCTCGTCTCGTGGCCAGCCCTATTTATTTTACTCGCTGCATATAACTTATCATTATCAGTATTTTGAAAATCAGAAAAATGTAAAAAAGAACCGTGGGGATAAGCAGAATTTTGAAAAGAATATCAAAATCAGAATTTCGACACGCTCATTCGGCCCGAGATATATTTTGTTCGTGTTTGCGCTTATTTAACCCTATAAATAGCTAAATTTGAAAAAAAGTGAACGTCAAAGTGTCCATCCTCTAAATTTCCCCATTTAAACAGAAAAGGAATTTTTGATATCGACTAGTTTTTGGCCCACATCACCCTATAAATAGCTGAATTTTAAAAATATATATCCTTTGAGTGATCATAGTCCATTTTCGATCCTCAAGGTATAAAATATTTTATTTCAAAATGATTCAATGTTGATTTTACACGAATCATTATTTTTTAACACGAGTTGTGCCTCTCCGTCAAGGTTTATTTTCAACTTATTATAGTTCATACTAATTCATATTTGTTTAATAATAAGAATCCATGATGTGTACTGATAAAGCAATCGCCCCTATGCTCTATACAATTCAATTAATTAAGTGTTATTCAAATATATTTTAATATAATTTAAATTGCAAGTAAATTGATGCTCCCTCATACCTCTGACATTGCACACATCTAAACAAAAATTAATTTAAATTTAAATCATACCATGTCTAGCCAATAATAGAAAACATATACGTATGTTTGGTTTTATGTTTAAAATGAAGAGAGATTTCCTATGAATTCGCCTGAACGGAAGTGAAACTTAGCATTTTTTTTTTTAAAGAATTTTTGAGTAATTAAATCTTTAAAGTAACCTACAAAATAAATAATGTCCTGCCCTGTCCTTCAATATCCCAAAGAACTGGAAACAATAGAAAAAGTAATCCTAAATGAATATTAACTATTGGTTTTATTAGTTATATCTACCCAGAGTTTAGACCCTTAATCAATTGACTATTATATGTATGTACAAGTATGAACGTATAGGTATATAATGGAAAGCATATAAATAACATGTTAGGTCAAGTAAACTGGATTTTATTTCTTTTACTTTTATTTGATTTTACTTTCGGAGATAAGTTTTCTTGTGTGTTAGTACGTACAGACAAAAAACGTGCTGTATACAGGGTGATTCGCCTAAGGTGTGATATAAACTTAGAGCGTTTTGGGTCGAGACAATACAAACATTGTATGGGAGGTGGGTCTGTTCCCCACCGTTAGGGCGGGTTTTTTTTATTTTTTATTAATGAAGGTGAAGAAATTTAAATATTAAAATATTAAAATTACTTCTGTTTTAAGTGGAGTGAATGAATATAATTCAATCAAAGAGTAACAAACGAAATCAACTCCAGAAATTAATCTGTTTCGCCCAGATATGACAGTTCTTCAGTCAGTCTGTCATACCCTACTAAGACACAAATTTTGGTCGAAGTTTTATTTAACTCATTTAAAAATCACAGCAAAAATATACTGTGAATTTTATTAGTCTAGGGGAATTTGTTTAAATTCGTGCTCCCAGAAAAATCGAGAAATCAATGTGTCTTATGGGGTCCATACACGACACAGACACGTCGCTGCAGACCAATACAATTTGTTGTTGTGCACAAATCTGTGCAGACCGCCTGCGTCGTGTGCATCGGTTTGCAGCGACCGTCTGCGATAATTCGAAATTTTTTGAAAACACGCAGACATGTCGTTGATCTGCAACGACATGTCTGTGCCGTGTATGGAGAACTGTCCACTGACGAGCGAGGAAATTTGTGGAGTAACATGAAAAACAATAATGAGAGAAAATTTTTTAAACAATTCCTTGCTCTAAATTCTTTTTTTTTTCTTTGATTCATATTTATTTTTTGTTTTTATTGTCAAATCAATGACAAGAGCAGCACAAGCAGTATACGGTATCCCACATTTTTCTAATTTTCTTTGCAAAGTTTAATCAATAACGCTAACATTTTTTTGTTTTACGAGAAAAAAAATTCCAAAAAGTATTTAAAGTAGCTATTTAATTTTCAAAATACCTTCAAATTCCAATGATCAAAATTGCACGGGTAAAATGGCACACTAGTATGCAATCTTACCCATGCAAGTAAACCAACCAGGCAAGTTGACCGAAAACCATTTTCAATTTAATTTAAACTTTATGTAAAACGAATCGAAGTTAAAGTAAAATAAACATAAACAATACTCAACAAAAAAAAAAATTAAATCAACAATTCGTTTAAAACAACTTAAATTTATATGTAAAATCAACATAAACAAAACTAAAACACCGAACATTGGACGTTTTGGATGCATTTAGGGCTTTTGATAATGCATCCTCAGTCCAGGACTGCCTATCTGTAGATCGTTCATATTTTTCAACCATTTTCACTACACAAAAAAATGAAAATGTAAGGGTAAGTATAAAATGGCACACTATGCCATTTTACCCGAATGTTAGGGGCAAGTTATAGCTATCATTGAAAACCATCATTGAAAAGGTTAGCTGTTGATTTTGAGACCCTTCGAAAGTTTAATCATTCAATATTTTAATGCAGAAATATAGCTTACGACTTCAAAATTATTTCTCCTGCAAAAAAAATTCATTTTGACCCATATCTTCCCCAGAACGTAACTTTTAATTTTTTCAATGATCATGGGTAAGGTAGTTCATCATTGAAAAATTAAAAGTCATTTTATGAGAAAAGTTGTGCAAAATTGAATTTCGTTTTACCTAGAAATAATTATAAAGTCAATTAGCTTTACTTAGGCATCAAAATAATCATTTATTTTTTCTTCGAAACCTCTCAAAATTGACAATTAATATTTTCAATGATGGTTTTCAATGATAGCTATAACTGGCCCCTTAAGTAGGCCATTTTGCCCGTTTACGATTTTTTTTTTTAGGTTTTAATTCCGAACAGACAGAAATAGTTTTAGACGAAACAATTTCAGTAAATTAAAAAGAAATACTTGATACTAACATGCATTAACTGCTTTCTCCAAAATTCATCGTTTTGTATACTGTTTTTTGTCAACAAATTTTTTCTCAAAATTTTATTGTTTCTACTTTTGGAGATGGCTAGAGACATTTTGATCTGTCAAATTTCAAATAATATCTTGAAGTTGCTAACATTTCGCATTATGTCGGTTCTACCAGATAAACTAAAGAATTGTGTTCACAAAACCTTCTAAATCTGTTCGATTCTACGATACCTAGCGAGGGGCCATTTTACCTCAGTAGACCATTTTAGGCCACCTTTTCCTACAATTAAAAAAAAAAAATTTGTTTTAAATTTTGTTTCGGAAATTTTGAGTTTAAAAATTATTTTTTTAGAAACTGTTCATTAAAAGAACTTTATTAAAATAAAAAAGGGAATTCTGGCTTATAAAAAAAAAAATTTAAAAATGGCATTGTAAGTGCTAACGTTGCTTTTTAATATTTTTTGTCTATTTTAAGTCTTAAAAAGTTGCCTGCCAAAACAGGGGGGGAAGACTTTTGTATTGTCTTAACCCAACCTATACGCTGTAGATTTTTGTCACACCATAGGTGAATCACCCTGTGTATATCCTTTTTTATGAGGCTTTGTTGAAATGTAATATCAAAGAAAGCAAATAATTTGGAGTTTAATTTGTCAAACCTCTATATTTTGTCAGTTTTTTGTTCTGAAATAAATATCCTTAACTTTAAACAATGACAATTATTTTAACAAAAATTGGCGGCAAGAAAGCCCGTTAGATGAAAGTTTTAGGAAAACCATTTTTCAACCAGAACTTAGCACATAGAGTTTAAAGTTTGAAGGTTTACAATCAAACTGTAGAGTTCACTGAGACATATCAATAAATATTCTGTTGCCAAATTCTAAATGGTCACATGGCCTTGGTAAACCTATTTCAAACATGTGTAGTTCATGTGGCTTAAGTTAAATTGAAAGGTTAGGATCTTAAAAATAGGCGCATTTTAACTGTAACCCTAGTTGAGCAAACAAGTAAAAATAAAAATTAAGTTTTTCTATATAACTTTTTATTTTGGATTGTGGTCAACTTTGAGGGTGTTTGCAAATCAAAGGAAATTTATCAATCACATTTGAGTTAAAAATAAGGGTTACCTGCAATTCAACGCGCACCTTGTACGTGTCAAACCTGATTTAATCTTAAAAAATCGGGCTGTAGTTTATAAAATTAATTCAACAGCAAACGTGCATATTATTGTTGCCTGTAATTTTGTATGTCTAAAGAACAATGCTTAACTGTTCGTTTGTGCGTGTCAACTCTGATTTAATATACATACAACATAACCAAAAGCACTATACATTTTGATCTGAAATGAAATGCTGCTTTTTATATTTTTAGTTTGTATTATAGCCTTACTTAGTTCAGTGTTCTTGTAAACTTATTTTTATGTTGATTTTGACCTTTCATTTAAAATATTTATAGGTACCAGTTATCCCTGTACCATCTGATCCCCTTTTTTTCAACCATAAAAACCTATCCCTTGGAAATGTGGAATTTTTGTTTTTAATTATACATAGGTTCTTCAATTTAAATTAGTTTAAAAAGAAAAACTCCACTCTAAGGGTCAATTTAATTTTTTTTTTAATGAATTCTTGTAACAGTTTATATGTAAAACCCTTTCTTTACGTAATGGTTCTCCTTTCTTTAAAAAAAAATCTCTTTTACTTCTACAGTCAACTCCACTTAACTGCACTCCGCTTAACTGAAAACATCGGTTATCTGAAACAAGAAATTTATACCGGCGGCTTTTTCAGAACAAGAAAAAAAAAAAGATTTTCAGAAAAATAACAACGATGTAGAAACAATTTCTAAAATATAAAAAAGGAACAGCTCCTTCCCACTTCTGAATTAAAAGTGGTTCGACCTCCATGCAGAGGCACATTAGACTCAGAGTGAACAACAGAACATAATCCAAGTAAGAGTGACATCCTTGTCACTGCCATTCCACCCTTTATTATGGTGTGTGTGTGTACAAACGATACACTTCTTTTGTTCTCTTATATAGAAAATCTTCTGCAACTTGGAGTTGAATCTTTGCTCATGCATGATTTATAAGAACCAGCATTGTGTTAAGTTCCATGGAGACCTGGGCCTTTTAAATTATTCCCAATGTTGTGGAGTTAAGTGATATAGGGTGAAATATTGAAATTACGCCTTGCGTTTTGTTTACGAACGATTGCTTTTTATAGTAAAGGCAGAGGTTGGCTTCACCAACAATAAAACACCGAACACTAAAGCGAGGTGTATTCATAATAAATTGGTAATTTCAGGGAGAACTTTTCCTTCATTTCAAGAAAAGAAGATATACATAGAGGTACTCTTCGCAAGGATTCACAATGGAAATGTATATAGTGCGTATGTTTTATGGTATTTATGAAAATGGAGCTGCGGGAATCGGGGCAGTATAAAAGAATAAGTTTCTTTTGGACACATTCACATGTTTTTTGCTACATTAAGGATTTGTTTTATATTTTTTTTTTTTTTTTCTTTGTGAAAAAAAGACAACAAGAAACATTTTTTCCTTGAAACATAAGACGCCAATTAGTCTCGAATATGAGTGAAGTAGCTATATGTATACCTACAACTTTTAAGTTTCTTTAAAAAATGTCGTAAATCAGAATTCTGGCACAACACTAAGAGCTAGATTTATAACATTTATTTTGTATCCACACATTTCTTCGAAAGAAAATAATTTCTTTATATTTAAATCAAATTGAATTAGGTAGATTAAAAACTACATACATAATTTTGTTTTAATAAAAAGCTAGTGGAAATGCACACGAAATATACACTACTGGCTGTTATAGGAAAGGGGCTATAAAGTTGTTTATCATTAAATTTGTGAGGTAGTAATAATAAAATAGAAAATACGATGCATAAGAAAGTTAAAAAGAAATAAAAACGTGCTTGACTTGATCACATGAACTTGCTCTCGTAGCTAACAACTATAACGTAGCTAGAAATTGAAGATATGTATTTTATATATTCAATAATATTATGATCTCGTTAAAAAAAAGTTTTAAAGCCAAATAAAAATACAAATTATTTCTTTAAATTACTTTAATTTTTTTAATTATTTTAAATTTGTATTTCAATTTTACATACAAATATACAAAATAGAAAACAAAATTATCTTTATTTTCTTCATACAAAGTTTTTTTGTTGGATTTATACTTTCAGAGTAAAAGCGTCGAAAAGTATGTTTTTCCAGATATTTTTGTTCATTAAGCAGGGAAAGGATTTAGCTTACTTTGCCTATTTTTTTGGCGTGATCGTAAGAAAGTATCAACTTTATACAAACACGATTCATGTCCTCCTGATTCAAAATATATGTATTTTATTTTGCCTTTTTTGCCTTTTTTTTGCTCGTTAGTGCTTTTTTGCCTGTTTTACCCGTTAGTGTCTTTTTTGTCAATTTTGACTTGTTTGCTTTTTTTTATCAAAGTTAAACGAAAAAATCTTTTACAAAATTCTAGAAATACAAATTGCATGTAGTTTTTCCATTTCCAGTTGAGATTAGTTCACTTAAAACATGATCCTAACACATACCCCGATTACAAACAGAATCGAGAGCTCGAGTTGGATTAGGGTCGGATTTTCAAGCCAGGTGTTTCGTGACGTGAGTTGAGAGCCCTATTTGAAGTTGAGTTGATATGGTGTTGAGATAACATTTAATGGAATGGCAACAATATATTTATTTTACACAAAAACAGTTCAAATTTAATGAATTTTAGTACATACTTCACATAGCTTTCAAAACAAATGAATAATTTTACTCACACATGTACAAAAACACTGTGGTGAACACATCCTCAAGACCGACTCTTCGACCCAGGTATTTTACCAACAATTTTGACTCGACTCCGCTCCTGAAGTGCAATCGAGTCGGTTGAAGCTCATTTCAAGTCAACGCAGGTATACAAAGGGGCCAAGCGAGCTTAAAGCTCGCTCGAATACCTCATGTAAACGGGGTAACAATCTAAAGCGCACAGAAAACAAATTTGCTTGCCCTCAACATATATGAAAAAGAAAGCAGGAAGTGTAGACTGTAGATAGAGTTGAGTTATTATGATCTTTTCTCAATTAAATTTCTTGTCCTTTGTTTTTTTTTTACTCACAAAAACTAGATCTTTGCATTTCTCTATTAATTATCGTGCACTGCAAATATCAATGAAAATTTGGAAAAATCGAAAGGGCCAATAATTGCACTACTGTTTTTAATGTAAATCGTGGACTTAAAACTGTTGAGCAAATGCTGTAATAAATGGCGACGTCAACTACACAATTTCCGAAAAAGTTGAAGTGAATGATGTAGAGACTAGAGACTAGAGAGTTTAAAATGGGCTCCACTCGTTTCTACTTAAGTAGAAAGGTCCTTTAGCTCATTGAAGATGCTTCTAAGAGACAATCGTAGAAGGCTGTTACCTGAGAACTTCAAAAAGATGTTGGAAATTCAATGCTATTACAATTAGACGTTAAGTCATGTCTATATTATCTTTATTTAATAAATGCCTTTTTTTTGCCTTTTTAAGAATTTTTGTTTGCCTTTTTTGATTTTTTTAGGTTAGCAAAATCCTTTTCTTTTGCAAGGCAAAAAGAGAAAAGGTGTAATTTTTCGGTGTCTTAACTCTGAAAGTATAAACCTCACAAGCAAAATTTATATGAAGAAAAAGTAAAACAATTTTATGATGAATCGTTCTCGAGATATAAGTTCAAATGCGGAGCCGATTTTGTTTTACACTCATAGATAACCCATCTCCCATTTCAATCAAACAATCTGAGCGGTATGTTTTTGCATTACGAAAAATCATTTTTGTCTCTGCAGCAGACTGGTCTAATATACCTAGTTAACGGGGACCAACCCGATCATCAGACTCCTTTTTAGTAATGTTTTAATTTTAATTGACGCACTTTTTGCCTTTATCTGGGGGAAAATTTTCCCTCCACCGAAGTCATATAATTGTCTTCCCCTTAATTCAATGAGATTTGAAATTAAGCTTCGAATTATTCTATTCTATCAATCAGATACGCAAAACGTTTTGGATTATTTTTACTAGCAGGGATGTTAAGAGCAGCATGAACTAACCGGCAAAGGAATAAATTAACAAGTATACAAGTACACTAATTACTAAGACCATTTTTTATGTTGTAGTAATAGTTCTTAAATAAATGGGCACTACGAAACTATAAGTGTATAGCTCTTAAGTTAAAAAATTATTTTTATTTGACTTTCATGAAACGTCAATACTAAAAATTCAACTTTTTACCTGCACAAACTATTCATATCAGACTAAAAGTTAAAACAAAGTTTCAAAATACTTTATTAAACCATCGCGCGCCGTCGGGGTTTTTGTTAATAATGCATGGAGTTTCACACACACTCTCCGTATTACTGGAATAAGGTCAAAGTTTTTACTCCTGCCGGGATTTTTCACCTTACAGAGAATGATTATTCAGATGCACTTTTGTTTTGACATACACGTCAGATAAAAGTTCTTAGGAAAGCGGAGGTGTACCTAATCCATGTGAGTTCTTCAGAACAGATATACACATGTATGTATGTAAGTTGTTAAAATGAGTTTGATGTTGTCCAAACTTTTGTCAGAGCTGATGGTATATTATGACAACTTATAGTTGAAGTTAGTATAATGAGAAAAAGTGTTTCCACATAACCATATAACAATCATCCACTTTTCTGACGAACAAATCTGAAGAATGCGTTAAAGCACTGTTTTTCAAATTACTGTTACCGTAATCTTAAACAAAATCATAAAATGTTAAAATTTAAAATAATGAGCTGGTGAGGATAGAGCCAAAAAGTATGGTTCAAGGTGGTCTTAAATTTATATTGGAGGTAATTTTTGGTAGAACAAGCAAATTTCAAATTTAATGTGCATTTATTAAGTGACAAATAGCCAAAATAGTATCTAAAGATTCTCTCAAAATAAAATCAGTAAAGATAATAATAATAAGCTGCATACCTTTGTGAAATTTAAGTGGTTCAGTGGTGGTTTGGTTAGGTAAGTTATCATCTTCCTGATGTATGTAGGTGCTTAACGCAACATACTTCATACCACAACCATACAAATTTATGTAATCCTACTCTTAATTCTCTCTTAACTCCCGAAACTGGATGATAAATATATATATTTATCTATTATTCTATATAACGGGTGATTTTTTAGCTGGTTTGTTTTGGCAACACTGGTTTTGACAGCTGACGTGTGTTTAGTACCTTGTGTCACTGTCAAACAGCTTCAGTTTGGTTTGCAATTTAACCATGGATCGTCTTACAAATGAACAACGCTTGCAAATTATTGAATTTTACTATCAAAATTCGTGCTCGGTTCGAAATGTTCATCGCGCGCTGCTTCCATTTTATGGTCGGCATTCTCGACCTTCTGAGCAGTCTATTCGGAAGATTGTGACCAAATTTCGCACCAAATTTACTTTGTTGGACATTAAACCACCAATACGTTTACGTACTGTGCGTAGTGAAGAAAATATTGCGGCCGTATCAGCTAGTGTGACAGAAGACCGCGAAATGTCGATTCGGCGCCGTTCCCAGCAGTTAGGCCTTTGTTACAGCACTACGTGGAAAATTTTGCGGAAGGATTTGGGCGTAAAGCCTTTTAAGATACAGCTGGTGCAAGAACTAAAGCCAGCCGTCCTACCACAACGCCGAATTTTTGGTGAATGGGCTCTTGGAAAGCTGGCCGAGGATCCGATTTTTTATCGAAAAATTGTGTTCAGCGATGAGGCTCATTTTTGGATGAATGGGTACGTAAATAAGCAAAATTGCCGCATTTGGAGT
This sequence comes from Melangyna quadrimaculata, assembly GCA_949320155.1. Classification (NCBI taxonomy): domain Eukaryota; kingdom Metazoa; phylum Arthropoda; class Insecta; order Diptera; family Syrphidae; genus Melangyna; species Melangyna quadrimaculata. The sequence continues at coordinate 5,302,688 of OX439484.1, read as the reverse complement.
GAAGATCAGCCAGAAGCATTGCAACAGCTACCAATGCATCCCGAAAAAGCCACTGTTTGGTGCGGTTTATGGGCCGGCGGCATTATTGGGCCATATTTCTTCAAAGATGATGCGAATCGCAGCGTTACTGTCAATGGTGAACGCTACCGAGCGATGATAACAAACTTTTTTTTGCCCGAAATGGAAGTTCTTGACTTGCATGATATGTGGTTTCAACAAGACGGTGCCACATGCCACACAGCACGCGAAACAATGGCGCAATTGCGAGGCGAGTTTGGTGAACAGTTAATTTCACGTTTCGGGCCGGTCAATTGGCCGCCTAGATCGTGTGATTTGACACCATTAGACTATTTTTTGTGGGGGTATGTCAAAGCTAATGTCTATAGGGACAAGCCCGCTTCGATTGTCGCACTGGAAGCCAACATCCATGCATTCATTCGTGAGATACCGGCCGATATGTGTGAAAGAGTATGCCAAAATTGGACTCAGCGGATGGGCTACCTGAGACGCAGCCGCGGTCATTATTTGCATGAAATTATCTTTAAACATTAAATTGCAAGGTTCAAACTATCGATTCAAATAAATATTTTATTCATTTTTTCGAATTTCTTGTGTGTTTTTTTTTTTAAGTTCTAAACCTCTTAAAAAATCACCCATTATAAGTGTTAATTGTTTACAAATTTACTAACAATCATTAAATCTGGAGGACATGTCTAAAATCCCCCATATCAGTTCCATCCACAGATTCTAACGCATTGTTGTACCAAAAAGGCACACTTCAGCGCTTATTCGGCTGCCCGTGGCCGTCATTTCTTCCTACCTACCTACCATACAAAATAATTTATTCACCACAAATTCTTCTAGCACACTGTGGCGTATACGTAATTTTTGTATTCGTTTTTTTTTTTTTTTTTTGAAAATATTGAAAACCGCTTTTTTGATGCCTAACTATGAAGAAGTATTATTGAAACTTATTAATATAAGACAAGCAGGGATGAATTTATTTTTCAACAATTTAATATTCCATGTGTTATAATCGTATAATTATAAAGTCAAATTTATTGTAGGTACTATGTTTAGCACATAATGAAGTTCATAGTTCCTGAACTTTTCTTATTATTTATATACATATCACTATACTAACCCTGTGTTCACTTCCATGTTCTGTAAAAACATCTTTAATTATTGGTTCAATTGATTGATATAACATTATTTTTGATGTAAGTCGCTCCAAATTATGGCATCTAAAAGTACTTGTCTCTCCTCCAAACAAAATAATGTTGTATATTTCTTAAACTTATTTCGTCGTAAAATCGAAAAAAGTGTAAGATACCCCCTTAAAATACCGATTTAATGAATAACTTCATAATTTTTAACTAACGTTTCTCGATGAAAAATGTGAGCTCTGACGAGACTTCAATTGATTTTTTGAAGAAAATACTAGATACAAACATGTTTTTTGGCACTTTTAGACTAAAGTATCTCAAAAAGCTGAGACAATTCAGCAATTTTTGATGTCATATTCGTATTCAGGACATACCGAAAAAAACAAATTACATCTTAAATTTGATTTTTAATATAGACTAAGAGCCCAAGGCCACCAGCGATGTACGTCATTTTATCAAAGCTTTTTTTTGTCAGGTGTCACAAACTTTGTTTGACAATCGCCAGACACCTACATGGGTGCCTAACGGCAGCCAGACACCTTAAAAGTGTCAACAAAATTGTGCCATTTACGTTATAGTATCAAAGAAAATGTTTATATATGTATGTTGTTAAGACAACTATTTAATAATGTTTTCCAAGCAGCCAGACATTATACATGGGTGTTTAACGGCAGCCAGACATCTTAAAGCTCAAAATTTTAGTGCCGGTGCGCGTCGATCTCGCCTCTTCTCGGTCCCGTTTCAGTCTATATAGAAAAATATCTTATTTACTTTTTTAAATGCAATGTTGTTGGAATTATCAAAATAATAACGTCAAAATATAGTTTGTCCCCCTTATGACGGTGTTTACATTCGACTGACTCCTCCGACTTTACAAAAGAAAACGTCAACAAAAAAAAAATCCAGGCAAATTTTATTTTTTTTTATAAACCTGTGGATTTCTGTTGAGGTTTTCTTTTGTAAAGACAAAAAGGTAGGAGTAGTCAGTCGAATATGAGACTTTCGGTAAATTTCGATCCTTATTTATAGTCTCGTCTCGGATGCTTAAAAGGCAGTCTCATCTCGGTCTCATGATGACTTTTTTAACATTTTTGTTCACGAATTTCTTCAGTTATTGTAAATTTGCTAAAAATAAAATTTATAATTTATTAATGATTCCGTAAAAAAGAAAATTGTATGGAAAACCTCTTTTTGTCCTAAAATTCGGTTTAAGGGATGCTTAATTTCAAACGTGGGCTTGGAAAATAACTAACGCCTCACTTTCATTTAAAAAGTAGAATGTCAACTTCCATTTTTAAAATTGTGGCATCCATTTTTGTAGTCAAAAATAATAATTACCATTGGTATTCGCGAAAAAACGAAATCAATTTCAAAAAGCGGGAACCCTGCGAGGGGTTGATGGTCAAAAATGTCCTACTAGGCTGTTTTCATAACATCCTTAAATTAAATTATGGCAAACAAATTAAATTATGGCAAACTAAATTTTTCAATGTCACTTATACGATAACTTGAATTTAAAATTACAATTTAATTTTAAAGCTTGTACTCCAAGTTAAAGTATGACACATTCAAATGCATAATAATTGTTGTTTAGTCTTTTTATCATCTTTATAGGAATTGCAAACTAGTTCATGCAGGAACTTAACGATTAAGCTATAAAGCAAATTTTCTGCGCTCAACAGCACGTGGTAAATCCAAATTTCTCAATAAAACTCCAGATCAATAATTTTCATCACCCTTAAAATTTTAGATTTTTAAAACTTTCAATTAAAAAGATAAAAATCAAAAACTACCGAAATTCAACATCCACCTGTTTAGAATATAGAGAATATTGAGTTCATCATCACCACAATGGCGGGAACTCTACAAAGCGTTGATGGTCGAAAACTCGGACACATTTTGTTTCCGAATAACGTATTGAATTTAACTTGGGAATCATGACTACGTGCTCGTATACTGATTTAATAAAGAATAAACACAGTTTGCAAACATATAAATTGAACCAGTTGGTGGAACTTTGGTTTCCGAAACATTAATTTAAACAAATAACTTACGGCGAAAGTTTAAAAAAATTATACAACATCAAAATAAATATTATTTCGTGGATGCAACATTTGTCTCTACCAATATATTTCCTTTTTTTGAAAAACCATTTTCTATTTTTTTCCAAGCATTAAAATGTATTTTAATTACGATGCAAAATTTTACAGGAATAAATATACTCGTTATAACCGTTAGATTCTGAATCGAAAGTTTATTGTTAAAAAGAGAAACAACTAGCATATCGTTTTTATCTATATAATTTGTCAGGACTTAATATAAATAATTCGTAGATATGTATAATAATTTAATTTTAAATCGATTTTTTTGTTCCTTTTATGAATTCATAACATCCCTCCTTAACTTCTAAGTACTGATGGTGCTGACCTGGCTTTTGTCTAGATTCCTGAAATATCCGGTACAAAAACTCCAATCATTTTTCATGGTAATTTTGTTTGTGTTTTTCACTCCACGTCCTCTACCCGAACAAAATTATCGAATACACTCTTTCCCTTGGGGCAGCCATAGAATGTTTTCAAGCAATCAGCACCTTTCGAACCTATTGTAAACGAGTCCTTATAATATTTCTCCATGGAGTGCTCAGGCCTGAATAATGATAGTATATGTAGGTATATGTAGAATACCCCGAGATTGAAACAAAAACGTGTTATAATTGGAAAATACTCATCCATAACAAGCATCAGAACTCACGTTAGCAGCCGCTTGTAGACATGGTCAAGTACTCCCCCGACAAAATGTACCTGGGCATTCTCGCAAATTGCCCTCTGAAGACACTCCCTGCCATTCATGCCTTTGTTATTCATATAGTTTTCAATCATGGCATAGAGGAAAGTTGCTGTCAGATCCCTGGGCTCTTCAGGACCTGGCAGAAGAGGTAGCGTTGCTGTTCCTGTCATCGAACGAGATTTTACCGGAAAGTAGGTGCTGTTCCACCAATGGATTACTGTCAATGGTAGCATATGCTGCCATTGGAAATTCCATGCGCCCGATAATGATCTCCATGCTGTTTTGTCATGCAAGTCGATAGTCAGTGCCAGACTGATAAGAAACTATAAATACATTTTTGTTTTTTTTTTATATGATTTAATGTATAATTTCGCCAAAGAAATATTATAATAAGTTCAATAAATAAAAAAATATTATCAAAAAAATAATAATTTATGATCTCGTTATTAAAAACCTAGAAGAGATAAAACCATCTGTTTTTTAGTGATCGATTCAGAATTAATAGGGACAGTCTTAAAACCAATTTGGAATTTTATTTCATGTCGTTTGAAAAGAGAATGTTGAGATGATGAGGACGATGACGGCGACACGCCTGCTTTTAGCTAATTTTTCTATCTCAAAATAAACATGAATTGAATTTGGAGAAAAAGAAAACAAACAAAACTTAAGTTCCTGTTAAAAAAGGTAAATGTCTGAATGATATTAAAAATGTAACAAAGCAGCTTGCCCTTGATGTTTAATTGTTATTGAATAGAATTCCTGGATACAAATAATTTAAAAAAGTTTATAACTTTCTCCTCAATTTGTTTTATAGTTAAATAAAAGATATAATAGCTTACAATTCTTTTCTAAGAACACTGGCTATGTATGGAAATTCTGATTCTTTTAAATACCAAACGTTGGAGAGTATAAGTAAATATTTGCGTCAAAATCAAAAAGTTTAAAAAAAAATTGAATTGAAATAAAAAATGCCCTATTTGAATTTTATAAACATAATATCCCAGTAACCTTGTCGTTTGTATGGAAGGCAACGTTTGCGTCAAATCTGGTATTTCTGATTTCTGCTTAGTTGTTAAGTCTTCGACCTCGAGCGGCATCCGCTTCATGATCAAAAATTAAAAAAAAACGCGATTTTTCGCGTTTTTTCAGTTATTGGCGATTTCAGTCCTAAAGAATTAATTTTAAATAAAAAGAAAATGTTGTACGATTTCAAAGTAACCTACTTTGCTCCAATTTGAGTCCAAAACAATCTCTGTAGACCGAATGGTTTCCAAAACACAGCATTTCAAAATTTAGCGATACAAAAAAAATATAACATCAAGTATTATCAAACAGTATAATGGAAAATAAAAAATGGTTGATATAAATGCATGAAAGCACTGGAGCGTGTAAGTAGATCCAAAATAATAAGACAGAGTAGGTATGTGCGTTACTGACCACGTTTTGTGGAACGATCACATTTTAGATATTGCAAAAAATGCAGCAAAATGTTTGGGCTTCCTTAGACGATGTAAAAACTATTTCTCTCCTTCTGATCTGGCAACAATTTATAAGGCGTACATACGCCCTAAGCTAGAATATAACTCCCATAATTGGTCGGGTGCATCTAAAACATCATTGCACCTACTGGATAGAATACAGAATAGAGCTTTAAGTCTGATAGGTGAGAGACCAGTTTCGGAAACATTTATTTCACTGGAACATCGTCGAGATGTCTCTTGCCTATCACTGTTTTATCGCTAATTTTGCTCTAGTGAAATTGCCAGCTGCATTCCTCCCCTTAAACATTTTACCCGTAACACTCAATCCGCTAGGAATGCACATCAGTATACCCTTGAGCCAAATTTCGGTCGTACCGTCAAATACAGAGATTCTTTTTTGCGCCGTACTACACGAATGTGGAATTCCCTACCGAACTCTATTTTTCCTTTCCATTTTAATATTCAAGCGTTCAAGACAAATGTACATCGTTATCTCCTTTTCAATCCTCCCTCTGCTTCCTAAATGCTCTTACTGTGTTAAATTTCAACATTTAAAGGGTAGTCATAACCCCTTGTGTGCGCGTGAATTATAAAAAGAAGTCATCCCGGGAGGGGGGTCTATACACCCCCGTTAAGATACGAGGGGTAATTATCTAAAAAAATAACTTAAGGTAGAAATAACACTATTGAAAAACAATGGTAACACCAACAATATTCTCCTATGGCTTATCTTCAACCCAGAAAACCATTCTTGAATTTATTTTTTAATATGCTCTGATTTGTTTTCCCTCATACTTCAGTCTGTTAATAAGTTTGCCGGATTATTGGACTTTTTTGTCTAATTTGACTAGACTTAAGGAGCAAAGTTGAATTAATGTATAGAATGATGCTCGATTCACAATGCGACCTGAGCGTGACGAGAACTCGTCATAGTTGTCAAGCCGATTTCAAATCATGTAAGTATACGAGGAAACGCCAGTGGTGCGTTCTTTTATTAACCATAGTTAATTATGGTTAATTATAGTTAACAATGGTCGTTCCTTTATTACAAAATTGTTACGATTTGTAACTATATGACGTCATCATATCGATCCTAAATTTCCAACTCATCTCCATGATATGAGTTGAAAGTGTTGATCTGTCAAAGCACATGTGAGAAGGTTTGTTCACAATAAACAAAAATTGAAAAATCAATACAAAGCTTTTGGTGAAGTGAAATAAATTAAAATTTAATTTTCTACCATTTTTAATGAAAAAGGAAAGTTTATTGTAGAAAAATAACGTGATTTTATGGTAATTAACGATGAAATAAAGTTTTCCAAAGTGTTTGTTTGACAGATCAACAATATCTAACAATAAATCGTTCCTAAATGAAATGTAACAATTTCCAAATAATTCTAACAATTTTTTTTTTTTGACATAACAACCATAGTTAACTATGGTTAATAAAAGAACGCACCACAGGGTATGCACAATGAAACGTTTCTCGTCGTCACGCCACGCCCGAGTTGGGAAAATTGAAAAAAAAATCGCTCTCGTCGACGTTTTTTATGTTTTTTTATATTTGACTGGTTGTGAATTTTGTGAAAACATCAGATAAGTGTAAATTAACAAAAATAAATATCAATTTTGTTGATAATGAAATTATCGAGCTTAAAACCTGTAGACTGGCAACATCCATAAAAAAAAATATTTGTTTTAAACAACCTACTAGACTCTACAGTCTAGACAATTATTTTTTTTTTTCAATGAACAACTCAAGTACGAACAAGTGGGGCAAAAGATTGCATATTATTCTTATATTATTTCATCTAGATATCTTGAGTGAATATTTTAGAATTTGTTTTCTTGGACTTTAGAAAAAGCAATCAAATAATAAATATTTGAATGCGAATTCATACAGTGGAATTAATTTGACTTTGTATAGACTTTTTACATTAGGTATGCTTGGTACAAACTCAAAATCAAACTTCTCATATCAACAAGCACATACATATGTATGTATAAGAACTCCAGTTTTTTAAGTTTGCGTGTAACTTAAAAAAAAAATTGAATTAAATTATGAATTTCACATCAAGCTACTCTAACATACATTATTATTCAGATAATTTATTTTCACATCAGATATCTCACAATTTCAAATTTTAAACCGAAATAAACTTAAAGCTAGATGTTTTTTCAGTTGTTACACTTCCTTTCTACGTAGAAATTTGTGTAGCAGAAATTCTCAAGTTTTTTTTTTTTGCTGGGAAACTTCTGTCCCTTTCAATGTGTTGTTTTGTTGCAATTTCTTATAGTAATTAAGTATGAATTTATGAAAACTTGTGATTTTTTTGAGATTCGTGATTGTTATTTTTATTTCCAACAATACTACGACAACTACCAACAAACTGCTATTGATTTTCGCTCAACGCATTTAATTAAAAACAACTTCACTGGCGAAATTCCATTTTCTTTTTTTGAATAAAACAAAACCTACCTTGTGGGTGGCCTGAGTTGGAAAAATTAGAAAACGTTTCTGTCGGCTCTTGGCCCAAACATGGGTGGTATTTGTTGACTTCTCGTTCTCCTGCACGAGGCATGGTTTTCCCAAGCAGCAAACAGAGGATACTACAGCAACTGCAAAACAAAATCTTCTGTAAATTTCGTAAGTTAATTAGAGGAGAAGCTCTAAAAATATTCATTATTGATTTATACAAACAAAAAAAAAAAAATTAACGAAAAATACAGTTGAATGCTTTGCTTACCCAAAATTCATGGTGTCTGAATATACCGGCGGCTATATTATTACTGTCATCCTGACTAACATGAAAATCGTTTTAAATGACAGTCGCATCTGTATATAGATTGGTAACAATGAATTAATCAAACGAACGTTCTAATTCAATTAGAACGTCTTCAACTGTTGACCTGGTTGATTAGATAGGATATCTACCTAACACAGTTTCTTGGGTTGGATGGTTTCAATGTACTCATTATTTATGTTTGTTCTGTACATCATGATGATGGGTATACGGATACGGGGTAGGTATATTCAATCTGTTGGGTGTAAGTTGTGATGCTGTATCAGTAATTTATTTAGTGAATCAGGTGTATTTGTAATGGGTCTAGTGACCTAGATGGAAATGTCTTAGACATCAAGTATTAATCGTTATATAGTTTTTGATGTTGTTATTGATTCACACTTTCATCGTATAGGTTAAAACAATTTCATAAACTGATTAAATAAATATTAGAATGGTTATTGATTCAGGTTCACTTTATTCTAGTACAATTTATATGCATTCGGTATTTTTTAGTACAATCTACAAATTTTCTTTAATCGAATGGGTTTTTTTAAGTTATTGTAACAAGTGTGATTTTTTTAATTGAAAATGTTGACATATCTTCACGTTTTGAAGTCTCTAGAATCAGAATCCATCGTTTTTAGCAAGCTCTCTGCATGTGTGTATATACGTACGTTCGGGGTACTTTTTACGTCCACCATATCTCGAGAACGGAAAAAAATAAAGACTTAAGAGTAATTTTATTCTACACATAATTACGCGATAAATTTTTAATTAAAAATTAAAAACAAATTCAATGGATAATTTTTTTTCTAAACTAAGAAAAACAATGGAAAATAAATTTCGTCTCAAATATTTCAAGAACAAATAATGATTCCGAACCCAGTCTTTTTTTTTTACTTGCGATATACGTAGTATAGGGCAAGTTTAGGATTCGTGCAAAAAACATTACGATGATAGATAAAGCGAAAAAAGTGGGTCTCGCAATTCTGTCTGTCTGTCCGTCTGTCATTCTGAATGAGAACATAAAAAGTGCAAACTTAATTACATACCCCCTTACTTATAAAGAAAAAATAGTTATTTCAGCTCCCGTATTAAGGAAAACTACACAATGGAATACGAATTTTGTGGACTCAAATTAAAGGCAATTGCTGACTGATCCATTTGAGTCCGGAACACTCTTACTCCATGGTGTAGTTTTCCTAAACACGGAAGCTTAAATAACTATTTTTTCTTTATAAATAAGGGGGATATTACATATGAACCTACTATAATATATATGTCAAATTAAAATAATAATAATATCAATAATCATCCATATTCCGCAAGTCGTATTTTGTCTCGTACTCGTATCGTAAGAAAATCGTTATCGAAATGTCATAAAACAAATTATTTTAGTACGAGATTTGTTCAACGATTTTCTAAAAGTGTTTTTTACCGCTTCATATTTGGTGGATAAGATATTTGTATCAATGCAAACAGGATTTCATAAACCTGGCAGCGATACCGCGGACCTAAGACCATCAAAATGCATTTTCGAAATGCAAAAAAAGGAAATAAGTGTTTTATACAGCTCCAAATTTAAGAAATACCTTGTCGTATAAGACCACTAAAATGCAATACAAAAATGATAAAAGAGGCTTATACCGCTCCAAAGCTCCTGTAAATAACACGGATACATAAAAGTATCAGTAAACGAAATTGCGAGCGGTATAAAGCTGTAAAGCATCTGCCAGTTTTGTGTTGCATTTTAAAATTGCATTTCAGTGTTCTTAGAGTCGCCCTATCACTGCCAGGTTGATTGCATATTGTTTCCACAGAGAAGAGATCTTTTACATCATTAATTTTGTATGTGCATTTTAAAAGTGCATTTCGATGGTCTTAGAGCTGCGGTGACCCTCGCAGGTTGATAAAACAAATAGCAGGAATATTAAAAAAAATATCTACATTATATGCATATTGCTTGCACTAGGTGTTTGTCCTTTTTTATCTGAAAAAATATATAACTCGTTTAAAAGATTTCACACGACGAATAAACAACACAAATACGACTTTAATTCGAATTAATACTAGACTCGGAATAATGATAAAATATGAACAGTCGTATGCGATGTTGTCCGTTTCTCAATATTTGTAGAAGTAGAGTCGGATATACGACTTTTGGAATACCAACATACGAATGTAGTCGAATACGAGTCATAAATACGAGTTTCAGAATATGGGTGAATATCATTTTAATTTTTTTTTTAAATTTTAAAATCATTTTTTCGAAAACTTTTTACCGAAATACCTTTATTTAAAAACAAAATAAATGGTGACGTTTCCGATTAAAAAAAAGCCTTAGCATAATTAAATTTGTTGCCGCCACGCGCCGCTGGCCGTTGGGATTTAATATTATAGTTTTCTTAATTCTAAGAATTTTTTTAAGAAAGCCCTGAACCAACCTACGTGTCATTACTTTGCTTGGCACATAATGCGAATCACCCTATAAAGAGGAACATTTTAATTGAGGATTTTATAGAAACTTGAAAAAAAAGTAAACCGCTTGAGAACCCTGATGCTGCATTGCATTATGTTTAGGAAGTTGAAATTTTGTACAGATAACACAATGCACAGAGGAAACAAAATGGATGGTTGGTAAGGGGCCAGTTATAGCTATCATTGAAAACCATCATTGAAAAAGTTAATTGTTGGTTTTGAGAAACTTCGAAAGTTTAATCATTGAATATTTGAATGCAGAAATATAGCTTACAACTTCAAAATTATTTCTCCTCTAAAAAAAATTCATTTTGCCCCATATCTTCCCCATAACGTAACTTTTAATTTTTTCAATGATCATTGTTAAGGTAGTTCATCATTGAAAAATTAAAAGTTTCGTTATGGGGAAGATATGGGTCAAAATGAATTTTTTTTGAAGGAGAAATAATTTTGAAGGTAAGCTATTATTCTGCATTAAAATATTCAATGATTAAACTTCCGAAAGGTCTCAAAATCAACAGTAAACCTTTTCAATGATGGTTTTCAATGATAGCTATAACTGGCCCCTAAGACCGAAAAATTATAAACAAGAAAATTGGACCACCCTATTACTCATATCAGACAATCATCCATATTCTGCAAGTCGTATTTTGTCTCGTACTCGTATTCGAACTTGAACTCGTATCGTATGAAAATCGTTATTCTTCAAGTCGTATACCTTGTATACGAGAAGCTTAAAAAAACAACGTATATCGTTGCGTTGCCTATATATATTTGTTAAAATCATTAAAATGTCATAATACACATTATTTTAGTACGAGATTTGTTTAACGATTTGCTTAAAGTGTTTTATACCGCTTCATATTTGGTGGATATGTTATTTCCTTATTTGTATCAATGCAAACAGGATTGCGTAGACCTGGCAGCGATACCGCGGAACTAAGACAACCAAAATGCAAAAATGGAGCAAATAAATAAGTGTTTTATTACAGTTCCAAATTAAAGCAATACCATGTCTATTAGACCACTAAAATGCACCGTCAAAATGCAATAACAAAATTGATGTTCATACGTATTGTATGTGTTTTTGAGATATAACACAAATAGTACATACCTGAACATAACATATGTATGCCATTAATCTGAGAGCGATAGCTCGGACCTAAGACCACTAAAATGCAATACAAAAATGATAGATGCTAAAGAGCCTTATACCGCTCCAACGCTCCTGTATTTTACACTGGTATATTCATAAAAGTATCAGTAAACGAAATTTGGAGCGGTATAAAGCTATTTTGCATCTATCAGTTTTGTGTTGCATTTAAGTGGTTTTAGGGTCGCGCTATCAATGCCAGGTTGATTGCATAATTATAGTTTCCATAGAGGAGATGTTTTACATCTTTAATTTTTTGTTTCTATTTTGAAAGTGCAATTCGATGGTCTTAGAGCACAGGTTGATAAAACAAATAGGAGGAATATTGAAAAAAATATCTACATAAGTACAATGCATATTGCATACACACTAGGTTTTTGTCCATTTTTATCAGAAAAAATATATACATATGTATCTCGTGTAAAAGATTTCACACGACGAATAAACAACACAAATACGACTTTAATTCGAATTAATACTAGATTCAGAATAATGATAAAATGTGAACAGTCGTATGCGATGTTGTCCGTCTCTCAATATTTGTAGAAGTGAAGTCGGATATACGACTTTTGGAATACCAACATATGACTGTAGTCGAATACAAGTCATAAATACGATTCTCAGAATATGACTTGCGAGCAATATTTATAGTTATAAAAATAAGCTGTATAAACACGATACGCTAATAAGAAGTGCCCAAATGACGTCTACGTCTTTGGGATTGTGCAAGGCGTGTACAATATACGTACTAAGAAGATAAATCCTCCTCATCCATCATGCAGCTTCTGTAGTTAGTCCTAAGCAAAGATTCCAAGTCGTTTTGCAAGCGTGTCTATTAGGCAGAAAAAAAGTGTGCGGTTGCTGTATCTAACGGAGCTAATAAGCAATCTGTTTAAAGAAATTAAACTTTAAGAGCACTTTAGATCCACAAGAAAAGGGTGGTATATTTGTGTATTTTATTCTGCATAAAATCAAAGTTAAAATTAGGCGACTACAAATCTATCTTCTATTACCTCCAAATAACAGAAACTGCTGGATTATTGCACTCAATCGAAGTAAAAAAAAAAACTAAATACTATTTTTTCTGACGATAACTGATTTCGAAGCAAATCCTCTTTTCCCTCAATTCATAATCTCATTTAAGACAAACTTCGGTCTGTTCAATAATCTTATTCGAAGCGAAAATGTCAAATATTTCCAATAAAGTAGGTTAAATAAAATGTCACATCCAAAACGCTTTTCCTATTAATTGGGACTTCAAGCGAATTTCGCAAACTCGTATATACTAGAAATGAAATCCACAACGAAATACAAATCATTTTCAATTTTAAATCAACCCACTACCTATGTTATAAAATGTTCATTCAGTATTCGTTTTCTACAACGCCTTCTAGTGACATAATGGGCGTTTTCTAAATTGCCTTCGGGTAACTTTCTGTGTAGCAGTTTCGGGTGCTGTTTTTCGTTTTAAAGTTTTCAGTTTAAATATTTTTGTTTGTTCACATTGGCATTTTCCGACCTTTATAAACAGAGTTGGAATTTTGTTACTGCACAAAAAGTTCTTATGACGTGTTTCCGCCAGAAAACATATTAATGCGAAACTACTGACATTCACATAACCTTACGCATTTAACACAACTTCCTTCAATACACTATCTACTTGCCAGAGGTTACTGGTGTGCTTGTTGTTACCATAACTTAACATAACATATTAAGGGGATAAAGTATAATAAATAAAGGATATAATTTAATACAGAGATTTCATTGCCATTTTTTTTTTTAACATTTGTAACAACTTTCCAATTATTATGTATTTATATTCAAGGCAGGGCATCTTAAACAGTACCTACATGAAACACCCATTAAAGTAGGTATTTTATCTTTATCTGTTATTAAGAAACAATTCAAAATAAAAAGTAGATTAAATGTTGTTTTATCTTAAATTATTTTTTGTAAGGTTACAATTTATAAAGTTACTAACCCTATTGCACTTTCGTTGAATTTAAGGTCACATAAGCCTTTTATCAATATAATGGGATCTTTTTGACTTGGTGCTATCTTTTCCATGCGCTATCAATAATTTAAATACATTCAAGATGAGGGTATATCCTTGTAAGGTCGGATCTTGAATAAAAGAGGGCTACTTACAATATTTCAAAGAGAATGTTTTACTCGGTACAAATATTTATAAATTGAGGATTTAAGATGAACTCAATAAGGGCACAGCGTTACACAGCGTTTAATTTTGGTACTGGTACCTGTCGTTTAGGTACAGATATGGTATGTTTCGCCAGAATTTGTTGGCAAAATGAACATTCGCGGAGGCGCGAGGGTCATTTCGCATTTTTGGTATTTAACACTTTTTTATTTCCCATAACACGTTTTGCAAATTAGTTTTAGGCCTGGCCACGAGACTAGACTCTGCGTGACTTTTGTAAGTCTCGTCTCGGTCTCGTTAAAATCAAAAATTTTCAGTATCGTCTCGGTCTCGTGTCGGTCTCGTATAATTAAGTCTCGTCTCACTCCGAAAAATACGATTTCCGGCCAACTTGTTGATTATTGCGGAACGAAATATTTTCGATTATAGTTTGAATACGTGCAGAAGCAATTAAATATTCAACTGTAATTGGATTTTTTAGTTTATTAGACTCTCTGTAAATATCGATACAAATATACAGTCTCGTCTCGGTTGTTTGAAAGCCAGACTCGTCTCGTCTCGTCGCATTTAGCCTCGATGGTATGCTGTGTCAGCGAAGAACGAAACTGTTTGCTTGTTGTCCGTGATGATTTTGTCGTCCAGGATGTCCATCGTTCTGAGATATCTCGGCTCAGGGTGTCGTTGTACATCCAAGCCAGCCGTAGTGGCCATATGTCAGAAATCATATTCAATAAAAATGGCACATAATTATTATCTTTCAAATAAACCGATTTCATAGCAATTAATACGAATTGTCTGTGTTAAATTTAATTTTATAGTTCTATACCTCTTAAAAAACCCTTAATGTTACCGCACTCGTTAGTACCCTATTTACTAATTAAACTGCCATGATCTGACTAATCCCATAATTGTTAACATTTTTTTCTGTTACTGAAATAAACCAAATAAACTATCATGTTTAATTTATCGATTTTTTATATTTTAGAAAATGATGCTTGATATTTGAAACTCACCTAGCCCACTAAAGTTACTCTTTGTTTCTGTAAAATCAAATTGTAATTAGATATCCAAAAATGTTCAAAGGACTGAATTTGAATTCAACCTTAGAATTAATTTATCAGAGGCATATTTCATTTAATTTGATGATTTATTGTTTTCCAATTAGTCGCAAATAATTTGATAATTTATTTCAATGTTTAAATATATTTAACTTCATAATAAATCACTTCATGAAATTAAATCACAGTGATAATTTATTGGTCAAGCTAAATACAAAAAGAGCTCCTATAATTATAACTTTGGTCTAGATTTGGTTTTATAAAAAGGTTAAAAAGTTCATTGATCTACAAATATCATATTTGTATATTTTCCAAAATTCAGAACTCAGTGCTAATTAATCATCATCACTTTTAGATGTCATGAATCATGAACAACAAACAACATACATAAAGTGTTATTTTGTCAGATATTGTTTATTTAGTTTTAAGTTGTACATGTACTTGCACATGTACATATATTTAGAACTTAGATTATTGAGATGAACACGAGATGTTGCAGAAAATTTGGGCATTCATTGTAACAGAACGTTTAGAAGGTTTTAAACTGTTGTATACCAGCCTATAAGTGATGATTAATTAAATGATGGCAAAAATGGTAGAATGAACAGTAACAATAAATATTTGCTAGTCAATTTAATCTGGCCCTAGATTTGTTAGCCATCTCAATGAATCCGTTGTGCACCCCAGGAGTGAGTGTCTTTTCGAACCATCAAGTTTTCTGAATGGATTGAAAAAATTAAGATATCGGCCTGTTCGTCATCAAAATATTCTCCAATGACCTGCTCTAAATGAAAAAAAAAAAAAAAAATAAATTGGGTGGCACAACGGCTCGTGAAGAACCAGGGCCTAGTGACTTACAACTCGCAACCATTCCTGTGTGCGCTTGTCAACAGGAATGGAAGGGACCTACAATTTTATGCCGAATTCGAAGGGCTAGACGAGAAGCACTTATTCGTGACAAGTGATACTCTTGGAGGATTTGTCAATTCCTCGCAAGAGGCAGTAGCCCTGAAAAAAAAACTTTTTAGCAATTTCATGGCTGCCAAACCAATCATCAGATTTCTTTAGTGGTGCTTATTCTATAGTTCCAATTTTAATTTATAAATTATTTTGCCGTCAACTGGATTTGAACCTAGACCAAGCTACCGCAGAGGCCGCTGCACTACGCATTGCACCACAACGTCACCTGATCGTGCGCATCCAAATGAAGGTTTTTTCTAATTTTACAATTGCATTTGGACAACTAGCATTTTTACAAGCCACACCCAAGTTAGATGTTATTCATTCGGGTTCTTTCTTTTTTCTCCTCTCCGTTATCACCACAACAATTCGCTGCATATGTGTAAGCAGGGAAATTGTATGAAAGATTTGACACTGGTCAAGAATTAAGTTTCATTCAAAGGTGTTTTCTCGTGATAACACTTGCAGTTAGGCTGCATAGCTTTCGCTCCGTCATATTTAACATTGAAGATTTTGAATGAACAACAACCACTTGTGTTGGCTACCACCGAGTATTATATAGGCTGGAATTATTGCAATTTCATGGCTGCCACACCAATCATCAGATTCCTTTAGTGGTGAAATTGCAATAATTCCAGCCTATATAATACTCGGTGGTAGCCAACACAAGTGGTTGTTGTTCATTCAAAACCTTCAATGTAAATATGACGGAGCGAAATCTATGCAGCCTAACTGCAAGTGTTATCACGAGAAAACACCTTTGAAAAAACTTTTTAGTTTTTAGGTTGGCGAGGCTGGGAAGCGAACCCAGACCTCCAGCGTGACAGTTGAACGCACTAACCATTACGCTACAGGCTACTACCTGCTCTAAATAGTGTGGGCATTTATCCAAAAGTTTGCTTTTAGCCATAAATATACATCAACGATTCTCAGTACTACTTCCATTTAATTATATGGCACGCACTTAAAATTTCAAATTAAATCTATAATTTTCGGTATCGGTAATAATTGATTTTACTAATACCTAGCAAACAACAATTATATTACTAAAAAGAAAAACTATTTCTTGTGTCATGATCATGAAGTACCTATTCTTACTTTCAGATGCTGCTATGTTCTTGTTAATTTTACAGTATATTTATAATAGAATCTATGTGAACAGGAGGTTATCCCTAATTAATGAGATATTGTTGGAAAATGTAATAAGTTTTAATATTTTAGCGGTGGTCCATTGTGATGCTGAAAACAACTATTATTTTGAACATGCAACTCTTATCACATGATTGTATTATGAGGTTTCGCAAATAATATAACCTTTAGGAACTTATAATTAGAAAAATAACTAGCTTTGTTTGAAAACGTAAACAGTCTTTTGAGAGCATGACTCTTTAGAAATTCGTTTCAATGGGGCTTTTTTAATTATGAACGCCTTACAAAATATATTCAACCACTTTGGTGCAATTAAGAATTCAAATAAGAATATATTTTTCTACTATTTTGTGGAAATGTGTATTTTATGTGTTAACTTCGATACAGGGAAATTCTACAATTTACTGGCAAAACGTAGATTTTTTTAGTAACACTGGTGAAAGTCGCAAATGTTTTGTTCTCAAAATTAGTTCCAGACTTTTTTCAAAAGTTTTTTTCTTAGTTTTCAAGGAGTTTAGCTCTTTTTCCGGCAACTCCGTTACTCCGCTTAGGGTATGTTCAGTCGTCAGCCAAGCAACAATGGCAATCGTTTTCTTGGACAACATAACCATGGGTGTCCCGCTTAGTAAATTCATAGTGAAAGTGATAAAAGTTGAGAATGAATATGAAAACAAAACAGTGAACACTTTGACCAAAGTCGCTGATAAATGATAAGATTTAGCTTTAAATTTTAGAATTTTGTTTCATGCCTGAAAGAAAGCTACATATACATATATACATTACATATCCACAATATGTACATTTATATAGTATATTAAGTTCAGATTTTCGGGACGACATTCGTCTGAGAAAGTTCGCTATTTAAGAAAACGGGAAAAGGGCCATATCTTCGAGAGTATCATGGGTAAAAATTGTTAAGACCAATGTTGCTGTTTAATAAAATTAAATTTCCACCAGGATTCTAAATATATGTTAACCTATTGATCAAAGAAAACTTTTTATATCATATTCATTTTGAATTTTTGTTATCTACACACACTTTTTATGTTCGACTAATTGGAAATAAAAAAAATGGCTAGAAATTAATTCAAAAGATCCTATATTGGCTCCCTTGGAAACTAGAGACCCAATGTTATTCTGTGATAAATACAATCACCAATTCAAGGTCATCGAAAACAAGTGTGTAAAAGATAAGTCCAGTCAGTGGGTGATTAAGCCTTCGATATGCCGTTTAAATAAACTCGAAGACCAAAAGGACGACTAAACATAATATAGACACACGAGTTATGCCAAATGAACCTAAATTGGTATAACGATGCAAAGAACAAGAAAACTATGGGCAGCTTATGGGTGATGACAGAATCGAATAATATTGAAATTGAAATAAATACAAAAGAAAAGAAATATTTGAGTTATATTTATCGTGATTTAAAAATGATTAGTAATTAACACTGGAAGACAAATATAAATAATGATTTAAGAACTTTAAAAGCTCAATGTTATACATAAATGTACAATTATAATTAAGAAGTGTTTTATAATTAATAGGTAATAAAAGCATATAATAATAATAATGTCGTTTAAATAATTCAAACAAAAAAGAATTGTCTTTAATGTAAATATACAGTATAAAACAAACAATAAAATACAATTAAATTATAGATAATTTTGAATAAACAAGTTGTCTGAAGAAGATCGTAAACACTAAAATGTCATTTGAAAAATTTAATGTAATCAAAAACTGTCGAAGAGCCCACGAAAGATAACCTTAAATGTTATAATCAAAAGATCACAAAATAAGGAAATATTGTATCTATACCTATTACACTAAGTTATTTTCGTTTTCATTTAAAAAGTTTTGAAATTAAATATTTGTCTTGTTAGTTCAGGGACCGCGAAGAGTTAAATTCTTTCGAAATTTTAGGTTTTTTTTATTGTATTTGACATTTAGGTCGATCCAACATTATTTACACACCTACATTTGTATCACTGATGAACCATAACATTAATGGGCTTACATAACATTTTCAATATTTTAAATGACCCTTTCGTTCAACACACATCAATTTAATCAACACACCACACCATGCCACGTCGTCATCATTGCATTTGGTGGTTTATTGACTACATACGTGATTATTTCACAACATGTTGTAGGATTTATGGTTTAATGCTCTGAAATCGATCCCTTCATTAATAAAAATAAACTAAAAACAAAATGATGCTAGCATCAGGATTTAGTGTTACCTATAGACATAGACTAGGAAGTTGTGTTCTAAAATAATTTTTAAGATATCAGTTTTTTTTTTTTTGCAAAATCTAAAGCTTATGATTCCCTGATTAAAAATAATCATTCGGAAAAATCATTTTTGTTCGCTTTTAAAGAATGCGAATTCAATGTATAAAAGTTTTAAGGTAGTTTTGTAGTAGAAAGAGCATTCATTTTTGGAGTACCATTAGGTAGATAAAAGCGATATTAAAATCATTTGTAACGAATAAGTTGATACAAATACAAAGCTTTATCACAGACTATAAGAGATGATGCAACTGGAGCTTTAATAAGGAGTACTGCTTTAAACACGAATACATTTTTTGTGAATACGTGCCCGCGATGGAATGGATATTATGTACATATTACCAATAATCTGTTCTTAGAAAAGTGTTAGTAAAACGCACTCATGCAGCATAGCTATAAAAAAAAAAAACATTTTTAACTAGGAAGTAGTTGTGACACCACATGAAATTTGTTAATGCAATTTGTGTTTTTTTGTCTACTTATAAATAGATAAAATTATTAATGAAAACCCTATCTACCTACTCAATAATAAATTGTGTTTCATTTATAGACTTAAGGGAAATCATTAAAGGCTTGTCAACGCAGTTTTAAGCAATTTTATATCAAGCAATAAATTGCCGTTGTCAAATTTCTTTCTCAAATTTAGTTTACTTTTTAGTTGAGCAGTCGTTCGGGATTCAACGACTGGATCGCAAGAACATGCTCTCGTATTTAACAGCTTTTAGCAGCTAAAATTGCCGTTGGTTCAATAATTTCAGGCAATTGAAAAAGCGTAGCTTTTCAGCACTTTAACTCTGAAAGTATAAAAATGTGAATAAAAACAAGAAAATGGAACAGAAAAAAGTCAAAATTAAAATAAAATTTTTAAATGCAATATTTTTTATATTAATAAAGAAAAACTGGAATGCAAAATTATGAAAAAATCAATCAAGCCATTGACGAGATATTCGTGAATATGCCAACAATTAGGGAGTTTGCTAAAAAAATGAAACTCAAAACTTTTGTTGTTTTTCTTCTGGCTAAAACCTCCTCACCCTTATTCATAAAGAAAAAATAGTTATTTTAGCTCCCGTGTTTAGGAAAACTACACCATGGAATAAGAATTTTCTGGGCTTAAACTAAAGGCAGTTGCTTACTGCTCCATTTGAGTCCGGAACATTCTTATTCCATGGTGTAGTTTTCCTAAACACTGGAGCTAAAATAACAATTTTTTCTTTATGAATAAGGGTGCCTATATATAGATATTAAATTGTAATATTTTGCCAAGGGTTCGCCAATAAAACTTATTCCTTTTATTCAAACTAAACAACAAACACCTTTATTTCACTTCAAATACTTTAATTCCAATACTTTTATTATAACAAGCACAACTCTTAATTCACTATTTTACACCGACATTTATTCGTTCACTTCCAAAATCAAACTGAGGTCTTCGGACTGGTGGCCGTGTATTTATATCCGAGAAAAAGCTACTAGAATCTTCTAGTGGTTCTGGAATGTGCTGGAATATGCTTCTCATCCACAAGTCTCCACAAGTAGCTCAAAAGCTCTCAAAAGCTTTCGTTCAATTAATTATAGCAGTTCCAGTGGTTAATGTATTGGATAACATGAGAGTGGTTTAGATATTATAGGTATCAAAGATGGCGCTAATAATTCATTCTGTTATAGAAGAATAAAAGATGCCGTTGCTTGCATAAATGTCATATTACCACAATATGTATGAAGTTTAATCAAAATCATTAAAATCATTTTTTAGAAAACTTTATAAAATCTAATTCGTTGTGTGATAACTATCCGTTCTAGATGAGCTAAATCAAAAATGTCTATCTAGAGAATCACATAAAAATGCTTCACATCACATTTTCATCGAATCTGGCTATCCGTTTAGGCTCTAGATCGATGTACCTACATCAGGACGCACAGTTGCGCAGACCGACTTGTCGAAAGTCATTTTCTTTGACTTCTTCATCATCGTAACGTCGAAACCATTACTTGCTCCTTAAAGCAAGTAAAAAGAAAAGAATTAAAAACGAAAATGTCGCTTTTCGCTGAACAATACGTCTCCGCAACCATATACAATCTCGTATGTTGTCGTTTCTCAAAACTTGTTATTTTTTAGATAATATCGGCCGCCCTTTTTAGTAAAAGGGTCTGAAATTGCGCACAACAAATTCTTAACAACAAGTTTACACCACATGACTTCTTACTTCTTAAACCAAAGACATTCGTTAATATTCGTATGTTTGTTTTTTTTGCGAATATCTCGGCAGCAAAACTAGACCTAGGTTGGGTATATATGTAAATAACGCAAATACAGATGTCACTTAATTGAGATGGGTAAATTGAATGGAGATAAGTTCAAGCCTATTGGTGTGTATTATATTTACAATATTCATATAAAAGTCATAAAATGCAACACACAAATTCAGCATACCAATTTCATTTAGCACCTATACTATGCCTGGCTATGAATTAAAAAAAAATACAAGAACTTCAACAAATAGTCCAAATACATCGCAATAAATTATTTAAACAAAAAATCAATTCCATACAGGTAAACACAGAAGAGACCTCTTTGTTTTCGCAAATTTCAGTCACACTCGATTATGTGACAATCGCATTGCCATTGTTAACATTTGACACCAAAAAGAAATAAAATGCTAGATTGCGTCGAGTGTTCTTGATCTTGTTGTATGACTACAGTGCGATTCAACGTTAAAACAAATTATTCAAAGGTTTTTTCTCGTGATAACACTTGCAGTTAGGCTGCATAGCTTTCGCTCCGTCATTTTTAACATTACAAATTATTATTTAAAAGAGAAACTTAATTTTTTCATCAAAGGAAATATTTAGTTTACCATGCAGCTTTATTTTAAACCTAATTTAAAACTTAATTGGCGCTATTAAGCATGATGTTAAAAAGAATTTTCAATACGTTACTATAGATACAAAACAGGACTTTGCTAATTTTAAATGAATGAACGATTAAACATCGTTCATTCACTCATAAATGTACGATTTCATTGAAAATCTCATGATTATTTTTTTTTTGTTTTAAGCCCTAGAATTTCAACACCGAGTGAATTTATTTGTATATAGGTATCGAGAATAGACTTTTACAGAAAAACCTGTGACTCTCATTTCAACAAATCATGGTAGCAACAATATTCCGCGGGTGCGGTGTGGTGGCTCAAATATTCAAAGGAAAACCAAATTCTTTTTTTCTTTATTTAACTATGAACACAATACATAAATTATATTTTTACAGATTGTCTGAATCGTAATGAAATGCGACCATAAAAATTAAATTACAAAAACTTACAATTTTATAATTTGTTTCTAAAAAAAAATAATCTCATGATTCTTGTCTTTTGCTAAATCATGATAAGAAGCATAACATTTAATTTTTTTTTTGAATCGACAACACTTTGGGCACTAGGGTGTCTGTTATTTCCCAAACTAATTTTTTTGGATAGCACACCACGTCAATCGAAAGTTTATGCCGAAAGAAAAAATTATTGACCGACAAATTTTTTTTCCGAGGTCATTAACCCGTGCCGCTAAGGTCATACTTTTCCCATACAAATTTGAATGGGAAGTTTACACTTTTCACATTTTATTTTTTTTCTCTGGAACTATAACAATTATTCCAAATTTATGAATGTAAAAAAAAAACTTTATTTGATAAGAAAAAAAAAATAAGTACATACAAAAAAAAATTTTTAATATTTTTTAAAAATCGAAATAAATTATTTCTAATTTGTTTTCATTATTTTTTTTTTAATGCAATTTTTAAAAAAACTTATTACTTCATGATAATCAATTAAAAAAACAACAAAAACTGCTAAAGATCGAAAGAGAAAAATATAAAATATTAAAGTACTTATTTACTTAAAAAACCGAAATAAATTATAATTTAATTTTGTTCATACATTTTTAAATGCAGTTTTTTAAAGGACTAATAAATCAATCAGAATTTGGAATAACTGTTATAGTTCCAGATATAAAAAATAAATAAATAAAAAATAAATCGGGTGGCACAACGGCTCATGAAGAACCAGGGCCTAGTGACTAACAACTCGTAACCATTCCTGTGTGCGCCTATCGACAGGAATGGAAGGGACCTACAATTTTATGCCGAATACTCTTGGAGGATTTGTCAATTCCTCGCATGAGGCAGTAGCCCTGAAAAAAACTTTTTAGTTTTTAGGTGGACGAAGCTGGGAAGCGAACCCAGACCTCCAGCGTGACAGTTGAACGCACTAACCATTACGCTACGGGCTACTACTAGTTCCAGATATAGTTCGGCATACACTTTCGATTGACGGGGTGTGCTATCCAAAAAAATGAGTGTGGGAAATAACGGGCACCCTCATGGGTACCGCTCATAACTCACACATAAGCTCACAGAGCGAAAACAGCTGTTCTGAAAGATACATTTGATCCTAACCTGCATTCTAGACATATGTATACCCCTACCTTTGAACTTTTACACTATATCATATGCAGGTATGTATATATGTATAATACTTAACTTATGTCAATTTTGTTAAAGATTTAATTCCAAAATTTTTACGAAAATATTACTTGACCGTAGGGGTCTAGGCATAGGCAAGACTCACATATCGTTCACAAAAACATAAAACAACTTCAATACCAAACACGTACATATGTACGTGCTTATTGTTAGCATGGCTTATTGCATATTGACATTATTTTTTAACAATTTTTTTTATAAACTCAATCATTATATTTTCGAATTGTTTGTTTTGAACTGAACCCCTACAAAAGCTTATACATAGACATAATGTAGGTGGATGCTCTGTTTGTAAATAAATATAAATTTGCATGTTTCGTATCTGTTATTTGCATCAGCCTCTTCATTTATTGTGTTTCTTTTTGAAATGTTTATTTCATAAAAGCAGCTTTTTTACTTGTTTTCTTGTCTGGTCGAATATATACTATGCATGTGCAACTGCTCTGAATGTATGTTATGTAGATAGAGGTACTTTATTTATGTTTATTAAAAGGGCGGAAAACTTGAAACAGAAATATTGAAAAAAAACTTGGTATTTATACGATTTGTTAAGGTTAAAAGCTTTTATGAATAGATATGAAATTCAATTAATAAACCAATTTGTGGTAAAACTAAATAATTTAATAGCAGTACGACTATAAAAAAAAATAAAAAAATTGTTGGCGCAACAGCTCGTGAAGAACCAGGGCCTAGTGACTCACAAATCGCAACCATTCCTGTGTGCGCGTGTCGACAGGAATGGAGGGTACCTACAAGTTTATGTGAATCCGAATGGCTAGACGAGAAGTTCTTATTCATGACAAGTGATACTCTTGGTAGTCCAATCAAATTAGCAATATATCTACAAAAATTTGGGAGGAGAATTTGATTGTTTTATTTTAAAGGAGTACCTCTAAGGGGATTCTAAAACCTCAATTTTCCAATAAAAAAAACCTCTGCGTCATGCGGCATTTTGAAAAAGGCGTTTAAAAACGTTTACTCGATTTTCTCAACCGCTATTAGTCGCAGAGTAGTTATTTTTATTTACTTTTATAGGTGAACATGTTCTCTACAATTTGTGCCTTAACATTTTTTTTTTGATAGCTCCTTCCTATAAAAAGTTTTTGTTGAAAAACCAGGAATTTTCGATTTTAAAAATAGTTTTTCAAGTTTATCTCATCCAATTTCCATCCGAACCAAAAATCACTTTTCATACTTTTTTTAGAACATTAAATTTCCTACATTTCTGTTTATTTAGATTTCATGTTAGTTAAAAAACTTCCAAGATATAGCACGACAAAGTTGCTAATATTATAGATAGATAGAAAGATAGATAAATCTTAATTTACAATTTAAAAAGATAATACATTATATTTGAATAAGGAATTACAAGCATGGCCTGGATGCCGTCTGCCGGATTTTATCTGAATGTTTGTTTTCAATGAAAAAAAACATAAAACGTATATACAGTTATTAAAAAGTTTATACAAAAATAATATAATATAAGATAATTAATTCATTTTTGTTCTTAATTTAATAATTTTACATATACTTATAGTACAGTTTTGTTGTGTGGTCTTCAGTATAATAAAAGAAGAATGTCTCTTTAGTTCAAGTTGTTCTTTATTCACTAAAAGCTAGCACAAGACTGAATAAAGCTTGATGATCTAAGTGCCTTAGAACCTCTTTTTATATGAATAATGTTATGAGTGTGTGTATGTGTATTGTTACTATAAAGCTCTACTTTATACAACAAGTTTGAATTGCAGTTTCGGACTTATTTTATTCTGAACATAATAACGTAATAAAGAATTGGTAAAAATTAAAAAAAAAAATCAACAAACACTTTTTTTTAACTATGAAAAACAATCTAAAATATTTTAAGAACAAATACCCGGCTGAAAAATACCAAGTTTTGACATGGCACTAGTCAGTTTTCTTTAGGGAAAATCTAGAAGAGGAAAACTTGTCAAATATACGTCAAGCCCTTGCAAGTTTTCGGTAAGTAAAATTTAGACGAGGAAAATGTTTCATACTCTCGTGAGGTTCTCGCTATGTAAGAACTTGTTGGACGTTTTCGGCATTCTATCAGACTAAGCACTATCGTTATTGATACATATGCAAAATTTTAACTAAAGAATTTGAATCGACGAATCGAAAAAATACAAATTTTAACTTTTAAAAATTTCACGCTCTTGCAAATCCTACCAAGATAATCATATAGGTATTTAATTTTGAAAATCTCTATTTTTAACCACCCAACTCCGCCAAAGGCTTTTTGAACTTTTCATTAAAATTAATCAAAAATTATAATTTACTGTCTTAAACTATATTTACTAAATACCAGGTGTTTCATCTCGATTGGTTCATATCCGGTTGTTTTTGTGGTGGGATGGAGTTTAGATTAAGCGCATTTTTGTGCACGATACTAAATCAAATAATATGATAATAAGAGTATTTTACAAAAATGCCCAGTATCATACTAAATTTGCTTTAATATCGTATTAAATTCATAAAAAATTGCGCTATTTTTTTTCATTATTCAGGTTTTAATTTTTGATCTGAGTTATTTTACTACCGAAACTCACAACCAATACTAAAATACCCTTTTTTAATGTTTCTAGCAAAAATATGAAAAAATTTAGTTTTTGCTGGTCCGGGGCCTAGAGTGGTTTTTCTGACTAGGCAAAAGGGTTCATAATCGACAAGGCCCTAGTTTTGGCCATTACTCAGCCATGCTAGGGCCTTGCCAGAATCTATTTAAACCTCTCTAGTGCCATGTCGAAAACTAGAATGTTTTTCTGCGCGGGTAATGATTCCGAACCCCGACTATTTTTATCAACATAAAATGACGTAGTCAGCAAGTGGTAGTTTTAACAAACAAAAAAAATTAGAACAAAAAAAAAACTGCAAACAAAATCTACTAAAAACACTTAACAAATGTTTTTCAACTCGAATATCTTCAAATCGACTTCAAATTTTTACCAAAAATATTTATCATACCATCTATATTTTTTTTTTTTTTTTGATATTCAAAGAAAAAATGCATTTTTTGAGACAAATGATCGGATGTTTATTTCAATGTAAAGAGGAAAGTATGCCATTAATAATGGAAAACAATATACCTCTTATTGGCAGATCCTATATATTCTATAGGTAATTTTGAGATTTCTAAAACCACCCTTGGAAAATTTTGAAATAAATATGTTGTCAAAAACGACTTTTCAAAAATGTATTAATTCGAAAAATTCTTACACTTAAAATCGTTTCAAAATCAAAATTTTGCACCTAAATATTTTGTCATTTTATATTCTTTGTAACCAAGTAATTTTTTTACACTCCCCTGATTTATGGTATTTTTTTTTTTTTTTTTTTTTCATTATTTTCATTTTTTTATTTCTGTTTTGAAATAATTGGCTTAAATTAGTAATTCCTCCATATCGAGAGGAGCTGGGAAAAAAGATAGATAAGAAAAGATTCTTAGAATTTTAAATCAAAATTGTACTAATATAAATAACTAAAATGGCTGTCAAGGGCACCAATGGGAAGTTATACTAGTGTGGGTTGCACCCACCTTCTTTATATATGATCCATAATATATTTGATAATAATTGGTACAAGTCCTACCTCTTATTCTCTATAAAAGGTTATATGTACCTAGTACCTACATATGTAATTTGTTCTCACTTTTATCCGGCTTTTAGTTTCACAATTTCAATTAACAATAATATTGAAAACTAAAACCAAACAAAAATCATAAGTATCTCTGTTAAAAATGTGTGGGTAAAAATGTGTAATTATACCTACTTAATATAAAACTTTTTTAATTAATTTTGTGTAACGCATCCTTATCATCATAATATCATATTTCATTAAAAATTCACATTTACTATTTATATTTCAATTAACTATAAATATGCAGAAATGAAACAAATTTAAGCTGTAGGCATATAAAACAAACAAAGCAATTCTAATTTCCTCCAAGTATCATTAGGTACCTAATA
Organism: Melangyna quadrimaculata; assembly: GCA_949320155.1. Lineage (NCBI taxonomy): Eukaryota > Metazoa > Arthropoda > Insecta > Diptera > Syrphidae > Melangyna > Melangyna quadrimaculata. The sequence continues at coordinate 5,274,696 of OX439484.1, read as the reverse complement.
TACATTATATTTAAAAAGTTAAAAATTCTTAAGGCCATTTACCTAAGTAACTTCCGCTACGGGTTTTAAAACTTAACATCCGGAACAAGTTTTATAATGCACATAAGTATAGCACGTTTTCCTTTTTAACGGCTTCTGAGAGCCCGAGAGGAACCACAGAAACATTGTTCGTAATAGATTCCTCAGGATATTTACCAAAAGATACCTCTCTTGCCTCTTTACAGTAAAGGTGTTTTTTGTTAACCTCAAAATTAGAAAATGCAAGGCACAGTTATTCTAAATATAAATTCATTTTAACGATGCTGTATAGTTAATCCTACTGCTAGAAGAAAGTAACTATGTTGCTATAGGTACATAACATACCTACAGAGTACAGACTATGTATCTCAGAAATAAAAATAAAACTGGAAATAGGTACACAGAAAATGCCGCTTAATGGTGTATTTACATGTATCTTCATCTACATAATGCAGAAAAGTAGAGCAGGACAGATGTATACAAAAAATCAGAGCGAGTGAAAGAGATCCATCAAGAAGATGAACATGTTCTTCTTCATTTCTGCATTATAGCACTTTCCTATAATGCAGAAACGAAGTTCTTCTGCATTTTGATCTTTTCTCTCTATCTAACAAATATACATTTTGTATTTGGCATCCCTTTTTTGTGCAGAAATCAAATGCAGATACATGTAAATCCACCATAAACTTCTCATAGGTACTTGAAAATAAAGGGTGTCTGGTAGAACTCGAGATAACTATACTCTGCTCAACAAAAATTGTCAGTACAGGGAAGATATGACGTTTGTATCTCTGTTTGATCGCATTAGCTTGCAATCTTGCATATACCTATTTCAAGTGAAAGCTCTCATAGGGTTTCCGCACTTTGCATTATATCTCATCTTAATTAATTCTGTTCTCAAAAGCTTGAAAACAGAAAGCTATTTTATAAAAACCACTGAAAAAGCTCTTTTGTATTGCATTCAATGGGTAAGGTAACTCTGTTAGAAATTATATTTTTTTAGCTCACACTTCACACAGCCAGAAGAGTAGAAACGATTATATGACCAGTGTGCTTTGCTTTGGGCATAGAGGCTTTGTGCATGTAATGAGGACAGTCATAGTGGAGTGTACGATGTTTTGCAGGGCATTACAACCACAATCCTGTACGTTGTTTTCAGTGGGTTAGAATCTTTTTTATTGGCAGTTTTCTCAATTCAGTGTCGTGAGAGTATACACAGGCGCCACTGTTTTGAAAAAAGCTCGCCCATAAGCCTTGTTCTGCCAATTTTTGTTGAACAGAGTATAGGTATCTGTATATCCGTCTGTCTGTACCCCAACCTGCAGCCTAGCGCGCTCAAGCTTTTTTCTTCAAACTTTTGAATTAAGGTTTTTCGGTGATTCCCATAAAGAGGGGAAATAATTGAAGCTTCAAAAATAACCATATTTCAAAAATGGCTTTTAGCCAAGTCAATAATTACAAAAAATGGCTAAATTCGCAAAGCTCGATGTAGTTCTGCATTTTTGATATGTTGTTGGGGCATGTTAGAGTAGCCTGTAGCTAAGTTTGCAACTTCGAAAAACCTGTGCTCGCTGCAGGAAAAATGCAATAGTGAAAAAACGCCAAAATCACCTCATTTTTTCCGACGTTTTCCTTTATTACTTTGGAAATATGCAACTAAGGAAAAAACCATCCACCATATTCTTGTTTGTAATAAAATTTTCTACAACACTACATTAGTTTTAAATTCATGTATGTTATATTTGAGTTGCTATCTAACCATGAGTAAAAAACAAAATCTGTAAAACTAAGTAATTTTGAAGCGCTCAAAAAATAGGTCAAAAATTGTCCAATTGTGCTCAAAATTTGCAATCAAATAGCCTAGAGTATTATAAGACAAAATTTGAAAATTTGGTCTAAATCGGTCAAATAGTTTTGGCAAGAGACATGATGTTAACTGAGTGCAACAAGCAATGTTTGCATCATTGCTGTGGTCAAAGCAGGACACTTAAGTTGGCACTGATTTTTGATCACGTACTTGGAACCCTTAACTGTCATAAAATATCACAATATTTATTTTTTTTTGTTGTAACTTTGGTAGCGATTTTAAATTAGCAAAAATGCTTGACGAAATCATTTTTTATTTATACAGTGCAAAATGTTTGCAACTTTTAAAATCGCTACCAAGGTATATACCTAAACATAAATATACCTAAACATAAATAAATAAATAATATAACGAATTTTATAATAGCTAAGGGTTCCAAGTACGTGTACAAAAATCAGTGCCAACTTAAGTGTCGTCAGTTCAATAAAATAAAAATAATGCTCTCAACAGAGTCAGGAACATCTCAGCCATCAATTTTCCTGAACTTGTACAAGAACTCCAATTTCTCACTTAACTTAGAATTGTATTAAAGTTATGAAAAACATTCAAAAGCACTGATATTCCTTTCGTTATTTTCAACTGGAAATTACATAATTAGCAATTGCTTTTTCGTCAAGCATTTTATCTGAAATTTAACTAGCTATTTAAAAAAAACTCATGATACTATTTTGCGGGCAAAGTGCAACACCTAAATTACTTGTGTATTTGCCATTTCATTAAAAAGTAACAGAGGTTGCTCTTGAGTTTAAATTGCCCTCTTTAAAACACCCAAACTGGAGGAGAGCACACCTTTTAATGGTATGAAAGAACGTTGTAGTTGCTTGTAACTAGATAAATATTTTATGAACGAACAATACTTCTTCTCTCGAAAAGTCCTTTAAGCTATAATAAAAAAAACAGCAACTCAGCTTTAATGTTTTGTACAGTAGGCGCTGTTGCAAAAACTTTGTGTTCTGCTTTTTTTTGCGGAACTGCCTTTGAGCTTGGTAGGGAATACCTGCAATGTCATCGTAACTTACACCTTAATTAGTTTTTGTTATATTTTCTATGCGTTCCATCCTGAAAAACTATGCACAATAAACCAGGATGGAACAACGAACGAACCAACCATGCCCATCAACTAGGGCTGACCACGAGACGAGAAAAGTGTCGGTGTCAATCTCGGTCTCGCATGACGAGACCGAGACGAGAAGAGACTGGCTTTTGAGCAACCAAGACGAGACCGAGACGAGACTGTATTATTTGGACCGAAATTAACAGAGTGTAATAAATTAAAAAAATCCAATTTCAGTTAAATATTTATTTTCTTTTGCACGTATTCAAATACAAAAAGAAGTAATTTCAATATTTTAATATTTAAATTTCTTCATCTTCTTATTATAAAAAACCTGACCACGGGTATTTATTTTCTAGGTGCACGAATTTAAACAAATTCCCCTAGAATAATAAAATTCACAGTATCTTTTTGCTGTGATTTGTATAAGAGTCGGTAAACATCGACCAAAATTTGTGTCTTAGTAGGGTATAACAGACTGACTGAAGAGCCCACTGTTATACCTTGGGCGAAACACAATAATTTCTGGAGTTGAGGTCACTTGTACTTTTTAATTGAATTTTATTCATTCACTCCACTTAAAACAGAAATAATTTCAATATTTTAATATTTAAATTTCTTCATCTTCTTATCGTATTCAAATACTATAATTGAAAATATTTCGTTCCAAAATCAACAGGTTGTCCGGAAATCGTATTTTTCGGAGACGAGACCGAGCCGAGACTTAATTATACGAGACCGAGACGGGACTAAACATTTTCGATTTGAACGAGACCGAGACGAGACGTACAAAAGTCTCGCAGAGTCTCATCTCGTGGCCAGCCCTACCATCAACCAAGCCACAACGAGCTACGTACATAAATAAAATAACAAAATGATTCTATTTTCACTCCGACAATTGTGTTAGTGCATGCCGGAGTAGAAGCAAAATATATCTTTTATTTACATATCGAATAAGGCAATGGTAGATTGTTTCAAGTTTGTTTGACTTTTTTAACAAACCTTGTGTTAACATATTTATCAGTTCCAACACGGGTGGCTGGAGGTGAATCCGAAGTTGTGAAGTTAAAGTTAGTTGTTTTAAGTAAGAACTTACTACTACGATGGTAGTGTGTCTTTAATTCAAGAGTGAAATGGCTCAAGGCCGTAGCCAGGGGGGATCACAGAGGTCTGACCTTGTCTCCCCCACGATTTTTTTTTTCAAAACGTCGTTCTTACTCCTACTTTCTTCTTGAAACAGTGTTGACCTATGTATCTTATACATATATCTAAACTGTTGCCATTAAATTCGATTATAATAAATAGTTTTATACATCAAAATCAACAACATTATAAATACGGTCAGATTTTTGGTTTGACAATTTTCTAGCACCTTAGTAATGCTAGGTTTCCACTTGTCATTAAAAAAACGCAAATTGACAAACTTTCCTAGACAGCTATAGTTGCTCGCTACTACTACTTTCTTTGCTTTTTGTGTTGGTTAAGGCCACCCTGTCCTGGAAAGTTTGTCAATTTGTGTCTTTTCAATGACAAGTGGAAACCTAGCATAAGGTAAACTATTTTTCCGTTGCAATGAGCGAATTTTGGACAAAAAAAAATCATTTTTTTTTAATGCGATTTTGATATTCGAGTTGAAGAAATTTTATTTTTTAATAAAATGGAGCCATTTTTGAAAAAATAAGATTGTCCTTTTTGGCTAAAAATATGAACAAATAATATGAGTTAATGCAAAAAAATTAAAAATCGTCGGCGTGAGCCTTTAAAATTTAATTTAAAGTAGGTAATTATTAATATGCAGTTTAATGTTTATTAAAAAAAAATCACTAACCCATTATTTTTTTATTCTGATTTTCAAAAACGAATATTGTATATTTTTGTTTTAATAAAAAAAAATTTTTTTTTAATGTGCAGTATTGTATACAAATTCTTAGAGCTCTTTTCGACAAAAATCAGATTTTCTTACCTAGAAAATATTAAAAAATTGCTTTATACAAAGTTTAATTACCAAGTTATTTTTGAAATACATATTAATGTACGACCGCATTTCCAAAAGCTTATTAATAAAACAAATTAATGAAGTCTACTGACTTGTTTTCATGAAAATTAAGATCAATAAAATGGTTCTTTTAGACTTAACAAAAAAAAAAAATAAAAAAAAAAACAGTCTTTCCCTGTATTAATGAACTGAATTTTTGTAAACAAAATCGTTGGAGCTGATTCTTAGCTAAATGAGGCTCTCATTTTTAGCTTAATTGTATGCCACGTACCAAAAGGTTTTGTTTTGGTCCTTTAAAGAATATAAAGGCATATTACCCTAAAATCAGCTTATTTAAACTACTAAGTTTAAATAAAATCCATCCAGCTGTTTAGTATGTAGGCGTGCAGACAGACAGAATTCCGAGACCCATTTTATTCGTCTTCCCTAAAGGCAAGTTTGATAAAAGTTCTAGTTCAATTTTGTTTACGAATACATAACTTGTTACAGTATTTTACGGATATAAGAAATGCAGTCCAAAACACCGTGTCTTTTTCTTTAAATTCCCTTTGAAACTGATCGTATAAAAGAAACTCGCATACAAGAAAAACACGGCTATAAGAAATCATTACTTTGCACAAATATGAATTTCATGAACAAAAAATTACACATATAAAAAATTTACTTTATCATTTTTTAATTTGCCTTTGCCAAAACTAGTTTGTGCCCATAAATATAGTTTCATGTTTAATGACAGCTTTTAATTTTCATATAGAATTGCAGAAACAGCTTAAAAAGGGCTAGAATACTCAGCAAATATGTGTAATTGCTCGGTTTTGTGGCTCTTTTGTGTCTGTCTTATGTCTGTATAAGAAATTTCCTTTCTTATATCCGTGATTCTCATATAAGAAATAGTTGTTCTTATATCCGTTGTTTGTACCTATATAAGAAAAACTGGGATATAAGAAAGAAATTTTTTCCTGGATAATCAGAGTTTCTTATATACGTGTTATACTGTATACAGTATAGTTATATACCTACATCGACAGTAAAAACCTACTTATCTTTCTACATACATTACATACATATATCCTTAAGGTGCCGTCAGACATTAAAAGGAAAGTGGACTTGAAAGTAAAGCGGGGTACACATTATCAAACCTGTTTGACAAACCTGTTGGACGTCAAACTTGCACAAAAAGTTTCGGGTACACATTTATCAGTTTTGTTGGCTGTCAAACAAAAGTTAGTACTCAATGTCAAATCCATATACGCGTTGATATTAGGCGTGTACCACAAACTGAGCGCTCATTGAGCGCTCAATGTCAGATTAACGGAGGCAGAATCATTTGAAAAAGAAAGAAAACATGTGTTATTATTCTCATACAAGTTCGGAAAGAAAATTTCAACTTTTCTTTAAATATATAATTGTTAAAGCAAAAATCTTATTGAAAATAATGAAAATGATTATCAATCAATTAGTATGAGTTTTCACCAACATTCCGTCTTTATTTGGTATTTATTTACCACTTTCTTAATTGCACACCCTCATAGAATTATAACTTGGTTGTCAAACAAAAAGCTGTTTCGATTGAGAAAAAAAAAATTGAGCAGTGAATCCAAGAAACTTTTGGATCAGAAATCTCCGAAAAAAATCTCAGTGCTCAGTTGAGATTTTTTGTCTCACTTAAAAAATCCTTGAGCGCTCAGAGCGCTCAGTTGATGGTACACGCCTATTAAAATAAACAAAATAAAATACAAATACAAAATTTTAACATATACCTTATTAATATAAGATTACCGGCTATTATTATAAACATTAAAAAAAGGATGAAGATAGAATAGCCTGTCCTATAATTATTTTGTTAGCTAAAAAAAAAAAGAAAATTAATAGAAAAAAGTGGGTGAAAGAGTGGATAAAAACAAGAAAACAGAACACTCACTTAAATTTAATTAAAGAAATCAGGAGCTGAATTTCAATGAAATTTGATGGTTTGATGAATGACTTGGGTACACATTATCGAACAAACACACCAACAAACCGCTGACTGTCAAACATTATCAAAACATTTTGTGAACAACAGATTTGTTTGTCAAACCATCAAACAGAGTACACATTATCAAACGTGAACAGATTTGTCATACAGGTTTGATAATGTGTACCCCGCTTAAAAAGTCGCTTTCAGAAAGAGCTTTCCTTTCACAGTGTGGCTAATCTCTGCAAAGCACTTTCAGGAAAATTTCAAAATCAGAATTTTTGAAACGCTTTCTGAAAGCATTATCCTTTGAGTGTGTGGTAGGACCTTTACTTTTCGAAATGCCATATCGATATCAGGTTTTGATCATTTTTGTCGGCCAATGCCCGGGTTACGCTTCACCTAACCTACACTTATATTAAAAAACGCAGCATAACGCGGCCCTGTGTGATATGGGTATCCAAAACTTCGAATTGATTTTCTATGCCATGTTTTTTTTTTTTTTCTTAAATCTCTAGAGCTCCAACGGCCAACGGCATAATATCATGTTCGTGTATATCTTTAGAGACTAAAAAAATATAAAAAAATATGTTGAAGTAGATTGCTAGCTATGCAGCCATTTGCTCGTTGTAAAAGTATAACATTTAATTTTCATATCGGCCATAAGACCATGGGAACTTCAAATTGATAAGACTAAGATTGTGCTCCCAAAAGGGTGGGAGATACAACATTGTCAAGGCGCGTAAATGTATAAGATTCCGAAGCTTTTAGTTTCTGGGTTAGGGAGGTACACCTTTAAAGAAACTTAATTTTAGCTACAGGAGCCACACGACACACGACGCAGACAGAATTTGCCGGATGTTTTTGTTGATTTTGCATAGGAGAAAATGGTTCTGATCAAATTGTGGATTCAGTTCAATAAAGGTAAGTGCTTTAGTTTGCAGGAAATGAGACATTTTAGATAAGTGAGGTGGCAATGTATTTGATGCAGGTTAATTTAAGTTTGTTGGTGTTTCCAATGATTAAACTTTAATTCTGTTTCTTAGAATATTATGAAGAATTTATTGATTGGAACAAATTTATGTTGTACAATTTAACTTGGTCTTCAAGAATTAGAAAATTAATTCATTCCTGAATTCTATTTAAAACTAAGATGAAGTACCTAATTTGGGAAAGAAAGAACGTGGGTAGGTGCTCTGTTCTAGATGGGCTAGAACAAGCAAATTCTGAGTAAAAGGGCTTTGATGCATATTTTGTGAAATTGAAATCAAAAGTCGAGCAGGGCAGTTTTGCAGGGGCAGGGGTGTTGAAAATAGAGATTTTTTTTAAATTTCTTATCAGGAGTATTATCACTTAATTTTTTTTTTTAAGTAGGTACCTACCTACATCATGTTGTGTCATTTTTCCTAAGTCCCAACACCTTAATCTCGGGGATTCAATTAATATATCTCAAGATATAAGCTTTTTCTTATGCCGTTTTCCTTTGGACGTCCGGAAGCGTCCAGAAGCGTCCGGAAGTCTTCTTAAACCATTCCATTGGCACAAAAAATACGCTTCTGACGATTCTGAGAAGAGAAATTCGATTCTGGATTTGAAATCAGAATCCACTCAAGAAGCACTTATACATTCAAACTCAAACGTCACAACAAACTGCAATGCACTTCATAATTTTTTTTAACTTTCCATTTTAATTTATTTCCTTTGAGTATATATAATATGGAGTGCCCGTTCCTATAGGGGGCGTGATTTTAATACAGTATTTTACGGATATAAGAAACACTCATATAAGAAGAACTCGCTTATAAGAAATGCAGTCCAAAACACCGTGTCTTTTTCTTTAAATTTCCTCTGAAATTGTTCGTATAAAAGAAACTCGCATATAAGAAAAACACGGCTATAAGAAATCATTTCTTTACACAAATATTAATTCCAAGAACAAAAAAGTATACGCATATAAGAAATTTACTTCATCATTTTTTAATTCACCTTTGTCAAAACTAGTTTGTGCCCATAAATATGTTTCTGCATGTTGTTCAAAAATTCAATGCCAACTTTTAAAGTTCATAAAGGATTGCAGAAACAGCTTAAAAGCGCTAGAATACTCAGTAAATATGTTTGATTGCTTGGTTTTGTGTCTCTTTTGTGTCTGCATTGTTATACAGACAGAAAAGAGACACAAAACCAAGCAATAAATTTCCTTTTTTATATCCGTGTTTCTCATATAAGAAACAGTCTTTCATCTATCCGTTGTTTGCATATAAGAAAATCTTGGATATAAGAAAGAAATTTCTTGAATTATCAGAGTTTCTTTTATCCGTGTTGTACTGTATAGAGAGGGTATTTTGACAGCTGCAGCTATGACGGTGTTGTTGTAAAAACCCTCTCTATATTGAAAATTGAATTACTGCATAGATTACCGCGCCCCCTATGATGGTTACGTTTTTGGAATGTAAACGAGCACTCCATATTATATATACTCAAAGTTTATTTCGCATCCAAAATCAAAGTATTTGATACAGATTAATTAAAAAATCAAGAAAAATTTAATCAAAAAATATTATTTGAAAGTTTGGAGTTGATACAGTCGTGTTTTACATTTTACGTTTTGTGTGGCAGCAAATAATTTCTATTTTGTGATTCACCTATACATATATATATTGACCATTCGTCCCGTTGTCAGCGGGACAGTCCCGTTTTTGGGGTCTCTGTCCCGCGGACATAACTGTCCGGCTTAATATCCCGCTTTTCCTACAAAGAAAATGAAGCAATTATATACCTACATAAATACTTTTTTACGTGCCACTAGACGTGGAAAATATTATAGTGAAGATATATGCCCACTTCTATATATACACCGTTCGTGTTTAAAAACTTAGTTTTGCTCATATGTAAATACAACCGCATCCTGAGTTTTGTATATCTAGATGGCTAGCGTTATGGCCTGCTATTGAGCGTGTGCTAAAGATGTACGAGCCTCTGAAATCATATTTTCTCTCAATTATCATTGAAAACCATCATTGAAAACCATCATTGAAAATATTAATTGTCAATTTTGAGAGATTTTAAAGAAAAAATATATGATTACATATTTTGATAGCAAAGTAAAGCTAATTGACTTAATATTTATTTCTAGGTAAAACAAAATTCAATTTTGCACAACTTTTCTCATAAAAAGACTTTTAATTTTTCAATGATGTACTACCTTACCAATGATCATTAAAAAAATTAAAAGTTACTTTAAGGGAAGGTTTGAAGTCGTAAGCTATATTTCTGCATTAAAATATTCAATGATTAAACTTTCGAAGGGTCTCAAAAGGTGCCCCTAAGGTGCCAGTTATAGCTATCATTGAAAATCATCATTGAAAAAGTTAACTGTTGATTTTGAGACCTTTCGAAAGTTTAATCATTGAATATTTTAATGCAGAAATATAGCTTACGACTTCAAAATTATTTCTCCTTCAAAAAAATTCATTTTGACCCATATCTTCCCCATAACGTAACTTTTAATTTTTCAATGATGAACTACCTTACCCATGATCATTGAAAAAATTAAAAGTTACGTTCTGGGGAAGATATGGGTCAAAATGAATTTTTTTTGGAGGAGATATAATTTTGAAGTCGTAAGCTATATTTCTGCATTAAATTATTGAACGATTAAACTTTCGAAGGGTCTCAAAATCAACAGCTAACTTTTTCAATGAAGGTTTTTAATGATAGCTATAACTGGCCCCAAGTCAATTAGCTTTACTTTTGCATCAAAATAATCATTCATTTTTTCTTCGAAATCTCTCAAAATTGACAATTAATATTTTCAATGATAGCTATAACTGTCCCCTAATAAGTGTACCATTGTTCTTCAGACGATTTTTGAAGACCCAAACCCAAGTTCAGAACTATGGTTGATGTTTCTTCATAATCAGTCTGTCATGTTTCATAACACAACACAACACAATTTTAGCAATTGAAGGGAATAAAAACACCCTAATGGAGGTGAGCGGACAGATTTTTTATCTTGTGTCTAAATTGAAAGATAGGTTGGCCGCCGATTTTATGTCCACCCCAGTCAAACAAATTTAAATAATTTTACAGAGTCCGGACAAATAGATAAACAGAGATTTACGTTGCATGTAAGAATTTTTTACAAAAACTGTAGTACTTAGAGAAATAGACACCTCAGTACCAATACGACAAGGAGTTTCAATATGGGCTTGTTTAAAAGCAGCCATTAAATGGGAAGATGGTGACAAAAGTTTTGTATTTGTGTTGCAGAAAACTGACCAAACGATTTCGGAAAATAATTTGTTTGACGAAGTTGGATCCATAAATAAATATATTGACGATATAAAATAAAGTGAATGGAAAGAGAAAAATGTTTCTATTGATTTGAGCGGGGTAGACATTTTTCAACTAGAGAAGTTCCCTTTAAAAATATTTTAAAACTAGTGGAATATATTTTGTGTCTTCCTGGCACTAATGCGCTCACAGAAAGAATTTTTTCCATGGAAACGGTTAAAGTAATACTAATTTTTAAAATTGCAGTACAAAAACTGTGATAATTTTTATAAAAAAAATAAAAACAGTAATGAAATTCTTTAAGAAATTCATTCTGCATCTAAATACAAGAATACATTTTAAATTTGATATTAACTCACACGTATGTACACTTATGTATCTAAATTATAAAAGGTATTGAGGCTGATTTTTTTGTTAAGGTTTATTAAAAAAAAATGTAAGTACCTAGATGAATATACCTACATATGTACATTTTTTCTGATCTCTTTATTTATTAAAACAAAAAATTGTTTGAAGTCTGTTCATTTTTTAAATAAATATGTCATTTGTCGTTTATGTTGCGTACTATTTTAATTTTGTACTTACAAAAATCATAATCTCTACCCTCTGCATAGTTTTGAAAAAATATCCCGCGTTTGCTTCAAATAAATCTGGTCACTATATACATATACCAAAACTAAGAATTGAGTAGAAGCAATATGAAGCGTTCCATTGGATTTCAGAATGAGTGAAACCTTGAGTGAAACCAATGAAAAACGCCATTAAAACCTGATCGGTTTTTTCTTGGTGATTTATGAAATGTAAAAAAATCAGCAAAACAAAGTCTACTGGTTGGAAATTTAAAAAATCTCTATTTTCAAACCCCCACCAATTATTTTATATACTTCATTTCAACAAAATATTATATACATACATACATAACATACATATGTTCATACATCTTGTACAATTATATCGTAAAACTAGTAAAGGACATTACGTCTATAACAAATGTACCCTTCAGTCCAACTTCGGACCTACTTTAATGTATGAGACGACTCTTACTTAGCTGTACAGCAAGAATGTGGAATGCTTATAACATCGCTCTTTTTTGCTCTCCAATTTGAAATGCAGAATGTTCCAAACTAATGTGCATCGGTATTTCCTTTAAAACCCCTTCTTATTTTCCTAACGCTCGCACTTTTGTGAATTTGAATGAGAAAAAAAATGTACCACCACTTAGACTGCAGGTACACTCTAAGACGTTACTCTTGAGCCAAACTGTCACTCAGAATCGATAATATATAATGGCTACCCACCACTTTCCATTACGGAATATGTATTTCAAAATTATGTTATTTTCTTAATGTAAACAGGTCTAGTATTGGAGATTGAAAGCAAAGGACCACCTTTAACGTATACATATTTCTTTTACATATTACGTATATTTCAAAAATATCTTCAAAGGAAAATTATTTTACATTAAATCCGAAAATTTTGTCGTTTCCTTCACACATACAATGTACAATTAATTAAATTTTTGCATTCAATGCAATTAAAATTATATCGCATGTGACGGAAAATACCATATAATTCATTATTATATTAAACGTAGTATTTAACTGTATTGCTACTTCCACCGTTATGTGGTCGTTATCCTTTTACATTCATCATCCTCATTCACATATTTATCATGCATTAAAATTAAATTACTTTATTCGATTTATTAAAACGATTCGAGGCAGCTCCTTTTGGGACATTAAAAGGTGAATTATTCGTTAAAAAAACATAAGGCAAAGAAAACAAAATTACCTCACAACTTTACCGCTAGGGGCACAAATTGTTTAATATTGCCTCAGAGCAAGTCATAAGTTTCATCTCTTAGACATTTGGTTCGAGTATAGGTAAATTATAATTATTCATGTAGGTAGGTATAAGCAAGGTACCACCTACCTTCAACGTCCATGGCAATTTGTCTCTATACTGTTTATTTGCCGGCCAAACACGTGTAAAAATGTTGCACTACTAAGTTTCACTTGAGATTCCTTCACTTCAGGTTCCTTGGTAGACAGTAGACACGACACGGGTGGAATACCATCCGCAATCTATCCTAAATCACTAAACGCACTCTTACACGAGTAAGATCAATAATAGTCAAAAGAATTATTTCATGTCTTCATAACAACCCCCGAGCAACACGTGTACAAAAATACCAGTATATAGAGTATACTATGCCCAAGAAAGCTGACACAAGTAGAAAGTAAAGGCACCAAGCTCCACACATTATCTAACAGTAAATTACGCAAGGATCCAAAGGAAAGAGCAATCCCCATAAATACCATATTGATTTTGAGTGCTTATCGTTGAAAGTCGAGGGTGAAATTGGGGGCTTATAGTGGAGTCTTTTAATGAATTTCAATCATAACTGAGAAGAAGACCTTAGAATTGTTTATATTGTATCCACGCGACAACCTTCTTGTAACGGAATGGGACTGAAAGCACTTTAAGGAGAAGTAGAGAGGCAAATGAAGGAACATTCTATGGAAAAAAACGCATTGCGATGAGAATTCCCAGTTAAGAAAAAGGAACATCGAGGGTAGGAATCTTTTTGTTCTGCGGTAAATGGGTTGGTTTGAGGATGCTAGGGATAAATGAAAACAAATTAATTTGTATCTCCATGGTTACCTTGTTCGATGCCTTTTATCAATAGAAGCCGTTAAAAGGATTTCTCTTGGACTCGGCTGATATGATATACCTTTCCTCTGTCAGTATTCTTCTATTTTCTTGGGGATGGACAAAAATAACACAACAAAAAGAGCTAACTTGATGAGGTCTTGTAATGGACTATGTCTGACAAGAACAAGGCATTAACAGTTTATTAAAGTTTGAATATAAAGCTGGATTGAAGGAGGTAAGAATTATATAAACTTTTCTACCTGATGGCTGTTGCTACGTTTGAAAATGTATTTTTTTCTTCGTATTATTAAATTTTATAGGTACTGAATAATTTCGTGAAAGTAGGTACTTCAATAAAATACCTAACTATAAATATTATTTAAAGTACAGGGCTGATTAGGATCTTAATAAAACTCGTTATTTCGAATACAGATTGCTTTTAAAGAAATAAGTAACTATGATTTTTATTATTACATTAAATGTTCTGCATCTGCAGAAAATTTTTGGTGTCAAGCTCTTGACTTTGAGAAAAGCTTAAAATATTCCACTAGTTTTCTTATTTTACAAGTGAATTACAAAAAAAACAGAACAATTTTCTACATATATAATGTAAATTTTATTCGTGAATGTAAATACCATAATAATGATAAAATCTTAAGTCTCGATCGATTAATATACTTACAATAAAATGATTCCGTAAATGTATGTACAAATTAATGTCTAACACAATATCTATATATATGTAAAAATGTCTGCTAGAATTTTCCGCGATTTGCACGAGAAATAAAAAAAAAAAGATACGAAATTAAAACAACCCACTCTCATCAGACCCAAAATATCTACACGTTGCCTTTTTAAGAATTAATCTTAATAGCTTGCTGATGTAATTGCATTTGTTTCTTTTCACGTTCCCTTCGGCGCATTTTTTTGCGTCGACGATCGATGCTTGCCAAATCCCCTTTAATCATGTTATAAGTCCTGCGAAGATCCTGAATTTGTTTAAGAAGAACTGATATTCTCTGATCGGGATTCAATGCGGGATCTAGTAACAAATGACAAACAAAATCATTTTCCAATATTTTCTGTGATTTAGAAGCAAAAACTTACCTAATTGCACGAGGAAATTATACTGGCAAGGTCTGTTATGGCGTGAGGACGACGAGCGCTGAGATATAGTATCCGAATTGTCCTCACTATCGGAACCTAAATAAAACGAATTCCGCATTTAAGTCAAAGAAATGAAATAAAATAATTTGTAGCTCCAACTTACCATTATTCTTCTTAACAGACGTTAAGGGCCGCCTTCGCTTAGCTTGGGATTCCATCATCATTTCGGATTGCTTTCGGGTTCTTCGCCTTTTTTTGGGCGATACTTCATTCTCGAGATCGGCCTGTTTCTTTAGCTCTTCACCACTCTCGTCCTGACTTGCAGAGTCGTTTGGTGAACTGCTCGGTGTTGGTCCTGGTTTTGATGGGGTTTCCATTGGGGGTGGGGGCTTACTCATCGGCGTGGAGCACTCGATATCCATGGGAACTGGTTTTATATCAGACTCAGTCGGATGAGGATTGCTTCTGCACATGGCCAACGGATCTAATACATCCTTGCCAACCATAGAACATGGACTTCCAGGAATTGTCTCTTCACATAGAAGAAGGTTTATCGACTCACTGTGCAAATTCAAACTGTCAGCTGCCTGGTCGTCCTTCTTGACTTCAAGTTGCTGTGGTGGAACGGCCACCACCTGTTCAATTATCGACACCGGTTCCAGCTGAGGTCTCTCGGGGGGTTGCGCTGCGCACACTTCAACCGGTCTTATATCAAAGATCGGTTTTACTCCATCTTCTGGTTGCAGATTTGGATCCGAATAGAAGGTCTGGGGTAGGTTAAAGATGCTCGGAACGACAAGTGGCTTAACAGGAACAGGGGATGGTAGCTTGGGTTGTGGAAGCACTTGCACCGGCTGTATAGTTACAGGGGAAAGTATCGGCACTATTGAAGGAGGAGAAGAAGCAGGAACTGGAGCTTCGACATGTTGTACTTTAGGTTGAGGAGGTTCTACTTTCTTCTCGACCTCATCTGCTTTGGGTTCTGCTTCCACAACCAAGGCGACAGAAACTGTAACTGGTTCCTCGGGTTTTTTAACTTCCGGTGGTTGTTTGACTTCCACCGGAGTCATTGTCCTCGAAGTTTCTGAAGGATCATCTTCGTCTTCTATTATCAATCGCTGTTCTGAATCATTACTGTCCGACGATTCTTCGACAAAATGATCGACGCTAGGCGCCGCAGTTGTCTTTTGAATTGCACATTCAAGCTTTTGAATAGTTTCATTTAGAACATTGTTCTTCACTGGAATCGACTCGAGTATGCCGATTTTGGGCTCGGGACTAGTCAGCAGCGATCGCTTGGTTGTCAGTTCAAAATCACTTTTCACCAAAGTACAAGTTACATCTTCGATCTTCGGCGGTTCGGATATAAATGGCGAAGTACTTACAGCACTGCCGCTACTATTGCTGCTGCTACTGTTGCTGGTACTCGGCAGATTGTCTTCCTCGATCTTGACCTCTTCCTCTTTTATCACCAGCGCCTTTGGCTTGACATCTTCAAGCTTCGTAGTTACCTCACACTTATTTTTCTCCTCTTCTTCCTTCTTTTGACTGATGGCCCTTAGCACTTTGTCAGCTATCGAAGAGGGCTTCTCCACTTTAATTGGCTCCAAGTCGAATGAAGAATCACAGAGAAGGATTTTCACATTTTCCAGTTCAAATTTATTATCCTTGATTTCGTCACTGCTCGTTAGGCCTTCGGCGTCTTGGTTAAGCTCGAAAACATTGGACAGATCACACGTGGTCTCTATGAAAGGACTTCCAACTACTCGAGTTGCATTCTCTGTTGGCTCTTCTCCACACTTAGTGGGTGTTAAGTGCTCTGGCGGAGGAACATCAGTCAGAGCTCGAGTTGTTTCTTGGACCGTAGTGGCAAGTTCTTCGTGGAGCGCGTTAAAATTCAAATTAAAGCTCGGCGACTTGCGCAGAGCATCGAACAGTGTTGTTTCATTTTTCTGAGGCGTCAGCAAGTTGCTCATGGCCGCTGATAGGCTCGACAGTGAGATCTTGTCGTCTATCTTCATCTGTTTTGGTTTTTCGGGTGATTCCTTGATGGGAGAAGCCTTCTTCTTCTTTCCAAAAGTAGCTGACAATGGAGATACTGTGGGTTGCTCTGGTGGCGGTTTTGGAGCGGTCGCCGTCACAGATTTCTTCTTGGAATCCGATGTTACCGTGGCGGCTGCGGGTGTTTTTCGGACTTCAAACTCAAATGGTTCAGGTTCTTTGAACTCGTAGATATCAGGTGTTGGTTGGGGTGGTAGTGTAGCTTGGATGATTTCCTTAACTTCAGGTGTTTCCTCCAATTTGAGAGGATCACAAACAGGCTCTGGCGGGGGTTCCTTTATGGTTAAGAGTTTATCAATGATGACTGGATATTTTCCGATTCTCGTCAGATTGACAGTTGGTTTGGTTGCAGACTCCAAGATCATCGGGAAAGGCTTCTTTTCAGCTGGAGGAGAAACACTTTCTATGGGTTCCAGCTTAACTTCGGTCTTCGGCATCTTAAGAATTTCTTCAGCAATAAATGGTTTTGCCTTCAGACTTTCCTGTCGCTTCTCAGCCAGGGATTCCTTTATAATTTTCTCAATTCTAGATGGTGCTGCCTTTTCGGATACTTTTCCCAAGGGAAATTTCTCCAGCAACGCCTTCTTGTCGGCGTTTATCTTCAATTGGAACTTTTCTGTCATATTCTCCAAAGTTGTTGTCTTATCCGATGACTGAGAATCATCATCGGCAAACGAGTCTGTGTTATCAGAGGATGAGTCCGAATCGGAAGACTTTGTTGTCTCATCGTGTTTTTGGTCGGAAGATTCCTCTTCCTTTGGTTTAAAATCAAATAAGGACTCGGATTTGGAGTCTTGTTGGTCGGCATTATCGGTTTCTGGATCAGAAGTGGGCGACTTCAGTTCTTGGAAGCCTTTTAACTCAGATCTGATTTGGTTGAGATCATAATCTCGGCCCTTGGCGCTGGAATTTGATGTTTCAGGCATCTCCTCGTCATCTGCTTCCTCGTCGTCTTCACTCTCACTAGCGCTGTTGGACTTTGTCGAAGTTGCAGTTACTGAAGCTGGTGATTTTTCTCCAGAAACCTGCGTTATTTTGCCTTTGGAGTCTCGTGTGGCACGTGTTGGCCTTCGAACTGGTTCATCAGAGTCACTATCAGATGAAGTTGGCATAGACACATCCGAGACATTATTAGAAGTGCGTCTCATTGCATTTGGAATAGTTCGTGGAGTTCTCTTTTGTGCGTTGGACGCAGCCGGAGATTTTGTACGACTTGAATTCGATGCAACTGAGCAAGGTGTTGTTGAACGAGGTGGTTGTGAATCACTACGACCACGACCTCTCTTAACAGACGAAGTGGGAGTTCTCCCAGGCCCCGGCGAGATAACTGACGGAGGTTTAGGTGGGTTTTCGGATTTTTCTGATTTACCCTTATCGGAAGCACCTCCAACGCGGGTCTTTTTGAGTTTGTTATTGGTTAGATTCTCAGCGATGCGTTCACGTGGTACCCATTCATCGTAACGGTTATTCCAACCAGTATAGTGTACTAAATATAGAGGCGATCCTCTAGTCACTGAAATTTCAATAACCTTTGCTTCATAAGTGACCTTTTTCTCGTGATAATAAACCTTCAATTTGTCACCAACTTCCACTGGGAAATCACCAACATCGGTTTTTTCTGGGGCTTCTTCTTTTTTCTTCGGTTTTGGTCCGCGTTTCTCTTCGTGAGGGGGTTTCTTTTGTTTTTCTTTTTTAATTGTGGCTCCAACAGATCCAGTAGGTGAGTTTTCTCTGGTTGTGTTAGGAGTCTCTGAACTTTTTCGTTCAATCGATCGTTGAGTGCTTTTCTGAATTTTGGCCAACGGAATGTCACATTCTTCCTTGGCTTTCTCTTCGAATTTCTCCACCAGACTCTTGACTTTCCCTGCCCCCACAGATGATTTTCGTTTGGTAGCAGCTTTGGCTACCGTCACCTCTACACTCGATTCACTTGTATTCTCCGATTCGTCGTTGGTAATCGGCGGCGGTGGGTTAACAGCAACAGCTGCAGACGTCGATGGACCTGGAATCGACAAACTTGGTGCTGGTTTTGTTTCTTTGCTAGTATCGACTGGCTTTGGAGAAGCCACCGAATTGGCTCGCACTAAGCTTCTGCCTTTTGTGCGATTGGCATTGCGTGGTGTCATAATCATCGAACAACCGAGCTTTCTGTGAAAGTCCTCATAGGGTTGCAAGAATTTCTTATAAGCCTGCTTAACCAGGTTAGTTACACTAATCGTAATCGGTGTGAATCCCAGTCTTATAGTGATAGACTTCCATTGATTTTGACTTGTCACACGATTATAGCCACCAAGTTTTTGAACTGCCCGAAACAAGCGATAGAAATCAACATCACGATTTTGAATCGATGGCACCTTATTCAAAGGAGTTCCACGATCATCCATGTACTTGTACAATTGCGCTATAAAAAGATCTTTCTCCTCGCTTGGTTCATCATCTGAACTGTCCGAATCCACTTCTTCATACTCACTGGACGAGTTAACTAGTCCAAAGAGCGAATCTCGGTCCCAATGAGTGGGCAGCACATCGCTGTCCAAATACTGCAATGCGGCTTGCACGGCGGAATTATCTTGTTTGTGAGCCTGTAAAAAAGATAGATTAATATTTTAAATGAAAGTTACATATTTAATATTTCAGAGCAACTGTCGCGGCTTTTCACTGAAATAAGTTTTTTAATCGCGTTGTCCAGCAGCTGGTATTTTAACAATAGGTCAGTTTCTTAAGTATGAATGTCTGTGATCTTGTGTGCATTTAAGTATATAGTCCTGTAAAAGTCACATAAACATAATAAAATCTATAAGCTATAACTATATTTTGGTCTTCGATTACATGGCCATTTCTAAGCCCCTGTCATTTTGCTTACAACAAAAACATACATGTTAAAAAGGAAGCCAAGTTGTTCTATATACAAAAACCTGTGCTTAATAAGTCAGTCGTGAAAAGTAGTGAGCCAAGTTCTAAGAAAAATCGCGCGTTTTAAAAAAAAAGAGGAACTAGTTTTGATTGCAAGAGCGGATTATAAAAAACGGAATCATAAGAAACGGGATTGTAAAAAGCGAGATGAAAAAAAGCGGACTTTAAAAAAAATTTTAAAAAAAGAGGGATTTTAAAATCAGAATTTAAAAAAAACAGGATTATATAAAGCGCGATATCGTACCCAACTCCCTCAAAATTATAACTAACCTGTCTTCTTTTAAAATAAGTTCTTTATTCACAACTAATTCATCTCTGATCTTCCAATACGTTTTAATGTTTTCATTTAGTTCATCCATATTATTCGGCAAACCTTGTCTAGTTGTTGCTGCTAACATCGGCAGTCTTATCTTCGGCTTTTTTTTACATTATTGCAATCTTCTAGCTGTTTAAATATTTAAGTTGAACATAAACGCTTCTGTTTAAGGAACTTTTTCCTAAGCATAAGCTATCACATAAGTTTTTATGTTGAAGTTTCGTTTCAGCAAATGACCCTTAGACACTGTCTAAATGGATGATCATCTAATAGACCAAGAGCCCACAGCAGATTTGGCGTACGAAAGTGAACCAAACAAAATTATATGAGTCGAAAGGTGTATTAAGGCTGATAAAAGAAATGCAAGTCTTGCAGTCCCTGGCGGCGGCTGTTAGGTGGGAGGGGCAATTCTCTAAAAAATTGACTTAAAACAGAAAAAAAATTATTTAAAAACAACGGTAACATGTACAATGCCCTGTTATATTTTCATGAAAGGCCAGAAGTCCCTTCTTTCATTTCCTTTTTAAATAAAGTTCTTTCAATGAATAGTTTTTGAAATATTAATGTTTGAACTCAAAATTTTGAAGAAAAAAAATTAAAAAAATTGTAAAAAATATTATTTTCGCAAAATTTCACGTAATTCAGTACATGGTGTCCACTTTTTTCAAAATAAATTTCCGTAACTTTCCCTGACCAAAAAATCAAAAAATTTTCATAAGTAGGTACGTATTAATATTGCACAAATATTGCACAAAGTGGTAGAAAATGTACGTATTTGAATGGAGTTAATTAAACCTTAGGCAAAAAGAACTCACCTTGTATTTTTCAAAGATCTATCTGAAGGTATACATAACGGATTGCATTTAAAATGAAAAATAATAACTGCATTAATTTAAAAATTTGTTGCTTAACAAAAGGGATGACCATTTAAATAAAATGCTTTTAAATCATATCTATGCGATGTTAAAATTTAATATTTTTTTTGTTTCAAATAAATCAAAATGTATTAATTCAGGTATGCAGAAACAGTATGAAGAAATTAGTAAAAAGAAATAATCGCACTTGAAATATAAACTTGAACGCGTTGGTTGAACCTCACAGTCAAAGGACAATGGGCAAATTGGGCCCAGCACCAATAAGAACGGCCTTCATATCATATAAAGGTATTTGTTTATGCATTCCTTATCCGTTAACCGTTTGTTCAAATTCGCTGTGTGACAAAAGCTATTTAATTTTGATTAAAATGAGTTTTAGGGTAACAAATCCTTTCTTTTTTTCTTTAATATTTTGTGTATTTTTCGCTCGATTTATGCCATTTTTGGAATTAAGTTCCTTGAACCCATGATAGAATACCTACCTCAATTTTTAAAGTTATGTTTAGGGGTCGCAAGCATCAATTTTATGCAAAAAGCTATTTTTGGAGCATTTAATTTGTAAAAAAAAAAACAAATATTAGTTTTTAAATAATATTTTTGGTGTCAAAACCATCTCTGGAAAAAATAAAAACATATCAATTTTTACCTCATTTATCAGAATAAAAATAGGTATCGTTTTTAATCTTTTGCAATTCGTAAAAGTAAGACAAAACAACTTACAAAACGACCCTCAAAACCACCATAATATATTATTATAAGGGGTTGAAATATTTTTAGCTTATTCCATATTTAGTAACGAAAAAATTGGTATTACATTTATAACGGGCTGACGGGCACAAAATATTATAAAAAATTATAAACAAAAAATTTAATATCTTGTTCGTTTGGTACCTACTAACAGATTTTTAACTCAGTCAGTTTCTTATCTATTTTAAGTGACTTTTAAGTTAGTCTCTTTTTTATCATACACTCCGCTCCACTTGAATAGAAACAAACTTTTTTTTTACTATCGGAGCGTGTGGCGCTTTGGTAAATTCATACATTCACCTTTTGGTTTCAGTTCCTAAAAGAGAAATTTATTGCGAGTAAAACTGCAGGGACAGAATAATTCAGGAAAATACCATTAGGTTTTTTTTACCAATTTTCCAATTACTTTATTAAATACACTGTTTTTTTTGCGCCACTTGAATAGAAACGTGCGTCTCTATAGATTACGGTAAGAAGAAAAAATATTGTTATAATAACAGTAGTGTAGATTAAAAAGAATAATTGTTTGATCAAAGAAAAGATGGGCCGCGGAAAACTATTAAACCCTGCAGAAAAAGGCAAAATAAAAGTACACGCGGAAAACAAGCTTCACCTACGCACAATTGTCAAAAAAATAAGTAGAAGTGTGAAATTTGTTTGGTCGAACCATAGAAATAAAGAAAACTGTGGAAAAATACGTAAGGTAGGCAATCAAGAGCCAAAACAGAAGCAGACCGAAGAAAGATAATGAGATAATCAAGGCTAAGAGTGGTATTACAGCGAGTCTTAACACTATTAGACGTGTTATTCGTGGGTCACAACATTACGAATACAGAATATATTTGATTTTTGCAGGAAGAATATGACGTGGAAGGAAGAGTGGACAAAAGTGGTATTTTCTGACGAAAAAAATTCAATTATGATGGCCCGGACGGCTATAATTACTATTTTCATGTTATAAGGGAGGAACCCAGGTTTCTGGAGCGCCACCATAGCCGAGAAGACGGTGTAATGGCGTGTGGTGCGATTTTCTGGTTTTGAACAAATGATCTGGACTTTCCCGCATTGAAAATGACGGCAAACTCCTACAAGGAAATACTGCAAGAAGTTTTACCTAAGTTTACCAATGTCTTTGGACCAATACCATGGACATCTAAACAAGAAAACGTGCCAATCCTTAACGCAAGATTCATTAACAGTTGGATATCCGACAAAAATGTAACCTTACTTCAATGGCCACCGTATTCTCCGGACGTAAATATTACTGAAAACGAATGAGGATAGATGGTTCGTAAAGTTTACGATTCTGACCGACAATATGAGGACAAAGAATCACTTATTGATGCAATCAAAGAAGCATGAAGTGCAATTTCTTTAAATTATATAAAATAACTGCATGATTCAGTCTCCAAATGGGGGTTTCAAGTTATTTCAAATAAAGATGGTAGCAAACATATTAAAATATGATTACGAATAGAAAACTACCCAATTTTACTGCACTTTTTCAATTTGTTTCCTTATTTAAGAGAATGTTTCTATTCAAGTGGCGCAAAAAGAAAAACAGTGTTTTAAATGAAGTAATTAGAAAAGTGGTAAAAATTAACCTAATGATATGTTCCTGAATTATTCTGTCTCTGCAGTTTTATTCGCAATAGATTCCTCTTATAGGAACTAAAACCAAAAGGTGAATTTATAAATTTACCAAAGCGCTACACGCTCAGACAGTAAATAAAAAGTTTGTTTCTATTCAAGTGGAGCGGAGTGTATACAAAAATCACAAATCCAGATCCTTGTTTTACACAAAAATCGTTTAATAGTCCAAAATCAAAGAACCCCTAATAATATATATAAGGGTGGTTTGTGGGTGGATTTGTGGGTTGTTTTGTCCAATTTTTACGAATTGCAATTTAAAACCCTGAAAATAATACCCATTTTTATTACGTTAAATGAGATACAAATTGATGTTTGTTTGTTGTTTTCCAGAGATAATTTTGACATAAAAACTATTAAGCCAATATTTTTATTTTTTTTTTTTTTGGTTGCCGTAAACATAATTTTAAAAATCTGAAAAATTTAAGGTAGTGTGTCATGGGTTCAAATAATTTAATTCCAAAAATGGCTTAAATCGAGCGAAAAATACACAAAATATTAAAAAAAAAACTATGGAAAAAAAAATAATTGTGACCCTAAAACTCATTTTATTCCAAATTAAATAGCACACAGTGAATTTGAACGAACGGTTAACGGATAATGAATGCATAAAAATGAACCTATATACATACGATATGAAGGCCGTTCTTATTGGTGCTTGGTGCCCACGCTCCATACATCTTTGCGCATTATTGGCCGCGATCGGAAAACTATGCTATGCTCACGGTTGCCACGTTGGTCATTTGTGACCAAATTTGGTAATTTTTTTACACTTGGTCATTTTGTTCTCCATCTGGTCACTTTTTTTGAAGAAGAAATATAAAAAAACTCGACTTTTAAAAGCGCATTTTTTTTTTCAGCGCCTAATGTAAACGATGCATGTGTTAAATTGAACGCACTGCATAACCCATCCACGACCACTTCATTTGACAATTTATTGACAAATGGAAAGTTTGAAATATTTTTGTGTTTAAACGTTTAGGCGTCTACTACGCTTGTTGGTTCTTTTAGAAAACAAAACATAAAAAATGGATAGGTAAGTATCAAGATATATTAATAAATCTTTCTTGTAAAATTAAAACAACATTACTAAAGGTTTGTTATTGTCGTTACCACATAGCTCAGCTGCTGCTGAAAGAAAGTTTCATGATTTAAGTTTAATTAAAACTAAGTTAAGAAACAGAAATAACTTTGACACCATAAATAATATTATCTTGTCCAAAGAGCTTCACGATGAAAAACGCGTAAGCCATAGCGTTTGGTTGGAAAAAAAACCTTTTTTTAAATAGGTAGATATTATGTGTGTACATTTTAGTAGATTCAATTTAACTATACGCAATTTCGTATTGATTGATTTTAAAAATATTGTGAATTGAATATAAAATGCTGTGAAAAAATGTGATTTACTAAATAAACCTTTGTGTTTAGTTATTTATGTTTCTAAAGGTTAGACCGCCACCGCACACAACTGCAGCGAAACTACACTTCACGACGTGGCATAACATTATTTGTATGAAATTGTATGAGCTATATCCTATATCGCACTAAGCGGGAACTGAACTTATTAAATTCCATACAAATTATTGTGAATCGGAGTTCCGCTGCAGTGCAGTTCCACCTAGTGCGGTCTAATCTTTATTATCAAGAAGGGGTGATCACATTGCCCTTAAAGTAATTTTGTGAATTATGTTGTACCTTTTTTGTTTATTTATTTTTGTTAATTTCTTATTAATTATTTATGATAATAAATGAAAAAAAATGTGACTAACTTTAATTTTTTTGTGTACTATGAAGTTTTCAGATTTTAATTGTTTTGGTCACTTTTTACTCGTTTTGGTCCTTTTTATTTTCAATTTTGGTCACAATTTTTATTTCCAAGTGGCAACCGTGGCTATGCTATCTAAAGGTCGATTCACAATGGAACGAGTAAACGCGACGAGAGCGTGACTACTTGATTCGCTGTTATTTTTTTCTAGTTATAAAATCGTTTCCCAATTCAAGACGAGACACTTTTTTTGGTAGCGTTAAATTATTTATTCTTTTTCTTCTTGCTGAGCAGTGTGCGTTCAAAATAATGGAAAAATCAAATTACTTTTATTATATAAGTATTATTTTATTATAATTTAAATATTATAAACTGTCCCCCTTATTTATAAAGATTTTTAAAATGTTATTATTATTATAAAATTTAATATCTTAAAAAGTAAAAGTCCTAGAACCATCCGGTTTTCAGTTTTTGACTACAAATTGATAATTACGTAAAATTTTGCGAAAAAAATATTTTTTACCATTTTAAAATTTTTTTTTTTTCAAAATTTTGAGTTCAAACATTATTATTTCGAAAACTATTCATTGAAAGAACTTTAGAAGGGACTTCTGGCCTTTCATGAAAATATAACAGGGCATTGTACATGTTACCGTTGTTTTTTATTAATTTTTTTTCTGTTTTAAGTCAAATTTTTAGAAAATTCCCCCTCCCACCTTACAGTCGCCACCAGGGACTGCAAGACTTGCATTTCTTTTATCAGCCTTAATACACCTTTCGACTCATATAATTTTTTTTTGTTTCACTTTCGTACGCCAAATCTGCTGTGGGCTCTTAGACTATAAGGAATTTTTATAAATATCATGACTATTTCTTGTGGTTGAAAATGAAAAAGTTAAAAAACTAAGGCAGAAGGATTTCGAAATTCAAAAACATAGATGTTAGCTTTTTTGAAAAAAGTTTTCCAGGTCGCTTTCCAAATCGCCGACTTTCCCCGACATTCCCTTACTTTCCCTGACTCTCCCCGACTTTCCATTGAGAATCATGGCAACAATGACCAAAATAACACACTCGGAAGTTCAAGCGGTGAAGAAGAACTTCGTGTAATAATTTTCTTGAAACTCGCAGATTCCGGAGTTCTTATATTTCCTTAAGTTTTTCGATTTGTACAAGGAATTGCAATACAAAAATATTTCCTGGAAACCAGCTGTCAATTGACTGGAATTTTGAAAGTATATTTTTCAACGCGGGTTGGATAATTAGGCAAATTGAGGTGAGTTGAAAACGATTTTGTTCGTATTCCCATATCGGAGATTTATAAATTGCAAAAACTCTTCAAAAAAAAGTCTCAAAAAAAAAACCACAAGCGAGGCTTAATAAGCTTATACGTATCTTGGGTTCTATTAATCGCATGGTCTGGACTGTAACATGGACTTAGAAAAATGACAGGTCGTAAGTTTTTTTAAGGTAACTGAAGTTATTAAACCTTTACACAAAACTTTCAAAATCGCAAATTTTCAACACATAAACAATTCTAAAGGAAAAGAAAAATTTTTGTTTTCGATAACACAACAAATGCACCTATACACCCTATAAGGTTGAACTACATAGATCTACTTTTGCCAAAAAGTACAAAAGTGAGAAATAAATATCTATTCTGAAGACATCTGCAGGGGTGGGCTAGGGGTCAAAGGGCCTCCCAGGACATTTAGAAAATGGGCCACAAATTACATATTTTTAAACGCATGGAGTTGAGGTCACTTCATCTTTTAATTTAACTAACTAGCTAAGATATATTGATATGTTCCACGCCGTTAAATAATTTTATTGAAAGTAACAAATAATTTAACATTCATGTTTAAACTGTTTCATACATTTATTGTAATTAATGTCAATAATATTGAAAAACTAAATGAAATAAAGTACTAAGGAGTTATTATAAATAGAGAATTAAATTTTAAGAAGCACATAAACTACATAAGCATACAAGCTACTTAAACAAAATCCAAACCAGAACCGAAATACAGCTATTTTCTCAGACAGTCAAGCGGCTGTCAAAGCCATTAATTCGGCTACATCGTCCTCAAAATTAGTACGACAATGCCAGGAAGAGCTTCTGAGTCTGAACACTAACCTCAGGGTCACTCTTATCTGGGTTCCGGGTCACAGTGGCATTGAGGGGAATGAGCGGGCTGACGAGCTGGCCAGGCAAGGTTCAGCCCTTCGTAACTCACTTGCGGAAAGAGTCAGTATTCCTCTTGGAGTTATGAAGGGCAATATATTCTCAATTTTTCTCTCAGAATCTAATCAAAGGTGGAATAGTTTAACTAACTGCATTATTGCTAGAAAAATCTGGCCTACCTATAATAAATCCCGAACTATTAACCTAATGTGCAGACCCAGGCGAGACATAGCAAGGATGGTTGCAACATGCACTGGACACTGGCCAATAGGAGAACATGCGGCAAAGCTTGGCATCCCCTACAATACTCACTGTCGTAGTTGTGGGGACCAGCAGGAAAAGGAAACAGTCTTTCATTTCCTCTGTAAATGTCCCGCTTTGGCCAGAATGAGGCAACAATCTTTTGGGAAGCCCTTTTTTGACGACCTTAACGAACTCTCCGGAACGAAGATCAAAGATTTGACTTCTTTCCTCAACGCGACGAAATGGATCTAGGATTTACTTCGGTTCCTCTTGCACCGTCTTCTTCCCCAAACTCCTATGAGTGCGAGCTAGCAGACTAACGGTTTTTGAAGGTGGCTCATGGTGCACGAGGACCGGACGATCACACAATTGGGCCGATCTCCGCTTCAATACCAGCCAACAAGTGCCTAGGTGGCACAGTGTAGATGGGTCTTAGTTGCGGACTTCGACCCCTTTGAGTGTTTTCCTATTTTCAAGTTCAAGAATGTTTCAATGGATCTAGAATTAATTTCGCTTTCCTTTTGCACCATTTTCTTCCCCAAACTCCTATGACTGTGAGCTAGCAGACTACTGGTTTTTGAAGGTGGCTCATGGTGCAAGAGGACCGGAGGATCACACGGTTGTGCCAACCTTCGCTTCAATACCAATCAACAAGTTGCCTAGTTGGCACAGTGTAGATGGTTTTTAGTTGCGAACTTTGTTCCTATCGGGTGTTTTTCCTACGTCCAAATCCTTAATAAGTTTCATCTCATGTCTAAATCCAATAAAAGCGTCATACAGGCGTTTGGTACTTTCTCTGGTAACCACAAGTCATGTTGTGCAAACAGACGGAGGTGTACAGAGATTACCATATCCGAGTGTGCGACTAAATGATCACCCTAAGGGATCAGATCGTATGCGTCCCGGGCAAATCAGCAAATTGCTTAGCGTAGCATACTGCAGCTGAACTCGGGCGTAGGCGATGATCCGTTGGGAGATCTATCACCAAATACCCTCTTTTTCTTTAAAAATGTTCTTTTAACCCACAGGTCAAACAAGTTATGGTATCAAAACGGCGCATTACAGCGTTAATTGGGTCATCGAGCAAGGATGCTTGTGACCGCCATCTCTACCTACCTACCTACATAATATGTAACAAAATTGACAAAAAAAATAGGATTTTTTTAAACAATAAAAAGCAGATTATCACTGAACTGCGCAATAAAAATCTTTAATGTTATGATTAAACCTCATTTTGAATTCTGTTCAACAATACTATTTTTAGGATGTAATCAAATGACTACACGATTACAAAAAACGCAAAATAGAGGAATGAGGTGTATTTTAAGGCTACATGAAATTTGGCCCAATGAAGTATGGCCCGAACATAAAATGAAAAATGGCCCCAAAAATCTATATAGGAAACAACAAAAACAAAAAATAGTTTAAAATTTGTAAATTGGGGCCATTTCTCATTGTATGGGGCCTTTTTTTCATTTTTAGTTTTGGGGAAAAATTTCATTATGAAAATGGCCCCAAACTTTTATTCTTAAACCAAAATACTTTTACAACAAAAACTTTGATAGCAGACCGAATGACAACATAGGCGCCTGCCAGGCGATTGAACATACCCTAAGCGGAGCGACGGAGTCGCGTGAGCGAGACAGAGGCCCAAAAAGGGAGTTAAAATCCTTGAACCCGCGAAGCAGGCCAGGCAAGGTACTTTTAAGGCTCTCCCAAACCGACGCAAAACATTTTTTGTACGATTGTAATTTTTTTTGTTGTTGCTTCTTATATTCATTTTGGGACAATTTTTCATTTTGTGTTTGGGGACAATTTTCATAAGTTTTGGGCCATTTTTCAATTTTGAAAATCGAAAAAGCCCCCAATTTGAGGCCATTTTTCATTTTACGTTTGGGTCCATTTTTCGTTGTGGCCAAATTCCATGTAGCGGTATTTTAATGTGCAATATGTTAACACCATTTCAAATAATGCTAAATTCTTTAAAATCGCTTACTATAAATCAAAGAACTATTATAAATGTGCTTGTTTTTATATTTAAAATAAGAGACCGCCAGAACTTTTGCAGACCACGTAACTCTTAGGGCCAGTTTGTTCACAGTGGGTTAAATTTAGTATGTGACTTTCATAGGCTTTAATTAACTAACGCTTATCAACCAAAATTGGCTGATTAGTGAAATCCTTGATTAGCTCATACTTTGAATTTTTTAAACAAAATTTGATCAACAAAAACATTTGAGGATTTTCCAGCTCCACTAATCATGGATTAAAGATAATCAGCTGTGAAAAAACTGGCCCTTAATCTCTCAGGAGTTCCGCCACCAGCATCAAGTGCAGAGGACCAGTGGAAACACTGTCAACAAGCCATCAGAAGGGCCGCCTCTGATGTGCTGGATTTCACTAGGCGACCACAACGAAACCCCTGGTTCGATAAAGAGTGTTGGCTGCCGCATGCAGCTAAGGACGAGGCTTACCAGACAATGCTATAGTTTCGAACAAGAGCTGCTGAAAGAGTAGCCCAGGAACTCTACGGGATGAAACGAAAAGAGGAACGCCGACTTCTCAGGAGGAAAAAGACAGGGCACGAGAAGCGGGTGGTCGATTGAGGGTTGTAGCGGCAGGGGAGATGTTCCAAAATTTTATCAGAGGGTGAAACGATCCACCCAAGGATACAAAGCTAGAACGGAAGTCGTACAAGTCTGCTGGTGCGGATGGCGTACAAGCCGAACTATTTAAATCAGCGGGAGATGAATTGGTTAGGAGCATACACCAGCTCATCTGCAAAATTTGGTCGGATGAAAGTATGCCCGATGAATGGAACCTCGGTATAGGGTCCATAAAAAAGGAGATGTTCTGAAATGCACCAACTACAGAGGAATTAGTCTCCTAAACGTCGCTTATAAAATCTTGTCGGCTATCCTGTGTGACCGCCTAAAACCTTTTGTCAACGATCTGATCGGCCCCTATCAGTGTGGTTTTAGGCCAGGCAAGTCAACCGTAGATCAAATGTTCACACTCCGACAGATTTTAGAAAAATCCCGGGAATTCCAGATCGATACACACCACCTCTTTATCAATTTTAAAGTCGCGTATGATAGCGTAAAAAGGGACGAATTATACAGAGCCATGTCATGTCTCGGCATCCCTGCCAAACTCGTCCGCTTGTGCAGGATGACGATGGACAAATCTCGCTGCGTCAAAATGGCTAAGAACACCACCGATTCCTTTGATGTTGACAAAGGATTGAGGCAAGGCAACGCGTTATCATGCAACATATTCTTGAAGCAATTGTACGCAACGCACATGTCAACACCAGCGGTACAATCTATCAAAAGTCCGTTCAATTGCTTGCGTATGCAGATGACATAGACTTTGTCGGCAGAACGAAGCGAACGTTTGCGAGCATTGAATCGGAGGCGGCTAAAATGGGATTGGCGGTTAATGAGGATAAGACGAAGTATAAGCTGTCATCGAGAGAGGAATCTCAACTTCTTCGACTCGGGCAAAATGTCACGATGGACAGATATAACTTCGAAGTTGTCAAGGACTTTGTCTACCTGGGCTCCACGATTACCTCGCAAAATCACATTAGCAGAGATCA
Source organism: Melangyna quadrimaculata (assembly GCA_949320155.1). Taxonomy (NCBI): domain Eukaryota; kingdom Metazoa; phylum Arthropoda; class Insecta; order Diptera; family Syrphidae; genus Melangyna; species Melangyna quadrimaculata. Next base: position 5,243,399 of record OX439484.1, on the reverse strand, counting down.
AGCGAAGAATTACTCTTCCCAACCGCTGTTTCTTCGGTCTAAGAAGGCATTTAAGTAGTAAGGCCCTCTCTTAAAGAACCAAAGAGACGTTATACAAGACCCTAATCATCCCTGTCCTGCTCTATGGGTCAGAAGCATGGACACTGAGAAAATCGGATAAAAATCTACTAGGGTGCTTTGATAGGAAAATTCTTCGTGTGATTTTCGGTCCGGTGTGTATCGAAGGAGTGTGGAGGAGAAGATTTAACCACGAGCTATACGGGCTATACAGCGACGTTGACCTGATCAAAAAGCTGAAAATACAGCGGCTGAGATGGCTGGGGCACGTGAAGCGTATGGACAGCAACGCACCTGCCCGACTAGTCTTCGAACCCCCATGGGGTACGCAGCAGAGGAAGAACCCGTAACAGGTGGCGCAAACAAGTGGATGACGACATCAAAACACTCGGTGTGCGCAACTGTAAGCGGCTAGCTAGGGACAGAGCTGGCTTGACGGGCTTGTGAGTTGAGGCCGAAGCCCATCCTGGGCTGTGAGCGCCATCTAAAGTAAGTTTCTTATCAACAAATAGATCTCAGAATATATTGTTCCACAAAGGTTTCAGATTATTCAATAATTTACTAAACTATTTAAAATCAGAGAATAATGTGATATTTAAATAAAGTTAATCTTGTATGCGAAGTCAAATTTAAGTTAGTTAATCGATAAGTTTTATAAAAACTAAATTTTGTAATTAATAGCAGAGGCTAAATAAAGAATTTATAAACTAGGCAAATTTCAAACAATCTTATTGCAGCTTATGTTTTCAACAATTTTGTACATACAACGGTAAGTCCCTCAGTATACGGAGTGTAAGTGCTGGGCTTCAGTTGCTATTTTGAAAAACGCATTTTATTCAATATATTAAGGATGTCGCGTCGTCTGTTTTTCAAAAATGGCTGAGAGTGCAAAAGTGGCTTAACCCACTTTTGTCAATCAATTTTAAATCGACCCAAAACATACACGTGTTATTTAAATAATACCTAATAGTAAAAGAGCCGACAGAAAATTTTGGGAGTGGATAGCCAAACATGAGTATGAGGGCTTGTAGGTGCTTATATCGTACTATCGAAAACAAAAGTCTGGCAGGTTTTTTTCAGCCTTTAGCGAGGTTGGGTACGATTTTCCAATTTTTTTTTGTCAGAGGTTCTCAACACTTTGATAAATTTAACAAACATACGCTATTTTTTTTAGTTTTAATAATCTCCAAGAAAAAGCCGATAAGGTCCTCTTGTGACATTTCATGGAAGTGGCATTTGATGAAATGTCCAAGCCGTTTGTGGAAAGAGTGGGGCCCAAATCTCAACTATGTTTTTTGTTTTAATCATCCAAGAGATTTGTAGGAGCCACCCTTGGGTCCTAACAACTCAATATTCACTATATGGCCCCCCACCGAGCGTTATGGCCTCTAAAAGAGATATAGAGGTCTGCAACAGTGCTATAGGGTATACCAAAGAGTGTAGAGCAATAGCCTCTAACAGAGCTGTAGCGCCTTTCAAGAAAGATTAAGGGCCGCCAACTGAGCTCAAGCTCAAAGGCTCACAGCGATAGAGGTCTCCAACAGAATTCTAGAACCTTAAAGAAAGGTGTAGGGGCCACCAACTAAGCTCTAGGGCCTCTTACAGATATGGTTTTTTATCAAAATTTTTAACTAGACTCCACTCCCGAAGTGGAATCGAGTCACCTCAAACTCATTTTGCTAAGGATTTTGTAGTTAAACAAAACACGCAACTTTAATAATTTGTGGGAAAGAGTTCGGTGGAGAGAAACAAACTCAACCAGTTTTAAAATTATTTACCTGTTCTCTGGTGAATTCCATTGCCTCCTTCTTGGGGACCGTGTAGTAGCGTCCGTCTTTGAAGGAACGCACCAGATACTCATCCTTGACTCGAATTCTCACTGTGACCTGCGCCGTCGGAGACACAACTAGCCCTGGGAACCACTTCTCCTTGTCCTTCTTTTTGCTGTCCGTCGATTCAACGCATACCACCTTCCCTATATTCTCCTCCTTCTCGTTGATCACCTCCTTGGCGTCGCTTTCGTCGTCGTCATCCGAACTGTCGTCATGGAGGTGTCGTGATCGCCTACCTCTCCGGCCGCCCACCACCGGATTGCCAAAGTGTTCGGGATGGGTCAGCGGGAGCTGATCCAGAGTTTCACTTTCATTGAAGTGGCGTCCGCTCTTCAGACAGAGCGCAGTGCGCCGTAGCGTGGTGATGTCCCCGTCATCGAACACCACAGTATACTGGGAGCAGTCCTGTATCTTCATTACCGTCCCCTCGACGTTCTCGCGTCGATCGGGGTGCTTGACTTCAACAGTCGATCCGACTCGAAGCTGTCCCGACTTGATGGCGTCATCTGAGACGACGCCCGATCCAAGGCCATGCTTGAAGGCGACCTTCACCTTTATGTTACGAACTACCTTGCGAACTTTTGCCTCGCAAAAGGCTCCTTTGTATTTTGCGCTTACCTCCGTTCCAACGGGTAACGATGGTGGGTCATCCACTTGCTGAAGCATTATGAAAAAAAAAAATAGAGAAAGTTATGTATTGCTTTCGGGACCAACTCGGATCGAAGGAGATTCCTGGCACTTACCTGCATTTTTTGGAGGAAATAACGCTCAAAACTCAAATTATCGCTTACAAACGCCACTTTTGCGGAATGCTTTTGTACATTTCCCCAGAAAATTATTTATTTTAGTGAAGAAAATTGAAAAAAAGCTAAAACTTTTAGGATTTTTTTTTTAAGAAAATAATAAATTACAAAGAAAATTCATATACGCGACGGAGCAAGTAGATGAATGTGATTTTTGTTTTGGTGGCAAATTAAGCTTTTGATTTATAATAATTTAAAGCAGCAACTGATTGCTTTAAGTTTAATATTTTCAGTTTTTAATTGGTTTATTTTATATAAATCAGCGGTTGATGATGAAAAAAGCCATGAAAAGAAAATTTTTTGTACACAAAATATAATTTTCCTTTTCCTTGACGTTTTGTCTTTTGCGAAGTGAAGTGATGCATGAAAAAATTTACAGCGCACTCTGTGAAGTCATGGCAGAAAGTAAATTCTAAAAATGGACGCAAATGTTAAGGCTGGGTCAAACAGAACGCGGTCTGGGGTTCTTTGACCGCTTTAACACAAGGAAACTGAGTTGCCAGAAACTAGCTAGCTTGTCGCCGAGAAGGATATGAGGGGAGATGTTTTTCCTTACCCTTACGTCCTTCTCCCAAAAAACTAAAGATTACTGTCAAATCAGTTTCCTTGAGTGAAAGGACTTTGTAAAATTTTACAATTTGACCGTCGTGGTTTTTCTTTGATAGTGAAGGGTTGACCGCACAGCCAGACCACGTCGGTGTTTGATGGTGGATTTACATGTATCTTCGTCCGACTTCTGCAAAAAAATGGGATACAAAATTAAAATTTACATTTGTAGGATAGAGAGGGAACACCAAAATACAGAAGATCTTCGTGCATGAAGATTATTGGTGGATCTACATGTATCTTCATCTCCAAAATGCAGAAAAGTAGAGCAGGACAGATGTATACAAGAAATCCGAGCGAGTGAAAGAGAACCATCAAGAAGATGAACATGTTCGTCTTTATTTCGGCATTATGGCACTTTCCTATAATGCAGAAACGAAGTCTTCTGCATTTTGATCTTTTTTCTCTATCTTACAAATATAGATTTTGTATCTGGCAAAGTGTTTTAAGAGTGAAAATATTGAAGAAAATGTTATAATAACAGGTGATTTTAATATTGATTTCTTGTGTTCAAATAATTATGAGCTTAATCATGTGAATTTATTTTTATGTAATATTGGTCTTAAACAGATGGTTACACATCGATGTCAAAAACATCGCCCTCAAAAACATAGATGTTTCGAAACATCTATGTTTTTTGAAAAGCCGAAAAAGTAATGGTGGATTTACATGTAACTTCGTCCGACTTCTGCAAAAAAAAGGGATGCAAAATTAAAATGTACATTTGTTGGATAGAGAGGGAATACCAAAATGCAGAAGATCTTCGTGCATGAAGATTATAGGAAGTGCCATGAGGGCTCTCCCAAACCAATGCGCAACAATCATTGCGGCGAAGAAACATTCGCATGTCAAAATCTATTTACATGGTGAAATATGAGAGTGCCCACACCAACGCGGCGGAGAAACATATGAATTAATTTTGACCGACGAATGTTTTTTCACCGCAACGAATGTTTCGCAATGGTTTAGGAGAGCCTGAATGCAGATATGAAGACGAACATGTTCATCTTCTTGATTGTTCTCTTTCACACGCTCGGGTTTCTGGCATGCATCTGTCCCACTCTACTTTTCTTCATATTTGCAGACGAAGATACATGTAAATCCAGCATAAAGCTAAGGACTTCTCATTTCTCTTTTCTTTAATTTTTTAGCGAGTCATCTAAAAAGTACCTATAAAATACCTAAGTTCTACCTAAAAGAAAAGAGATAAGCAGTCATTTAGAAATAAGGAAATATGAATTACTTTATTTATTCAAAACAGAATTTAAAAATAACAAATTGGACAATCTTTTCCCCATGGAAATATTAGATATGGTATGCAAGCCCCCAACTTCACGTTGGTTCCTTTTGTTAACTTAAACGACACGAGCGGCTGGCGGTGCAAAGCAGAAAAATTGTGTAACTCTTGACATTTGAGTTTTGGAAATGATGTTTTGTAGTTAAAAATCCAAATGTCAGATTCTGTTCATGGAATTTCTTGCGTAGAAAAATATTAAAATATAAGCTATTTGTTTTTTTTTGTGAAATTATTAAATTAAAAATTGTATACTACCCAATTATAATTATAACTTCTCATTTATGTATAATTTGTATAAAGAAGAAAATTGAAGTTCTCTGTCTTCATCAATGATGGTCAGATGTGAACACCGAGAACTGGATATGGACCGTCGTGATCGTTCTGATATATGTACGTCGTGGGAGAAAGGCAGACGAAAATTATCGTCAGATTTTACTACTTTGGGTAGCAAAAACCACAACTCATCAAGAAATCAAACACAATCGTCATACACAAAGTAAAATAAAAGCCAGAAATTGAATTTGGAATTAATGTTTTTTTTTCACAGAAAATGATTGAAAAGCAAGAAGAAAGCAACAATTAACGATAATAGTCTCTCAATTGATTCCACAATGTTAGTTGAACCTCAAGAGGAAGGAGGAAATGATTCTTTGCACCAGGAGCATCGCATAGCGAATGGTGTTAAATTAGGCAACAACAAAGAAAAACTTCTACAAATGCAGTCAATGTTCATGGCCATTGTGTGGAAAACAATGTGAGAAATCACCCCACCACGTCGAGGAATGCCAATTGATGGCTCAAAAGAAGTTTGGTTGTAAAATTGGTTACAACAAGGAGCCAAAAAAGGAATCAGCTTACTGTGTAATTCTACCATTAAGGTGTACTTTGATGAAATTGAAAAAAAAACCTGATGCGTACAAACGACTCATGGAGTCAATGAACGCCTCGAAACACCTTATTACAATGTTCTGAAGGCTAATTTAGTAACGTTTGTTAAGACAATTCTCGGTTTTAAGGAGCTGGATGAAAATAAAATTCTTCGTTTAGCGGCGACTTTGGATTCGAATTCATTTGAAATTCGACAACCTTCGAGGCTGGTTAAAGTACAAGGACTTTATCCGAAAGCTGCAATGATATCTCATGATTGCATCTCGAATGCTCGTCATGCTTTCGATGATGACATGCAGATCATGTTTTTGGCTAAAATCCAAATCAAAAAGGGAGACATCATAGGCACATCGTATAGGTACACAACCTTTGAAAAGTACAATTCTAAGAAGGTTACATCTGCGGCAAACTAAGTGTTTTTATTGTTCGTGTCGGAGATGTTTGGATTCATGGGAGATGGATACTTTTGCTGGAGCAATCTTGTGCTCGAAGTGTAAAGTTGGAAAGGTGAGTCTAAAATAATATCTACTTGAGTCATGAATGAATGAGTTTTCATTTTCTAGATTGTTTCTTCAAATCTATTGGACAATGAAGCTGTCTGGAGATGCTTGCCTTGTCCTCGTGATATCACAGCCAAGCAAATCATTTAGGGAAACCTTGCATGACAAGAACACTCATGTGCTGCAAGTTAAATATGCCCTAACCCAGATTTACGGAAATGTACCAGGATTTTATTTGAATGGAAGGCCTTCTGCCTGAGATAATAATGAATTCATTTTTACTTAAAAATTTTACAACAAACAGAATTAACTGGTGCAGCAGTCAAACGAAAATTGGAGCTCTGTCAAGAGCTTTTAGAAATTGCTTATATTTTCGATCCTGGTTGTAGTATTTTTTTGCTCTTTTTGCAAAAAGATATGGTTACTCAAGCAAAAAGAGACTTTGTCAAAGATTTGCTCACCATTTCTGGAACTGAGGTATGGGGATTTAAATAAGGAAATGAATTCATATGGAAAATTAATTTTTATAGGAAAAACTACAAGAAGCAATGGATATGTTAAAAGAAGCTGTAGAAATATCAAAGTTTGAACCAGAGATGAAAGAACTTTTACAAAAGAAAACAGAAGCCTTGAGAAGAGACTTGGAAATCGATTAAGGGAATGCAACTAACAAAGAGAGAAACAAATAATTATTGAAATTGTGTGCTTTCACTTTTATACTTTATAATTATAATGGTTTTCAATAAAATACTACTTTTATTTGCCTTTTTGAAGACATTTTTTAAAGAATTTGATACAAGCAAGAAAGCTATGTACATCTTTTTAACTAATAACTGAGGGGTTAGTTTGCTGAGGATTACTGTGCAGACAACTGAGATTGCTGAGGCCCTCTAAAATCTCATTTTACCGCTCACAGAACCCTGAGGTGATCTTGCTTTCCTCACAAGCACAACGTCCTCAGCTACCGGTACCACATCGCCATAGATCTTTAGAAAAAAAAAATATTTCATAAAAATATTTGTTGACGATTTTATTGCATTTCTTGAAAATTTACCCATTGAGATTCGATGGCATCAGGAGTGTTTTCAACAGGAAGTGTAAATCATCAGGTTTCTTGACCAAAGCATTCAGAACTGGAAGAGCGTTTGGGTCCGCATGGTGGCCTACGCCCATGTTGTGTGCTAAGGCTGGAGCTAATTGCGTAGCTGACCATTCTAACCACTAAAAAACATTTTATAAGGAATTCCCTGATGAAACAAAAAGTAATTTGGCTGCTGCCGTTGTTGAAAATAATTGCAAACCACAATCAAGTTCTAGAATTGGCAATTGCTTGATACCTTTTATTGCTGAATCTAGACAGCGGGTGGTAGAAAGGTTTTAAAATCCATTTATAGCCAAAATTTTGGTCAACCTCCGATACGATACACGCAAATTTATTTGGAAACTAAAATAAAAAAATGGATACCTAAACATCAAACGTCAAAATTTTAGATGGATCTGTTGGTTTCATAAGAAATAATAAGAGATGTCCTTAGTTTCTATGGGAAATAATGGTTGCTCAGCCCATAGTGACAATAGATGGAGCTGAAAAATAGTATTTTTTTACCACTTTGCGCCGAGAGGTGCTTCGTCGCCAAGGAGACGAGGAATAGTTTTCAGAGGAGATTTTGTATGGAAATGTGACTTGACAGCAGTCCATATTATACGTCCATGCTCTTCCCTGTCAAACGGTTTCGTTCTTGGGTAATAGTTGCAGCTTTAGGAAAAAGTCGTTCGCTTGGAAACTGACGTAGCCATAATGGGCAAATATTTGGTAGCCTGTTTATAAAGTCTTGGAAACACATTTTTCATATCATTCTATATTTCTACCAGATTTTGAGTAAAGGCTTAACTTCATAGGCCTACTTTTGTACAAAAGTACAAAAGTGAGAAATAAATATCTATTCTGAAGACACCTACTTGCAAATAAACAATGGAAAATTCTGCATGGTGGTTTAAAATATGTGTCAGAACAATTTTCGTATGTTTTTTGGCAAGAATGATTCGCTAGCGAGCATTTTAATATCTCACTTTTGTACTTTTGTACAAAAGTACGTCTATGTAGTCAAGGCTTTATAGTTGCTACAGCTGACCCCAAACACATCTGCACTCCGTCGTTTTGAAGATGGAGGAAGAGGACTGTTTGGACTTGATGTTTAGATGCACCAAATTTTTGTGATGTGTCCAAATATCAAAAAGCCTTTTTTCTTTTTCGGACTCTTCGGAAGAATCTGAAATATTGGCCACACTCCTTTCATCTCGTATGAAGTCATTCAAATATGAAATTATTTGACTTTTAGCCAGAGGGAGTAATCAATGGAGTAATTTGAATGTAGTTGCTAGTGCCAGATTCGAATTGAATTCAATTTTTTGAAATCGTTTGTTCATATTAGGGGTATTCCACGCCTTGACCAAAACTGCCAATTGTCAACAATTGTTGCCCAAATTCGTTCCACACTTCACTATTTTGGTAGTTTTGGCCAGATGAAAGTGCTCACGAGAGAGTAGAACAATTTTTTTAAATTTCAAATAATGCAGATATGAAGACGAACATGTTCATCTTCTTGATGGTTCTCTTTCACAAGTTCGGATTTTTGGCATACATACGTCCCGTTCTACTTTTCTTCATATTTGCAGATGAAATATGTAAATCCAGCATAAAGACTCTCAAATTCACGCAATAGCGGCACGAAACATTCTCCGACGGCAGGTTTTGTTGTTATTTGCATTGTTTATTTGTCATTTTTGATATCATTGTGAATTATTCGCCCTGCAACGCGGAACATTCGCTCCACAGAGTATAAGGATTGTAGTGAGCAGTCATGTTTCATTTCCAAAATGTTGCATTTTGTTCCAATTAGTTCATTTACTATATTCAATGACAGTTCAGAGATACACAAGAGTGAAAACTACAAGCATGTTGACACGTAGTGACTGCTCTCTATTAAGTGATCAGTCACAATCTAGGCCATGTTCATCACTATAGTAGATTTATATGAATCTTTATCTGCAAATATGATGAAAAGCATGGGTGGGATAGATATATGCCAAAAAACCGAATGGGTGAAAGAGAAACATAATGAAGATGTTCGTCTGCATTATTTTAATTATGTCACGTCCTATGGTTCTTTCTCACTTATTCGCTTTTTTTTTTGGTTTACTCTATCCCGCTCTACTCTTAATTCAAATTTCCAGATGAAGATATAAGTCCCGGTCTACATTGAATGATTTTTCAAGTGCTGAATGGAAAAATCGGCCGAAACTGTAAGGAACTTGTCGTCTGTACCTCTCAATCGCACACGATTACAATAAAAAATTTTTGTCGGCACTGGAAAAATCGTTCAATGTAGACCGGGACATGTCAATCTGCCAATATGTGGATAGTGTGGAAAGCCTTAAAGGCTCTCCCAAACCAATGCGGAACATTCGTTGCGGCGAAGAAACAGTCGTCAGTCAAAATTAATTCATATGTTTCTCCGTCGCGTTGGTGTGGGCACTCTCATATATCACCATGTAAATAAATTTTGACATGCGAATGTTTCTTCGCCGCAACGAATGTTCCGCATTGGTTTGGGAGAGCCTTAAGTCCACTATAATTTGTTCCTATAATATGCCTTGTATTAGCAGCCATAGAAGTTATATTTTTGAACATGCCCTAAATGCTGTCAAAATTGCTATTTTTATACCATTCAATAATCAAAACACTTTTGCAAAATGCGTGTGTTTACTTTTCTTTAACAAATTAAAAAATAACATTGAAAAGAAAAACAATACAATGTCTGGTGCCAAAAACAAAGGCTTCCAAGGAAAAGATTCTCTCAGTCGGATGAATTTTCTCTATCAGGCCTCAATGCTAATGGCCGGAAAAAGCGATACCCTTTCGGCTTACTATGGAAACTTGTGTAGGACCATCGGTAAGAAATCCGTCCTGCGGATGTAAGTAATTCAATGTTTATTCAATTTTATAACTAATACTAAATAAGTATTCTTCCCAGAGACCCAAATATAAAAAGAACACTTTGTAAAAAGTGCCACATTGCTTTGAAACCTGGTGTTACTGCTGAAATGTCAGCTCTCGACTGCAAAGAAGAAATTTTGTCTATTAAGTGTAAGAAATGCAATCACTCTAAGAACTTTCCAATCAACTCAGAATACACATTCTGGCTAGAAAACCCCGATTCCATAGCTGAAGTGTGTTCGCTGGAGAAAGAAAAATCACGACAGAAAACGAAAAAGAAAGTAATCAAAAAAGATGCTTTGTGAAATTGTCACAAGATGTGGGACAATCGAGATGTTAGGAGGAACTTAAGTGTACATGAATGTTGCTAGTCAATAATAAAGGTCGAATAAATTTTGATATTCAAATGCTGGCTTTAAATTAATAAGGACCAGTTTGATTTTTGTACACAAAAATAAATTTAAAAAAATATTATAAAAAAACTGCAACAGCAAGTGTTGAATTTGGTATAACATCTATTAGTACAATTATTCAAGAATATTTTAAAAATAAAAAAACAATAACAATCAATCACCCGTGGTGGTAATGGTCAAGTATTTGAGGCATGTCGTACTTTGTTTTTTAATCATAACCTAAAAACTACAAGGAAAATGTTTTTTTTCTGAAAGGTCTTAAGGCCAGCTATAACCAGTTGTAAGGTTATCCATTATTTACTGGACACCCTGTATATCCCATCTCCTGTGGAAATGGGGCAATTAAGCATTAATCGTTTGTTTTCCAAACTTTTCTACTAGAATTGTCCCACCTAGTACAAATTTTGGATATACGGCAAATAAGCATCAAAAGAACCCAAAAATGTATGGTTTATAGAGCAAAAGTGCCTTGTGTAACTTCGTTAATAATGGAGATAGAGCAACGGGGATGTCGCCATCTTTTACTCAATTTCCCAAAAAGGTGGTCTGTGCCCTGTGCGGCCCTTATGTAAGTATTCGGCCGGCGATATGTATGTGCATTAGGGTGTCCCTTACTTCCCAAACTCACTTTTTTGGATAGCTCACCCCGTCAATCGAAAGTTTATGCCGAAAGAAAAAATTACTGACCACAATTTCGAGGTCATTAACCCGTGCCTCTAAGGTCATACTTTTCCCATACAAATTTGTGTGGGAATTTTACACTCTTCACAATTTTTTTTTCTCTGGCTAGTTATTTTAATTTTTTTTGGTAATTCTGATTGATTTATTGGTCCTTTAAAAAACTGCATTTAAATTTAAAAAATTTAAATTATAATTTATTTCGATTTTTTAAGTTAATAAATAATTTAATATTATATATTTTTCTTTCTCGATCTTCAGCAGTTTTTGTTGTTTTTTTTTTTATTGATTATCATAAAGTAATAAGTTTCTTTTTTAAATAATGAAAACAAATTAGAAATAATTTATTTCTGTTTTTGAAAATATTAAATATTTTTTTTTATGTATCTAATTTTTTTTCTTATCAAATAAAGTTTTTTTTTATTAATTTTTGAATGTGGTTTTTAAACAAGATATTGGTCAAAACAAATCACTTAAAAAAAACTTTATTTGATAAGGAAAAAAATATTAAATACATTAAAAAATTAAAATTTGTAATATTTTGAAAAATCAAAATAAATTTTTGCTGATTCGTTTTCGTTATTTTTTTGAATGCAATTTTTTTAAAAACTTATTACTTTATGAAAACTAGGGCTGGTATTCTCATGCACTTAAAAATCGGAAATATGCGCTTAAAATATGCCCTTAAAAATGGAAAGTATGCAGTAAAAAACGGAAAATATGCACTTAAAAACATTTATTTACCTTATTTTTCCCAGAAGAAAAAAATTAAAAAAAAATATTTTTATTTAGTTTTTATTAATAAAGAATTGAATTTAATCTGAAGTAAAGAGAGGGGTTCTTGGACCAAATTTCATCTATTGTAAGATTAATAAAACAGTTTTTGTTTGTATCTCAGACTCAATATGTACATTATTTTCTCAAAAAACAGTCTTAATTTTCAATAGGGCCTTTAAAAGAATTAATTTTTGCAAAATGTCCATCAACTAAATCGATTCGATTTTTCAATATGCTCCTACCCTCACGATTATTGGTCGCGTGCCACATAGAAACTTATAGTTTGAGTAAATAAATACAATTTCACCACCATTGAATTGGACCTCTTTAAAATGCTTCTATGCGGAATTGCTTCTATCCACGTTCCCCATCTAGTATTTATAGGCTATTAAACCATTTCCTCGACCTAGGTTTTTCGTCACAAATATAAACTCGACACTTTATTGAAAAATATGAATTAACAATATGATATATGCACTCAAAATATGCATTTATTATGAAAGTATGCATTTATTATAAAATATGCATTTTGCATGAAATATGCAAAATATGCACTAACGATTGAATGTCATTTTAAAGGAAATCGCATGATTAGTAAAGATAATTTGGTCTTAGGCTTCTAAATGTTGTGCAAAAAAACATGCATTTGCATGGAAATCCCAGCGCTAATGACAACCAATAAGAAAAACAACAAAAACTGCTGAAGATCGAGAAAGAAAAATAAGAGAAAAATATATAAATATTAAATTATTTATTAATTTAAAAAATCGAAATAAATTATAAATTTTTTTAATACATTTTTAAATGCAGTTTTTTAAAAAACCAATAAATCAATCAGAATTCCCAAAATTAGAATAACTGTTATAGTTGCAGAGAAAACAAAAATAAAATGTGATGACTATAAGAGTTAATGACCTCGAAATTTTGGTCAGTAATTTTTTCTTTCGGCATAAACTTTCGATTGACGGGTTGTGCTATCCAAAAAAATGAGTTTAGGAAATAACGGACACCCTAATGTGCATGTGGAATTATTAACTTCCCACTGGAAGTTATTGTAATTTATCGAATTGAAAATTTTGACATATCTTCACGTTTTGAGGTCTCTAGAATCAGAATCCGTCGTTTTTAGCATAAGTAGTACGTTCGGGTTACTTTTTCCGTCCAAAATATCTCGAGAACGAAATTTAGATATCGACTTCGGAACCACCTCGAAGTCAGCCGGCGCACTTCCGATTTTTGGAAAAATAAAAATGCCAGTCGATGTATCTCTAACTGTTCACGTCATTTATCAAAACAAATTTAACTGTACACCCACTCGGTTTTTTTTTTTAAATAAAAAGAAAATGAACTTTGTATGGAACTTTCAAACGCCCATATCTTCTATACTATATCGAATGGGCTTGAATCCACCTTAGAGCAAAAAAAAAAAACTATTAGAAACTCTTAAAAAATGGTTTTCAACTCAAATATCTTAAGAAAAAAACAATGATATCGACTCCAAATTTTTATCAAAAATATATACCAATACCATCTATGTATGTGTTGTGTTATTTTGAGATTTTCAAAACCACCCTTTAAAAGATTGAAATAAATATGGCCAAGAACAAATTTTAAAAAATGTATTGATTTGAAAAATACTTACACTCAAAATCGTTTCAAAATAAAATTTTGGCATCTGACACTTAATTTGTCTTTTTATATTCTTAGCAACCATGTAATTTTTTTTAAAGTACACTCTCCTAATTTATGGTATTTTTGTCTTGCCAATAGACTGTTTTGAAATAATCGGCTTAAATTATGAATGCCATCATGCCGAGAGGAGTTAGGAAAAAAAGTTGTATTGGGAAGATTCTTAGAATATTTTTTTTTAATAATTTTAACTATATGCCTGTAAGACCTCAAGTCTTTTAAATGCAATGCACGGCACTAGTTAGAAGGAAAGGAAAGATTTTTGTTGGCACGGTGGATTGAGAATTAGATGTTTATTATCTCATGAAATTCCACGGGTGGCATCCAGTTGAAACTGAGGAATATAGAAAAGAATGCTACCTAGACGCTACCTACACGTCCAGGTTAGCAGTCAAACACTATATCCACTGTGCCATTGCCACCCGCAAAGTGTATAAGCTATTAACAAAAAAATCAAAACTGTACTATTATAGATAGCTTAAGTATTTATTTAGCGATTTCTTAAGGTAAATATGTTATAGTTTTAAAGGGCACCAAATTAGTGTGGGTCGTATCCAGTCTCTTTCTTTTTTTTAATTATTGGAAAAATACGGTGTCTGATAAAAGAATTATTTATTAATAAACGGACACCCTACGCCTACCCTACAGCACCAATTACTACTCTAATGTCTACATTTGGTGTTCGTCTGGCCTTAATCTTAGAGGGAGAAAACGCGTGGAACTTTTTCAAATTATTTCATATTCGTTTTTGTTTTTGATATACATAATGTAGGTACTAACCCATTCCTTGAATGTTGATTTTTATTGACATTTGTGAGAAAAAAGCAGCTGATACTCGTACCAGTCTATTTTAAGTTAAATAGATATTATGTAGGACAGGCGCGAACCCAGTAAAAATTTTCGGGGGATTGATTAAATTTTCTCGCGGGGAAAAGCCGATTTTAGGGTTTTTGGGTGATATATGGAAGAAAATGTTCTGTGGTAGACAAATATACTGATAACACATGTATTTCGAAGCCATTTCATTCACTTATACATACATACATTTCATAATATGTACATTAGGGTGTCCGTTATTTCCCAAACTCATTTTTTTTGGAATCAAAAGTTTATGCCGAAAGAAAAAATTATTGACCAAAAACTTTTTTTCCGAGGTCATTAACCTGTGCCTCTAAGGTCATATACTTTTCCCATACTTTGTATGGGAATTTTACGCTCTTCACATTTTATTTGTTTTTCTCTGGAACTATAACAGTTATTTTTAATTTTGAATTGAATTCTGATTGATTTATTGGTCCTTTAAGAAACTGTATTTAAAAAATTTAAATGATAATTTATTTCGGTTTTTTAAGTTATTAAATATTTTAATATTATGTATTTTTCCTATATTCAGCAGTTTTTGTTGTTTTTTTTATTGATTATCATTAAGTAATAAGTTTCAAAAAAAAAAACTACATTAAAAAAAATAATGGAAACAAATTAGAAATAATTTATTTCGATTTTTCAAAATATTAAATATTTTTATATTTTTAACGTTTTTAATTTTTGTTTTTATCTAATAAAGTTTAAACCACAAAAAAAGAACTTAAATATTTGCATTACGTGATTTAGGCATGTTGTATAAACAAATAATTTTTTTTTGTAAATATTCTAAACTATTTTTAAATAATTTAAGTTTAGGAACCTGCGCTTTAACTTGTATACAAGATTGTTGTG
The DNA here is from genome assembly GCA_949320155.1 of Melangyna quadrimaculata. NCBI lineage: Eukaryota > Metazoa > Arthropoda > Insecta > Diptera > Syrphidae > Melangyna > Melangyna quadrimaculata. The sequence goes on along the minus strand of OX439484.1, from coordinate 5,228,146 downwards.
CTCGTTGTTTGTCTATCACAAAATTTATTTTGAAGCACCTTACTTAAGCGAATGGAAATCATCTTATAAATAGCTTTAATCATTTTGATTTAACAACAAAAAAAATCGATTTTTTTCAGATTACACTTTCGTTTCAACAAAAACAATCGGATGTTTTGGTGATTTGATTTTAGATCAATATTGCAAATCTTGATTTCAGGCAAAGTTCTATACAAATTTTCACACGCACTTGCTTCTTGCCCCACTAAATAAAAGTTACATTTTTATCTAAATCAATAGAAAATGGCACTCACACAATTGCATATATAATCAAATCACATTTTGAGTTCTTTTTAACACGATTGATCTAAAGTCTGACCACCAAATCCAAAATTGTTAAATCAAAATCGACATAAAGCAATCAATAACAAGACTTAAATAAATAATAAATCGGTTGGCACAACGGCTCATGAAGAACCAGGGCCTAGTGACTAACAACTCGCAACCATTCCTGTGTGCGCCTTTCGACAGGAATGGTAGTAGCCCGTAGCGTAATGGTTAGTGCGTTCGACTGTCACGCTGGAGGTCTGGGATCGCTTCCCAGCCTCGTCCAGCTAAAAAACTAAAAAGTTTTTTTTCAGGGCTACTGCCTCTTGCGAGGAATTGACAAATCCCCCAAGAGTATCACTTGTCACGAATAAGTGCTTCTCGTCTAGCCGTTCGGATTCGGCATAAAATTGTAGGTCCCTTCCATAACAAAGCTTAGGTAAACTATAAAGCGAAGATGTGGGTCTTACAAAAATAATACATCCTTAAAATTGAAAAATAAAAAAATGTCTTTTACTTGACTAAAAATGCAAAATATACATAAATATCAGACAATTTACTCACACACATATAATTTTTCGCAAATTAGTCTTGGAACAACAGAAAATAATTCGATTGGAATCAAAAAGGAATAGTACTGTTCCGAAATCCAATCGAAAACGACATAATTGTTAACTACATATGAACATTCATCTTCAATGAAAGGGTCTAATGTTATCAAAAGTTACAGTATTATGTAGGAATAGGAACACCATGTTGAGTGAGTGGCCGGCAGGCCTAAGAGTCCCATACTCCCAATCCCAACAAAAACACTGAGTTGGATAAACGAAACAATTTAGAAAATTCTTTTGTCATCTCTTATGCTATAGGAATAGTTAGGTATAGAAATTTCAAGTATGTTCATATGTACAATGTACATATTTCGACTTTCGAGTTTTATTTTAACGATTCCCTTGCCTTTAAATGAGTTTTATCGCAAAAGGAAATTCTGATGCAATGATGAATAAGATTGAAGATGAAGCAAGCATTTAAATGATGTCAATAATATACAATTTAAAGGGTGAGATGTTATGAATGCAAACTATTCAGAAGCAAAAGGCGTACGTTTTTTGTTATTCTTCCATTTCAAAACAATAAAACATCAATCTTTATAATGCTCTTGAAAGACAAAGTGGAGTTCCTGAAGTTTAGATGTAGCTATTTGCTTTTCTATTTGACAAAACAGAATTATTGTTTCGCTTGAGGGACAAATTTGCATTCAGATTTCTCAGGGGCAGGCCGGTTCAATAAATTTGTGAGTTCTTGGGGAATGGTTTCAATGTATCACCCCTTAAATCAAAATTTCAAATCGATCAGGGATCACATTTCCTATTTCGTTGCTATTAAAATATTTCGAGGTCATTAGTTGTGGGCATCTTCAGATATCCCAATTGGATTTCAAACACCCTTTTTTCTAAACCTACAAGATAATGCACATTGCACATCCATGTTTTGGCAGTAGATATTGCAAAACATTAGATTTTTTTTGAAAGTGCATTTGGATTTGGGAAGCGATTGGAGCTTACGAAGACAAACCTCCCTGAAATACCTTAGTACATTCGCGTACTCAAGATGTTTTTAAGTAACTATAAAAGATATCATTGCCCATTTCCCTCCACAGTTGCCTGCTGAATCAAATTGTCAAAAGTTCCGGCAGACGGCAAATTTTGTCATGTCCGTATTCTTAATCGAAAATTATTTTAGTTTTTATAAAATAAAGAAAATCTATCTATCTATGTATCTATCTATCTCTATTCAAAAAGAGAATTTAGCCGCGATACGGTAGGTATGTACATCGCTAAATCAATCTGCATTGATTTCGTTTATTTACCAATGACAAGCAATCGCTTAAAAACAGCTGATGATAAATAATCCGTTTTTAAAAAATAGTCCAGTAACCTTGTCGTTTGTATGGAAGGCACCGTTAGCGGCAAATCTGGTATTTCTGATTTTTTGCTGAGTTGTTCAGGATATTGGCCTTAGTAAGTAACCTAAGTTTTCGACCTCGAGTGGCGACCGCTTCATGGTCAAAAATCAGAAAAACCGCGATTTGTTCGCGGTTTTTTTAGTTATTGGTAATTTTAGTCCCAAATAATTAATTTTAAATAAAAGCATTGTTCTACGAATTCAAAGTAACTTAATTTGCTTCAACTGGTTGACATAAATGCATCAAAGCACTGTAGCGTGTAGGTTGGGCCAAAAGAATAGGACAATCATACCGGAAGGGGGTCTATATACCCCCGTTAAGATGGGAGGAGCAGTTATCTAAAAAAATGACTTAAGGTAGAAACAACACTATTGAAAAACAATGGTAACACCCACAATATTCTCCTATAACTTATCTTAAGCCCAGAAACCACTTCTTGATTTTTCTTTTTCAATAAAGTTATTTTAATCGAAAAAAAAAATAAAAAAAAATATTATAAGAAAACTGCAAAAGCAAGTGTTAAATTTGGTATAACATCTATTAGTACAATTATTCAAGAATATTTTAAAAATAAAAAAACAATAAAAATCATTTAATCGTGGTGGTAATGTTCAAGTATTTGAGGCATGTCGTACTTTGTTTTTTAATCATAACCTAAAAACTACAAGGAAAATATTTTTTTTCTGAAAGGTCTTAAGGCCAGCTATAACCAGTTGCAAGGTTATCCATTATTTACTGGACACCCTGTATAAATAGCTTATTATCCAACAAAGACTGTTGTAGTTTTTAGAATTTAATTATTGGGAATAAGCATATCAAGTCGCGTCGCTTTTGAAATCTGTTCTGAGAATTTTTGTTAACTTGCGGTCATAGGATTTTTTCGTCTGTTTACCTTTTTCTGGAAAGCTGTGCTTCCAGGTTAAAGTTTACTTAAAATATGTACATTATTTATCCAGCTATAACCGGTTGCAAGGTTATCCATTATATTTACTGGACACCCTATATAAGCAATAAATGGTTTCAACGGAACCGGATATTTGTTTTGTTAACAATAAATGGAGGTTGTGTGTTGCACTGTTTGGGGGAGTGGGTTCTTTAGGAAATGTATTATGTACCTAGATAATAAGTCGCTTGTAAGAGATTTTCTTGATTTTTCTGAAGGGCTCGTTAAGAAAATTTAAAATTTACTTTGAAGAGAATGTATATATAAGTACCTACAGATAAATGTTCCTACAAACAGGGTGGACGAAAAAATCAATAGGTGCCCTTACGTTCAAATAAGTTTTGAACTTATTTTTTTTTTTAAGGAAAAGTGAAATGTTGACTAATAAACAATTATGTCCTTTTCAAGTAAAAAACGATGTTTTTCTATGGAACAAATTCCATCGGGTCTATACTTTTAATTTGTTCAGTTAAAAGATTTATAATTTGTACTCTTTTGGGAAGAGGTCTTGATCTTTAGAAGGAATTTTGTTAGCTTCGTTTGTAACTTAGGTTCTAACTTGCTTAAAGGGATTTCTTTATCGTAAGACTCTTTGTGCATTTAAGATCCATATAAAAGATCGGAATAAAATATTTTAATCTTGATAATTTTTTGTGAAAAATATTTTATATTGAATACCTAAAGGGACATTAAGTGTGAACTTTTACCAATACCTTTATGCAAAACAATCCATTTTTTGCATTTAAAAAAATGTATATGTGTAAGTACCTTCACGCGTTAAGTTTTTAATTACAATTATTAAATTGAACACACATAATAGAATAGGCGCATATACCTAGAGGTTAACGTAAGCTGGCCAACTGTTGCTGAGAGATGAGGCATGAGAATTCTGTACCCATAAATTCAAGCAAATTGCCCAGACAAAAAACGAATCACAATTGCAAGAAGTCTAGTAGACAGTGCAGTAAAAAATAGAACCTGACTTATTTTTATTTTATTTATTAAAATTAAAAAAAAGTCTTATTGAACGACCCTGGTTGTTGTTTCTTGCTGTGGAAATGTTTAGTCAAAGGTTTATATTACAAACTCTATATTAGGTATACCTAAACAATAACCAAGAAATAGTGTAGGCACTCTTTAGTTACACTTGTAATAATTTTATTGTGGAATATAACATTTGCTTATGAACGTTCGTTTTTATTTTATTTTGAACAGTTTTTTGTGAAGATAAAATTTAATTAATTTACTGCACACTGTGGTGTATACGTATTTTTTTAATTGTATCCTATAACTAATGTAAAATCTGCTTGTAAGATAAGTTTCACAAATTCATAGAAAGCCAATGAATTTTAGTTTGAAATAAATATATATTCTTGTATTGATCTATCTTTATGAAATTTCCTCATATCGAGTTGAACCTTATCCAACTTTGAAAATCAAATAACCGTACAAAATTAAAAGCCTTCTGCATAACAGTGGCATCATTAAAGCGCACAAATATATTTTTTAAATAATAATAGTAGAACAAACATATTCCGACTTAGATTAACTAGTTATTGTTTTTTATAATAGTAAGTTCAGATTTCAATGAAAAAAAATTAATGGAACATCACTTTAAATTGATTTTTTTTGGTCAATGTATTCGTGTAATTTTTTTAAGTCCGTATCATAATTTCAAAAAAGTGTTGATGCACTTTTAAATGAATTTACCAGTTCATTTAAGAAAGCTTCCATTTTATATTAGGATCATTTTCTTCATATCTTACCCATAATTTTCACAACCAGAATAAATTTAAACAATTCACACATTTGTAAACTGACATCTTAGAATTTTATTGGTAAATCATCCGAAAAATTAAGTCCTGCAAAATTGATTTTAAATCAAAAAATAAATAAACTTCATTTTTTTGACATATCCAAATCAAACATAAATTTATTAATTTTACGAATGGAAAACACCAATAAGATACCTATTTAATACTCTTTCCCAAATATAGTAAATATTAAGAAATATTAAGAAACAGAGACAATACCTAAACCTACAACAACTATTGTTAGCGTTTACAAAAGCCAACAATCCAAGCTATATTAGAAGTAACAAAATATTCTAATACATATAGATATACACGGGTTTATAATAAGTTATACAATAAAAACTGGTTGTGCATAATTATTGATTATTATATCTATCTTTAAAACGGTAACTTTCATCTATCGTCGTAAACCATTTTTCATAGAAATGTATGTATGTACGTAGATAAGGTAGGTACATGTCTTAATTTACAAAAGAACTTATCTTGTTTTCAAATTCAGAGACAAGTTATTGTCCTCAAGAAATCACATTTCTTTTCAAATTCAAATGGACAATCAAAAAAAAAAGTAAAAGCTTTTTATCTCCGGGGGAGGTAACAAACTCCCCAGTGTTATACAATAGTCAAAAATCCAAACTAAAATGCGAACAACATTTGGTTCTGTGCCCGGTAATTCCATTATCCCCTGCAGCTTTGAAACACAATAAGTGAAATTTGAAACCATAAGTAAATAAGGACAATGAAGTTAAATCACAATTGAATTTTCACTGTGTGTAAATTGAAAAGCAATTTATTCAGCCATTCGCATTTCAATTTATCGGTGTTAACATTTTGACACTTTTGTGACGAATATTCGGTAATGATGCTTTATAAAACACGTTGAAATAATGCGCGTCTGCATCCTTAGGGAGGTATACCTTTTACTCTTTCATATTTGCTTCAGATTCCACAAATTATTTTTCTGGGTAAAGCTGTCGTTTAAGTTTATGAATAGGTACTTATTATTTTGTTTTTGTGAATGATAAAAAATTAGATACTGATGGGGTCAATAAATTGTGACGGGTTATTGAACCGATTCTTTTTATGTTTTTTTTTTGTCTTCTTTTATTTATGCAAATGTAAGGCTTAGTGCAGACAATTGTTAACACAGGCGGAATGTATGTTAAAGAGGCTGAATTAGGAGTTATAAGGTGTATATATATGATACGCGTTCGACCGCATATAATCTAGCGTTCATATAAAACTTAAGTTGAATTGGTTAGTTTTTTTAATTTTAATTTTTTAATATTGAGTTTGAAATCAATTTCCTTAAAACTTATTTTTGTAGAAATAACTTCATAAAGAAGTAATAACATAATAACACAAAAGAACAGACCCCTGGCTTTCAAAAATGGTATGTATGGTACTTTGTGTAGGTGTTACCGTTGTTTTAAATTTATTTTCACTTCAAGCCTTTTTTTAGAAAATTGCGCCTTACCGCCTCAACGGGGGAAATAAAGATAAAGCATACTTAAAAAAAATACTTGTTTTTAAATCTTCTACAAGAATTCATTGATACTTTTTGTCACCTATGTTATTGTACTCTCCCATTGTTATTTCTTTTCAAAGAAGGTAGATAACGTAAGAAGTATTAATATTTTCCCATTAATTCGAGAAATACCAACTGATCATTTGTTAAGCAGTCTTTGGTGAAAAGTTCAAAGCGAGCGAGTTATTTAACAAAAATAAATTAAACTTAAATTCAAGATGGCGGCTAGAGTGTTTGACGATCGAAAACCGTAGCATCGACTTCTTAACGCCTTCTACCGAAGAAAAAAAATTCTCCTTAATAATGTAGTTTGTCTGATTTCAACTGTTGATTCCTTAATAATGTAGTTTATTTGAGTTCAAATGTTGATTCCGAATGGGATATGTATACATAAACAATTTTGTCAGATCTGTCAATGTTTTTATCATATGACTGTCGTGTGACAATTGCTTAAAAATTATGTTTTTGTTGGATGATTTTGTAAATTCAGATAGGTGTACATTTGAGATCAATTTGCACTGAACGTATTATCAGATTAACCAAACGTCTGATCTTAGGCTAGAAAGGGATTCACTGTTGGATTTCCTATGATAAGCACAAAGCCGACCTTGATGGTTATGGGATATTTGAAAATTGATGAACACAAATAGAGCGGCTCCTTTATGTTAATTAAACTATTTTTATATGTACATCTAAAATTTTATAAATTGTTAACTGTTGCTCAAATTAAGATTTCATTTTTCCCAACCATCAATGACCTCTATATTATTTCAGGTTTTGGGCCTTCAAATGTTTTAATACGCTACTGCACATCTATATATTCAACTCTTTTACCTATAGATACACCTACGATAAATATTTAACAATATCCTATGTAACTTTTATTTATATTGAATTCTAAAATGTTCATTCGCTTGGAATTTAGATATGGTTTTGATTGAATGAATGACACTTTTTGTTTTGTTCATTCTTAGAAATGTTTGGGTATTGAGCAATATGTCGATAAGTTTTGATATAAAAACAAAAAATAAAATATAAAGTGCTTTATTTAAATTTGAATGACTTTTATGAAATGATGAACTTTTTGAAGGTAATCTTGAACAGCATGACGGTCATTTGTAAATTCGTGGAAAAATGAAACTTTGAGATCATGATATAACGATGATAAGAGAAACCAACAAATTTTGGATCCAAAAGTTTGTCTTTGTGTGTCAATTCAAAGGTTATAAATATAAGAGTGTGTCTGTTCAAAGCTTATAAATATAAGAATATTTAAGTGGTTGCTGTTTTTATTTAAGACAAAAGAATAAGCATTAAGGCTAAGGGTATACCTACCTACAAGTTACACCAATTTCAAGTATTGGTTTCGTGTAAAAAAAGCGATGTTTTATTCAAAACTAACATTACGATGAAGAAGTCCGAAAAAGTGATTTTTGACATGACGAGCAAGGGTCTAAGCGAATGGACGGACTTCCTTCATATTTGGTGTGAAACATTTCCCTAGACAGGAGAAATGCAAATTTTTATTTTAGCTCATCTAGAACGCATAACTGCCATACAATGATTTCGGTTTTATCATGTTTTCACAAAAACGGCTCTAACGATATTGATTAAACTATGCACATGTAATCCCTAGAATAGTTATAATAACACGGCATACCATATGCTTTTGTCAAACAAAATCAAAGAACGGAAATAAAGTTTTGGGGTTTTTAAAACAAATTTCCGTTTTTACTTGCGCTATAGAGCAAGGAGAGCCTAATCGTTAATTACCATAAAACGATTTCGGTTTTATCAAGTTTACTCAAACACGTCTCTAACAATTTTGATTAAACTTTGTACATATCATCTCTAGATCAATTTTAATAATACTCCATACAACATTTTAACCAACAAATTCGAATAAAGGAAATACATATTTTTTATTGCCTTTTTGTACCTCGTCATTATTTTGCGATTTGGTACTTCTAAGTTAGCCAACGAATTGCATTTAAAATTTGTTTAATATTTTTTTTTCGAATAAATAAAATCAAAGAAAAAAATTAGGTATTTTTTTTTTATTTTTAACTTCTTTTTTACATTTTTTTGTATTAAATCAAAAAATTTCAAAATTGCTATTTTTACATGTTTTTATTATTCTTCTCGTTTACCATATAAAAATATTATCGAAATATTACCATACACCGTCAGTAGCGGATCTAGGATTTTGCTGTGGTGGTGGGAGGCGGCTTGGAGTTTGGAGATCCAGTTTGAGACCTTAAGTAATAAAATTTAATTTGCCCTAAGATATTACCATATACCGTCTGTAGCGGATCTAGGATTTTGCTGTGGTGGTGGGGGGCGGCTTGGAGTTTGTAGATCCAGTTTGAGACCTTAAGTAATAAAATTTAATTTCCCTAAGATCAATTTTATAATTTATAACAAATGAAAGAGATCAGTTTAGGTTTAGGCAAGACCGTACTCAACTTCAGCGGAACTCACGACGCACGTCGCGAGATCTCATTTTTCCTGAATTAGCCAAATCAACGAGAAACTGTTTTGTTTAAACTGCCAGAGTAGGACATTCTACAAAGCTGCTCTAAGAAATAACCTGCGGCCCAATTCTGCAAGCGTGAATGAATTTTCGTGTATACGCTGCATAAACTTTATATTCATCCTCAAAAAATTTGTCGAAAAAATTTGCGAGTCACTCTAGAGTCTATAGAGAGATTGCAAATATTCATTTGCTTTTGCAAGATTTTCTGAGTGCACACAGAGAAAACTTACGCTTTTGGAATTGTCTCCTTGACTAGATAGTTTGTTTGTAATTGCTTAGCTTCGTTTTTTGTGTAAAAAGTTGTTGCATTTGACACGTTAATGTTAAGCCCCGACCACTTTTTTATCGCGTTTTACTTATGTCTTCAAGCCTTATCCTCAACTTCGGACTTTGACAGTCCCTAGACTTAAGCCCCCAAAACTCTCTAGAATAAGGTTAGTTTTTTGGAAGCAAGTTGCTTGGCCCTGGCTATGTTTTTGTCCAATATTCTCAGACCTTTATATTCCGCTGCGCTGCTGGGTATTTTCGACCCAATTTTCTGGGTTTTGTTTTTAGGGAAAAATTGTCCTTGCATGAAACATGTCCATAATTCATAGCCCCCATCGCTTCAGGCCCAATCTTTGGGCTTAGAAAAAAAGTTAAATATCATGTATGCAAATAGTTCAGCCCAACCACGATATTTTATCCATCAAATTTAATATCTTAACAATATTTTAGACGGAATATAAAACTCTACACGTTGTAATGTATTGCTTTCTTTCAAATTATTTCAGGAATCGGCTGTAGGTTAACAGGATGTGTTGCCAGGAAACCAAATAAATCTTCTACGTCTGATGTTTCGATGGAGACTGAAAGATATTATATATTAATATTATGTAATAATATTATGTATACCCTATGGTCATATTGAGTAAACGATATAAATCAAGGAATTTATGAGAAATCATTTTGTTCCGTTTACCTACATATAGTATATCTACGAGTGTCGAGTATATTATATTATATTGTGAGCTCAAGTCGAACTAAGTAAACAGAAAACTACTTTCTTTTACTTTGATGGACATCTCTGTTTTAAATAAATATTTGATTTTGTACTTTATTAATGTATTGAACTTCGTAGTATATGTACGTTCTGATTCCTGAACAAATATTTAACGAAAAGATATATAAAAGAAATCAATCTGTTTTTCTTTGATCTTCTATTATTTATATTTTTCCAAAGTTTTCTCCTTTTGTTCTTTGCAGGACCTTTTTTTATTTCAATGGATGCAACTTTGCCACATAAAAGACGCAGTTATGCAGTAGAAGAGTAGGTATGGATCAAAGATACTTAATATTGAGTACCTTTGGTTTGGATGCATTGTTTTCACGTCACGATAAGTACTGATGAAATATCAAGTTTTTTTGGGTCTAATATTTTCTTCTTGCACTTAAAGCTTATACTTTACAGTTGGCGTGAAAAAAAATATAAACATTATTCAAAGTCCTTTTCAAAGCCCTAATGTCAAAAGTACAACTTTTCTGAAAATTGAAATCGGGTGGGAAACCATTTCAAATATAATACAACTTGACACTATCAACTCCCTGATTACAAAAATGGTTTCGACAGACGTCTAGGTGGCCCCAAAACCCAGACAGACGTCGCCGAAAGGGGGCTTAGGCTTAGGTTTTTGGGAAACCACCTAAAATTGGTCACAACTTTTAGCCATGAATTCCCTGAGTTTGAATATGTACCTGAAAGACGTCTAAGTGGCCCCGAAACCATCGATAGACGTCCCTGAAAACGCGTTTTTTTGAGTTTTTTGTCAAAAAGGAAACCACTTGAAATGTATCACAAACGGAAGATCTTGACCCCCCCCTGAGTTTGAATATGTACATGACAGACGTCTAAGTGGCCCCAAAACCTGCGACAGACGCGATTAAAATCGTGGATTTTTTATTGAAATTTTTAGATAATTGATGTATGCCACCAAAATGTATCACAATCGGAAGGTCTTGACTACCAGAGTACTAATGTATAAAAAAATTAGTTTTTAGTGTCACCCAACAGCTGCAAAGGCGCGAAATACATCTGGGATTTCTTATTTTTTTTTTGTAGTATTAGGATTTTGAGGGAAATAGCTGAGGGATGTAACTACTAGTTTGTCAAAAAGTTTATAGATACAAATATCTTGAAATGCATCTCAATTTATAGGGCTTGACTCCCTGAGTCGGAAAATTTAAATGACAGACGCTTTGAGTTACGCCAAAATATTGAAATCTACGATATAACTTGCCTTCAAATATTATTATTGTTTTTTCTTTCAATTTAAATGACAAATAAATAAATAAATTGGTTGGCACAACGGCTCGTGAAGAACCAGGGCCTAGTGACTAACAACTCGCAACCATTCCTTTGTGCGCCTGTCGACAAGAATGGAAGGGACCTACAATTTTATGCCGAATCCGAACGGCTAGACGAGAAGCACTTATTCGTGACAAGTGATATTCTTGCAGGATTTGTCAATTTCACGCAAGAGGCAGAAGCCCTGAAAAAAACTTTTTAGATTTTAGGTGGACGAGGCTGTGAAGCGAACCCAGACCTCCAGCGGGACAGTCGAACGCACTAACCATTACGCTACTCAATTTAAATGGTACCTACCTAATTAAAAGGTTTTGACTAGCTGAAAAAGAAATTTTGAAGGTAACACGTTTTGAACACACCAAACCACTCTAATAAGCGATATAAGTAGCTTATATTCTTTTCTTTATGTAATGTGAAATTGCACTCACACTCAGTTCACGTTCTCATAATTGTAGTAAGCTCGCTATCGCTACGACCAACATAGCTTTCTTATATCGCTTATTTGAATGGTTTAGTGTGTTCAAAACGTGTTTCCCTCAAAATTTCTTTTTCAGCTAGTCAAAACCTTTTAATTAGGTAGGTACCATTTAAATTGAAAGAAAAAACAATAATAATATTTGAAAAAATAGAATATATTTTAACATAGGGGAGAGTGGAGCAAGAAGCACCACTTAAGCTTTAGACGCTCCTAATTTTTTTCTATTCATAAATGAGATGCAAATATTTTTTTAAATAATACTTTGAACTCCATCATAGTAAGCAATCAGAATAGTTAAACAAGTATATACAGAGATATACACGAATATACAACCTTACCTAAAAAGACCGTTTTGCCCCACTAGCGGGCAAGAGGGACCTTTGAAAGGGGCAAAATGAACCACTGATTTCATTTTACAATAATATTAAAAACAATCGGTGTTAAAAACACTTATATTTTATTCAAAGTATTAAAAACTTAAATTCCTTCTTGGAAGAATACAAAGAATAAATAAACAAAGGAAGCTTAGAAAAAAAAAATTAATAAAAAGTAACTTTAAAACGAAACAATATAGGCCGAGAGCCGACAGCAATTTTTGGGTGTGAACGATAGCAACAATTGCTTTTGTTTTAAGATATGTCCCTACTATTAATATGCAAATAGGAAAGTCTAGCATGTCGGGGTTGGGGCCTTTCTATAGTATGGACCTATAGAATGGACCTAACTTAAAACAAATGGAATTTTTGGTATCTTTCGCACCCAAAAATTGCTGTGGGCTCAGACTTATAACAAATTAATATCAGTTTAAGAACTATAACAAAAATAACAATAAAAAAACTAACATAAAATAAATTCATTGAAATGGCTAGTCAGTTTTCTAATTTCTTATTACGGACAATTTTCGCAATAGAAAAACTCGTCAATTGGTTAAATAAGAACTAAGTAGATCTTCTTCGTCTTCGTGAAGGTCATGGAGCAAAACAGACTTATCTTATGTAGTTGTTGTTTTGCCTTGAAATTGGAACCAGGACGTTCTGGTTCCATTTACCCCACAAGGAGTTTTTTAAAAGAAATATTTTTATTTTTTGTAATATTAATTATTTACCTTTTTTTTTCGTCTTGGATCGTTTTTGCAAAGTGGTTGTTTTTTTAACAGATGTCCCGTTTTCAAACTGTCTGCATTTAAACCACAACTAACTTAAGTTTTTCAATGAAACTAAGGAATATGTTAGCAAAGTAGGTTTTTCATAAGTTCTCATTATTGAATAGAAGATGGAGCTAAGAACCGCGCCAAAAATCGGTTTGGTTCTTTTTACCCCGAGGTCCATCTTGCCCCACTCTCCCCTACTTATATACATATATAATATGTTGCCTTATTGTAGTACAGGTCATATAGTACTCAAAATCCTTTGAACAAATAAAAAATTCCTACCCTCATGAAAGTTGGTGAAAACATTAAATTCAAAAACGTTAAATTCAAAATTACAAGTGACATCAACTCCAGACATCAATGTGTCTCGGCCAGAAATGACTGTGAGCTCTTCAGTTAGTCTGTCATATCCTTCCAAGACACATTCATTCGCTCCACTTAAAACAGAAGTAATCTTAAAGTTTTAATATTTAAATGTCTCCATCTTCATTATTACCTATAAATAAAACTGACCACGAGTAAATGTTTTCTCCAAATTCCCATAGAATAATAAATTTCACACTATCTTCTTTCTATGATTCGGTAAACATCCACCACAATTTGTGTCTTAGAAGGAAATGACAGAGTGACTGAAGATCCCACTGTCATATCTGGGCGAAACACAGTCATTTCTGGAGGTGAGGTCACTTGTACTTTTTAATAGAATTATATTCATTCGCTCCACTTAAAACAGAAGTAGTTTTTAAATGTATTTAAATTTCTTTATCTTATTTATTATAATGAAATCAAAAGAGCTATAAAAGTATCTTGTTGGAAAGGGAATGAAAGGGGAGATTGTTATGCATTACATTCTGTGCGAAGGCCACATGATTTCAGTGTAACTTTTATTGGTGAGTATGAAATTACAACTAAGATAATACGACTACCCAAAAAAATGTATTATTTATTTTTTTATTTGTATTTACTCTTCTTATTCTTGGTTTTCATGAAAAATGGAATATTTAAGCCAAGTTTTATCAACGGATCATTCAAAGTGTTTCCGGCAATATTTCCCGGTTGTACTGAAAATATAGTCATACTAACATCAAAATGACGAACTATTTCTTTGATAGTCATATCATTTTAGATTTAGTGTCATTACTCATTATCATTAGATTCACTATTAAAAAGTACACTGAAATCATGTGCTATATGCATAGAATGTACCAAAGTAATTATTTCCATTTGAAGCACAAAAATCTCCTCCCCTCTCCCCCTCAAAAAACAGCCTTCCCAACAAGATATTTTTATACTAGACCCTTTTGATTTTTCAATTGAATGAATAGAAAACGAAATCAATTGTTTTTGGATGCAAAAATAACACCCGGTACACTGTCAAATAAATTGCCAATCTTCATATTCATGCAAGTTAAATTAGTTATGCATTTATGCAAGCGAGTCAGAACTGATGGTATCTTGAACGCGCCAGCTGATGTGATACACATATAATTTAAGCGATTGATGAATTGATACATTTTTGCGCAGCATTTTATTATTCGCATGGAAACTATAAACTATGTATATTAGGAATAGTATATGTGATACTTATATGCATAACTTTTAAACATTAAAATGTTCTCGAATTTTATTTCTAAATTATACTGTTTTTTTATTTGCTCCCATAATACTTGCATGATTAAAATACATACATATATGTATACGAAAATATATAATAATTCATAATTATTGCTTGAGGATAAGTTTTTGGAAAACATTGCGTGGAGTCATCGTTCAGGATTCAGGAATCTCATTAAACCATCTAAGGATTACAAGTCACCAAACATTATTCTCTTGAGTAAACTTATTTCGTGGTCGTCGATGAGTGCTTAACTGGCGTTCTTGTTTAACAAGACCATTAAAATAAAACATATTCCTTCTATTGCTCGACGCTTCCCTTGTTCCCTAAACAAATGTTCCGACTTCCGAGAGAGATGCCGCAACGAGAGAGTTGCCACACCATTTAAAAAAAACTAACATTTACATTAGGACAAATCAGTTAAGAAAAATATTTCTTTATTTTGTTGATAAGTAATGCCTTAGTTTGTATAAGAGGCAATTTTTCAAAAAAAAAAAAACAGATAATTTTTCAATTTTGTTGGTAAAAGCGTGATATGCAGTATTATTTTATTAGACATGTACAAAGTTTAATCAAAATTGTTTGAGCAGTTTTCGAGAAAACTTGATAAAACTGAAATCGTTGAGTTGTATGGCAGCTAGCCTATTAGAATAGCTTAAATACGAACTCTAATTTTTTCTCTAGGGAATCACACAAAAAACGATTCACAACTAATTTTAAGTAAATCCGTTCAACCGTACCTATATCTCGTCATTGGCTTGTTTAATTTTATCAATATTTTTCAGTTCATGACTTCTAAGTTTTTTTTGAAATTTTGCATTCAAAACTTTACGAAAAAATAATCAAAAAAAATATTTTAAACTTCTTTTTTCTAAATTTGTTTGTATTAAGTAAATTAAAAAATTTCAAAACTGCAATATACATTTTTTTCCAAACCATTACTTTATCTACACCTTTAATGTACATTCTAGTCGTGCATATTTTTTGTTCCTAACAAATAATCTTCTGAGTTAATTTCGTATAAATAGCAATTTTGAAATTTGTTGATTGAATAAAAGATAAAATTGGAAAAAAGTTAAAAAAAAAATGTTTTATTTGATTTTATTTTGGGCGTAAAAAAATCATTCATACAAATTTTAAAAGCAATAACAACTGTTGACTAATTTAGAAGTACCGCACTGCAAAGTAATGATAAAATCAACCAAGCCAATGACGAGATACCTTCATAATATCAGTCAGTATAAGAAAAAGCATTTTTTTTTCAAAGAACCCAAAACTTTGTTTCCATTATTCGAATTTTTTGGTAAAAACGTGGTAATTATATGAACTGGTCTTGAGATGACATGCATAAAGTTTAATCAAAATCGTTTTAGCCGTTTTTGAGAAAACTTGATAAAACCGAAATCGCTGTATGGCAGCTACCCGTTCTAGATGAGTTTAAACAAAGATTCGAATTTGTCCTCTGGTGATGACATAAAAATGCTTCATACCAAATCAGAAGCAAATCTGTCCATTCGTTAAGGCTCTAGCTCTATGTACATGACATGACGCACAGACAAACAGGCCGACGGACGTCTTGAGGAAAATCGTTTTTTTTTGTACTCATCCATGTTAGTTTCGATCAAAACCTAGACATTTTTTTTGACACGAAACCAATACTCTCTCTATAGAGCTAAGGAAACTCTTAAGAGCTCGAATCAAACCATGAGTTTGCTTTGGGCTTGACTGCCCAGAAGAGTGTAACCAATTAGAATTGTGTACATTAAAATTGACCGAAATGATGATTTCAGTCTAATGTTCATTGTTTTAACTTTTTGACTCTCAAGCCATCATATGAGTCATTCTGCTCCACAATACATTTCTGGTTTTATTATTTTTTTTTTCACATTAAACCAATAGGTATAATATAATTATGAATATCAGTCATTTTGATTCAAAAATAGAGACTGTAAATTCCATACAAAACCCACTTCCTTTGTTTTTTTTTTCCGAATTTTAAAAGAAGAATCATCCAAATCGGTCAAGTCATTCTCAAGTTCTTGCAGCACTAAGTCAGGGCAATTGATTTTTATGTGTACCTCTACCTATAACCTATATACAGGGTGTCCAGTAAATAATGGATAACCTTGGAATGCCTCATAGTAGACTTTATGACCGTCCTCAAAAATTAATAAAAAAAAGTCTATCTCAACCACAAGAAAGGATATGTGCATTTTTTTGTTCAGTGCATTATTTTTTGCGTTACTTTACGTTTTTGAATACCACGACTACAAGTGAATGAATTCTACCGTTTTTATTTTTCGTAGCAATATTTAACATTGTTTGTGCCAAAACACAAGAAGACAAAAATTATAATAACGGTTGGAATTCTTAGAGGAAAAAATTATTGAACTTTGATTTTCGATGCAAAATTTGAAGGAAAATCATTTTTGAAAAAGTTAAATCATCTCTAGTATGAACAAATGCATGAATACCTAAGTGGCCAACTATTTTAAAAATAAGCGTGTTAAATACGGATTTCAAAATGAAATAATTTGTTATTGCATCTTGAACCAATATAGGAAGTTATTGGTAAAAATCAGCAACAAAAGAGTCAATTTAGCAAAAACATTAGCAAATTAAACGTGAAAATAATATCATGCGTCCAACATGGTAGATTTTTGATTGATTGCCTGTTTTAATGATATTATCCTAGTGATAAATCCAAGGTTTTAATTTCTGAGGCCGATTGCAACATTACCAAAAATGTTAACAAAGTGCAAAAAAACGGCTACATTTTCGAGCTTGTTTTGAATTATACATCTTCAATTGGCTTTTTAAAAAAACAGCAAATATTTTGGTAGTGGTTATTACAGAATTAATTTTCTTATAAGAAGTGCATTAAATAAATAGAATACAGCAAGTCGATCAGGTTCTCAGAGGAGGTATGCAATCTTGTGCAAGCCACTGCATTACAAATATGCCAGAGATACAAGCAGATGGACATGAGGTCTGGGGCCAATTTTATGGCCACCCCGTTCAACAGACCTAAATCAACTTGATTTTTTATTGGGGCTGCATTAAGAAAATCGTGTACATCAAGTCCTTAGAGGAGATGAGAAATATTGGGGAGGCAGCTGCATTACAAGATTCTGAGCAAAAATTAATAAGATTATTATAAGATTTTCATTTATTCGGAATATTGTATTACAATGGGTGGAAAACAGTTTGAGCTTTTGCTTTAAATTAAAAAAAATATCTATTTTTGTTTTCTAACTTAGTGATCAAGTGATTGAAAGTTGGCTCAAAACTCAAAAGACTATTTGTTTGAAGAAAATAACAAATAAACTAAAAGCAACTGCGAAAATATTTTATGGTTTTGTTAGGGCCCAATAGACCAGGTATAATTCAAAACAAGCTTGAAAAAGTAGCCGTTTTTTGCACTTTGTTGACATTTTTGGTAATGTTGAAATCGGCCTTAGAAGTTAAAAGGTTGGAATTATCACTAGGATCATAAAAACAGGCAATCAATCAAAAATCTACAATGTTGGACTCATGATATTATTTTCACGTTCAATTTACTAATTTTTAAAACATTTGTTTTTGCTAATTTAACTCTCTTGTTGCTTTTACCAATTACTTCCTATTGTTTCAAGATGCAATAATAAATTAAACCATTTTGAAATCCGCATTTAACGCGCATATTTTTAAAATAGTTGGCCACTTAGGTATTCATGCGTTTTTTCATACCAGAGATGATTTAACTTTTTCAAAAATTATTTTCATTCACATTTTGCATCGAAAATCAAAGTTCAATAATTTTTTTCTGTAAGAATTCCAACAGTTATTATAATTTTTGTCTTCTTATGTTTTGGCACAAACAATGTTTAATATTGCTACGCAAAAAATGGTAGAATTTATTCACTTGTGGTGGTGGTATTCAAAACCGTAAGGTAACGCAAAAAATAATGCACTGAACAAAAAAATTCACATATCTTTTCTTGTAGTTGGGATAGACTTTTTTATTAGTTTTCAGGACGGTCATAAAGTCTACTATGAGGCATTTCAAGGTTATCCATTATTTACTGGACACCCCGTATACTTACTTTACTTTACTTTTGATGGCGCTCACAGCCCAGGATGGGCTTCGGCCTCAACTAACAAGCCCCTCCAGCCAACTCTGTCCCTAGCTAGCCGCTTCCAGTTGCGCACACCGAGTGCTTTATTCATCTCAGCCGCTGTATTTTCAGCTTTTTGACCAGGTCAACGTCGCTGTATAGCCCGTATAGCTCGTCGTTGAATCTTCTCCTCCATACTCCTTCGATACACACCGGACCGAAAATCACACGAAGAATCTTCCTCTCAAAGCACCCTAGCAGATTTTTATCCGCATCTTTCAGTGTCCATGCTTCTGACCCATAAAGCAGGACCGGGATGATTAGGGTCTTGTATAAAGTCTCCTTGGTTCTCTGAGAGAGGGCCTTACTACTTAAATGCCTTCTTAGACCGAAGAAACAGCGGTTGGCAAGAGTAATTCTTCGCTTGATCTCTGCACTGATTTCATTCTGCGATGAAATAGTGGAGCCCAGGTAGACAAAGTCCTTGACAACTTCGAAGTTATATCTGTCCATCGTGATATTTTGCCCGAGTCGACGATATTGAGATTCCTCTCTCGATGACAGCATAGACTTCGTCTTGTCCTCATTAACCGCCAATCCCATTCTAGCCACCTCCGATTCAATGCTCACAAATGCCCCTGCCACAGCTCGCATCGTTCTGCCGACAATGTCTATGTCATCCGCATATGCAAGCAATTGAACGGACTTTTGATAGATTGTACCGCTGGTGTTGACATGTGCGTTGCGTACAATGGCTTCAAGAACGATGTTGAATAGGTTGCACGATGACGCGTCGCCTTGCCTCAATCCTTTCTCAACATCAAAGGAATCGGTGGTGTTCTTACCAATTTTGACGGAGCAGCGAGATTTCTCCATCGTCATCCTGCACAGGTGGACGAGTTTGGCAGGGATGCCGAGACTCGACATGGCTCTGTATAATTCGTCCTTTTTCACGCTATCATACGCGACTATAAAATCGATAAAAAGGTGGTGTGTATCGATCTGGAACTCCCGGGATTTTTCTAAAATCTGTCGGAGTGTGAACATTTGATCGACGGTTGACTTGCCTGGCCTAAAACCGCACTGGTAGGGGCCGATCAGATCGTTGACAAAAGGTTTTAGGCGGTCACACAGGATGGCCGACA
The DNA here is from genome assembly GCA_949320155.1 of Melangyna quadrimaculata. NCBI lineage: Eukaryota > Metazoa > Arthropoda > Insecta > Diptera > Syrphidae > Melangyna > Melangyna quadrimaculata. Next base: position 5,208,227 of record OX439484.1, on the reverse strand, counting down.
AGATTTTATAAGCGACGTTTAGGAGACTAATTCCACACCCTTTATAGGTAGATTTAATTCATAAAATTCCAACTTAAAAATTATATTTAAAACATCAGGCAACCCTCTGCATTCAATATTCCTGATATGGGAGCATGTCATTTACTCTGGGTGTGGGTGTGGGAGTGGGTGTGGGTGTGGGTGTGGGTGTGTGTGTACCTACATGTGAAGAAACCTTGACTGATGTTTCCTTTTATAAGCAACAAGGACGTCGGTACGTTGGCGTTGTTCACTTATTCTGATAAGTGGGTGCCAACCCAGCAATAATGGTAAAATATATTCTCATAAGCTGGTTAAATGCCGTTATCGTATAGGTACTTTAGGGTTTTCAATTTATGCGTTTATATAGTGATTATATAAGTTTGAAGTTCGCTTGCAGGTAGCTGTATAGATTTATTTACTATTTATTAGCTATAATGAAAGAACACCTACAGGGTTCATAAGTATAATAGGTATTAATAATTTTAAAATGTTTTGTTTAGAGCCATTTAAGCTTAGTAGGTACCTTATCATATCAGCGTTTAGTTTTATTTTTGTAAGTAAAATTGAGCGTCGAAATCAAGTCCCGGTTTTTGTTATGCTGAAAACATTAACAGCCATATTTTTCAGTTTTTCAAAACTAGTTTAAAAGCAAAACTAGTTTTATGGAGATTTCAAGTGGCAAGTTTTATACATATTGGTATTATTTATGAAAGTTTTGATATACCAGTTTCAATATTTTGAGTTTTAAATACCAAAACTTTAGTTAATAATACCGATTTTTCCAAAACTTGGGAATCGAAACTTCTATTGAACTAGTTCTACCGTAAAACTAGTTTTAAATTAAATCAATAATATGGCTGTAAAGATTTTTATATTATGGTAGATATACATATGTACCCCATAGGTGTGATTTCAGGTTTAAAGTTAATTTAACACGAAGCCCTCTCTTCCTTTTTATAAAGTTCCCCAATCCGGAGTAAAACTTATAAAGGAGCAATAGTTTAGTTAAAAAAAAAGTATACAAAACAAATATTTAAATATTTTAAACTTTTTTGTTGACGTAAATCATCTATGTAAGCAACGAAGCTTATGTTTGCTATTATAAAGGTTTAATAAAAGGTAATGCATCAAACCATTTCAAAATTCCTAACCTTGAAAGTTTTAACAGTAAATATTTTCCATGTACCTAGAGCATTATGATCTACCTACTTGGTTTGCTCACTTAATTTTACTTTGTGCAAAAAAAAAAGAAACAACAACCTTTAAAACTTTTATCAAAAACACACATTCATCTGTACTCCCTTGTACTCGTTTTTCTTGCAAATAGGTACCCTCTTCCGGACTGTGTTTATTCATTTTATTTTGAGTATATGTTTAAAGTTAGGAAACAAGTAAAAGTTTCGCCATTCATTTTCAAAGTAAAATTGGTGAATGATAAAAGTTAGAAACGGAAAAGTAAAAACAAAAATAAATCCTCCCAGTTATAACATAAGTTTTTGATTCCGTTATGCAAAGATAATAATAGTTTTAATTTAATAATTACCTAAATAAAGAAGATAAGAGAAGATAAAACTATATAAATACTAGCTGACCCGGCGAACTTCGTTCCGACTAAATTTAGTTAATGTAATGAAATTAATAATTCCGAGCATGCTAATAATTCCAAAGCTCGTTGATAGAAGATGAGTGAAATAGCTAACGAAGTGGTGATGAATGCTTTTGTCGCGTTCAGCTTGGAGAGACATTGATGTTGTAAGGCAGAGAGTTGAATCTGGAGATGGTTTAATCGTTGTAGATGACTGTTGAATATTGGAAGAGATTCCAGAGATACGTGAAGATTCTCGGGTTTGGCAATTGAGGATATGTTCCCAAAGCTTATTTAGGACGATTTTAACATGCCGATCATCATCTGATTTCCTCCAATTGTAATGAGATTGTTTCTCAGTGTCATCGAGCCATAGGCACTTTGTAGAAATTCTTTTCATAAAATAATTTAACGAATTTATCGAGCTGGCAACGCTGTGAGTATTTGACTTTCCTTCTGTCATAAACTTGGAGATATTCTATGACAAGAAAAAAAAGCGAACTTAGTTCTTTGGTATTTGGTATATTGCAGTTGCATTTTTGGAAAAAATAGAAGAACAAATACTCACGACGTTGCCCAGCCTTTTGCTTAGTAAATTAAAACCCATGTAAGTTAATTAAATAGACAATTGAATTCATAGAATTATAATTTATATTTTTTTTAGAAAATAAAATCATTATATGCAAAATATTTGCGGATTTTATCTGGATTTTTAATTGATTTGTTTGAAGTTGGCGAAGCAACACTGAGTATACAGTCATTTTGGACTAAGAGAATGCCGGATCAGTGAATTCAATTTGAAGAGTTTTTGTTTTGCATCCAGCAGTTAGTTGAATATTAAGAAGGGTTCCGAATATCCATTCATTTCTGGTAGATGTTAATTTTATGGCATTACTATTGAATTCCCATATTTCTCACAAGTTCCATTGTATGTGGCGTGTTCACGTGTAGGCAAAACTACTACTTTGTACGTGTACGTGCCCGAGAATAAAACAAAAAAAAAAGTTGTGTAACTTAAAACACTTCAGTAAAAAAAGCGGAAGGTTGGCCGACATGCCGCATTATTTTGGTTTGAAAACACATCAACATTGTTAGTTTAAATATTTTTTTTTGTTATTTTGTCATAGAGACCAATACTTTGTAAAGCTGTCCCTTCAGTCAAGCGTTCAAGTTGAAGAAGTTGATCTTGGAATGACAGGTAGCGTTTGACGGAAATCGCCTGACAGCTAAATCATTGCACCACCGAAGCGTCGTTTATCACTTCCTAAATCTTTCAACGTACAATTCAGGGCGCCCAATGTACGTTTGTTAGCCGTTGTGCACTCATTCCAGATGACAATCTTACAGTGCTGCAATAGTTTTGCCATCGCAGAGTTCTTTAAGATATTGCATGTAGGTTCTTCATCCATTTGCAGGCAATTGCAATGCAGAATGAGCGTTCGACCGCCTTTCAACAACCAAATACATACTTTGAACGCAATGAAAATTAAAAAAAAAATATAATTTACTTCCCATTGGAAGTTATTGTAATTGGTGCGATTTGTCGAATTGAAAATTTTGACATATCTTCACGTTTTGAGGTCTCTAGAATCAGAATTAGTCGTCTTAAGATAGATGTCTGTATGTGTGTATGTACGTACGTTCGGGGTACTTTTTTCGTCCACCATATCTCGAGAATGAATAAAGATATCGACATCGGATGAATTTTATTTTACAGATATATTGTCATATTGTCATAACGTGCTAAAAAGGTTTTCTAATAAATTCAATAAACCGTTTTTTTTTACTACAGCAATTTAAAAAGGAGCTGTAAAATGTCATTTATCTGGAATATCGCGAGAACGGAATGAGATATTCACTTCAGACTAATTTTAATTTACACATAATTTCACAGTACCAAATTGGTAGATATTTAAAAAAAATTCAACACACACTTTTTTTTTTAAACTAAGAGAAACAGTTGAAAAATAATTTTCGTCTCAAATAGTTATTTCAAGAACAAAAAATGATTCCGAACCCAGTCTATTTTTTTTTTTACATATAGTGACGTAGTCAACAACTGATAATTTGTTTAAAAAATTCAATAAACATTTTTTTTTAGAGCAAACAAACTGGACAAAAAACTATTAAAAATTCTTAACAAATGTTTTTTAACTCAAAAATTTTGAAAAAAAAAAAACAATGATATCGATTTCAAATTTTTACCAAAAATATATCCTATTCCATCTGAATGTTGTGTAATTTTGAGATTTTTAAAACCACCTCTTAAAAAGCTAAAAATCAAAATGTTGCAAGAAAAAACTTTTCAAAAATTTGTTATAATTTGAAAAATTCAACCATCAAATTCGCTTGAAAATCGAAATTTTGCATATTACACTTAATTTGCCCTATTATATTCTTTGAAACCGTGCTATTTATTTTAAGTACCTACACTCCCCTGATTTTTGATATTTTTTTAGCCAATAGTCTGTTTTGAAATACCAAGAAGAGTAAGGAAAAAAAGTTTTATAATTAAGATTCATAGAATTTTGTAAGCTAATTAGGTACAAAAAAAAAAAATATAAAAATGTCTCTATTATAAAAAGCTAAAGTACAATATATAGGTAAATTCACATTTTGCCCTGTATCTCTATACCGACCTTACCTATATAGGTATATACTGATTATCCAAAACACACACAATTATTACACTATAAAATATATAATTATATAATAATATACTCTACCACCCACCACTTAGGTTAATATGTAGGTACATATGCATATGGTCTTCAAGTGCACCAATGGGAAGTTACTAGTGTGGGTCGACTCTATACTCATACGCAATAGCAAGTCCAGGACACTTAATATTCCTTTCTTAGGCCAACACGAACCCATCAAACCCAAAATTGTGAAAATCAGGATCTTCCCGTTCCAGTTTTTCTGGAAATTTTCCGAGATTTTCCACCAGTGTCCTATGTCTTTCCTTGGGCCAATACTAATTAATCAAGGTCAGAATCGTGAAAATCTAAGTATCCGTTCTAGTTATGCGCTAAAAACAGGACCTTCCCGGATTTCTAATTTTCCTGAATATTTACCGGGATTTTCTTCCAGTATCCTATGTCCTTCCTTGGGCCAATACGAATTCATCAAGCCCAAAATCGTGAAAATCGAACGATACATACTCGAGTTATGCGCGCACAAACGGACATTTCTCTTTTATATATATAGATAGTCTAGGGAAAAAGTGGTCTTTTTGGGCCGAATCCAAAAATCTCGGTATATACAAAATGTTTTGATCTTATCCATATGAAAAAAGAGTGCTGAATTTGAAAATGCGGGTATACCTCTGGCAACCTTGAGGATTTTTAAATATAACGTTATCAAGGGGAAGCGGTTGTTGTGCATCAAATGGTAAAAAATTACTTTGCTACAATATATGCATATGGCACATGATTTCAAAGTACTTTTTAATGGAAAACCTTATGCCATTCAAACTAAGGCGATAGGACTTCCTAAACCAAAGTTATAGTAATTTCTATGTATTGGGGCATGTTAGAGTAGTCTGTAGCTAAGTTTGCAACTTCGAAAAACCTGTGCTCGCTGCAGGATAAATACAACAGTGAAAAAAACGATAAAAACACCCCATTTTTTCCTTTATAACTTAGACCACATTAGTTTTAAATTCATTGGGACATATTCATAGTCGCAGGTAGACCCGGGTTTAACTTAATTACAGTTCAAGACAATTTTGGCTCAATGAATACAGACCGATTTTAATTACAAATTGTTGGATTTATATTTTTACAAGATAGTTAACTTGGTATACTAAACAAATATATTCAAATATTTTGAAATGATAAACTTAAAAAAATATAATCAACGTCCGAAAATTCAACTAACGCTATGTTTAACTTACAACCAGGTCTAAAATGACTATGAATACGCAACATTATGTTATACTTGAGTTGCTATCTAACCATGAGTAAAAAAACAAATCTGAAAAACTAAGGAATTTTGAAGCGCTCAAAAAATAGGCCAAAAATTGTCCAATTCTGCTCAAAACTTGCAATCAAATAGCCTTGAGTATTATAAGACAAAATTTGAAAATTCAATCCAAATCGGTCAAATGGTTTTGGCAAGAAACATGATGTTAACTGAGTGCAACAATCAATGTTTGCATCATTGCTGTGGTCGAAGTAGGACACTTAAATTGGCACTGATTTTTGTACACGTACTTGGAACACTTAACTATCATAAAATATCATTATAATATTTATTTCTTTTTTTGTTGTAACTTTGGTAGCGATTTTAAATTCACAAAAATGCTTCACGAAAACATTGTTTAGTGCAAAATTTTCGCAACTTTTAAAATCGCTACAAAAGTATCTAAAAAAGGCATAAATATTATAACAGAAAAAGTTCTAAATAATATAACGATATTTTATGATAGCTAAGGGTTCCAAGTACATGTGAAAAAATCAGTGCCAAATAAAGTGTCCTACTTTGACCACTGCAATGATGCAAACATTACTTGTTGCACTCAGTTAACATCATGTTTCTTGCCAAAACTGTGTGACCGATTTGGATCGAATTTTCAAATTCTGTCTTATAATACTCTAGGCTATTTGATTGCACGTTATGAGCAGAATTGGACAATTTTTGACCTATTCAAAATTACTTAGTTTTACTTAGTTTTTCAGATTTTTTTTTACTCATGGTTAGATAACAACTCAAATATAACATATATGAATTTTAAATAAATGTGGTCTTGTGGAAAATTTCATAGCAAACAAGAATATAGTGGATGCTATTTTCCTAAGTTGCGTATTTCCAAAGTTATAAAGGAAAGTGTCCGGAAAATGGGGTGAGTTTAGCGTTTTTTTTACAGTTGCATTTTTCCTGCAGCGAGCACAGGTTTTTCGAAGTTGCAAACTTAGCTACAGACTACCCTAACATGCCCCAACAACATATCAAAAATACAGAACTACATCGCACTTTGCGAATTTATTGTCGAATTTGACTGGGCTATTTGGAAAGGATTTAAAAATCAGTTTAACATTTTTTAACTTAATGTTTCGTACACGGCTTTCAACTTGTTAGTCTCCTACACAGCATCGTTATTGTCTTCATGAAACCTCGGTTTCGCCCAGGACAGCTGATCTTTCCGTTGGTCATCTATGAATCCATTGACCCTCCGTTGGGATTACGGATCATCTTCGTCGCTATGAAAATTCAATGCTTCCCCCTGTACCTTACCTTCATCCTCGTCCACCAACATCATGCTTGACCATTAGATGTGCATAGGTACACACACAAAAAAATAAACATCGCATAGTGGGCGGTCCCCAATGACGAGCAGCATCGTAGACTTTGAGTGGCGTTTACACCCACAATTTTATTGTTGGTTTTAAAAACAATTATAGGCGTTTTTCTTTTTTAGTTCAGAGCAGAGCCTGAACTGTCAAACAAAAAATTGTGTTTCTTTTTTACCTCTGAACGTTCATAGCTTCAAATGTGTGTTTCTCTTTTCGTTCTGAACGTGTTCTGAGCTTGTTCAAAGCGCGCTCTATGAGCTCAGAATAAAATAACTGAGCATACCGAGCTGAATGCTGAACACAAGCATTTGATAGGTGAAATTGAAAAAAAAAGTGACAGCTTAGTGTTCAGGTGTGTTTCAAAAATAATTCTGAGCGCTCAGAACCAGAACAGGCTTTGTTCAGAGGATGTTCAGAGCACGCACGATATGCTCGGACTCTGTTCAGAACTCTTTTCTGAGCTAAGCAATAAAAACGCCTTATAATGGGTTGTGTCAGATTTATGATCTCCCAATTTTGGCGCTAATGGTTAGGTTCGTAGAATTTTTATGTTTTGCCGTCGGCATTGTGGATATGGTTCTGCCGCCGGTCGTCGCCGTCGGCAAATGTATTTTGCGGATATGAGTTTTTTTTTGTTTTGTTTATCTTTTTTTTGGTCTTCTTGCATGTTGAGTTGCAACAACTTGGTGCAAATCTTAAAAGTGTTACCAGAATCAGGAACAAAAAGAGTCTATAAAAATATTTAGGAAGGAAGTTTGTTTGGAAGGGTGTTTTTTTAAGGTTAAAGAAAATGTGTGATTTTGAACTGAAATGCACCTTTTTAAGATAGATATTTTTATCAAATATTTTTATTCTTGTTATTCATATGAAATGCAACAGTTTCAAGTTTCATTGACGACCCATTATTTCCAAAGAGTTTCCGCACTATTTACATATCGTACTTAAAGTATAGTCACACTTACATAAAAAGGACTGTAACTTTGGTTTGGCTAGTCCTATCGTCTTAGTTTGAATGTCATTAGGTTCTCCAATAAATATGCATAGATTGTACCAATGTAATTGTTTCCATTTGATGCACAACAACCTCTTCTCCGTGATAACGTTATATTTAAAAATCCTATAGGTTGCCAGAGTTATACCCGGCTTATTCAGATTCAGCACTCTCTTTCAATATGGATACCATCAAAACATTTTGTATATACCGACATTTTTAGGGTTCTGGTCAATTTTGCCCAGACTAAATGTAGGAAAGGAGAAGATATATAATATTGCTAAGGACTTGTCATCCATGTTCGAACGCTTTTCGAATGTCAACAAAACTTTATTTTATAACTAATTCAAATCAACATTATGTCACATCGATGTAGAATTCGATTTATTTTTATTTCATCCAATATCTACCTACATTAATGTTTGAGATCAAACTATAAAGATGTTGACTTAATGTAGTCCACAAAGTCCACCCTTCATGTTATCAAGATTATTTAAATCTATTTTGGCTGGGATTGAAAGATGACCTCCCATGCAGGGGGCTTACAATACGTTAACGAAGAACTTTTCAAATTACTTTATACGCCTTAACCTAAAGCATATTATCTTAGCCCAACTGACTGAAATTCCATTAAAAGGCTCAGTTGAGTTTTTTGTTGTCCATCATTTTAAAAGAAAATGGGATATTTAATTGGCTTTTATCCTTGTTGCGAAGAGATACCCCAGTTGGACGAGAAGAAAATAACTTTTTGAGAGATAAAGTTTTATTATCTTTTAAAGTGTTTTGGACGAAATTTAGAATCTACCTATTATGGAAGTTTAATAAACCTGTGAAGCGTGTGTTTGTCTGACTAAGTTATCTAGGGCGTATAAGCCACTGTTTGAAATAATAAGACTAACAATTTAATAATTGGCCTTGTAAGAAATTATTAAAAAGGATTTTGTGGTGCATCATAACGCCTCGTATGCCGTACCTGTACCAAACTGGTCAAAAATCAATATAAACAATGAAATAAAATTAACAGAATGAGAAAAACTGCAGAAAAACCTGTTAAATAAAAAAGCAGACCAGCTGGAATATTCTAACTCGGTACCTTCTTAAAAAAAATTAAAGTCTTTTCAACACTTTTGCTACACAATGGACTTGTTTTCTAGAACAAAAGCCGAAAATGGATTGCATTTCATGAATAGGATTGGTCAAAATTTTTAAGTTTTTTATAATTGACAGTGAAGTCAATTTTATGAAATGTCTTAAAATAAAGTACCTATTTTAAAATTTTGACCCAGCCTATTCTTGAGATGCAAAAAAACGTTGAATTTGGAGCCTTACAACAAATTTCTATCATGCTTGGTTCACTGATAGTCCAGTCGAACCGTCATTTGACCTTGTGCACATCGGGACGTTCTGTTTTTCTTTTCATGAATCGATAGGGGCTTACGAGAAAAGCTTAAGCCTAAATTTGCACCACCTGACAAACTTTTATACAAATGTAATCTGTAAAAAAGTACGTTTTGACTTTTTTCGGGTTCTTGTAAATATCTCGGCTCCAGTAAATTGCAAGTAAAAAATTTAAATGCGTATTGTTTATAAAGAGATTATCTATCATTTTATACTAAGTTTTTTTTTGTTGAAAGAAATAAGTTAAAAGTTACCGTTAGTTAAGTAATTTCGTTTTGGTTATTAGACGGTTTTTCATTATTATTTCAAAAAAGCTTATATTTTGGTTGTTTTTTTTTTTTGTATAGCTTATTACTTTCAATTTCAAAATAAGTGAGCTCTTAACTACAAACGAGAGCCGAGCAATCTATGAATAAACATAGGTATGTCGGAGCCACAAAAAAAGACATTTCATGTTTAAACAAATTTCGGGCGGGGGGGGGGTTTATACTGAAAACTCAAAAGTTAAGAGTGAAATTGTATGGCGAGGAAGTTAAACATATACATTTGGGGGGGAGTTTGAACCCCCAAAACCCCCCTGCGTTCGCTCCTGCAGACTGCACTCATTTTCTTTATTAAAATCATCGGAAGCTGTTTTCGTCAAAAATAAGATTTTTCTTAAAGTATTTGTAACGTAGGTAGGTATCGTTATTTATTCAATAATTCTGAAAGGTTTTAAAAACTACTTTTTATAAATTCTCAAAAACAAAGTCGTTAGCGATTTATTAGTTTTTCAAAAAAAAAATTAATTTGCTTAAAACTTCCAAAAACAATTTTTCAAAAATTTATATTATTATAAACATAATATCTACCTACATCTGTTACATACTGTTTACACTTTTTAGCGCTTCTGCATGAAAAATTGGTTCGTTCAAAGGAACTATTTAGAACTATTTTTTCGAAAAAATGTTTCCTTAAAGTAGCCCATTTTTATAATAATTAAGTGAATCTTTTTTTTTTTAAATCAAAATCTAGGAATTGTTTTTCAGAAAAACAATTGGTATGGTAGATAAACTGTTATTTTTGGTATCTATTACAATAAACGTAGGTATAGACAATAGACATATTACCCAAAAATCAATGTACACGAAGTTTGAAGAAAATTCATCAAGTTGTTTAGGCTGTATAAACTCAGACAGAATTCCGAAAATCAATTATATTCTTGTACTGCAAATTTTTCCCGGAATAAAATTAAAAAATAACTTTTTATTTAAGTTGATCGATATCATCGTCTTTTCAAAAATGAAACAATTTGTACCCAGACTATTACCAGTAAATTAATTATGAATCTCTTAATTTGTAGATTTCTTAATTTGCCTACCTACTTTTTACTTATAAACACATATGTATATAAAATTGATTAAAATATTATAATAGAAAAAGGCAGATTTCTAATAATATTTTAAAATAAACAAGAACGGTTATTCAAATTAAAAAAATAATTCCTTGTTTGCACAGATTAATTTTCTTTGTAGTCATTGAACTTGATGTTGTAATCGGCAAAATTCCAAAATCTTAAAAAAATGGTTTTAAATAAAAAATTGCTTGCTGTCTTAATGATTCTATCTTAATAAAGTTTATTTTACACTAATTATCCTTGTGCCCTTAGATATTTGATCTTGCAGGTACTTTAACCTTGAGTATTTCAGAACGTCGTCGCTCAGTATAAAATATCTTTAATAATACAATATGTATTTAGCTAAAGACATTAACACCCACATTTTCTATTATATTTCAACGCTAATCAAATTCATTAACTAAGCTCAACATCTACTATTTTCTGATGATAAACATCGCTCACTATTCAATCGTTAATGACTTTCCAAACATTTTAATATTATCTTGTAGAGCCGGTTGTCGAAGTTGCCATCGTTCATTTATATTAATTAATCGTTTAAATTACCAACATAATTAAGTTCATGAACTCCAAGGACTTCGTCTGATCTGAAATTATTAAAAACTTAAAGTCACACCTGGATCGCAGGAACTTGCTCGTACAAGGCTAATTAATGGAAATATAATGATTTCTTATTAACAATGAAATACTTAAGAACAAAGTGAGAATAACAAACCTAAATTAAAATACAACTTTGATTTTGTTTTTAATTTTTTATTATACTGTAAGTACATAACGTATTATTTTTTTATACCTACCTACTTATAATATACCTTCCTACCTACCTGGAGGTAAGTATACAGAATTAAAGAAATGAAAAAAGAACATCTAAATCAACATATAAATTTAATTTTTGTTTTGATTTTGAAAACAGATTGTTGATTGCAATACAATTTATTTGAACTCCTAAGCAGATCCTGTCTACAAAATTTAAATAACATCGCTAAAGTCATCAACGGGTTAGACTAGGATAATACAGCAAAAAGAAAATATCTTAAAAAAAATGAAATATCAGTGATTTTTGTTGGAAAAAACATAGAACGTATTGTAATTCGGAGAAAGTCTCTACTAATTTGAAAAGTTAAATTTTACCTTGTTCTTGGAAGCAAATACTTCTTAGTCTGTGGACACAAAAACACTCTTTGCACTCCCATCACCGTTATCTTAGTTCTAAAGTTCACAATTCAATTTTTTTTCTTACACGAAACGAATACTTTCTCTAAAGCAAGTAAAATAAAAAAAAACCTTCGACAGAACATTTTGCTTAAAAAGTTTTGCCTTAAAAACAGATGATGTATTTAAGCAAACGAAATTGATTTGTTTGACTGTTATAGCTACACATTTGTGGCTTTACTTTGAAAAGGTTTGTTATCCAAAACTTTTTGGAATTATGGAAAAGTTGGTAGATGACGTCTTTTGTGTACTAAACAAAAAATCATGTTATAAGTCAGTTTGGTTTAGATCCTTTTAAAGGGTGTCAGTCTATTAAACACAATGTATGTTTAATTTTTGTGTTTTTGCTTGAATAAAAATTTAGTTTTTGTTTCCTTATTTTCAATAAAATCAAAAGGTTTTTCTATATCTACCTATTTAAAAGATAAATAGATTTCAAATATTTTTTCTTTGTAAAAAAATTACACCAAAAACATAAATATTAAAAAAGTAGACAAGTTCTTATATACCTATACAAAAACCTTTGCGTAACAAGTCAGGCGTAAAAAGCATTGAGATCTAAAAGTACGCCAAGTTCTAAGTGTATTAATGTTAAATATCAAATATTTTATGTAAAGTAATATCGAATAAACTCAAAATTATCAGAGAAATCTGTTACTAATGATTACTGACTTAAATTGAGTTGGTTTACTTAGCAAGTTTTCCAATATCTCCTTTGTATTGACCACATGATCTACCAGTCTACCAAATTGTATTATTCTGCAACAATCCGAAGTGATCCATGTTAATTACAATTCTGAAAAATGGGCCGATGGCACGCCCCCTAAATTTTAAATATCAAATTTTGAAATTAAGCATTTGTTTGCAGTTTAAGTCCTACCGCTCTATCAAATTTCATCATTATACCCCAACCAATGAATTCTGCGTAAATGTGCTGATGCCACGCCTTCTGAGTATAAAATTTTAAATTTTAAAATTTTGCTTTTCCTGCGCTTTTAGGTCTACCGCTCCGCTGTATAAAATTTCAACATTGTACGACGAAAAAGTGCAAATATCTTAATAATTTATATCAATTCTATGAAAATTGGCGGGTACAACGCCCCCTGAATGGAAAATCTTAAATTTTCGATTTTTTCCTTTGTATATAGAACAAGGCCTACCGTTCGTTGTGGGAAATTACAAGATTCTACGATGTCAGGAAGTGCTCCATAATTTTGATGAGCTATGAGTGAGTCAGTCAGTCAGGTTTTTGCGATTTTTGCAGTCTTATATCTCGGGAACTACTCATGCTAAGGAATGCGAGTTTGAAGTTTCTGACTTTATTGGTACTTAAGTAAGAGAGGATCGAAAATCGCCTGAGTTTGATCCTTGGCTGGGCACTATCGTGCCCTTAGATCATTATGTTATGATGAACTTTTATACATGAAAATTAAATATCCAGAATATTTTGTCTTAATGGTTCAATAGTAAAATGAAATAAAAGAGAATATTTTAAAGTAAAAAAAAGAGGCTGGGTGCGACCAACACTAGTAACTTCCCATTGGTGCCCTTGAAAACCATATATCTACATATTCGCCTTAAGAAATCGCTAATTAAGCTATTTATAGTTGTACAGTTTTGATTTTGTTTTTGGAATAGCTTATAAAATTCTAAGAATCTTACTTAACTTACATTTTTTCTTAACTCATCGCAGAGTGGACATGGAGGTATGGAGGCTTATTGAATTTGTTAGAAAACCTTTTCAGAACATGTTGCCGTTACTATATGTAAAATGGAATTCATCCGAAGTCGATAAATATTTGTTCTCGAGATATGGTGGACGAAGAAAGTACCGCAAATGTTGGTACATACATACATACAGACATCTTTCCAAAAACGACGGATTCTGAATCTAGAGACCTCAATACGCGAAGGTATGTTAAAATTTTCCATTCGACAAAATGCACCAATAGTCCAGGAAAATTAGACGTTGGGCGCTAGCTTTTTTAAAACGGTTTTTTTTTTGAAGTCTCAATATCTTGCAGCTTATGTGTTATACGGAAAAGTGTGAAAATATTTTCTCTAGGGAATAAAAAAAAATATTTTCCGAAAAATTTTTGATTTTAGAGAAAAGAGCCAAAAACCAGTATTTTCGACTTTTATGACATCATAAAAATTATGGCTTCTAGAAAAAAACTGTTAATGCATGCTTATATAAAGGTTCATAATGTATAATTTTGTTGATATAATTTTTCGATTAAGCTTACAGTTTTAAAGATATGTATGAAAAAAACAGTTTTGTTTTGGTAGTTGATACAATGGAAGTCATAATATCTTGCGAGTTATGACTCGTATGGAAAAAAAGTGTTTGAAGAGAATATTATGATCTTAAAACTGAGCTTAATATTTTTTTTCGAAAACTTGTGCTTTTAAGGATAAAAATTAAAAATCCAGAAATTTGAACTTTTTGTCAAATTAAAAAAAAATTATATATCTTTAAAACCGTTGTTTTTCAGAAAAAAATAATAATTTTTTCTTATATGGTGTTACACAATGTATAAACTTTGCATTCAGGATTCAGATGTTTTCAAAAATTTGACCTATATGCTCTACAAACAGACTTTAAACGAGCAAAAATGGGAAAAAGAAAAAAAAATAATTTTTTTAACGCTTAATAACTCAGAAACGGTTATACATAGCTATAAGTACAATTGTGTGAACTTTTTTATTGTAAACTTTATGCTCTTTAATTCTTAACTTAAGTTTTTTGGACGAAAAACCGTTAGAATTGGAGATATATTCAGCCTTATCGGGAATAAAATCTCCCCCGGATTTTTTCCCCCGTATGAGACTCTCCCATCAGTTTTAGTTTTATTGACTTATAAAAATAATAATAAGTGTACAAACATATTATGCTTATTTTAACAAAAAGTCTACTGGCCGAAAGTCGTCTACCAGACTGACAAACTTTACATTCGTATTTAAATTTTCATTATAATAAGTAACATATATATGCATATATTTTTCTTTCTTTTTTTTTCAAAAACTTTCGTTTACAATGCAATTTCGATATTTTAATGTTTTTCTAGTGAAATTAAAAAGTACTTCCCAGTCACATGATCCATTTAAAATGTTTAGCACTTCCTCTTATTCCAATGACTGTTCTCCAAAATACTGCTTTCGAAATTCATTTAAAACGGGACAGACTGCCATAAAATGAAACACATCTTCTCTTTCATAACGGTTGCATAAAGTACATATAATAGGTAACTTTGGACGGTGTGGTATGAAATTGAGACTTAATAGTTCACCCCTTAATCGAAAGATTGTACTTATTAATTCCGTGAATAGTTAGCTAAAAAGTAAGTTCTTTCGTTAAGGTAGTGGTCCAATTTGCTATAGTACAACCTGTACTGCGAATTTTGCGCTTCTTCCATGAATTTATGGTACATTCGGTTTCCTGTTTTTTTTAGCAATTCATCAAGTTTTGGTTTAAGCGATTCCACTTGCTCTTCAACTGTAAATACCAGGTTTACTTCACATTCGGATACCAGTTTCTTCCACTCTTGGACACATCCTCCTTCAATCGACAATAAGTGCATAAGTACTATTTTGGGTGTTCTCTGCTCATGCATTGCTAATACACGTATTATAAAGTTGAAATGAAGCTTAAGAGTATCCAAAAACATAGGCGGAATACCAGTCTCCAAATGAATCATATAGTTTGGGGAACTAGTGGGTATTCTAAAAAATCTCTTAATAAAATAACGTAGAAACTTCTCCACTGTTTCGAACGGTCGGGAACCCCATGCTTGTGCTCCATATAGAAGAATGGTTGCTGCAGTTGCACGAAATATTACTTGCTTTGATGTATGTGAAATACTCTTCTTGTTTATGCAGCTTCCCCAAACAGAACAGATAGCTTGCCTTGCATCTGCTAGTTTGCCTGGAAGATGTTTTTTCATATTGGAATTCGATGAAATCAACACTCCCAGATATTTATACTCCTTTACGATTTCTATTTCCTGTCCGTTAAACGCCCACTTCTCCAGCCGTGAATTTCTTCCTCCGCCACTTCTTAAGATCATCATTTTAGATTTAATCAGGTTGACAGATAGATTCAAACTCAATATCTTCCTAATCCGTTAATCATTAGCTGCATGCCTTCAACTGTCTCTGCGAGGAAAACAATGTCATCTGCAAATAATAACCCTTGAATTTTCGTCTGACGGAGCTCAATGGCACCTTTAACAGCATCTGTGATATCGTTTATGTATAAGATAAAAAGTAGTGTGCTGAGAATGCACCCTTGTTTTACTCCTACTGTTGTTTCGAAATTTTCGGAAAGACATTTTCCGTCCCAGATACGAGCAGTATTGTTATGGTACAAAGCTTTTAATATATTTATCATTTCTGATGATATCCCTAGCATATATAATTTATAGAAGAGTGCTTCTCGTGGTATGGAGTTGAAGGCTGCTTGAAAGTCGACAAAGAAAGCATAAAGTTTTTTATTCCTATTTTTGTATATCTCTGCTAAGCTTAACAACGAAAATATTTGGTCAACAGTCGAATAGCCTCTGCTGAAGCCAGCTTGGAACTCATGCAAAATATGATTCTTTTCCACCCAATGAGTAAGCCTTTCATAAAGAACGGATGCGAATAGTTTGGCGGCTGTGTTCAAAAACGATATACATACCTCTATTATTAGCTGGATTTTCGAAGTCTCCTTTTTTGTGAAGCGGATATATAATTGTTTTCAGGAAGGTATCAGGTAGTTCAGCTTTCTCAAAGATTCTGTTGAATGCTATTACGAGTAGGTTTTTGAACTCCGGTGTGCAGTGTTTGAAAAATTCAAACGAGATTCCGTCTTCACCTGGTGCTTTATTATTTTTGGATTTGTAAATAACCTCTTCTATCTCAAGCAGTGTTATTGATGAGTCCAACTGTACATCCAATGTAAGAGGCGCTGCGTATAGAACGGCTGGTGAGAACTGTTCTGCGTTAAGCAGCTGCATGAAATGAGTTTTGAGCTGTTCTGTAGGAAGACTAGCTGCAGTATAATTTCTTTTTCCTAAAACCACTTTAACTGCTTTCCAAAACTCTGCTGGCGATCTGGCTTCGTTAATAAAATCTATGTTTTTTTGATCATATGCTTTTATCTTTGCGGAGCATAGGTTTTAAAAATTTGTATTTGCTGCTGCATAGTTTGCTTGTATATAGCTGTTATTCATTTTCCGAAACAGTCGTAAAAATGCAAAGGAAATATCGCTTGCTTTTCTGCATTCATCATCAAACCACTTTTGCTTAATTTATTTGCTTCTGGAAGCTAGATTGATGAACTTTGGGGCAGCGGTTTTTATCATTTCCGTTAGTTTTTCGACTTTGATATTTTCTATACACCCATTCGAAGCACTTAAAAGCTCGATTTCTTTGTTTAAATTTCTTTGAAAAACGCACGATGACTATCCCTCCATAATAATTTGGGAATTAGTTCTAGTTGCGTATTAGCAGCTTCTTCTACACAGCCAGAAAAATTAAACAGTACTTCTGAGGGCATATGATCAGAAAAGGGTTTAATCGCTACTCGAAAATCACTAAAATGCGTTAGCCAGTTTCCAGATAAAAAGCAATAATCGATAACTGAACTCGCTGAACCTCTTATAAACGTATATTCACCAAGCAAGTCACCACCGCAGCTTCCATTCAGAACTTTACAGTCAAAAGCGTCTGATAGCTCTAAAATCTTATCACCTTTAGCATCACTTGATTCATCTTTCGATTTGCGATTATAGTGCAACATCGGTGTTACCATTCCTAAGGCAAAGCTATTTTGAGACAGGCCTATCCTTCCGTTGAAATCGCCAACAAGCATTAAATCTGATGATCCCAAATTGTTTAACGAATCTCGTAGTTTATCGTAATCAGGCTGCCAGTGACTACAATTTAGGTAAACTGGTGTTATGTGATGAGTTATGTCATTCATTTTAAGCTCCAGAATGCACGTGCCTTCGATTTTAATAAATTTAACCTGGACTCCATCTAGTTCCTTACGATATCCATAAAGCTCTCCACCACTTCCTCTTCGAAACAAGGAACCTTTTACAGCCGGTATATATTCTAATTTATAGTTTGTAAACATTTTTTTTAAATCTATTGACTTCGTTACCTAAAACGTGAGTTTCAAACAAAACAAAAACATCGAATTCATTTATATAATTGAAAAAATCTACATATAGAAATTTGTTTTTAAGCCCTGCAACATTATAACTTAAAACTCTCCAATCATAAACAATGCTCGAAAAATGGGAAAAAACTCCAATGAAAAAAGTAGATATCTTAAATCTATTTTCCGGGGGAAAATAAATGATAATTCCCTGAAAAAAAAACTCGCTTCAATTTAGATGGAGAATTTAAAAAAAAAATCATATTACTACCTATTTTTGAAGGTTTTATAAATTTTTACTTGCTCTAAAGGACGAGTTTTGGTTTCGGTTCAAATATATAGGCATTTTAATAAAATCCACATTACGCAGTTTACTGATAAGTCCATTGGTATTGGTATGTATGGCTGTACGTTCACTCTACAACAAGCTAGAGACTTAGCGGGGAAACGGCTTGGAGGAGAAATTGGTCTTGTTTTAACCGATCTACATTTCGTTTTTCTTTCTATACATTTTTAACACATTTTGGAACAAATTCACTTAACACTTTTGGGTTTTCCCCCCTCATATAGTAACACAGTTTTGCACAGAGAGAGAGAGAACAGAAATACTACAACAACAAAATACACAAAAAATGCGATTTTCTTTAATTTTTGACTATCTTTACGCGTTTCTATTACACAAGAATTGAAGTTATGATGCAAATTAGGTCTTTATCACCCCAAATAGTTCAAGTATTTAATTTGATTTCAAAAAATTATTTACAAACTTTGACAGATATATAATTTCAGAATATAAATTCTCTCAGAGTATTTCGAAACTGATTCGAAGTAATTTCCGGGGGAGATTGAATCCGGGGGAGATTGACGATCGGAGTATTCGACTCATGGGAAAAATAATAATCCGGGGGAAAACAATCTCCCCCGGAATTGCCGATAAGGCTGATTGATTTTTTGGAGAAAAAAATGTCTTTGTTGTCTTTTTACCGTTACTCGATATCGCCCAGTGGCCGAAATTCGACCACCAAAAAACTGAGATGAACACTCAGAAAATGAAAGCTAAAAAAAACTCTAGGTCTGGTAAAACACTGGGGCGGAAGTTGTACATTAAAAAGCCAACTTTTATTGAAAATGAAATGAATCTAAAGTACGACAACGAGGCATTTCAACACAGGCTAAACCTATGCAGCTAATTGAAAGATCATAATATTAGCACAAAAAACGGGAGCAAATTTTGAACGGTACAACACATTCACTACTGTACCTTTGGGTGGCTTGTTCATATTATGAAAAATACTTACATCAGTTTAACTTTTTATGCAATTCTATGACGGTTTTCTTGTAAAACCCTAACCCTATCTAAAATAGGGAAACTCGCTTCGGGTTTTGGTTTTTTTGAAATTTTGTAATCTAATTTAAATTCCTCAGAACAATTTGATTGAAGCAAAAACCTTTTTTTAATATGCACAGTGATCTTCAGTGCAAAAAAAATGACCCACAGTGTCTAAATGCGTGTCTAAGGTATATTCTGCACATATACGCACCTATGGCTTTCCAACCATATACAATTTATCGAAATCGGTTGGATACTTTTTGAGCAAATGGTACCACAAAAAATTTATATATAAAGGGTCCGCCATCTAACGTTTTTTTTCAACTAGTGCTTATTTCGTGAATGGTAACACTTACCTCATATGTCTGATTTGACAGATAATTAGTTTTATCCTTCCGCTAAAGGAATATGGTTGTGTATACTCTTGAACAACTCTGGGGAATATTGCGACATAACTTTGCCGATTTTGCCAAAAAAAATGATTTTTTCAGATGAAGCTCATTTTGATCTTGGCGGGTATGTGAACAAGCAAAATTGTCGCATTTGGGGCACAGAAAACCCGCACGCATACATTGAAAAGCCGATACACCCAAAACGAGTCACTGTTTGGTGAGGATATTGGTCCAGAGGCATAATTGGGCCATTTTTCTTCAACTGAGCAAGGAGTGGCCGTTACAGCCAATGGCGATTGTTATCGGGCCATGTTGAACGAATTTTTGTTCCCAAAAATTGAAGAGGAGGATATTGGCAACATTTGGTTTCAACAGGACGGCGCTACGTGCCACACAGCCGAAGCTACTCTCGATGTTGAAGATGCATTTTCAAAAAAAAAAAAAATTATTTGGCGGACCCTTCAGATGAAAAAGCTAGCACCGAACATATCTTGGCGGAACTTTCTGGGCATATTAAGGAAGGTTCACAGAACGTTTATGCCAAAATTCAGCTTTCTCCGACTTTTTTCCGAAATGTGTACCTCATTTTGAATAATTTTCCTGGACTTCAATTACAATAGCTTCCAATGGGTAGTTTATAAGTAAACTGAATTTTTAGCATTCAATACAAAATTGTACGTCTACAAGAAGTGTTATCTAAAATGCATGATAATAAAAATAATTTCATAGGCGTGATATTAATTTGTGTGCTTAAACAACTATTTAGCTTTATTAGTTTCGGCTAAGCAAAAACGATGCCAATTGATTTCGTGAACTATTATGAATTTATGAAACTAAAATTTTAAAATAGTTGTTGTAATTTATAAAAAAAATAGTTTTTAGTACCTATAAAATATTTATGGTAAATGTGCATATAAATTTTAATTTAATTTTTAAAGACATTTCAAAAAATAAACTTGACAACACTCGTTTTATTTCATTATTTGCTCAGTTGTATATTTTGAAAGCATCTAAGCAAATAAAATAATGGTTTTCAGGTTGTTTAAAAAAAAAATCTTTTATTTAATTTTTAATTACGCAATGACAAACATTTTGTGCTATACAAGTGATCTTTATCCCACATTTAGGGAAAGGGGCAATTATATAATTAAAATATTAAAAAACATCTGCAACACATGTTGCCAATAGTTTAAAAAAAACACTTACTTGTTTTCATTTTGTTTTAAATATTTATACGCCTTTACGCTTCAAAATATTTGCCATAAACTACAAAAGGGGAGCCTTACGTCCTGTCAAGCTTAAAGCCGCTGTCAGGGGCTGAGGGTCCACTCACAAGCATCGCTTTGAATACAAGATCCAACATCCTTGGTGATCATGGTAGCACCTTAATGTGGCTGAATTTTGTCCAGCCATAACACCACCCTGTATATATACACAGTTCAACGAACATTGATGATAGTAAAGCTGGTTTCGTTCGCCTTGATAATAACACATTTAAATTCATTTTGTCCTGGTTTTGCACAATTCGTTTAATTTAAATTTAGCTCGAAATAGATTGTGATAGATGACTTTGCAGAGAACTTCTGAAAGAAGTTTTAAGAATCTGGGTTTTAAGAAACTTTATGGTCAGTTTTGTCACAAAGAAAAAGTATTAAAAAGGATGCCATAGCCATGGAAACACAATAAAATACAAATTTTCTACGATATTATACTCACCTGTATAATCATCGGCTTCATAAATCAATTCATCGAACCTGAAAAGATATTAATTTATACATTTTACACATATATATACCTACATTTATACACATATAAATAAATCGGGTGGCACAACGGCTCATGAAGAACCAGGGCCTAGTGACTAACAACTCGCAACCATTCCTGTGTGCGCCTGTCGACAGGAATGGAAGGGACCTACAATTTTATGCCGAATCCGAACGGCTAGACGAGAAGCACTTATTCGTGACAAGAGATACTCTTGGAGGATTTGTCAATTCCTCGCAAGAGGCAGTAGCCCTGAAAAAACTTTTTAGTTTTAGTTTTATACACATACATATACAATTTATACATATTATATACAATAGGAAAGTCTACATTTACCACTGAAAAAAGATTAATTTATGTTTATATGTAGTTAGATTGAATTAAATATGATTTAAGTATTTATTTATGAAAAACAAAATAAATCTTTTTCTTTCTTATCAAGCAAGAACATTAAATATACATTTTGGTGATGGTCATTGATATACCATTTTGCATAGCTATATGTGACTTTCGTGACTGACCGTATGTATTAACCTGAAAAGATGTTGTTGCTTAAGAGTGTATTAACACGCATTACTTTATCTGAACATCATTTATACCAACTTAGGTATATACATTACGCAAGGCTAATATTTTTGGGAATAGAGCCGTAACCCATATACCCGAAATCCCAAAATCCCGAACCCCAGAATCCCTAAAATTAATTTATTCGAAACTGATCCCGAAGTTCAATACCTGCTATTTTAAAACAATATTCATCTCGGATGGGAAGCTGTTGCTATCTCGAAAACGGCTCTAAGGATTTTCATTAAACTTGGTGCCCCATAATCTTCTTAAACATTTTATTTCTTGTGACCTTTCTGCAGAAGCAATGATTTTTGCCAACAAATTTTAATGTTTTAAAATTGTCTTGGGTTATTCTCCCATATATCCCGAAACGGCTAAACTAATTTTGATAAAATATCTACACATGTCCTTCTAAGGACAAAACAATATTGCATTCCAAAATTTTACAAAAATAATTTTGTTTATAAACAACATCAAAAACCCAACATATCAACTTTTGGCGTTCATAAATATATTTTATTGTTTTATTTCCGACACTTAGTTCATATTTTTGATTGTATCTTTTGGTGGAATTTTACTTTGCAAAATATATCTATGTTTGGTGTAATAAATGTCACAATTCACACCCAAACATAAAAATAACACCAGAGCTATAACACCGTTATCCCAGGGACCCAGTCACCCAGGGCTGCCAATAGTTTGTCTGTGAAAACATGTATGTAACGTTGAA
This sequence comes from Melangyna quadrimaculata, assembly GCA_949320155.1. Taxonomy (NCBI): domain Eukaryota; kingdom Metazoa; phylum Arthropoda; class Insecta; order Diptera; family Syrphidae; genus Melangyna; species Melangyna quadrimaculata. The sequence goes on along the minus strand of OX439484.1, from coordinate 5,185,399 downwards.
GAACAGTTACAGGTTCATATAAATGTTGCGTCATTTTAACAAAGATATTCTTTTATATGTTTAAAGGGATGACGACGAGGCAAGGGTGTCATTAACTTTTCTTGGTTTTGAAATAAAAACTGGTTGGTACCTATAAAATGTCTGACTGTCCTGAGATCTCTGTGTATTTCTGTTGTTATCATTATTATGTTTGGATGTGAATTGTGACATTTATTACAATATGGTACAGGGATGAAAAATCGTCTTTCAGCAATGTATCGAATGTTCAAGACAAAGTGTATCGAAATGTACTTTTTGATTTTTTCTCAACAAATCAATGTTTATGAAGAATAATAAATCAACTGGAGCATTTTTTAAAATAAAATATATCGCGTGTTTTGAGTTGGAAACAGCTAAGTACACTTAATTCTCTGTTTCAGTATAACTTTATTTGTTAAGTAGTACCAGTTCCGCTTATTTTATAAACAGTGTTCTTGAAATAGACAAGTGCATTCCACATAGAGATCGCAATCCTGGGATCCTGGTCCATTTTGGATCCCGAAAATCCCGGGATTGAAATGCTCCAATCTTGAATATTTGCACACAATTTGTTCCTGCTTGGATTTTTTATACTTTATTACTTTAAACAACCAACAAACGAATTGAACGTGGAAATCGAAAACACTATAAATAAATATGTCCATCTTCCGTATATGTTTTACCCCCAAAAACCCATTTGTTTACATTATTGTGTGATTTGTAGGTGGTTCAGATTAATAATTAAAGGAAATTAAAGCACATGCAAAATATGAAACATGCAAAAAGGTTTATCATCTATCAAATAAGAACGAATTAGGTACTTTTCATTCGACTGCTTTATATAGACTGCCCTTAAATTTAACATAGAACATAAAAATCTCAGAAAGAGCTTTTGCATAAGAAAATAATGAGAAACTGTATAAAGCAACACCAAATTAAATTATATAAGAACAGTTTGGACATCGTTCGATCATTGTGTTATTTTGGAGAACAAATCATTTAATACACAATTATGTATACTTACTTACTTAGATCCTTGACCCCTCCAAGGGGCACAGGGCGTCAACTACCGCTACACGCCATCTCGTTCGGTTTCTGGAAATGTATTTTAGCTCTCCCCAACTTATACCGAGGTTTTGTGATTCCTTGTCGACTGTTTTGCGCCAAGATTTTCTCTGGCCTCCAGGTCTTCTGCCATCTTGGATGAGTGGATCCCACTCCGTTGCATGTCTTGCATAGAGTCTGCACCACGACGTAGGGTGTGACCAATCCACTGCCACTTTCTTTTCCTAATAACAATGTCATTGTTATCATTGGAGATTGTGTTCGGCCAAACAATCCTTAGGATGTTTCGGAGACATCTATTTTCGAAAGTTTGTAGCTTCCTTGTGACTTCCTTATGTATACTGTTTTTGCAATTAAGAAATAAAAGCTTTTAATTCGGAGGCGATCAAGTGCATGGAATTGTAAATGATGGGTTGCCAGGTCTATTATTAACATAAGATGTTTTGATGTTATGATATTTATGTCGAAAGAGATGAAGTCTCTAACAGATGCAAACTGTGATTTAGCACTATCCTTCTGGTAAAATGTATCTTCTTATTTATTTATTTTTTTTTATATACCTAATGGCTACCTTCTGACTGAAATAATATTTTTATTTTTCTGTTTTGTTTTTTAACAGTTTTTATGAATTAGTTTTTAATGTTACTATTTTTGTGAAATGAATATGAAGTTTATGTTTTTAAGAGTTTTTATGAATACCTCAGTTTTTTTTGGAAGTAAATGTTTTTGTTAAACAAATAAAATAAAAATTCCAACAAATATCCAAAATGTTTCTTTTAAAAAAGTGTCTACTTATTTGTTATTTTTCTAGACCGAATTAGTCTCACCTCTCTGCATACTAAGAGAAGTGTTTTTAATTCAAATTTAACGTAAATATATTCTGAATTACTTTTTTAAAAATATTTTGCAAATCCCGGGATTATCCCGGTATACAAATTTTTTAAACCAAAACTTCGGGATTGAAAAAAAAAAACCGGGATTGCAATCTCTAATTCCACCCCTTGAACAATTTAACCATAATGCTAGTGTTTCGTTTAAAAAAGAAACTAGCTGCTTTTTACCCTAATCAGAAGATAAATCATATTTCTGAAGAAAAATGGAAGTGCCATAATGCAGATATGAAGACGAACATGTAACATTAATGTATAACATTAAATAATGTTAGATGGTTCTCTTTCACACGCTCAAAGTTTGGCATACATTTGTCCTGCTCTACTTTTCTTCATATTTGCAGACGAAGATACAAATGTAAAGCCAGTAGTATTTGCATAGCGCTATGCACTCTTTATAATGTCTCTAAACGCAAAAACCTTATTCATAAACTTATGCCACGTTAAATAGAGGCAACATAAGCTAAACGCGTTTGGGGGTTGTTTAGGGCCTACATAAGAGTTGTTTAGTATCGGAATATCACTTTGACTCACTCACAAACAAGACCCGTGTTTTGTTGGCATTCTATAAATAGTACAGTAGAAAATTACCAAAAAAATGCATCCGCAGTAGCCTGATTTTTGTATTTCAAAATTAGTACAACTTAAAGAACATCTGCTATTATTTTTCGTTGTTTTATTTTTGGTTTAACTTATTTAACTAATTTATCTATTTTATTATTCTCTCTTGTGAAATAAGCGCAAAAGGGCCATTTTAATCAACAAAATTAAATATAAGAACAGAAAAAGAAGAAGAGAGTTTTAAGAGTACCTCTTGAGGATTCTAAAACCACAATTTTCCAATAAAAAAATCCCCTGTCCGCCATTTTGAAAAAGGGGTTTAAAAGCGTGTACTCAGTTTTCTCATTCGCTATTAGTCGTTGAGTAGTTATTTTGATTTACTTTTGTACGTTAACATTTTTACTATAATTTTAGTCTCAAAATTTTTTTGAATAGCTCCTTCCTATAAAAAGTTATTGTTGAAAAACCAGCAAGTTTTTGATTTTAAAAATGTCCATCCCAAATCACTTTTGATACTTTTTATAGAACATTAAAATTCCTCCATTTCTGTTTATTTAGATGCCATGTACGTCAAAAAAAGACAATTAGAAAAGAATTATTTCATTTTATTTTTATTTTAATTTTTATATTTGTTTTTTTATTTATTTTTAATTTTTTTTTTTTCTAATCGGGTTTTTTTCCTAATATAATTTCTACTGGTCAGATTTTTAAGATTAAGATCTCAAAATCGTGGCTAAAGATCAAACGTGGATAAATTCCTAAATAAAACTTGTTGGGGAGGGGCAAAAAGTTTCATACTAAAAGGGTGTGTAAATATCCCGTCAACTTTATATATACTATTTTAAATTCAAAATATGATAAAAATATTTAAATTTTCAAGAAAAAAATTATACACGATTATTGGTTTAACCATTATCCACAAATATGTTGGTAATTTTATAAATTGTTCATTTGTTAAACAAGGATAATATCAAGATACTTGTTATGTACTCGTTACAGAGAAACATGTGTACATTTGTGTTTTATGAACCATGCAACATTTTATGATGATTTTTTTATTTCATTTTTGTTATTCGTCGTAACAATCAATCTGATGAACCTCAATAGGTACAACATTGTCTATATACTATAGATAGCTGTTGTAAATACCTATATTTTTTTTTTTATAAAGAAAATTAAAAATATATAGAGTTGTGGCGATGTTCTATAATATGTAGATAGAAAGAAATTGTAAAAAATTGAATTTACATACAAAAAAATACATAATATGTTACAAAAATATGAAAGTGAATAATTTGTCTTTTTTGTTTGCCCCCTAATTGATGGAGTTTGGACGCGAAAGACACTAAGTAGTAGGGTAAATGTTTGCTTTAATAACCTTCTTAATCAGGGACAATCTTTTAAAGGCGCTAATTTCATGACACAGCGTATGTGTCGGAATGCGTTTATGGTTTGGAATCTGTCTTTATTGTATGCAAACAAAACTGAAGCTGCATTGTTTTTTACTTGGGATATACACTCCGCTCCACTTGAATAGAAACAAACTTTTTGTTTACTATCTGAGCGTGGAGCGCTTTGGTAAATTTATAAATTCACCTTTTAGTTTTAGTTCCTAAAAGAGCGATCTATTACGAATAAGACTGCAGGGACACAATAATTCAGGAAAATACCATTCAGTTATTTTTTACCACTTTTCTAATTACTTTATTAAATACGGCTCCTTACCTTTAGCACTTCATATATGGGATATTCGCAAAACAAGTATGCCATCTAAAAGGTCAGTTATTGGTCAAAAAAGGTCAACTAGTCTCAGAAATTGGTCAGCCATAGAACATTTTTGATCAATGGTTAAAGTTTTTCATGGTCACCAATTATTTTTGGCACCTCATTTGTGGGATATTCGCAAAAGAAGTATACAGTTTGAAAGGCCAACGACTCGTGATAAAAGGTCAGTTAGTTTCAGTAATTGGTCAGCTATAGGTCATTTCATATGAATTTTTGAAATTTTTTTGTTTTTCAAGGTCGTATAAGACTTTAAGCACCTCGTTTACCGAATTTTACTAACAAAATTATACTATGTGAAAGGTTTTAAATCCTCATAAAAGGTCAACGTGTTTCAGAAATTGGTCAGCCATAGGTTTTTTTTTTTAATGAATTTTTAAAGATTGTTTCAAGGTTACAGTATAAGAGTCTTCGTTAAAAAAAACCTAAGGCTGACCAATTACTGAAAATAGCTGACCTTTTTTCACGAGTTAGTGGCCTTTCAATTGGTATACTTTATTTGCGAATATCCCATAAATGAGGTGCTAAGAGTCTTATACGGCCTTGTAAAACAAAAAAATTCAAAAATTCATATAAAATAACCCATGGCTGACCAATTACTGAAACTAGCTGACTTTTTTTTGATCAATTACTGACCTTTTAGATGGCATACTTTATTTTGCGTATATCCCATACATGAGGTGCTAAATGTTACGGGCCATTAAATACACTGTTTTTTTTTTGCGCCACTTGAAAAGAAACATTGTGTGTTTTGTCTCTATAGATTACGGTACGAAGAAAAAATATTCTTCTAATAATAGAAGTGTAGATTAAAAATAAGAATTGTTTTATCAAAGAAAAGATGGGCCGCGGAAAACCATTAAACCCTGCAGAAAAAGCCAAAATAAAAGTAAACAAGCTTCCTCTATGCACTATTGTCAAAAAAATAAGAAGAAGTGTGAAAATTGTTTGGTCGAACCTTAGAAATGAAGAAAACTATCGAACAAATGTATAAGGTAGGCAATCAAGAGCCACAACAGAAGAATACCGAAGAAAGATAAATAGACTGGCTTCAAATTCAAGCGACTCTGCTGCTAAAATCAAGTCGAAGAGTGGTATTACAGCGAGTCTTGACACTATTAGACGTGTTATTCTTGGGTCACAATATTTAAAACGCATAAAATTGAAGAAGAACCACCGTTAAATCCAATACGAAGACACAATATAATATATTTTTGCAGGAAGAATATGACGTGGAAGGAAGAGTGGACAAAAGTGGTATTTTCTGAAGAAAAAGATTTTTTAATTAAGATGGCCCGGACGGATATAATTACTATTTTCATGTTATGATATGAGGAAGGAACCCAGGTTTCTGGAGCGCCACCATAGCCGAGAAAGCGGTGTAATGGCGTCGGGTGCGACGTATTATTACTAATGGTATTTTCCTGAATTATTCTGTCCCTGCAGTTTTATTGGCAATAGATCCATCTTACAGGAACTAAAACCAAAAGGTGAGTTTAATAATTTACCAAAGCGCTACACGCTCAGATAGTTAACAAAAAGTTTGTTTTTATTCAAGTGGAGCGGAGTGTATGACAAAAACAAATATGGAGTTACTTAAGAGTATGCTAAATATATTGATGACAGAAAATTTTACCAATAACGGTTGATGAGGGTACCTGTCATAATTATAACCTTTTTTTTTGATTTTCAAATTTCTCGCTTATGTTTTCACTGATTTCAACCAATTTTTTTTAAAGGAGGCCTGTTTTAGTTTAAACAAATTTTCCATATAAACCTTTTCAAAAAATATTGATTTTTTTTGTTTGGAAAATTCAATATCTCGAAAATGGGTCAATGAATTGTTTTTTAACTTTGTTTTAAAATGTATTTTATTAAATACTTAAAGTTGGCATACCAAATTTTATCTTTTTAAATTTTCTAAAAATTTTATATGTGAAAAATTAATTTCTAAGAAAACCGCTCTAACGAATTTTTGATTTTTTTTTTCATAAATTCATATTTTCCAAACATCAGGGAGCATAATTTTTTGAGCTCTATAGTGGTATTTTTAGCTATTCAAATAATACATTTATAAACAAATTACATATGTTCATCTTCATACATACATATGTACATACATACATACATACATACATACATACATACATACATAATAATTTATATTTAAACTTTTCTTAAAACTTTTTTTTTTACGACATTATTAAGTTCAATAAACTAATAACATATTGACAATTTCTAGCTGAAGTTGTTAGCTACGAGAGCAAGTTTGTGCGATCTAGTCTTGCATTTTATTTTATTATGAAGGTAGGTACTTGCTTATAGAAAGCATGAATTTGCTCGGGAGCGGACAGAACTAGTACAATCCCACATACACTAGCGGAGCTTTTATTTCAAACTCATTTACTCCGTTTACATGACAGGATTCGACGATCGAATCGAATCGGATTGATATTTCGACCTAGGTATACGACCTCATTGAATCGAATTCAAACAGAATCAAAGTAAACTTGAAGTGACACATTAATTTACTGTGTGCGTGCGGAAATAAGTTTATGACTACGACAGAAAAAAAAACAACAAAACAAAATAAAGCAAATTGAAATACACACACTTAAAACTCGATTCTTTAATTTTTCAATCCAGGTCTACTTGTATTTTTCGATTCGATTCAGCTCACAAAGTGGAATTGGATCGAGAAATCCTGTTTGAATCCGATCCAGGTCTATATGGAATTGAATCCGACTTCAAGTCTGATTCAATTCTCCATGTAAACGAAGTAAATTACTTTAAACGCAAAAGCAAACAAAAATCAGATAATTCAGTGTTTATTTTGTTTTTGTTATGCTAATCAAATTAAAAATCGCAACAATTACAATAACTTACAATGAGAAGTCTAAAATGAGTAATTAATGACTAATGAGTATGAACAAAACTCGGCTGTTAATTAGAAGCTGCCATAAAGTGGTATTACTCGTTCTGTACTTGAAAGCATAAACAATTTTATGAGACAAATCTTCTTTTACATCGGTGCATCGGTATCTCCTCTTTAATCCTTCCCTATTTTCCTAACATTAAACATAATAAGTAAAAAAAAGGTGCTTAGATCCTGGAGTTTGTAAGCCAACCCATGAAAATTTATTCAGGCAGTGTGTAAAAAAATCGTTTTGTCTAAATTCGTGGTCCTCAAATCATAATCCTTATAAGCTCTCATAACGGACATGGCTCAATACACATTGAAATCATTACCTACTCAAATATGCAGAACATCCAGTTTTCCCAATACACAAACATTTCTTCGAATTGTATAATGCAAAGATACGTAGCATATGTAGTCATTGTCTTAAGATGGTTTATATGTTTTTGTTCGTCATCAAATTTCCAGAACGTTAATCTTGCTTGATTGAGTAGTTGTCATTCTCAATTTCCGAGAAATATTTCCTATATCATTAGTACAATATACATAGATACACAGTATTATGTATATGATGGAAATGTATCCTCATGTATGTAGGTATTAGATACTCTGCCAAATACAAATATTTTCGAATGAAAGAGCACAATTTAGCTATTTTGGAGAAAATAATGAACCGAATAAGAACCACGCAATTCATCCTACTACTCTGGTTGGGTCCTGATTTTATTCAAGGCTATACGACATGATCTGCAATAAAACTTGAACGATATTATTGAAAGGACAAAGTTTACTTTTTTTATAAAGAAATTGTACGCATCAACCACACTTCTGAATGCTAATAAATAACGCTTCAAGCTAACGAACATTATTGTGTCACAGATTTTATGGATATAACATGCACTGTTCTGCATGGAAAAACTCATTTTCCAATGCCCGAAAATAAGAAAACCAAACTCGATTGAACCGAACGCTAGAAAGGACATTTTTTTTCTTAGAAAGTGAACACTATTTAAAGTGTTGCTAATGATGCTTGATTAGCATACAATTTGCGTGTTATTTTGTCAGAGCATTTTCTTTTACAAAAGAGAAAAAATGGCATCCTTTTGTTTCTTACAAAACATATATTTTTTACGATTAAAGGATAAAATATTCTTAGCACATATATATATATACATGATGTTTTATTACAAAAAAAAAAACTCAAAAAAGGATTATTCTTTATACCTTTGGCGTTTTTATTTTTGTGTATGAAAATTCATATTTTCATGGTTTTCTTATGAGCAGCGTACGATTAGCTAAACTCTCATGTTCCAAAACAATGCAATTGAGTTTTTGGTTTTATGATTTGCTATAAATATTTTAGGGCAAACAAATGTGCATTAAATTGTAAATATTATGCTTTTAACAAATTGCATTGCTTAGCTTTAAAAAAGTAAAGACAGGATGTCGTAAAACGGGATATTAAATATGTATGGAAAATACACAGCTACCTATATTTGAGGCTGTGAGTACAAAATTGGCGTAACCAACTTTTTGTAATTGGTTTTAAATCGGCTAAGACAAGCTTAAAGATATGCTTTACAAATATTAATGTTATATTTTGTTTGGAAGGATAAGATATTCAAGAATCTTAAACTATGTATGTTTAAAATCATTTATCTCTTTAAGACAAAAAATGAGAGACAAAATAATATCAATTTTGCAAAATAGGGTTAGGTTTTGTTGCACTCACAGATTCATTTATGATTTGGTTTATCAAACATTTTTAACAGAAAAGCTGAAATCATTTTGTGAAATACATAAATGAAATACATGAAATCAATATTATAACTTATATCTACTTTGTTTCTAAAAAAATAAACTATATGACTTAAAAAAACATATTTACTTCACTTAGTTAAACTCAATTTATTTAAGGTTAGGAGTTTAAGAGGATGATGGTATGAAAGGTACATTGCGAAATTTTTCATACATTTCAGTACTGTAAGTGCATAATGTATGGATGGTGATTCGTATAAGGGGCCAGTTATAGCTATGATTGAAAAAGTTATCTGTTTATTTTGAGACCCTTGGAAGATTTTATCATTAAATATTTTAATGCAGAAATATAGACTTCGACTTCATTGTTTCGAGACCATAAAAAAACGTATAAGAGAGGGTGTCAATTCTTTTTCGGCAGGAGGGGCAGTTTTAAACAAAACATTTTGAACAGAAACAAAAATATTACGAAGCAAAGGTACCACTTAAAATGCCATACTGTACTTTCTTGTAAGGCCAAAAATTCTTTCTTTTATTTCCTTTTTAAATACAGTTTTTCAGTTAATAGTTTTTAAAAAAATAATTTTGAAGCACATAAATAATTTTAAAAAGGAAAAATGAAAAAAAAAAATTGGTAACATTAATTTTTTTTTTTCAAAATTATATTCGTTTTTAACTGCTAGTTTTGTTTTCACAATTCAGTGATCTCATTAATTTTTAGTAAATCACTGAAAAGCGGATGGTTCTAGAGCTTTTAGTTTTCAAAATATTAGAAAAATAAATAAAAAAATATCTTTGCAGAAACAAAAAGATTATTAAGCCGCATTCTTTATAGTCTTATGAGAAAGTTGGTACATTTATTTTATAATATTTAACCATCCAACCCGGTAATTTTAAAGAAAAAATAGTTATTTCAGCTCCCGTTTTTATGAAAACTACACCATGGAATAAGAATTTTCCAGACTCAAACTTAAATTGATAAGAGCAATCAATTTTGGAAATAAAAATTAAATTAACACTTAATTACGTAAAATTTTGAAAAAAATTAGTTTGAACAATTTTGTTTTAATTTTTTTCCAAAAAAAAAAAAACAAAAGATTAAAAGAAGGTAGCTCTGATGGATTTACAAAAAGGTAGTAATAAAACATGACATTATAAATGTCACCTTTGTTTTTTGATGAATTTTTGTATCTAAGATTTTTTTTTTTTAGAAAAATACCCCTTCCGCATAAAATTAGTGAAATAGACCCCCTCCGATACGGTGTTTTATTGTCTCACGCGCTCCAGTTTGTTGTCATGTCATACCTTATGTGATTCACCCATACGTAATAACCAGTACTTAAAGTACCTATAATCAATTGGCCATTGCATTGGTTGTTCATAGCAGGTTTTTTTTCAAGGATTTTGAAGGGGTGTATGTTATTTTGGGTTTTGATTAAAAGTTTATTTCATATTTTGGCTATGTCCACGAATTTTTTTTTATTTTTTTATTATTTTTTTATTTATTTATTATTTTTTTATCACACTTAAACCACAGGAAACAAGGGTTTCATCCCTCCTCCCGAAATTTTCCAAAATGTATTTATTCCTCCTAGTTTCTTACCAGAAAATTGTAAAAGCCATCTTATAGGTATAAATGATTGTCATTAAATTCAATGAAAATAAATTGTTTTACAAAGAAAATAAATACTGTCAGTTGCTGGCAGTTTGCGAGCCACTAAGTTCGGAAAATAAATATATTGGTGTAAAAACTTCTTTTAATTTTCCGTTTCAATAAGCTAATTTTGCGATAACGCATGTCTACCTGATTTTATTTTCGTGAACAACTAACTTGTTTTCAAAAAAAATCGTTAAGTCATCTGAAAGTTTACTTATTTTATTCTTCAAAACTTCAATTTGAGCATTTCAAATCCGTTCTTTTTTGATTTTTGTTTTGTTGGTGTTTTGTCTTCGCTTTGGAACAGGCACAGCAATTTTTCAGGGTCACGCGTAGACTCTCAGGTGAATTTTTTTTTTGTCTGGGAAAAACCAATTCACGATTTGTAATATGTATAACCCCATATATAACTGAAAAACGGTTATGTGAGCTTTTAGGGAGGAATGTATGGAAATCCCTACGTTAGGAGATTATATTCGAAATTACCGTATCATAAACCTCTGTGGAAAAGTAATGTTTAGTCTCGTCATCAAACAAAAAAAAATGATTATGTTGAATTTCTGATTCCACTCTTAATCAATTTTGTATTTTGGTTTTGTGGATTATTTATATTTGTAAACCAAATTTTGAAAGCTCTTTCGAACTTTTATTTTAGCTTTCAGAACTGACAACTAAATGGAAAAATTGTGGTAAGATGTGAAGCAATTCTTCATTTTTTCCAATATATTTTCTACGATGGTTTCGAATAATTGAATTCATATGTCAACTACCATTACCAATTTAAGATAAAGATAGGTACATAACTCTCAACAGAGACTTTTTATCCTTTTAAAAAAATGTTCAATAACTTGAAGGCAATCATTCAATAAGTAGGTTGTATCTCTTTTTTAAAAGGTATAATATTTTCGGCTCAATAAATATAGCACGATAAGCCAAATAAATCATTTATGGAACTCATGTGTCTGGAAAAGTTTTTTTTTTGACTAACAAGTTGTAGGTTTAAAATCTCGAAATACCGTAGGTTATTTTACTTAAACCCATATAGGAGTATCTAGACTTACAGCTCAAGGGTATAATGTTTGTATAAATTTCTATGAGCTTAAGTGCTCAAATTACTGTTATGTTTCAGAACTTTTAAGAAAAAGGTCTTATATCACTGTATACATAGTCGTTTTATGAATTGAAATGGATAAGACAACGAACCTATTTATACACATTGGGGCATATTCATAGTCATTTTAGACCTGGGTCTAAGTTAAACATAGCTTTGGTTGAATTTTCGGACGTTGATTCTATTTTTTTAAGGTTATCATTTCAAAATATTTGAAGCTATTTGTGTAGTATACCAAGTTAATTATCTTATAAAAATATAAAACCAACAATTCGTAATTAAAATCGGTCTGTATTCATTGAGCCAAAATTCTTAAACTGTAGTTAAGTTAAACCTGGGTCTATCTGCGACTATGAATATGCCCCGTTGATATTAAGGCCCTCATTATGAATAGCGAATCGAACGTTCACTTAAAGTCGAACGATTTAGCGAATTTCACTTATCACGGTATTATGGTTAGCGAACTTGCAGATTCGCGTCAGAAATCAATGCTGCCAACAGTTTTCATATGAATTTACACATGTTAAACGTCAAATGGATAGACTTTTTATTTCTGTTTATGAATTGTGATTATTTGTTTGTTAAAAAAGAAAATAATATTCGAATGGAGCATCACTTACATATTAATTTTGTATTAAATGGCTGGCTAAACTTTCCAATAAATTTAAAATAATTTTATTATTCGGTACTACTTGTTAATATGAGTGTACAGTGAAGATTGCAAAATAAAATTTCTTGTCCTGAAATGTTTCCAAAACGATGTGGTTAATTAGTGTGGTTTTAGTTTCAGCTCCCAGATTATTTGCATTTTGCAATTGTTTGACCAATTTCATTATCTATGCCGGTTCATATTTCATGTTTATGTTGTATCTTCTCATATATACCTACATATCAAGGACGCATTTGTGTTTTTTTTTAATTGGAAAAATAATATTTCCACATTCATGTTCATTATTCTCACAAAATAAGTGAGTGATTCCATGTCCCTTCTTGCTTTTTGCAAGTTAAGGAAAAGGAGATCTCAAATTAACGGACGTGAGCAGGTGAGCTAACATTTTTTTTTTTTGCTCAGTATTATTACAGTGAGATCCTGAACATATCGGCCAATTATTCGACGCGGAAGATCTACAAATTTGGAAATCGACTGCCATTTGTTTTAAAATACATATCAATTTATTTATTCCTTAATTTTTGCCTAAAATAAACAATAACAAATAATTAAAAGGTCTTTAACTTTTAGTTCGATACTGTTATCACATAGAATTTTAGTTCGATAAGTTTTGACTCTTTTAGCGAACAGATTAGCGAAAGTTCGTTATTTGTAATACAGTGATAATCAAATTCGCTAAAGTTTTGACATTTGAAGCGAACTTAATTTTAGCGAATCGCTATTCTTAATACGAAATTAGCGAATTCGCAAAGTTTTAAGTTCGATTCGCTATTCATAATGTGGGCCTAACATATAATGTTCAGGACGATGCGATGTATCTGCCACCATTGTTGGATTATTTTTAAATGATATCGATTTTTCAGAATTATACTATTGCTGTTTACTTATTTATACTTAAAAGCTCCGGATTCGAAAACTGTTCCAGTTTAAGACACGCATCAGGGTTCCATTCTGATTCTGTATGATCGCGAGAACGCTGCTCCATCGCAGTCAACCAGAACCAAGCACTCTGGTCTTCACGATGAATTGATCTCTGAACCAGAGGTTCGGTAGCCGGGGTTTCCTTGGGTAATTCTTCGCTAGATTTCAGCTAAGGTGTCATTCGAAGAGTAAATGTTTACTCCGATGTAGGTGAACTTCTTTAATGTTACTGCTACAAATAAGTGCCAATTTGTCGGCCAACGTACGAGTACGACAGTGGGCTCATCAGTTAGATGCTGATGAGCCCAATGTCGTTCCTGAGCGAAAATTATCTTGGAGCTTAGGTCACTTGACTTTAACAATTAAAACTGACACTTTAATTTCCCCTCGGCCTTGGGTGACCGAAAAAAAAATCTTTAATTTACTGTTGGGTACTAAATATATTTTTAAATTCCAATACGATATAATATATAGATTATTTTTATTCAGTGTTGTGAAGGAATTTTTGAAGTTATTAAACTACACCTAAGCAGGTAGTTCTTCCTTTTCTCGTTATCTATGTACGTATATATACAAATATTCGTTCCTGCAAGGATGATAATATTACAAAATGATTAAGTATATCTTATGAGTAAAAAGTATAACGAACAAAAAATCTCAGCAGGTATGCAAGTTCTGTTTCTTGTGTTCTTGATCCATTTGAGGTGAAAATGCGAAGGAATTTATGGGAATAAATAAATAATCATTATACCAATCACTATTCAAGCCCAAGTCCACTATACATTCCCACATCTCTACGTGATACAAAAAGGTTCCTTGATCTTGGTCCTTATCTGGATTTATATTAATAGGATTCAATAAAATGTGTGAAAATAATAATAAGACGAGTAAAGTCATTATTACCTTAAGAACAGATTTTTTCATTGAATTTTCGCACATGCGAACTTTTTTTTCGTATTCAGCTGGGTACCTCTACCAGTAACTTGAAAGCTATCACGATATACAATAGACCAAAAAAGGATACAAAAATAGGTTCATCGTGTGTCAGTAATAGTGTCCTTTATTATTTATTTCAAGTTTCCTTTTCTAAGAATAAAACTACCAGACACGCACAAATAATTTCATATGTATAGTCTTAAGTGAATAACTTTGGATATGTACTTAAATCTAACGTTGTTGAAAAGGGTCTCTTGATGGTTATGACATGGGAAAACCATTGTCCTTTTCCAAATGAAAGATTTCATCTGAATGAATAAAACTTTTATGACTTTAAAATGACACAACTTCCTTTGGTTAACAAACAAATTTCATTTACCTAAAAGCACTTGTGTGTTTAATTTGACGCCTGGCCATATGATAAAATTTTCATCAAAAAAGTTATACGTAAAGTAAAAAATGAAAGGCAAAACAATAATAGGCACTAGTAAAAAATATGACTTCTTCTTGGGCTATAGGTCTTGTATTTATCTGGTCGTTAGACCAACTTTAATGAAGTTAGTATGAGATTAAAGGTGATGTTGAGCTTCTTACATAAGTGTTATATTTTCAAAATCGTATGTGATATCCGAGATATATGAGCTTGAAGTCGGCGATTGCAAACTTCATTATTTCATTTTTTTTTTCCGAAAAACAGAGGAAATTTTTTTTGGTACCAAAAAGGTTAATAATAAGGTGTCTTTTGAAGCATTTTTGTTTATAAGCAGGTGTTTACTGAGCAAAGAACACTTAATTATATATTTAACTAAAGGTTGAAAATAAAGCTTTTCGGTGGTTAAGAAAAATTACGTGACCACTGAAAAAAGTTATTTATGAACTAAAAACTTAATAGCGCAACATTTTAAAACATTGCATAAAATCGGCACTACTTAACGTAGTTGCGAACCCTTGTCTAACTTATTCATAATTTTGAAATTTCTAACTAAGGGGCTAGTTAAAGCGATGAGTAAAAACCATCAATAAAGATTTTCTTTTGGATAACTTCATGTGTTATAAAAAACATTTAAAAGATTGAAATGATACGAATCGATGGAAAATCTATTGAAATATTTTTTTCCCACAAAAAATAATTCCAGAAATGAATATTTTTTGTAAAAAAAACATTAATTTAATTTACAGATGAAAATTAGTTTTACTGCACAGCTGATTGTCAATTTACAAAAATAAAAATTATTACTATAAATTATTATAAATTTGTATTTTTAATAGCTTAAATAGATAGAGCCCACAAAAAAGGATGCCATCTAATTTGTTTGATAAATATGAATTTATGAAATAAAAAAATTCAAAAATCATTAGAGCGTTTTTTTTTTAATAATTGTTTGTTCTTTAAAAATTCTTGCAAGTTAAAAAAAATTAAATTTGGTATGCCAACATTTAGTATTTAATAAAATACAATTTTTCACAAAATTAAAAAAAAATCATTAACCCGTTTTCAAGATATTGAATTTTCAAAAAAAAAATCAATATTTTTTTAAAAAGCCAAACATTTTTTTTTTGAAAAATTGTATACGTAAAAAAATTAGTGAAAATCGATGCAGCCGTTAACGAGAAATTTGAAAACCAAATAATCAGTTCTATGACAAGAACCATTAATACCGTTATAAATTTTTTCTCTACCAAAATATAAAATGTAGTTACAGCCGTTTTTGAAATAAATCAATTTTTGTATATTCGTTGTATGGCAGGTACCGTTATTTTTTGAGCTAAAAAAAATTTCAATTTCTCCTCTAGGGAATCACCTAAGAGCCCTAAGTCCAAAGTTTGAACCAAATCGCTTCAGTGGCTAAGGCTTTAGGTCAAGGTACAGACAGACAGACAGACAGACAGAATTGCAAGACCAACTTTTTTTGCGTTCTCTATCATCGTAATGTTAGGGAAAATTATTATCTCAGGTTTTTTTCTTGCACGGATCCTAAACTGGCCCTATACTACGTATATCGCAAGTTATTCAATTTTGAATAAGAAAAGGTCTCCGTTTTCAATCAATTAAAAAAACCCAACACATTTTGTATTTTTTAAACAAAATATTTTATTAATAATTGACAATAGTTCTTCAGATTTTTTTGTTTAGTTGAGATTAATTTCTTTTCAAAATCTCAGCGTAATATTTATAATTCCGTAATGTTTATAATTTCTTAAATTCTTTATTCTAATATTTTGGTAGGTCAGTTTTTGAAACCCTATTAGGTACTTTTTTCAACGAAGGAGGTCTTTTCCTTGCCGAAGAATGTTGTACAAAAAAATTTACAAACGTGAAACGTAGAATTGGCCAGGGGGTCAATTGCACCCATAGGTATCCCTCTCCCTGTATCCGCATCTGGATGGACGAATCTAATATGTTTTAACTTATTTGCACATACGAAATAAATCACACATTACCTTCATTGAAATAAGCTTTATACGACTATCAACTACCACTGTCTAATGGAAAATATTTGCGATTCGCAAAATGTGTATATACATACGATTTACTGTTTATATAATAGATTATAAAATGTTCGTAGGAAATTTCAATCAACAACTCTTCAAAAGTATGTTCTGTCTGACTTGTTTGTCTAAGAAAACCACATTAATCCCTTTGAACTCTATCAAGCATTTCGATTTCAGCATAAACTTTTGTATAAATTCACATCACTTTATATCGATTGAGTTGGTTGATAGTTGATTTAATTTGATTTATTTTCGATGAGTTTTCAAAACAAAATCCAAACTTCGAGGAATCAAATATTCTTTGAGAAAATGAAACCAAACTTTAATACTCAACCAATATTTTTAATTAATGTAAGTGAAGTGTTGTAAGAAAGTTATACAAAGAATTTGAATAACTATTTTGTTTGGGTTTGTTTTACAAATCTTACTACAAAAGGATGATATTTTGATATTTCCTCTTTTTGAAGATAAATAGTTGTATAACGAAAAACTATGTAAGGTTTCTATTACCAACAAAACTAAAAGCATAATAAAATGTTTTCTAACTTTGTAGTGTGCAATGCTGTAAGTAATTGCAAAAGAAACTTTAGTCTGCAAACTTTGTATATTCAAAAGCGTTGATTAATTGATATTTTGACCTCTACTAGTTGTGCTGACAAGAAGTAATAATTGCACATTATTAATATGATATTTTGCCTTTTGGAAGTTTCAAATGCAACTGATTGTGAGAATGGACTGGCTGACTGACGGACACTATTTTTGGTTTTAAGTATAAAAATTGTAATTCGGTTATCAATTAAATAAAATGAAGAGATTTCAGATATACAAATTTATATCAATTATTCAACATTAAAATTAAATGTAGGTTTAAAAACGAAGAATGAGTTAGTTTTTGGTATGAGCGGCCTCCTTGATCCTAGGGATGCAAACATCGTACAAAAAAACATCGATGGTTGGATGTATCGATGTTTCTAAAAAAAACATCGATTTCAAAAACATCGGCCTCAAAAACATCGATGTTTCGAAACATAGATGTTTTCTGAAAAGCCCAAAAAGTAAAGCTGAGGACTTCTCATTTCACTTTTCTTTAATTTTTTAGCGAGTCATCTAAAAATTACCTATAAGAAAAGAGATAAGCTGTCATTTAGAAATAAGGAAATAAGTATTACTTTATTTATTCAAAACAGAATTTAAAAATAACAACTTGGTCAATCTTTTCCCTGTGAAAGGAGTGGCCAAAATGGGCAAATATTTGGTAGCCTGTTTATAAAGTCCCGGAAACATGTTTTTCATATCATTCCACATTTCTACCAGATTTTGAGTTATAGTTGCTACAGCTGACCCCAGATACATCTGCACTCCGTTGTTGTGAAGATGGAGGAAGAGGACTGTTTGGACTTGTTTAGATGCACCAAATGTTTGTGATATTTCCAAATATCAAATAGCCTTTCTTCTTTTTCGGACTCTTCGGAAGAATCTTAAATATTGGCCACATTATTTTATGATCCTTTCAATGGAGTAATTTAAATCTTGGATCGTATGTAGGCACTAGCGCCAGAATCGAATTAAATTCAATTTTTTGAAGTCGTTTGTTCATATTCTTTGGTTCTTTATTCTTTTATTTCCGCTTAATGATATTATCAGCTGTCACTGTCAGCTATCTTGGGAAAGAATGAATGGGCGCAAAAAAACAAGTTTTTGGCTGTGATTGCAAGCCAAGCAACACAAACTCCGCGTGCAAAAGCAGGCAATTTTAAAAATTCTGTGTGAGAAGAAAACCAAAAAACATGTTAAAACATCGCTCCAAATAACATCGATGGCAAACATTGATGTTTTATTACAAAAACATCGATGTATCGTTTGCATCCCTAATTGATCCATCATGAATTCTGAGTGAATTTTAAGATATTTTTTAGTGGCAAGATTGAGATGTCGCCCAGTTCATGGAATTGGCTAGGCTGGGGTATTCACAAAGAAAATGATAAGAGCCCACTTCCGCCTCTTCATGCTGACACCCTCTACATATGTAAGTCAGATTTGCTATAATGTCCATTCTGCTCATGAGCTGCTGCTTCGCAAACTTCAAGTACTTCTGCTTGGTTGACACTTCAGAACTTTGGAAGTTTTATTGATCTGTTAAGAGGTGGATTATTTTAGAGGAATAGATTCCTGACCAAAACATGATTTGTATTAAAGACCGCCGGTTTTCTTTCCAGAGTTCCCTTGTTGGGATATCTGTTAGAGCCACTGGCCTGAAATTTATGTGCGGTGTAAAATAGTCCCTTTGAATGTCAGTGAAGTTCGTCATAGTTCTATGACCGTAGTGGCCCCTTTTCCAATTATTGCACTGTTTAAGTCTTTTAGCACTTTTTGCCGCCAACTCTTTTGTAAACAAGAGCGGTGCTAGCGCAAGGAACATTTCTAGGGCTGCGGTTGGTGTATTTCTTATGGCACTAGTTGTGCCAATACACGATAGTCTTGGAATATTGTTCATGGTTTTTAGATTGGTTTCCTTTTCTAGGGCTGGCCACCCCCACCAGACCAAGCCGGCGTACGTAAGGATTGGCCTTTTTATGGCTGTGTACATCCAATCAGTAGCGGATCCAGGGGGATGGCTATAGGGGCTAAAGCCCCCCCCCACAGCCGAATCATAAAATAATTTGAAATATAGAAAGCAATACATTACAACGTGTAGAATTTTATATTCCGTCTAAAATATTGTTAAGATATGACATTTGATGGACAAAATAACGTTATTGGGGCTGAACTATTTGCATACATGTGATGTAATTTTTTTTCTAAGCCCTAAGATTGGGGCTAAAGCCTGAAGCGAATTGGACAAAAACTAAGTTGGGAGCTATGAATATGGATATTTTTAATGCAACGACAATTTTTCCCTAAAAATTAAACCCAGAAAATTGGGACGAAAAAAACAGCTTTGGCGCAATAAGGTCTAAGAATATTGGACAAAAAACCTAGCCAGGGTTAAGCAACTTACTTGCTTAAAACTAACCTTATTCGAGAGAGTTTTGGGGGCTCAAGTCTAGGGACTGTCAAAGTCTGAAGTTTGGGTTAAGGCTTGAGATAAGTAAAAAGAGATACAAATGGTCGGGGCTTTACATTAACGTGTCAAATGCCCCAACTGTATATACTAAAAACAAAGCTAATTTACCGAAATAAACGCATTTGAGGCTTAAACCATTAGAGAACAACGGGATGGCAAGTTTAGTGTAAGTTTAATACAACAGGATTTGTTTCTTTCGGCCTTGGCTGGGCTTAGAAATTTTCGAGGCTACGTTTTCCAAATTTGAAAGGTCCAAGGTTCATACAAAACATAGAAATTCTCTAGTCAAGGAGCCAAATTCCAAATGCGTGAGTTTTCTCTGTGCGCGCTCAGAAAATCATGCAAAAGCTCTAGACTCTAGAGTGACGTGGAAATTTGTCGACATTTTTTTTAGCATGAATACCTATAAAGCGTAAGCAGCGTATACACGAAAACTCATTCACGCTGGCAGTATTGGGCCGCGGCTTATTTCTTAGAGCAGCTTTGTCTTGTGTCGTAGAGTGTCAGTTTGAACAAAAAAGCTTCTCTTTGATTTAGATAATTCAGGAAAAATGAGATCTTAGAGGACTAATACCGTGTCAAAGCACATATATATGAGCTTTTGTCAGTGAGAACACTTAAATATAATTTTTCTGAACTAGAAAAATGGGAAGTTCAAAACATACCCACAGCTAATTTAAAAATATAACTACATAATGTAGGTACCTAATCAATTTTTAAATAATATAAATAAACGAATTTGTACGCGTGGTTCAAGCATATATGGCTAAAAATTATTGTGCGCCTTTGAATTTGCTTCTATCTCCACTACAGCAATAATGAATAATTGTTATTGTACTTTGTATTGAAAACATTTTGAAGCGCAACAGGAGCGGATATAAAGAAACACAAAAAACGGATATCATTAAAGGAAAAGGAAAACAAATACTTTAGCCTTAAAGGTTAGACCGCACTCGCCGGAACTGCACCGGAACTACACTTCACAGGAATTCGTATGAAGTTTAGTTGCCGCTTAGTGCGATATAGCTCCTTAAATTTCATAAAAAAATAATTTTTTGCCGAGTTGTCGTGAAGTTTAGTTCGACTGAAGTTGAGTACGGTCTTGCATTAAACCTAAACTGATCTCTATTATTATTTGTTATAAATTATAAAATTTATCTTGGGACAAGCAAATTTTATTAATTAAGGTCTCAAAATGGATCTCCAAACTGCAAGCCCCCCCCACAGCCAATTCCTAGATCCGCTACTGCATCCAATGAATGTTTTTGGGGCTGCGTGCCCATTTTAACCAAAAATTCTGATGCAAGTATATAAAGCTACACATGCCTTTTTTTCCCTTTCCTTTTTATTTTCTTTCCAGTTAAGTTTACGATCAAATACCACGCCAAGATATTTTGCCGTGCCCGAAACCTGTACCAGAACAACGTTTATGGTGATTCCTTGTTAACAAAACCATTTCTGTCTTAAGTGCGTTGACGTTAAGACCGCAGTTGTTGGGCCAAATACTGAGGGCTGTTTGCAGGAGGTCACATAGTGTAGGAACAAATTTCCCCGAGGCCATTAATAAACATCGTGTGCACCGCCCAGACTTAATTTAATTAAAATTTAGCTAACGACGAGAAGCCAAAGCAGAGGAGACAAGACTCCACCCTGTGGAGTACTTCTTCACGTCCTTACTTTTAAATTACTATCACCCATTTCAGAGTTTTCAAGTCTTGATTTAAGCATGGAGTCAATCCAGTTAATCAGTATCGGGTCGATGGTGATAGAGCCTAGGGCTTGTCGACTTGCAATGTTATCATCCTTATTAAAGGGTTCCTCTAAGTCTAGAAACGCAACCAAGGTAAATTCCTTGAATTCCAGGATGAACTACGGCCTCAACCAACAGTATAGACTACGGAGCACAGGTAGACTAAGTCCTTGACATTTTCGAAGTTATATCTGTCAATCGTGATACTTTTCCGAGTCGTTTGGCAGGGATGCAGAGGTATATGACATGGCTCTGTATAATAAAATATTGGTCCGTTAATAAAACTTGGTATGAATGTTCAATTTCTCAGGGAAACCAAAAATAAGAAGGATTCATAAAAATATTTACGGTAAAGGTGCTTTTTTGAGGGGAAGTGAAAAGTGTGGGAATATATCATTATGTCGATCATGCATCACCATTTAAAAGTACCTTGAAATCATGAGCCATATTTGCATATGCATGGGTTGTACCAAAGTCCTTTTTTCCGTTCGATGCACAACAATCTTTCTTCAACGGGTCGAAATTCTGTTTTTGAAATTGTAACAAAAATTCTGTTTTTCCGAATTCTGTTTCTTTTTTAGATTCTGTTTTACAAAATTCATCTTTTCCAAAATTCTGCCTTTCAAAATACTGATAATGATAAGTAATACAAATAAAATTCAGCTTATTCTAATTTTTTTAACGATGTAACAAAAAAAAATTCAGGGCAAGGACTCAAAAACTTGGTATGAATAGGTTTTGAATAGTTTGCAAACTTATGGCTCGTTTTCGAAATTTGTCCATGATGTAAATGTTTAAACCTTGACTGATGTTTTAACATACCTAAGCAGATAAAACAAACTAAAAAATAAGCCCTCATTTAAAAACTTTTGAAACTTTTTTTTTATTATACGCAGAATTTTGTAAAAAAAAAGAATTTAGAAAAACAAACTGAATTTTGAAAGCAGAGAATTTAAAAAGCAGATTTTTGAAAAAAAAAATTTACCTCAGTAGAATTTCGACCTCGACCCCAATCTTTCACCTCCCCCTTCAAATTTACACCCTTCCCAATAAGATATTTTTATAGACTCTTGATTCTTCGTTCTAATGGCAAATGTAACGTTTTCATCAACATTCACGAGGGAAGGATTTTTTTTTGTTTTATTTGTCCTATTTTTCTGAACTTAATGTGTATTTTTGTTTATAGCTATACAATGGGAACACTTTGATTATCTTATAAAATCTAGTTAAAGAGATAATTTTTGTATAAGGTAACGTTACGGCAATCAATTGTATTGCATTTTAAAAATGAAATTTTAAAAGACACATAAAATCATCAATAGTATGGTTGTCGACTTTACTTTTATAACTGAATTTACATAGTTTTAAACTGAATTATTAATTCTTGTACATGGGAAACCACTCTTTCTCGAAATCAAGCCATACAAAAAATCAGTTGTAGTGATGTCATGCGTCCCTTTGTTTATAGTTTCAAATTAAATCGATGGTAAAATAGATTTTTATTCACGTTTTCAAACCTGAATAAAACTAAAAAAAATTGTAATCTAAATTTTGTCAAAAACATAAACTGACTGATGCAAACTTTACGGACACGTGAAGAACGTGTTCTATTCTCTAAAACTGCAAAATCTAGTGAAAACATATCAACAAAATATACCTTTCCAAGAAATCCTTTTTTTAATTAAAAGTAAATAGAATAGAAAAATATCGATAACTATTTGGAAGGAATTTGGTTTAAACAAATTCATTACAAATTTTGCAATAATTTATGCTACGCTTACACCCTAGTGATTCACTAATTACAAATATATGCAATATGGGTGTTTATATAATTTAACTACTTATAATGAAATGATTACCTAGAAAAAATAGTGTAAACAGTTGGTACATATTTCATAAGTTTAGTTATTTAATTCACATACCTACACGCTTACAGTCATCCTCATCATCAAAACCCAGGCGACCGTATTTCAATTTTTATTTTTCTCAAGAGGACTATATCTATAACTTTCATTGCTATTGGCTTTTATTGAATTCCATTTTGTAAGATTGGCTTTAGTCCCATAAGACATACATATTTATATAGATGTGAGTAGGTAAAGGTAACAGGATTTTAATTCAATATACTTTATCAATAATATTTGGAGCACACCAACACAACATACATTTAACTTTTCAAAGATAAAGGAATCGAATTTTTCGTCAATTTATTACTGACATAAATAGATTCACCTTAATTAGCATTTCAGATAGCTTTAAACTTATGTACATAAGCTAATTTCTTAAATGACATGATAACTTTAAGAAAATGCGTTTGATTTTGAAAATATTATTATACGATAATTTGAATTTAGAGGAATTTTTATTTTAATATTTTGAAGGGGTGAAGAATAAAAGAGAAATTATTTATTTATGGTTAGATTTGTATGGTGTGTTATAAACACATTATTTAACATAAAATAAAATATTAAATATAGCAGTGAATTGAGTTTACCTACACTCAATGGTAGTAGGTTTTGTATAAAATAAAAAAAAGAAGCTGCCATGAACTAAAGTTAAATTAAGTAAAGTTCAATTCAAAACATAATTTTTACTTTATTTTACTTCAAAGAAGCAACAAAATCTAAACCGATTTTGAACTCTATCGCAGTCAAAATATAACAATAGAGCTTATTTTTATCAATTTTTGAAAATATAGTACAAATAACAATAATTATGAGGTGTTAGCTCGAAACAATCTTAAACTATCTTATTTTGCACGAACCAAAGTTAACACAAACTGTCCTAGGGAATACCTACCATTTTAAAGTTTAAAGGCTTATAGGCCTACTTTTGTACAAAAGTACAAAATTGAGAAATAAATATCTATTCTGAAAACACCTGCAAGCATGTTTCTTTAGCGAGCACTTTTGGTCAAAAGTAGGTCAATGTAGGTAAAGTTTTAAAATACAAAAAAATGGGATGTGAAATTAAAAATTCGCGAGAATTCCTGTTGCAGGAATTTTTATATTTCACTATTTAAATGTATTTTCCCTTTCTCTTTTTTATTTTCCCACCTCAAATTGATGTTCTTCTGTACGAATTTATAATTTTCACTCCTCAAATTTATTTTCCCTTTCACACCTCTAAATGATAATTCCTCGGAAAACGACTACTATAAAATTTCAGCAAGATTTAAGATCTAAGATTTTGCCAAAGTTATTTCTTATTGCATTCAGAGTACAATGACGTCCAAAATCGTTTTGAACTTTTATAAATTTTTATTTGTGTTAATTTCCCAACTGAAATTTTACTCCTATACTCATCCATAGCAGCTGTTTATAATGGTTTATCGCACTCAAATAATCTCTCTATAAGACTCTATAGAGTTAAAAAGGAGATCTTTTAAACATTTATTGCACCTTTATAGTAGTTTTTATAGTAGTTCGAAAGAAGTGCTAAAGGAGTAAGGTAAAGAGTATATAGAAAAATAAAAAAAAAATATGTGTCTTAACTTAGGGATCGAACTCGGGATCCCTTGCACAACTTGTCTAGCTCGATAACCACCCCGCAGATATCATATATGAAATACTAAGCATTAAAAACGATACACTTTATGCTTAAAGGAATAATTTTTATAATTAAAGTTTATAAAAAATCGAAGAGTTTATATTAATTGCCTATAATTCCATTGATAGAGTTCTTGAATCCGCATGTGAATTTCAACAAGTGCCTGGTATTTTTACTGCCCATTATGTATAATTTATTGTATGCAAATAATAAAGTTGTTTATGTTATTAGAAATTATTATTACTAAAATTGCAAAATGGTGGTGAAGTCCTTTATGATAAGACTAATAAAAAAAGAATAATAAAAATCCTAATTGTGTTATGGCAGTCAAATGTATACAATTCCACTCAATAAAATCCCGATAGAAGAATTATGGGGTCTGATATGTACGATAATCATTCTGTAAATATGTCGGAAATAATCCAAAGCGGTAAAGGTGAAAATAAGGAAAACCCCCGAAAACACTTAGTCAATGGCGCCACAACGTCAGCAATATAAGCCTTACCATATTTGCTTATCTTAGCATTAAAGAAACCAAGGATTGCATAAATATTTCCTTTGATGACTATTAAATGATTAAAGAGAAATCAGGTAAATGCTTCTGTGACGCTGATGTAATTGCAAATGGAAAATCTATAACGATTTGGCTTCCCAGCAGAAGGATTACTTTTTTTTTTTTGTATAACTCACGTGCACACAAGGGGTTATGACTTCCCTTTAAATGTTGAAATTAAACACAGTGCGAGCATTTAGGAAGCAGAGGGAGGATTGAAAAGGAGATAGCGATGTTCATTTGTCTTGAACGCTTGAATATTAAAATGGGAAGGAAAAATAGATTTGGGTAGGGAATTCCACATTCGTGTAGTACGGCTAAAAAAAGAATCTCTGTATACGACCGCAATTTGGCTCAAGGGTATACTGATGTGCATTCCTAGCGGATCGTGTGTTACGGGTAAAATGTTTAAGGGAAGGAATGCAGCTGGCAATTTCACTAGAGCTCTGTTTGAAAAAGTAGCGATAAAACAGTCATAGGCAAGAGACATTTCGACGATGTTCCAGTCAAACAAATGTTTCCAAAACTGATCTCTCACCTATCAGCCTTAATGCTCTATTCTGTATTATATCCAGTAGGTGCAATGATGTTTTAGATGCACCCGACCAGATATGCGAGTTATATTCTTGCTTAGGGCGTATGTACGCCTTATAAATTGTTGCCAGATCGGAAGGAGAAAAATAGTTCTTGCATCATCTAAGGAAGCCCAAACATTTTGCTGCATTTTTTGCAATATCTAAAATGTGATCGTTCCACAAAACGTGGTCAGTAACGCACATACCTAGGATCGAAAGTTTTTCTGTTTTCTCAATGCAAGAACCATTCATGTATAATGGCAAAGGGGGTATATTCCGCTATAACGACAGTAAACAGCTTTGGGTTTTGGAAGCATTGAATTCCTAATTCCCCTCTATTATTGATACCCCATTTAACGATACTGAGATCTTAGTTCAATGAGCTCATCATATTTTCCCGTTGTAGTTGCACATTCAAAGAACAGAGTGGTGAATCTGGAAATGCGTATGAGAAGCTGAGGGTGCTATCGTCGACGAAACAGTTAAGTGGATTAGACGTTTCAGACATGAGATTGTTTATGAAGATAATAAACAAAGTCGGAGACAAAACGGGGTACACCAGCATTTATTTTACGGACTTGAGACTTAAAACCATCCAAAACGACTTGGATTGAACGGTCAGAAAGGTAACTACTAATCCACTGAAGAAGTGACTCATCGATACCAAAAGCACGCATTTTCGATAAGAGAGCTTGATGCCAAACTCTATCAAATGCTTTAGAAATATCGAGTGCAACAATCTTACTTTCAGCAAAACGATGTAAAGATTGATTCCACTTTTCGGTGAGATATGCCATCAAATCACCGGTGGATCTGTTGCTTCGAAAGCCGTATTGGCGTTCATTAAGAAGCTTTCGCTCTTCAAGATATTTCATAAGCTGACGGTTGATCAGCGTTTCCATGACCTTGGAAAGAAGGGAGGTAAGTGCAATCGGTCGATAATTAGAGGGTGAAGAAGAATCTCCTTTTTTAGGAATTGGTTGGACAAAAGCTGTTTTCCATCTAGTTGGAAAGAGTCCTGAAGAAAGGATAGATAAAAAAGCTTGCGAAGTGGTTTAGCCAGCGTGGAAGAACATCTCTTCAGAACAATGGGGGATATGCCATCCGGGCCAGCGGATTTATGTATGTCGAGATCTTTGAGTACTCTTGCGAAGGTACGACTTCGAAAATGAATTGGTGTCATGGAAAAATTTACGTTCTCAAGTACAGCTGGTGTCCTGTCGCTTTCTGGCAGCGTAGAGTTTGCTGCGAATTGTTCTACAAATACATTGGCCTTATCTTTAGAACTAACAACGGGATTGTCATTAAAGATGAGTGTGGGAACCGATGAAGATGTTGAGTTTTTACTATTCTTTACGAATGACCAAAAATTTTTACTGCCCTTGGGACATTGCAGTATTTTTTGTCTAATTTTTTGATCATATAAGAATTTGGTTCTTTTGATCTTAACATTGCAGGCATTTCTGGCTCGTTTTAAATTAATTCGGTTTTCTGGGGCGCTAAAACAACTAATGACACTTTAATGTCTGAAATCGGAAGCAATTTTGTTAGTTGGGTTAGTGGGTCAGTTCATTCATTAAAGTTATGTTGGTCTTTTAATTAATAAATAAATAGTTTTAAATAATAAAAACGAGCTCAAATGAATCATTTCGATAAAAATACTCACCAAAACATTTTTTGGATGTCGAAACAACAATCCGCCAACAATTACCAAATGCAGAATGTCATCTCAGATTCATTTAAGTTATTGTGCGAAAGAAGTGAAGACGAAAGCAATAACATTAAACCTTAAATTCGCCACTCTAAACGTTTTGCTTCATATTCCGTAACCGGCCTGTGCTCCACTTTGAGGTTGGCTTTGGAAAATCCAAAAGTTGATGAATTTGTTACTGGATTACCCACCGTGTCTCACTAACCAAGATAGACACATTTTTATTTTTAAGGTAAGTAACAAGGTTAATCGTATACAAAATAAAAGGTGCCCACACTTAATTACAGCGGAGGTCCAGTATAACGGAATTACAATTACAAAAGCAAATTTGGTTGAAAGTATAAACATTAGGGTGGTTCTTAAGGGAACAAAATTGACGACGCCCCTTAGATTGGTTCGAATTCATGAAAAAAAAATCCCCTAATTTTTTCAGATTTTTATTCCTAACCCTTCCTGACCCTATTTCATTAGCAATTTTTTTTATTTTTTGTCATTTGTTTTTTAATGGAATTTTTTTCGGGAAAATAATATCCTTTCCTCCGACTGTCACGCTGGAGGTCTGGGATCGCTTCCCAGCCTCGTCCACCTAAAAACTAAAAAGTTTTTTTTTCAGGGCTACTGCCTCTTGCGAGGAATTGACAAATCCTCCAAGAGTATCACTTGTCACGAATAAGTGCTTCTCGTCTAGCCGTTCGGATTCGGCATAAAATTGTAGGTCCCTTCCATTCCTGTCGAAAGACGCACACAGGAATGGTTGCGAGTTGTTAGTCACTAGGCCCTGGTTCTTCATGAGCCGTTGTGCCACCCGATTTATTTATTTATTTTTTCCTCCGACTACATTAAATTGTATTGACTGTGTTATTGTTTTATTTTATTTAAGTAGAAAGTGCATAGAAAAGAAAAAAAATGCAGATTACCGTATTACTTATTGAAAATTACATTTTAAAAACTACAGCGCCGCCGCCGCTATAGCCGTTTTCAGAACAATGACTTATTATTATTATCATATTAACATAACACATCGAAACGTTGATAGGGTCGAATATATAAGGAAAAATATCATTTAATTCAGGTTAATGAAAACGATGTAGAGATCATAAAAAAAAATAATTTATTTCAAAATGTCGCTTACTTTTCGCGTATTGAAGGAAACAAAAAATCTGCATTTTCGTTTATTAACAATAAACTTTAAACAAATGATTAAAATTTTTTTAAACATGCACGCGGCTGTACAGTTTTCAGAGACGCTTCATTTGAGCCTAATTTTAAGTATTTTCATTGATTTGTTTAAAAATGACAGCTGGTACAGTGTTTATATAGTGTAAATCCAAAAATAAAAAAAATAAAAAATTTTTATCACAATAGGGCCAGGAAGGGTTAGAGGTAAAAATCTGAAAAAATAGGGGATTTTTTAATCATTTCTTAGACATGATTTAGGGGGCGTCGCACTCAATTTTCGCAAAAGAGAATAAATAAGAACCACCCTAATAAACATAATATAATGTCGTTCCTACGAGTATGTAGTTTCTGAATATAAATTTTCATTGAAAATGGGATAATTTTCTATTTACAGAATTTTTATTTATACAATTCTTGATTTAAAGTACTCGTAAAATGGAATAAGGTAGGATTAAGCAGGTATAAGTTTCTGCACTAACTTGGTACCTGGGCTTTAAGAAACAAATTGTCAATGCAGCATTACGTACAAAGGCCTCAACCCCAACATGCAAGACTTTAATATTTGCAAATAAATAGTAACTATCGACCTACCTTCATCTTCAAATAGTAGGAATGGTAGCTATCTCTCACACCCAGAAATAGCTGTGGACTCTCGGTCTATTACTCGTAAATCTATGGTTTTAGCTTTTGGGCATCTTTCAATTCGCAAATATGATATGACAAAATTGAGAATTGATTTTTCAACCATGTTAAGAATTGTTTGAAGAATTAAGAGTTTTGTATTTATTTGAAGTAGATAATGTTTTCCAAAACTGTTATATAAATTGGGTTGAGGGAAATAATTCCACGGGAATCTGCCTTACATGAGCATTTATTTAACTTTTATTAGAATCTGCTCCCCTTTTCTAGTCTAGCGGTACAGAAGCCCAAAAAAGGGAGTAAAAATCCTTGAATCCGCGAAGGGGAACACCCAAGGTACCCTCGTTAAAAAAAAAACTATTAAAATTGATGCGTAGGCGATATGTTTTACAAAATTCCATTGAATTTTTTTTTGAAAAATGGACCAAAATCGATAAAAAACGCCCAAATTTTACAAAAACAATTTACGTTTAAAATATTTTGTTCACATTTCTATTGAGCAAATTGCAAAAAATTCGCGCGGTCTTAGGTGAGAAACAATTCCACAAAATTTAAGGTGGTAATAAATTCCGCTTAGAAAAGTGGAGTAAATTCTCACTAAAAGTGAACTAAATTCCCATGTGATCAGATTTCCGTGGAATTATTTCTCTGCACCTCTTGATTAATTTGTTGACAAGGACTTCGATTTACAGTAAAAGAAAATAAATAAATGTTATGACACAACTCTTCGTGGAGAACCAGGGTCTAGTGACTTACTCAGTTACAACTCTCAACCATTCCTGTGGGCGCGTGTCGACAGGAATGGAGGGGACCTATACCATTTTTATATAATACTTTTGGAGGATTTGTCAATTCCTCGCAAAAGGCAGTAGCACAAGACAAAACACTTTTTAGTTTTTAGGTGGACGAGATTTGAACCCAGACCTCCAGCATTACAGTCAAACTCACTAATAATTACGCTACGGGCTACTACAATAAAACAGTAATAGTTCACAGGCAGTTTAAATCCTTTGAAGGGCATGAAGCGGGCCAACCATGGTACTGTTGTCAAAAAATATTTGAACTAAATTCTGAATGAATTATGAAAACAACACCTAAATTTCGGACTTTTACAAATATTGCTGCAAAAATTGTAAGTTTATCGGTAATTCTAGAATTTCTATATTTCAAAGTCTTACAGTTACATATGTACGTTTATTAAATATACTCGTATGTATAATGTATACATTCCCTATATACCAATAATTTACTAAATCAGCATTCATTATACTGGACAACCACTGTTTTTGGTACACCTGTGAACACAGACTTTAGCACCGCTTCATTTATTCCCTGTCAGTTGAGTAGAGGCAATCATTTTTATACCAGAGCTTCAAATAAAAATAAAACACTTTTCCCATCAATCAATAGCAGTGTAAAATGACACCCACCTGTGGTGTGGGGTCAAAGTAACCGTGTTTTACGGTACAACAGTTTTGTTTCATTACATTATAAACGCGAACGTGATTTACACCTCTGACACAACAATTCAATTATTCCATGTTTTTAATAATTTATTCAAATATTATATCTCTTCTCACCATTTTACCAACATCCAATATGCCTTACATTAACATATACAAACACAAATGAATCCTAATTTAGGAAGCAGAACATGAAGAGTAAATTAATTAAGTTGGTTTATTTTAGGTTGGAATTTTGCGATCG
This sequence comes from Melangyna quadrimaculata, assembly GCA_949320155.1. Lineage (NCBI taxonomy): Eukaryota > Metazoa > Arthropoda > Insecta > Diptera > Syrphidae > Melangyna > Melangyna quadrimaculata. Next base: position 5,153,893 of record OX439484.1, on the reverse strand, counting down.
ACTGTGTTGCTGTTTAACCTTAATAAAGCTATAACAATTATGTATAAGGATAAGGAATTAAAAAATTCATACTGAAATTGAAAACAACACCTAAAGCTTATGTTATATATCATTTCTCTAATTGGAAATTGAAATGAGTTTATCCTCCGATGGATGGATCAAAAGATAACATATTTATGTATGACTCAACTTGTGTGTGCTACTCATAGATATTTTTATACTTTAAGGTCAACTTATGTTTTCGTAAGTATAATACCTATCCTTATGTACCGACTCAAAAAGTTTTTAAAACTCGACAGAGATAATAAAAATAAAATAAAAAGCATTGCGTTTGCAAACATTTTAAGTGCGCAAGTTGTAGGTACGTAATTTATAGTCAGTCTCAAGTGAATAGTCTATATCCTACTCAAAACTTAATCGCTAACATTTGTGTGAATTCGAAATGGTTTACATTTTTCGTTTGCATTTCCCTTAATGGTTTGAGCTGGTTTAAACAAAATTGAATTCCTATTGGGGCTGGCCACGAGACGAGAAAAGTCTCGGTCTCCATCTCGGTCTCGCATGACGAGACCGAGACAAGACTGGCTTTTAAGCAACCGAGACGAGACCGAGACGAGACTGTATATTTGGACCGAAATTAACAGAGAGTCTAATAAATTAAAAAATCCAATTTCTGTTAAATATTAATTTTCTTCTACACGTATTCAAACTAAAATCGAAAATATTTTGTTCCAATAATCACCAAGTTGGCCGAAAATCGTTTTTTTCGGAGACGAGACCGAGACGAGACTTAATTATACGAGACCGACTCAAGACCGAGACGAGACTGAAAATTTTCGATTTTAACGAGACCGAGACGAGACTTACAAAAGTCTCTCGTCTCGTGGCCAGCCCTAATTCCTATCCTTAAAAGAGATCTAAAAAATGAATATTTAAACATTGGTGAGGTAGTGCCAGGAAAGTCTTCTTTGAGGATAGGAACGAAGGATGCTAGTTCCAAACGTAAAACGAAAAGTTTTAATGCGGTAGCAATATACTCTATACCCGTTACAGCTAAGGAGAACAAATAATCATATCGATTACAGAATTCGCAAAATTTTATTCCCGGGGAGGGAATTGAGTTGATTCGCAACGACTTGGGTGCGGATTTGAAATGCAAAAGTTATATTGAATGCGGATAGGCTTTTGGTACTACGTTACCGACATTCGTGCAATTTTTTACAGCGGATTCGAATAGAAAAAAAAACTGAACAAAACTGTCGGAAGCTATCCGTAGACCATTCGTAGATTCTGTAAAAAAAGCAGAATTATCAATTTTAATTAGTGTAACCTTAGACTAAATAATACTTCATAAGCTGGATCCACATCTGTGTCGTGTGTTATGTTGTGGAGTCGTGTGTCGCTGTCATTATGTTGTTTTGCAGTGAGACGCATAAAATCGTCACACTGCAACACAACACACGAGACAAATGGTTCTACGCATATGAAATACATTGTAGAGATAGCGACACACGACTACACAACACAACACACGATACAGGTATGGTTCTGGCTATAGTCGCACACAGAATTGACAATAGGTAGATAATACATTGAGCCTGATTATACGGTTCGTTTTTCCGTTCGTTTCGTCTTTCGTGTTCTTGACAGGCACGAACGTTCATGTATACATAGTTCGCGAAAATACGTACGTACTTCCATTCGTGATTTTGACGTTCATGGAATTTGGGGTTGTTTTGTAAGAAAATAATCAGTAGGGTAGGGCAGGTAGGTAGAAATGGCGGCCACGGGCGGTCTAGCCCATAGCCCAATTAGCGCTGAAGTGCGCCGTTTTGATACCATAACTCGTTTGAACCTGTGGATGGATTTGAAGAGGGAAAATATGGGCATATCCTCAGGATATCGTCCCTTTTTATTTAGTTTAGAATAGGATTTTGTTGTAGATTTTAGCACAATCATCAGAAAGTGGATCACTCACTCAACCAGATCAGCACCCGCACCCGCACCATCCACAGTTAGCCCACTAGGCCGTTCGTTGGCTGGCACTGGAGCGTCAACTGATCTGATTGGATGATCATCCGGCCGCTGTGCACCACAAACCCCCACCAGAACCCTAGTCCACTATCTTGTGATCATAGGGAATCGACGGAAGGTATAATGCAGAAGTAGCCGAAATTTGTCCTAGAGCCATTTCGTCGCGTTGAGAAAAGAAATCAAGTCTTTGATCTTCATTTCAGATAGTTCGTTAATGTCGTCAAAGAATGCTCTTCCGAGTGACTGTTTTCTAGCTTTGGCCAGAGCAGGGCATTTGCAGAGGAAATGAACTACTGTTTCCTTTTCCTGCTGGTCCTCACAGCTCCGACAGTGAGTATTGTGAAGTATGCCCAGCTTCGCTGCCTGCTCTCCTATTGGCCAGTGTCCGCTACAAGTTGCAACTACCCTGGCTATGTCTTGCCTGGGTCTGCGTATTAGATCAATTGTTCGGTTCTTGTCATAGGTGGGCCAAATCTTCCTAGATATAATACAGTTTGATCAACTGCTCCACCTACGGTTTGCTTTAGTAAGATAAATTGAGAGTATGTTGCCCTTCATAACTCCAAGCGGAATGTTGACTCTTTCCGCAAGTGAGCCATGAAGGGCTGTACCTTGCCTGGCCAGCTCGTCAGCCCGTTCATTGCCCTCAATGCCACTGTGACCCGGGACCCAGATAAGAGTGACATTGAGGTCAGTGTTCATACCCGCAAGCTCATTCCGACATTGCTGGACTAGTTTGGAAGATGCTGTAGCTGAATTAGTGGCTTTAACAGCCGCTTGTCTGTCTGTAATAATAGCTGCATTACGGTTTTGGTTTGGATCTGCTTTTAGTAACTTCCAAGCTTCCCTGATTGCCAGCAATTCAGCTTGAAAGACGCTAGCAAGGTCAGGTAGCCGAAAGGACCTAGATACATTTAGAGACTCAGAGAAGATTCCTGCACCAACACCACACTCCATCTTTGAGCCATCAGTAAAGATAGTTGTGTCGAAATCTTTCGTCACGACGTTATCATTCCAATCCTTCCTGGATGGAAATTTAACTTTGAAATCCTTACTGATACTCATTGTTTGGGTGCAGTAGTCAGTAGTTATAAATAAAAATATTTTTTAATCACTTATTTCGCAAATACAAACGTTTATTAGGTGTATCCAATTACGAAGAACAATTCTTCAATTCAATAATTTGTGTTCAAATCGTTTTTTGCTGACATCGAGGAGCTTCGTTACTTCCTTCCCTCTATATTTTTACTCCCCTCACCCAAGCTGTCAAAAAGACGAAAGACGAAACAACCGAAAAAACGAATCGTGTAATCGGGCACATTCAGATGGCAAAGGTCTAACGGTTCGCGTACACTGAAACCGATTAACCGGCCGATTTCGGATCGGAGCTATACTGACGAATGGTTAGGACGTTAGTCTGCCTCTGCATACACTACTGCCGTTCTCGCCTGATGCCTGTTTTTAAAAATGCCAGTCGGAGTGTGAAACGTAAAATGTAAACGTGGCTCTATTATAACACAATAAATAAGCTATTCACTTGTATATTTTAATCCATCAGATTATCATATACCAACACTTTTTAATCACAATTTATTATTTACCCTACAACAGCTTCTCTGTTTGTATAATTAATAACAACAGCAACAGCTTCTCTGCATGCTTTATTTTCAAATCATATTTCTCGCATATTTTCATAACAGTCAGCAGTTTTCTGCAGGTAAAATAGAATCACAACAGTCAGCAATCTGCATGCAGGTTCAAAACATACCTGGCAGAAATATATCATATTTCTTTCTTTCCTCTGTATTATAGTAATTATGTATATATTTTTGATGTTTGTAAATTTAGCTAATTAAGCAAAATTATTGTATAAATAGCATTGTAAGTTAATAAAATTCTATCATTCACGATCAAAAAGGTGTCCAGTCTACTTTATTATTATTGCTTACCCCCACCAGTGGTAAGGGGCAATAATATTCACAAAAGAAAACAATCGCTGCAATATACAAAGGTACAAAGAACCTTTTGTATACTCCACGGTCTGGTCAAGGTTTATTGGCCCTGAACAGCCAGTCGGAACAAAATAGTTCCGACTTTAACACACTATTAATTTTATCTTATTTTAATTTTTAATTTAATTTGATTTTATTCTGGTATGAAATAACTGACAAACTGACGTAAAATCCAAACCAGTTCGGATTTGTCGGTTGATCGGTTATTAACGGCCGACATCCGACGATGATTATGTACCATAATTTTAATTTTAAATCAAATTGTTCTTGTAAAAAATGTCAGCTGTGAAATTATAAATCAGTTAACTTCTTATGATTTGTTTTTGCGGTCACAGTGAAGTAAAGTTGAAAATATACTGTCCGTACATTACGATGGTATTTTGTACGATGTCGAAGATTCTCAAGAAATCTTCGAGCTTGTATCGAATGGTAAGGTACATTTTGAACGACTACTTGAGGTTAAGTATTAAAGTAATGTCTAAGTTTGGCATAATGACATGTAAAATAAAGTTAGTTAGTTATCTTGAGTCATATTTGCGTTCAATGAATGTAGTTGACTGCATAATGAAGTTGCTTATATGTTTCGTGAACGTATCCAATCCTAGAACAAATTTCATATACATATGTATAGACGAACTGATTTAATTTGAATTAGTAAAATTTTCTGTTGCCACTCACTCTTCACCTCCCTCTCCGCAACAAACTTTTATTTCCTGGTAATTCTGGTTTAAAATTAATTCAGTGGCCTGTACAATTTTCAAATTTGGTTAACCAGTCAGCATATAGTATAAAGTATATACATAGATTCTGATGTTGAATATTTCAATAATTACATTTTAATAATTGCAAATGACAGCTACATACATATCAACACATATAAGCGAATAGCTATGACATAGCTAAATGAATAATTAATGTCGTATGAAAATGTTTTCCTTTTCCTTTTACATAATACATAATTGATTTCCTAAGGTATGATCTCTAGCTACAATGTAATGTAATGCCCCAAAGCAGCAATGTACATTTTGATGTGATACAAATATTTTATGTTTAACGACTTTTCTCTGAAGGCATTATCTGGGGAAAAGCAAGGAATGTACACGTAAACTCGTGTATTAGGATGTATGTTCATTATGTGTAAATTAAAATAATTTACAATGTTTTTTTTCTAGGCTTCTATTATTCAAACTGCGTGTACACGAAAATACACAAAGCAACAAATCTAGACTCTTTAAATATGGACGCTCTTGCTTATGGAGTTTACTGTTGAACTCCAAAATATGGAAATTCTAGCCTTTTAGTATTTCACGGTCCTAGCACAAACAACGTTTTTCTTGGTGTAAAATAATAGGTACCTTGGGTTACCTAATTGCCGGTTCGCGTGGTTTTTGGGTCTCTGCGATAAGGGTGGCTTAAAAACTTTTTATATCGAGTTCTATTTATTAGATTATCAAGACTAAGGTGTTTGAACTTCGGTAAAATGACAGATTGTCATAACCACTTACTCCGTTAAAAAAACGGGTATCTATTTAACATTAGTATCATTTTCTCAAGAAGTATTTAATAGTAATAATTAATAATATAATTTTTAACTAAGACTTCAGGTCTGGTTAAATGCAATGCACGTCACTAGTTAATGAATAGAAGGAAAGGAAAGAATTTTTTGTTGGCACAGTGGATTGAGAATTTTGTAAATTATTATTCCTGGGGAACTGTGTATATATGTAGCTTGAACCCACACCTGCAGATTAGCAATCAAACACAATATTTACTGTGCCATTGCCACCAGCGACCGTTTTCGATAAATTTTGTATGGTAAGATAGCCGAGTACGCGGAGGTGAGCAGAATAAACCTGGAGGTACTTGCACTTACACATTGTGGATCATATTTGTTTTTACATTGGGCCCTACCAATAATCAAATTTAGTAACGAGTTAAATATTTAAGTAGGGCTGGCCACGAGACGAGACTCTGCGAAACTTTTGTAAGTCTCGTCTCGGTCTCGTTAAAATCGAAAATTTTCATTCTCGTCTCGTCTCGTCTCGTCTCGTCTCGTCTCGTCTCGTCTCGTTTCGTCTCGTCTCGTTTCGTCTCACTCGTCTCGTCCCGTCTCGTCTCGTCTCGTCATGCGGGACCGAGATCGAGATTTTTCTCGTCTCGTATCCAGCCCTATATTTAAGGAAAGTAGACCATAGTGGTATGGAATGTAACAAATGAACCATACATGTTATAATTCATATTTTAGAGTCCATACCATGTAATATTCATTATTTAGGGTCCACATAAATATTTAAGTCATACCATGATTGATTTATTATTTAGAGCCCATACAATTATGGTCCTTTTTACTTAAATATTTAAGTCGATACTAAATTTGATTATTGGTAGGCTATGTATCGGGTTTTTCAATAAGAGCGCTACAAAAGTTTTTTTAATGAAACAGCAAAATCAAAAAAACATAAAAATACAATTGGGGCCAAAAATATTCGGTTATCATTGAACGGTAGCGATCTCCATTCACAGTAACGTGCCGGTCTTGATCATCACGGAAGAAGTACGGCCCAATGACGCCGCGCCGCCGGCCCATAAACCACACTAAACCGTAATTTTTTCGGGATGCAATGATGACTCATGGAGGACGTGTGGATTGCTGCCTGAGCAATACCGCATATTTTGTTTATTGACGAAGCCATTCAGCCAGAAATGAGCCTCATCGCTGAAGATGATTTTTCGATGAAAATCCGAATCATTTTCAAGTTGTTGCTCAGCCCAATTCACGAACATACGACGCTTCTGGTGGTCAAGCGGCTTCAGTTCTTGTGTCAATTTAATCTTGTAAGGATGCAGGCCAAGATCTGTTCGCAAAATTCGCCACAATGACCTCACCGAGATCCCCAACGCTTGAGAACTACGTGTGAGAGACACATTTGGGCTTTCTGTAACTGAAGCCTCAGCGGCAGATATATTCTCGACACTACAGGCACTTCTTTGTCTCTCAGGCACGGGAACATTTTGTACTGTGCCTGTGGATTCAAATTTTTCCACAAGACGCTCAATTGTTGATCTGCTAGGACGATTATGACGACCATAAATTGGACGTAGCGCTCTTAACGTTGAGGCCACTGGCTGCGAATTTCGGTAGTAAATTTTAATAATTTCGACTCGATCTTGGCTCGTATATCTTTCCATCATAAAATGACAAACCTTACTAAAGAGAAATGTGAAAAGAGCGGCAAGAAATATGGCTTCTTTTGCTGTCCCTGTTGCTCTACTTTTGTAGCGTCCCTGTTGAAAAACTCTATATATTTAAAAGAAATAACATTTAAACACTAAAAAAAATGTTTTTCTTGCGGATTTCAAATAGGTTTAAAAATACGACCTCAAAAGGCAATATTTATTGCGAAGTAAATTTTACAATTTTCAAAATTCTCAAAATAATGGTATTATTAATGTTCCAATTCATGTTGATCATATGATATAATATGATAGATAACGGATAGGGTGTTAGGCAATATAACGCGCAAGGCAAAAGCGCCCAAATCGATCTGGAATTGCCGCCCAAAAAAATTTAGAGAAATTCTTGTCCTAGTTTTGTTTCCAGTTTTGGTCGTATTTTCCGTTTTTTTGCTACATTTATCTAGATAAAACAACGCCCAAAATTTTAAAATTTGAGTTGAAATAGACAAACTGGAAATAAGGCCCAAAAAAAATGTAAATATTGGAAAAACAAAATACAAAACAACGAAGTTACGCCCAAATGCAAGGACATATCTCCCAAAAAAACTCTCTCAGTCGCCAGGCAGGCACCTATCTTTTCAGTTGGTGTGCTTTCAGTTTATTTGTAATAAACAGTACCTAGGGTGGCCCGCTCCGCGGGTTCAAGGATTTTAACTACCATTTTGGGTCCTCCGTCCCGCTCACGCGACTCCGTCGTCGCTCCGCTTAGGGTAGGTATGCTCAGTTGGAAGGCAGGCGCTTATATTGTCAGTTTTTGGTTGTGCATCACACTTACTGACAACTTAGGCGCCTGCCTGGCGACTCAGCAAACCATAAGCGGAGTGACGGAGTCGCGTGAGCGGGACAGAGGACCCAAAAGGGGAGTTTAAATCCTTGAACCCGCAGAAAGAAAAGAAAACAATTGACAATAAATTCCGTTGAATTTTTTTTTTGGAAAAACCGCCCAAAATTGAGGAAAGAACCCCCAATTTTTCAAAAATAATTTACATAATCAATTTTTGGGCGATATTTCCATTTTATGTTTGGGGTCAAAAAAATCGTTTGGGCAATATTTCCATTTTTTTATTTATTTTTGGGCGATAATGTCTAAATCAATTTGGGCGCTTTTGTCTTCGGCGTTATTTCCTGATGCCAATGGATAGACATTTTGGTTGACACCATTAAATAAGCTTTAAACATTGTACCTCGTTATTTCTATAGTTTTGAGAGTGGGCAATGATTTTTTCGTTTCTGTGTTAATGGTGTGATTTCGAATGACCCTCTTTTTAAGAATTTTATTTGAGAATATTCTAGCAAATATTGCAGTTATTCAGGCAGCAGTATACGGTCAACAATCAACAAGGTTCAGTAGCTATTAAGATCACTTTCCCGTTTTTTTTTGGCAGAGATAAATAAAATACATTTTGGGTCACTATGGCGTATGTGGAACTTTTTTTATTCTGAAATTGTTATTTTCTATTATTTTTAAAACCGCCACCTCAATGTTGTTTCTCATTTCTAGCGCCTATTATAATTTTAATAGAGACAAAAATATGGATAGGATATTTGTGAAGAATAAAATAGAGAAACAGAATATAGAGATGATAGCAAGGTTGATTTTCTTAGTCTACATACATATATGTAGCGTTGGACAGAAAAAGAAACCAAGTTATTTTTGCACTTTTACGCTTACTGCTGCTGAGATTTCAGTGACTTTATCTAACCAGCTTCGAACACATTTTCTGAACAAGAAAACCAAAATTTGAGAAGCTTTTTTGGTCACCAATTGTACTGGTTTATGTTATGATTATGTATAACGAAACATAACCAAACATTTTCTTTATCTCTATGGGTGGGATTGTTTTTATTACCGCCTCCGCTCTGTATATTCAGTCAACAGGCAGGAATCGATGTCAACAGTTTTCTTGGACAACAGTATCATGTGTCCGGTCTCGTTTAAATCAAAAATTTTCAGTCTCTTCTCGGTCTCGTATAATTAAGTCTCGTCTCGGTCTCGTCTCCGAAAAATACGATTTCCGGAAAACCTGTTGATTATTAGAACGAAATATTTTCGATTATAGTTTAAAAATGTGCAGAAGAAAATAAATATTTAACTGAAATTGGATTTTTTAATTTATTAGACTCTCTGAAATTTCAGTCCAAATATACAGTCTCATCTCGGTCTCGACTTTATTGCTTAAAAGGCAGTCTCGTCTCGGTCTCGTCATGCGAGACCGAGATGGAGACCGAGACTTTTCTCGTCTCGTGGCCAGCCCTAGTTGAAATGGCAGATTTTTGATTGATTGCCTGTTTTTATGATGTGGTCCTAATGATTAATCCAAGCTTTTATTTTCTAGGGCCGAATGCAACATTACTAAAAATGTCAACAAAGTGCAAAACATGGTTGTTTTGAGTTATACCTCTTCAGTTGGGCCTTAACAAAACCATTAAATGTTTTATTTGTTGCAATTACTTATTTCCTAAAAAATAAAATAATTTCAGCCAATTTTAAACTGCTACTAAATTTACAAAAAAAAAAAAAAAAAAAAAAAACAAAGTGCTGCACACTATACTGTGCTGGCAAATCTGAATACTAGGCAGATGGATAGGACGTCTGAGACCATAATTTTATGGCTTCCACGTTCAGCAGACCTAACACCATATTAATTTTCTTATTAGAAGTGCATTAAATAAATCGAATACAGCAAGCCAAGAAGCTTCTTAAAGGGGATGTGGAATCTGGTGCAGGCAGCTGCATTACAAATATCCTAGCAAAACCTTGACAATCATTTAATCAATCATTCTGCACTAGAGTAGTCGAAAACACTTATCAAGTGCCTTATATTGAATAAAAAATGTTGATTTGTCTTTTTTTTTTTTAAACTTAGTGGCCAAGGACAATTGAAAATTGGCTGAGATTATTTTTTAGGAAATATTAACAAACAAACTAATTGCAACCAACAAAATATTTGATGGTTCTGTTAAAAAAAAAGAAGAGGTATAACTCAAAACAATCTCGAAAATTCAACCGTTTTTTGCACTTTGTTGACATTTTTAGTAATGTTGCACTTGGCCCTAGAAGTTAAAAGCTTGGATTAATCATAAGGACAACATCATTAATACAGGCAATCAATCAAAAATCTACCATGTTGAACGCATGACATTATTTTCACGTTTACTGTGTTCATTTTTAAAATTGCCTCTAGTATTGCAGATTTTTACCAATAACTTGCTATTGACTATAGATACAATAACAAGTTATACTAATTTGAAATTCGCATTTAACGCGCATTTTTTTATGCCGGAGATGATTTAACTTTTTCAAAAATTATTTTCTTTTACAATTTGCATTGAAAATCAAAGGTAAATAATTTTTTTCTCTAAGAAGTCCAACAGTTATTATAATTTTATCTACTAATTTTCTGGCACAAATAATGTTAAATATTGCAACGAAAAAAAAGGTGGAATTCATTCACTTGTAGTCCCGGTATTCAAAAATGTAACGTAAGGCAAAAAATAATGCACTGAACAAAAAAATGCATGTATCTTTTCTTGTGGTTGGGATAGAACTTTTTTGTATCAGTTTTCAGGACGGCCATAAAATCTACTATGAGGCGTTTTAGGGTAATCCATTCTTTACGGGGCACCCTCTAATAATATGATACCGGAACGAACAAATTAAATTCTTGACTTTAAGAAATATCCCTTTAGTAAAGATAACTAAGCTGAAGGCATAAAATTCCCAAATATACATAATGCCTATACCTACATATGTATTATTGAAGACCAAAAAAATAGTCACCCATATTCTGCAAGTCTTATTCTTAGTCGTAGTCGTATTCGAACTGGAACTTGTCTCGCTACGACATAGCTTTTTTATATCGCTTTTGTAATCAGGGAGTTCATGGCGTCAAGTTGTATTACATTTGAAATGGTTTGCCACCCGATTTCAATTTTCAGAAAAGTTGTACTTTTGATGCACGGTAACGGGGCCACTACATGCTAGCAGACGAACGTATTCGTTATCACCTTCACCAGGACTACGTATACTATTCATATCTTTTGGTTTCCTTTCACGACCAAAATCTGCTGCTGTCTCTCGGTCTTTTATATGAACAAAATACTTCTACCTACATTTAAAATATTCATAGTTGGACTAAATATTGTCCGCATTTTAAGAACAATACAGAATTTTTGTTATTGAAAAACTATCTTCAAAAAAGTATTTAAGACTTTTTTTTATAAAAGTAATAGTTTGGGAGTTATTCGATAACTAAGCCCGTAAGGCCTAATTTTGTACTGGTTTTTCATTAATGACTTTTGGGTTATCTACACCAGAAATTTAAATTTAAACCAAAAAGTATAAAATATTTTTTTCATAAAAAAGCACGGGAAGTGAGAAAAACGCAAATAATCAAAATAAGTCGTTTTTCCAAGATGGCGGACGACCCACAAGAACAAAAATCCAGCAAATCGAGATTTAGGTATGCTAAAAAGCAACCCCTCTAAAAAACTGAATTCAAACTTTTCAGACGTCAAAACTATTTTCAGATTTTTCCCCATTGTCTGTACTAATTCGTTTTTTCGATTGTTTCGCCTTTCGTCTTTTGACAGATTGCGTAAGTGTAGAAATGTAGAGGAAAGGAAATAACGAAAGCAAGAATGAAAATTCCCAGACCTTTTCTGGTTGAACTTTGACGTTTTTGATTTGTCAACCACACTGATGCTCCTAGATGTTAGTAGAAAACGATTTGGACAAAAATGATTGAATTGGAAAAATGTTTTTCGTAATTGAATATAATTTATATACGAGTAAATTTGAGAATGAAGTGATTAAAAAAAAATTTTTGCCATTCGCCACTTCGTACATCACACCTATGTGATACTACGTTCTCTTCAATCATAACTATAAAAACTAAAAAGAAAAAATGGGAATTGATTTAATTTTTAACGTTTCAAGGATACAGCCATTTATCTTATAACATTTATTGATAAAATAAACGGGATCATGACGTTATCTAGAATGACCAAAATCTCGAATGGCAAAAATCTCGAAAAAAACAAAAAAAAATCTCGAATGCAAAAATCCCGAATGTACAAAAATCTAGAACGTACAAAAATCACGAAACACGATATCTAGAAACAAATCTCGAAAAAAAAATGTATTCGTGATTGATACCTTTTTCAATAGTTTAAACGAAAATATAACGCATATGTTCAATTTATCAAACAATTTATTTTTCTGGTCAAAAAAGAAAAACAACGCAAGACTCTTAAGGTAGCTTACATAACTTTTTTATTCTTTTTCGTCCAGTATTTTTAAGATTTGCTTTTCTTTTTTAAAATACTCCCTTTTTACCTTAGTTTCTTGACCAATCTGAATGTTTTGAACCACACAACTACCCTGAACTATGTTTACAAAAATGCACTACAAAAATGAGATTAAATTCAGTTCATACAGCCGGTAAAACATATTTTTTACAGATTTATTTAAATAATAAATAAACCAATTTATTTCAATTTTGATGGAACCTTTGTTTGTAACGATTTCATTTACTTTCATTGCACTTTTTTTTATAAGAAAACTTACGCTGTTATAAGAGACCGTCCCTAGAAACACTAAATTTAGTCACCTTCTTGTATAGTTGGATTGGTGCATGTGCAGTCCAGTGTACTGATTCTCTTAAGGAGACTTTCCTAATCTAGAATTAATATTAATTGGTGAGAAAATGAGTGGTTACTATTCGCGCGCGCGAATTGTAACCATTCATTGTCTCAACAATTAATATTTATTCTAAATTTTTGCATTCTAGATTTTTTTCTAGATTTTTGCAGTTCGAGATTATGCTTTCTAGATTTTTGTTTTCGAGATGTTTTCAATTCTAGATTTTTTTTTTCGAAATTTTTACTTTCGGGATTTTTGCTTTATGGATTATTGGTAGATATAGATATAGATAGATATGGTGGTACACCCAAAGAAAACATGTTCACCCGTCTCATTTAAAAGATGTTGTTTAAATTTTGTTTATTAAGTATAGGTGATTAAAACATTTGTTTTTTAAACTAACCGGCTTGCGAACACGACCGCCAAGTAGTCCTAGCCCACCCCTTAGGGGGTCGCGACCAACAGTTTGAAAAATACTGGCTTAAACTATCAGTAAATTCACAGAATCAACGATGAAAATTAAAATATGGGTAGGTATAAAAAACAAAAACGTAGATATAGTTATGTGAACTTTCCGACAGACCTAGGATCATTTTAACAGTCGCGGGAGTTGAACTTTTTTTTATTATTAAAAGATTTATTTACCATTTTAAATTTGATTCAATAAAAAATAAAAATTATATTTAATTTTATCAGTGCTTTCAAAATTAAATTAACTTCCGGCATAAGCCTTCCACTTAATGAATTCAAAAGGCATATTTTCGCAATAGAAACTTACGTCAATAAGTTGTATTTAAATATCTCATGTTGGCACTTAATTTGCACTAAATTACCCTGCAAAAATGCCCCATAAAATACCAAAAGGGAAAACTGAAGTGCAACTTATTCAACTCATCGTGGTAAGTAATGTAGACTGTGAAACTGGCCCTTATCACCTCATCGTTAGCTAGGCACTAAAACTAACATCAATAAAATATTGCCTTTCTTTTTTAAACTTGTATTATCCTAAATTGTAATCATATAAAAAGTGCTCTTTTATATGAAACTTTTATACATTTCAAAACTATTTCATCAAAGACTTGAGTTTAAGCCAAAAATGCCCACTGAAACTCAGAACGAGTTATTGTTATTTTTTTCTTTATAATTAGGTATCCTAACTTCCTCTTTTCTTGCACAAATTATGCATCCAGCAAATAGTAGCATAAATTCATTAGAAAGTTTAAATGTTCACTTTTAAGTACATAAGGATTATGATGTGCTGAAACTCCAAAAGCTTCATAAATTGGTTATGTTGTTAGAAGATAATTAGATTTTCTCTTGTAAAAAAAATCATGGCTGTCGAAAGCATATCCTCTTTTGTTGAAGTTTGTAGAGGCAATTTTTCCACAACAATACCTCTGTAAACGATTTTCATAAAATCTAGATTTATACATTTTCAATACCTCCAAAACAAACCCCCAAAGGCAGCCACCCAGTACGTAACCCTTAGTCTGAAATAATATTTCGACCAAAAATTGTCTAATGTTGATAAATTATAGAGTTTTTTGAATAATTTTAATTTGTTTCCTTTTTATTGCGAGGGAAAGAAAATGCTTAACTTTTCTGTTTATTTTGAATCAGTAATGTCATGTTTTTTTCATCATAAATGATATGGTTATAGGGAGAATCCTTTTAGGTCAAATTAGTTAGACCGTTGATTAATGACTTAATGTTGTAGAAAACATTCAAAAACAAGTTTAAGCAAAGTCAATAAATGCTTGTCATTATTGTTTAATCGTTTGAAAGAACTTTTAACCCAACAAGGGAAATTTAAAGACTTACATTTATTTTCAGTTTGTTATGACAATATAGTGGTTTTATTTTGGAAGCATGAAATATTGAAGAAAGTTTGGCAATAGACATAAGAGGAATTGTAGGAAGGTTAAGATTCGATGGCTATTAACATACTAGCGCCTTGATTGAATTAGGGCTTTAGTTAGCTGTTTTAGGCCTAATTTATTCGCTTCCCATTAAATTTAAATTCGCTATTAAAAATTAGAAATTGATCAATTTTAAATATTTGTATTTATTCACCCTCCTTAAACGATTTAAAATGAAGTTTCCTCTATTAACTAACAGCCGAATCTATAATGACATTTTAAATGCTTCTTAACTTTAAACTTCCTCTAAATATCATATAAGTGTGAAAACGATATCTATAATCAATTTTCACATGTAAGCAACGTAACTTAAACCACTCTTAACTTAACGCCATCCACCGCGTTTAAAGGCTGCGCAAAGCCAACCTAAATATATTTTGACACATGAGAATTGTTTTTTTTTTTTTTTTTTATGAAAACAAATTGTGCGTAGGTTCAGTGTGCACTGTGTCTGTGCTTGTGATGGCCGAGTTTTAATGGTTTTGATTGTTTTTTTTTTGTTTTAAATAACATAAGAAAATGATGTTTGGTTCCATTAAAATGAGTTGCTGAAAATTGTTTTATTTGTTTATGTCCCCACAAACTTTCTTACCAATATATAGGAAGGAAAGAAAGGAGAATGGGCAAATTTGTATGAAAAGTGGGTGCGAGCGGCCAAGAATAGTTTTATCATTTTTGGATGTGGTTTGGTCCTCAAAGTACAGTGTACAAATTTTTTCGTTGTGATGTACTTCAAACTAGGATAAAATGCATTTTTGTGTTTAACACTTTAATAGAGTTTTAGTCAGTATTATGGCTGATGTGAATGGAAAAATAGAAAAGGAAAGTGGAATAACAATTAAAGACATTAGTCTCAAAGATTTTTATTATAAACAAAGCAAATACACCATTAAATATTAGTACAATACTACAATTACCATACTTTGTATAATATTCTATATTAAGAACATGTTTTTTTTAAATGAGTAGGCACTACTCCTCCTCTTTAATGGTACTTAATTCCTCTGCTGCAAAGCGAATATCATTGGTTTGGTTTCTTGCCCAGCCTAAATACCGAACTACGCAGCATCCCACTGCTGTTGCGCGCAGCAACCAAATGTCTTGCTTGTCTTGTATATTGCGGAATATGTCTTACTTGTTTTCCTCGGTACACTTCAATATTATACAAGCCCTGTACTAGGTGCTAAGCAAAATAACCGCGGACTATCTTCACTTGGTACGTACCCAGAGCAACTAAAATAATATCATCTTCTGATAGATTTGGAAAATCGTTAAAATTGAGATGGACACCAGTGATGCTTCGGAAAGTTGGTCTTCGCCTATTCCTTCTTAGACCAACCTTCTTAGACCGGAGCCTGTTTGAGCCTTACATTCGTATAATGATGGCAGGCTTAGCTATGTCATTGGATACTCCATTCTTGGAAATCCCTTGTTAAAGATGTATTACCAAAATGCAAAACGAAAAGTGAATTTTCCCACCGAAACAGCATGAATAACCTTATCCGACCACCGATTTTGTTAATGATTGGGCTAAAAGTAGGTTGGTACCCACTTTTAAAAAAGCTGCGATGAAATAGATAATCTTATACTGTTACCTTCTGAACTCGTATAAGGAGCTTAGTAAAATAACAGCGGGCTATATCTTGACCTGGTACTTATTGTGTCATTAGACATTTTGAAATCAGGATGAGTATCAGATAGTTTTTGAAAACGCCATCTGTCCCAAAAATGCATTTGCAAATGTCTTCATATCTCTTTTCCTAAATGCACTGCAACGAAACGCCCATATTGAAAGTTACTCCCTTATAACAGACCTTTCATTTGAGACTAATTTTATTCGTGGCCGCTCACACCCAAAAATGCCCATTCTCCTTTCTGAAAAAAAATAAAATCGGGTGGCACAACGGCTCATGAAGAACCAGGGCCTAGTGACTAACAACTCGCAGCCATTCCTGTGTGCGCCTTTCGACAACAACGCCTTTCTGAAAACAAAATAAAAAAAAAACAAACCAATGTGGAACGGTTTCATTTCTTCCGTCTTCTTTGTTTGACGATGCATACACACATATAAACAGTTGCTTCTCCTTGTGTCATAGGGGCTTATTGCGAGAGTCTATTCAGAATAGACTTTAAGTCGAATAGACTTAAAGTCTATCATCGGTATTGCGAATTTCTATTAGAATCAATTTTTTTCTACTAAATAGAATTTTTTTTTCGATCAGGAATTTCTGATCGACTTTTGTGCAAATTTTTGTTTAAACCTATTATAAGAATGTATTTCAGTGGGAATGGATACCTTCTGGTACAATTATGAACTATCATATCGTCATCCATGTTTGGTGTCCTTCTTTAAGATGCTTAATCATTTTAACATGTTTTTTTGCTACCATAATTAATTTTTTTTAAGGATTTTTATATAGTTATTATACATTCTTTAGAAATTGTGCATTTTTAAAATGCATCATAAAAATGCACTTTTTTCCAAAAGTCTTAACAGTTGATGCTGATGTATTTATTGATATTTATATGGATGTCCAACAATTTTGTCAATGTCTTCCGTTTGCAAAAAGCTGCAATGTCATATTTGGTACAAAGGAGCCTTACATTCAACTGCGAAATGATTTTTCAAGTTGTTATAACTATTATTAAGGTTTTTAGATAAAGTGCATTTTGAAGATGCACAAATCACCACTGCACTCCAAAGGAGTCTGCGAAGCTACCACATTATCATAAATATGTATGTACCATAGTAATATTATAGAAATGTATGTCTGCATATTTTCATCCAATTTCTAAAATCTAAAGGATCGGAGTTCATTTTTGCAATAAGTTGCACTATGGAGATTATTTTATTAAGAAAAACTATTTATTTCATCAAAAAAACGTCAAAGTTTCGTCAAACTATATTTATTTTCTAAAACTCTAGGGGAGATTTGACATTTCAGTCTAAAGCTCTAGTCGAGAGCTTTTAATATTCTATTTTCGAAAATAGATTCTATTTCAATAAGTCTACTGAGTAAGGCGATACTAATTTCAAATTTGATAGAATCGAAAAAAGTCGAATAGACTTAAGTCGAATAGACTCTCCCAATAAGCCCCTTAATATTTGTACGCTATTTATTGTATGCTTTTTTTTTGCAATCTGACAGAAATAGCCTGAGAGTGAAAAATGTATTAGAAATTTGTAGCAGTTTTGTCAATTTTCTTTTACGGCTGTTTAGTTAAGGGGCTTATTGCGAGAGTCTATTCGACTTAAGTCTATTCGACTTCTTTCGATTCTATCAAATTTGAAATTAGTATCGCCTTGCTCAGTAGACTTTTTAAATAGAATCGATTTTCGAAAATAGAATATTAAAAGCTCTCGGCTAGAGCTTTAGACTGAAACGTCAAATCTCCCCAAGAGTTTTAGAAAATAAATATAGTTTGACGAAAATTTGACGTTTTTTTGATGAAATTAATAGTTTTTCTTCCAAAAAATTATATTTCATACCGCGACTAATTGCAAAAATGAACTCCGGTCCTTTGGAATTTAGACATTGGATACAAATATGCAGAAATACATTTGTATTATATTATTATGGTGTATAAATCTATATGATAACGTGGTAGCTTCGCAGACTCCTTTCAGGGTGCAGTGGTGATTTGTGCATCCTCAAAATGCACTCTCTCTAAAAGCCTTAATAATAGTAATAACAACTTGAAAAATCATTTCGCAGTTGAATGTGAGGCTCCTTTGTACCAAATATGACATTGCAGCTTTTTGCAAACGGAAGGACATTGAGACAATTGTTGGACATCCATATAAATATCAATAAATACATCAGCATCAACTATTAAACTTTTGGAAAAAAGTGCATTTTATGATGCATTTTAAAAATGCATAATTTCTAAAGAATGTATATAAAAATCTTTAAAAAAAAATGTATTATGGTAGCTAATTTTATATTGCAGCACATGTTAAGATGATTGAGCATCTTGAAGGAAGGACACCAAACATGGATGACGATATGAAAGTTCATATTGTACCAGAAGATATTCTTTTCCACTAAAATACATTCTTATTATAGGTTTAAACAAAAATTTACACAAAAGTCGATCAGAAATTCTTGATCGAAAAAAAATTCTATTTAGTAGAAACAAATTGATTCTAATAGAAATTCGCAATACCGATGATAGACTATAAGTCTATTCGACTTTAAGTCTATTCTGAATAGACTCTCGCAATAAGCCCCTAAGTATGAAAGGAACTTTGATTATAGATACAAATTTAAGTAACGTCATTTAAAGGCAACTTTAATATTTAAGCAAGCTTAACTAAATAACCTCTAAGAGGCATTTTTAGATAATTTTATAGATACGGCTGTAATTATTTAATTAATTTAAAATTCGTTTTAGCTAAAACGACAAAATCCACTTTTTAAGGGGGATGTTTGGCCATAATAGAGAGTTAACGAACTGTTTCGTTTTATTGCCATTAGCGTTGACAGTCGATATTTTTTTTACTTTTTTTTTGTAATCATAAAGTGCGATGTGGGAAACAAAAGCAAACAAGAATTGAAAAACAATCTACAACTATTTAAATGTTTTTGATGCACTGAATACCAATCAGACCCCAAATTTATCTTAACGTTTGGTTTTTGAAATTCTCCAATATTAAATTGGAAAAAACTGTTTTGCAATGATTTTTGATTGACCTGAGAAAATTTACATTTCATACAAAAACGTTTCATGTTCTCATAATTTTAAATTGATTTTTGTCTTTTATTCCGTAAATGCAGTTTAATTGCCCTTTTTAACGCTTTTTTTATTTTTAAATTTTAAAAACTTTTTGTTTTGAAACTGAACACAAAAACATAAAAATATGTTTGCTTGCACTCGACTACTACTTACAGAAAGAAAATGAAAGCAGGTACTTTTTCGTATGAACGCTCAAATTGGTTGTATTTTTTTTTTTTTCATAAGAACTTGATACATACATACTGGCAATTCTCTATAAATGTTCCCGCATTTCTTTTTATCATGCACCAAGCACGTCCCTGGAGACCCTACTTTACAGCATTCAAACACTACAAATTGACATTTTTAATTCAATTATTTTGTATGCACAAGTACATATAAGAAGGGAAGCAGAAGTAAATTTAGTGTTTTGTATACCTTAATCATATCTTCTCTTGTTCATTTTTATTAAACCAAAATCCCCTTACTCGGGTAAGAGATAACCAGCATATCCTTTTGTGTAACTGGGAACGCAACAATATGGTTGACACTTAAATATTCCTTACAATGTATAGTCTTAAGCCTGATCCACATGTGTGTCGTGTGTTGTGTTGTGGTGTCGTATGTCGCTGTTATTACATATATTTTATGCGCCACACTGCAACACACCACACGTCACAAATATGGTTCTACGCACATGAAATACATTGTAGCGATAGCGACACACGACTCCACAACACAGAACACGACACAGAATAGGATCAGGCTTTAGGGGCAAGTTTAGCATTCGTAAGAAAATTTGAAATTTTGGTAAATTAAACAAAGCGATAGAAAGGATGTTCCCGCAAATCTGACCGTGCTTTCATCTATCAAAGAGCTTCGTATAGGGTGTCATAAAGCTATAACATGTAGGTTGAATCGAAAATCGTTTGACAGGGTAGTTTTATTCCCCCCATACGCTTAGGGGGGAGAGGCAATTTTTCTAAAAATATCACAACTATATAACATTCAAAATGCCTTATTATACTTTTTTGTAAGTCCAGAAATTCCTTATTTTTATTTTATTTTTAAATAAAGTTGTTTAAATGGACACTTTTAATTGGCGCGATTTGTCGAATTGCAAATTTTGACATATTTCCATCAGAATCCATCGTTTTAAGCAAGATGTCTGTATATTTGTATGTACGTAGGTTCAGTGGACTTTTTCCGTCCACCATATCTCAGATGAATTTTATTTTACAGATGATAGCGTCATAACGTGCTGAAACGTTTTTGTAACAAATTAAATAAATAGTTTTTTTTTTCAACTTCAGCAATTTAAAAAAATTACAGATTTCACTCATAGAGTAAGAATGGGGGAATTGAAAATGACTTGCATTTAAAACAAAAACATGACTAATTGTTTGCACTTAAACAAAATTAAATTAACTAAAATTAGGTTGAAGCAAGATGTGTTATATAAGAAAACGATAATGTAAATTGAACAGAAGAACCCCTTATTTTAACATAAATACACAATAAAAGTAAATAATGCCATATCTTTTTGAATTTTGAAGTTCTTGTAAGGAGGTGATGTTGACAACCTATCGTGATGCAATAAGGTACATTTTAGTTATTTTAATTTGGTAAGCTTTTCATTTGTGAAAGCTAGAAAAATAGTTGTAGGTTACTGATGGCTGAACACAAGACTGTAACTTCAACCAAAAGGGCTCAACTTTGTGTCATACCATACATTTCTTGCAACAACGAAAACGTTATATTGTAGAGCTCTTCTCTATTTTCATATCTTTTCTTTTCTTTGACAGTGATATACAAGCTTCATCCACAGCTACCTACACCATATTAGACTTAACCACTTCCCATTGTGATTGGAAGGTCGAAGATCCAATCGAATTAGGTAGGTCTTCCTATCATCACTAATTTTTTGGGCAAATATCATCTTGCCTGAATCTGTGATTCTACTTTTACTGACTGATGACTTTTTCCGACTAAATTGACTGCCTAACCTACCTGTAGAATAAAGTTGAAGTTTTCTCAATTTTATACTGCACCGAATTTTGTTTTATAATTAACATATGGAAGTACTACTGGAATTTTTTTTGTTTGTTATCGTCATTTAATCTTTTTTTCTGTGCGCCAAATCAACTTTGCAGTCGGAGAAAAGCACATTATTTCATTTTCATATGGCTATGAACGCGCTCGACTGAATACTGTTTTCTTCCTTTCGACTTCGTCAATTATTGTACTAGCTATCTTCAACTACAAATGAACCTACTGCTATTGGTGTTCAGCCAGTTAATTCTTCCCATAAGAATAGTTTTTGTTGTTTGTTTTAGAACGTTTGGAGCTTTCAATAAGTGCACCAGCCATCTTTGATTAACATAAACGTTTAATTGCTGACAAGAGAAATAGAAGATTGAAATCCTTCAGTAAAATATAAAGTTAAGAACGATTTTTTCTGTCCAATTGAGTGTCACAACAGCTTGTCTTTAATAACAATAATTTTTCACCTCATTCATAATCGCTTGGCCGCATCGGTCGTGCCATTTGACGCCGTTAGACTATTTCCTGTAGGGCTACGTCAAGTCTATGGTCTATGCCAACAAGCCAGCGACGATTGATGAATTTCGTACGAATATCGAACGTGAAATTGCAGCAGTATCGGCTGATTTATGCTTGAAAACCGTCGAAAATTGGGTTCAGCGTCTGGACTTCTGCAAGCGTGCCCGTGGTGGCCATGCAAAAGAAATCGAGTTCTATACACAATGGCATCGAACGTACTTTCACAAAAATAAAGAATTTCATTGATATCCGAAACCGTTTTTGTTTTATTTAAATAAACTATTGTAGCGCTCTTATTGAAGAACCCGATATATCGCAAGTAAAAAGAGCTGAAAATGTCATTCTACACATAATTTTCTACACATAATGACGTAGTCCACAACTAGTAATTTTTCGAAGAATATAAAAACACATTTTTTTTTAGAGCCAAATAAAACTGCAAAAAAAAATTACTAACAAGTCTTAAAAAATGGTTTTCAACATTAATATCTTAAAAACAATCACTAATATATCAACATCATCTATATGTTGTGTAATTTTGAGATTTTTAAAACCACCCTTTGAACAAATTAGGATCAAAATGTTGCCAAAAACGACTTTTCAAAATTGTATTAATTCGGAAAAATTCTTACACTCAAAATCGTTTCAAAATCAAAATTTTTCATCTGACACTTAATTAGTATTTTTATATTCTTTGCAACCATGTATTTTTTTTTAAAGTGCACTCCTCTGATTTATGATAACCCTCCGTTCGATTTCTTTTATTGCGTCGACATGCACGCTCTAGCGGTTTGACACACCTCATTCTTTTTTCGAAACTATTGATCTTAGAGGAAAAATTGTCAAAGTTGAAGTAAATTTAACCATCTTTAATTCATACAAACATTTTGTTTGTACTGAAATTGAATGTATGAACATATTTAAAAAATATAGAAGTGCCTCACATAGGCAAGTTCCTACGATCCAGTAGTCCACTTTCTTTTTTTCTCATTTGAATTACTTATGAGTCTATCCTGATAAAACCTCAGAATGGTATTCAATCTTATTTAAAAATTCTCTCGAGAAAAATAAAATACAAACAAGGTTACCTCTGCAGTTTATATAATACATTTTCCACGGTGACATGTGATTTACAGCGCTATTCCATCAAATGAACATCAGCGCAGTTGGTATTCAATGCATTTCAAATTTTAGTTAGGATTTTTTTTTGTCACAATAAAGCAAGAAACATATAATAATTATAATGCAGCTATACCTACGAATTATATCATAAGTCTATATACAAAATGTATTTAATTTGAGGTTCACTCGGGCGTATACGTAATTAAAAGGAAGATAACAACAAAAAATCCAGCTTTTTGTTGAGCCAATTTTGTATAAAAAAAACGTTCATAGTGCGCTACCAACCGAAAAATAATACTTTATTTTATGTATTGTTTTTGTTTGCAATGTATGTATGTAATGAGGTATTAATTTATAACAAAGCAGTTTTAATATTCAATACTGAAACAAAATAAATGCATTCAAGTAAACACAACTGATGAATGCTTTTGAGAGATTAATAGAAAATGATTAAGCTTGCAGTGGCGGATCAAGAAAGGGGAGCTATAGAAGCTTAAACCACCCCGAATTCGATTCTATATGAGATACTATGAGGTGAATGATATAGAATGATATAGAAATTAATAGAGCCTGTAGCGTTAAACATTCGTGTTCAAAGCTTAAGTTGACTGTTTGAAAATAAATAAAAGTGTTTACCTATCTATTTGGAATTCATTTATTCAAAAAGTACCTTTTGGAATGTTTTATTTTATTTGTTTTGCTAACCCCCAGTTTCACAATGGGAGTTTAAAATTAAGATCAGCTGAACTTTAAACTAAGTTTAAATATTTGGTTTAACTAGTCGGGTTTCACAGTTAAATCAGATCAGTTAAACTTTGTTTAATTAGATTTTATGAAAAAGAGTTGGCAGCATTGTACGTTTTTGCTTCGCCAAGTGACGTATTGCAAACAGAACGTAGCTTTGCTTGTCTATTCTTTCTCTTTCTGAAGCAAAGAACACGCGAAACAGCAACACTCATTTTGGATTGTTGATAATTTGTCGACATTTTTTTTTCAGGTGACACGAACCACGAACAAAAATATGAAAAATGAGTAAATAAATTCCATAATGTATTATGTATAGTGGTCCCAAACGTTGACCTTAGGTTTAAAAGGCAGAATGATCTCGGTTAACTTAAACTAACAATTGAACTCAGTTCAATGTTTAAACGAAACTGTGAAACCGAATAAATTGTTGATCTGAAACCAAAAGTGGAGTTTAAACTTGCACTGTGAAACTGGGGGTTAAACGAGTTGATTATAGAATTAAACAAAAATGTGTTATAAATAAATAAATAAATTGGGTGGCACAACGGCTCGTGAAGAACCAAGGCCTAGTGACTTACAACTCGCAACCATTCCTGTGTGCGCCTGTCGACAGGAGTGGAAGGGACCTATACTTTTATGACGAATCCGAACTACACCAATCCGAACTAGGATAGACGAGAAGCACTTATTGGTGAAAAGTGATACTCTTGGAGGATTTGTCAATACCTCGCAAGAGGCAGTAGCCCTGAAAAAAAACTTTTTTGTTTTTATGTGGACGAGCCTGGGAAGCGATCCCAGACCTCCAGCGTGACAGTCGAACGCACTAACCATTACGCTACGGGCTACTACAATGTGTTATAAAAGTTTTTTGTAGTAGATTCTCATTTAAAAAAATATGTTTTCATGATAAAACGTTGTTTTTTGTGTGAAAAAATGTTAGATAAAGAAAAAAGTTCTTAAAAACATGTATTGAAAATTTACTAAAAAAAGTACTGATAGACCAGTCGGCAGAGCCAAAAATGCAAAAGTATTTCACTCAAATTTTTATTGAAATTGGAAGGTGGTTTTCTATGAAAAAAAAAAAATCAGCGTGGCTGTAAGTATTGTGCTTCAGCCACCATTTTTTAAATTTTTAAAAATTTTTAAAAACTCGTTTTCACTAATATCTCGAAAAAGTTTAATCGTGTAATATTTTTATACAACAATACACAATTATTTTAAACTTTGAGAGTTTAAGCGATCAAAAGTATGTTTTTTTTTCTATTTCTTTTTTTATATTTACAACTGTTAGGGAGTAATATGGGAAAAATTGAAAAGGCGTAACTTTTCGGAGCTTTTAAGTCTGATAGTATAAATCTTAAAAAAAATTGCATATAAAATAAAGGAAGATAATTATTTATTTCTTATCAGCAACCAACAACCTACCTTCAAATTTTGGGCATAAGATTTTTGTGGTATACTTTTCCAATAAAAAAAAACGTCTTCCGGCTGGCCTATGAGATTTCGGAATTGTAGATTTTGGAATTCAAAATTATCAGTTTCTGCCATTCGGAATTTTGGGATACGGGATTATGTCTTTCATTTGAAAACTATAGGTTCCTTAAAAAAAAGTCTTAAGTACACATTGTAACTCATGGAATTTTACACAAAAAAGATTTTAAGCCTTTTTTCAAACAGTTGACAGATTTGGAGAAAAACAGTAAATAAACTTGGTTTGCAGTACATTTAGCAAAATATGCAATATGTTGGAGGATATTTACCTACTACATTTTTTGGTGGTGTAATTTTGTTTTGTGTGCGTTAGGTTTGGAAAAATATTTTCTATTAAAGAACCAAGTCTTAGGAGCGCCACAGGTAAGGAAATGCCGCCATCTTGAAAACTTTTACTTTTTTTTATACTTTTTTTGTTTGAGACACTACAATCATCTACAAAATTACAAATAAGCAACCTGAGTGCTTCGATTCATTCTTAAGTTTTAATGGCTGTCCCAAGTTAAATTTTTCGTTATATCCATTTAACATTTTGTCTGTAGAATTCGGTGCATATAGTGTATTTAGAGAATTACATGAGCTACAATGTGTACCACCAACTTTTTGTTAAAAGAACCTATACCAATTTTACCCCCTTAATCCCACCCTAAAACTTTTTGCTTCACTTCAAATTTAGTGTACTTTTTATAGGAAATGTTTAGGACGTACAAATGAAGCTCTCCACCAAAATTCAGATCTATCGGAATTTTTTGGAGTTAAGGATATTTTTTTTATATACATTTCCTAGACTATTTCTAGATTTTATTAAATTACAATTTTAAACAAAATTTTAAAAAAATTAACACTACCTATTCATTTTTCAACTGAATATTCAAAAAATTAAAAAATTTAAAATCCAAAAACTGTTCTTTGAAAATTTTTATATGAAACACTGTAAAGATTGTAAGGGACCTCCAGTTGCATCGAAACCGGTGAAGCCGTTAACGAGAAAATTGAAATTCAAAAATTCAGTTCTTTGCAAGGTACCGTTATATAAACATTATTTTTTTTTCAATATCCCCTTTCGGGAATCACCTAAAAACCTTAAGTCCAAGGTTTGAAGAAAATCGCTAAATCGACTTAGGCTGCAGGTCGTTGTACAGACATCGTAATATTAGTTTAAATTTATACTTATCTGGAGTTTGACTTTTTTAACGACTACAAAACTTGCACTATAGTAGGTACCTGCAACTACTTACGTTACATCTCAAGTACAATGAACAAGAAAGTTAAGTGAAAAACATAGTGTTGCTTTTTTTAAGACAGTGTAAATGTACATTCTCTTAAATAAGTTGTGCGTTTTCTTTTCACAGGGATCAAGCCATTTTTTCATTAACTATTATAGAGCAAAAAGATTTAACTCCTCAAAAGTCCTTTAAATAATGTGAGGCCTTGATGATAGCTCTTACGTACACCTTTTTTTACGCAAACTTGTGTTCCCTAAAAAAGTAAAGGAACATTTTATTTCTCCCTTTGCCTACGAATATATTAACCCTTATACACGAATCAAACCTTGGCATATATTATGGAGTTCCGAATAAACAAATATGTCACCACAGATAATAATCTTAATTTGTTCGAAACGTTGTGAGTTGAGTGGGAAATTCAATCTCCCAAATGTATCTGTTTTTTGTTGGTTTCTTATATCCTTCTGTCACCTCAGCGTGTCATAACTTTGATGTCAATCACATATGTTGTTTTTTTATATGTAGCTACTAATCCTTCGTCTGGCTTTGGTATTATATGTATATTATGTTGTAAGGAGCACAAACAAGAATCATGGTAATTTAAAGGCACATTTAATTAAACACATAGTCTGTCTCCATTAAGTGAACAGAAAACAAATTTTCTTTATAAATTAACCAATTTCATTCTTATCATTATGCGGGAATTATATATGTATATGTACCTATGTGTATATTGTATTATGCTTTTTATTTACTATTCAAGCTTGAAATATGTCATTATGATTAAAACTCGCATGGTTGCTTCAGCAAAATGTTACCAAAGTGAATAAATTAACTGCCATCAAAGAGTGAAGTGAAGAATTCAACTGAATATTTTTTAACATTTATTTTTTATTTTATAAAATGTAAAAGCGCTTACTTTTATACATACAGCCATAGCTACATATGTATTTGTATTTACTCCTAAGAAGTTTTAAGATTTAAAATTCTCTGGAATTGAAGTATACTAAATTAAAAAATCTATCGGTTGAGTTTCATAAGTTTAATTAAGCGAATGATTGGGTTAAACCGTTTATTTTTTTCTTCCTAAGACCTTTAACTTCTCAAAGCTTAAAAAAGGTCAAAGTTTTGGCTTAGTGAACAAGAAAAATAATTCCAATGTAGTTTATTTTTTTGTAAAGACGTTCGTTTTCACATTTAACTTTTTAATGTACCTAGTACGTTTCGGGCAATACTCGAATATAAATAAACTGAACCTAAGAGATAAGACAAACTTGAAAATGTTTTTTTGTAAAGTTCATGGTGGTATAAGTATCTACCTACTACTAATATCCTAGGTAGAGTAAACATTTGGTAATGCAAATCATGATGAAATTTATAAAATGGGAATATTACCCTTAAACCAGCTTTCACGGTCATACTACATCATTGGTATTATAATACGAACTATTACTCAAGATGCGAGCTGTAGCTAAAAGTTTTCAACGCCTCTTCCAAGTATTAATATTTCTTTGCCTATACTATGGGCTAGACTGCCCGTGACCGCCATTTCTACCTACCTACCTACCTATACCTACCCAGTTTTAATTTGCTGTTTTAAATATTTTACCAATATCCTATACATGTTGTTTGTTTTTTTTTTGGGGATCTTTCATTTACAAAAATATATTGAATATATTAAACACATAAGAACATTTTGTTGTCACGGTTAAGCAACATTAAATTTGGTAGGTACATATAAAAAAGGGTGTCCTTAATTGGTAAATAGTATTTAAGGGCATGATTCTTGGCTGAATTCTTAGAAAAAAATTGTTCTACGGTAAGGGCCTATCTCCACTTTTGATATCATTAATCGGGGATTTAAAAAAGCCTTATTTTGGTGTACCCTGACCCATGTTTATTCATAGCTTTTCGAGCTTAAAGCTAAAAAAACATTTTTTTTTTTAATTTTACCTGCCGCTGTTTTTCCAAATTATCATAGAATCTATGGGTTTTTTGGCGAATTTGTTGCTGGCTTTTATTTTAAGTATTGTTACATACGTTCGAAAAAATTAATAACACATCATGTTGATTACACAATTTTTTGGAGAAAATTGACCCCAAACTCAAAAAATTAGCATGGGCAGGAAAAATGGAACAGGCTAAAAACTGAATATCTTAAGACTCAGAAAAGACATACAATTTATTTAATCGCAGTTACAAAGACTGGTATTTCTTCTAAAAATAAAGACCTAAACCAAGTTTCTATCATTATTACTTACAGCGAAATTACCGTAAACGTGGGTCAGGGTACACCAAAATAAGACTTCTCAAATACCCCGATAAATGATATCAAAATTGGAGATATGCCCTTACTGTAGAACAATTTTTTTCTTAGAATACACCCAAGAACCAGGCCCTAAGTTACTATTGACGAATTAAGGGACACCCTGTATAAATGGCGTGTCACAAAGTAAGATGCAGGCATTTCTGAAAAGTTAATCTGAAATTTCTTCTGTTATATGCGAAAGAAATCGAAATTTTGTGTGACAAAAGAAATTGCTCCTCTTTTTTCAATAAGATGGTTTTATTATAACAATTTTTTCCACGACTTGGAGAAGGAGGAGCAATTTCTTATCCGTCACCTCCACAGGGAAGGAGGCGTTATGATGTCAGAAGCAATATCTTATTATGGAATGATAAACTTTAAATACCAAGATGAATGGTTACCAGTCATCTTGGTACTACAAAGCGTCGCGTCGTCGGTAGAATCTGTGATTCCGCAAACCAACGATCTTTGCGGGCGAACTTCACGGATTCTCAACCAAAGAACGCCCCTATTCAAACAAGTGTTTAAATAGTCAATTACAAGCCAAAATGCTCGATTACTACCTTAAACACTTTTTACTGGACTTTTAAATAACAGAAATTGTAAAGGGATCGTTTACACGAAAAATATATGACGAAGGAAGTAATACGATAACTGCTTCATGCCATTAAGTTGGCCTTGAGTGATATTTCACATGACTATTTAGAATAACTGTAGAGCTCCCTTAAAGATCTAATATTTGAAGTTATTTTTAAAGCTTGCAGCAGCACAAATGGAGGTTTGGGTTCACTTCCCAGCCTCGTCGAACTTCAAACTAGAAAATTTTTTTTTTTTTCAGGGCAACTGCCTCTTGCGAGGAATTGACAAATTCTCCAAGTGTATCAATTGTCATGAATAGGTGCTTCTCGTCTAGCCGTTCGGATTCGGCATACAATTGTAGGTCCCTACATTCCTGTCGACACTCGCACATAGGAATGGTTGTAAGTTCTTGGTCACAAGGCCCTGGTTCTTCACGAGCCGTTGCGCCAGGCAATTTATTTATTATTTATAGCAGCACAAATTAGGCTAAGAAAATTAAAAAAAACATTAAGCCCATTATTTTTCATTTTTTCATGTTGACACTTTTTGTATGTGCTTCCAACCTTATGAAACGATTACTTAAATTACTTAAAAAAGTGACCCAGCCAGCGTTGTGCTAAAGTGCCCAATTGGGCCATTTGGCCCCAAGATTCTTATTTTGGCTCCATGCCCCGGGCCATCACGAAATGGCCCCAAAATCGTAAAATTCACAAACTAATGTACCTAAATAATTGTTCACGTTATTTAAAAATGTTAAAAAACGATAATTCTAAGTAATCGATATTTACTATAATAGCCCAGTCAATGATTAAAAAACAGGCTAAAATTGCAAAGCGCGATGTAGTTCTGTATTTTTCATATGTTTTTGGGGCATGTAAGAGTAGTCTGGAGTACATGCAGCTTCGAAAAACGTTTGCTCGCTGCAGGAAAAATGTAACAGTGAAAAAAAACGATAAAATCGCCCATTTTTTAAGATATTTTTCCTTGTAACTTTTGAAATATACAATTTAGGAAACAAACATCCACTATAAATTTATTGGTTATAAAATTTTCTATAAGACCACATTAGTTCTAACGATAAATTAAAAACAAATTTCTGAAAAAACTAAGTAATTTTGAAGCACTCAAAAAACAGGTACAAAGTTTTCCATTTCTGATAAAAAATTGGAATCAAATAGTCTAGAGTATTAAACGATATAATTTTAAATTTCGATCCAAATCGGTCTCATAGTTTTGGCGAGAAATAAAAATAGTTATTATATCTTAATAAAATACTTAATATAAATAAATACTTTTTATTGAATTTCATTCAATACAGTCCACTAAAATAAAAACAAAAACAACATAACTTCTATTGTTTAGGTTTTTTTCTTTCTTTATTACCTTCGCCAGACCACGGGCATAATATCTATATCTATATCTAGGTGTCTGAATGTAACCATGTTCCCCTAGAAAAATATAATTTGCAGTGTGTTTATGCTGTAAATTTTATAAACGTCGGTAGCCATCGACTAAAATGTTGCATCTTAGAAAGGTAACAATTACAGCTCTAACTGATGAGGTCCACTGTAATTGTTATCAGGACCGAAACGCATTGGACTAAAGGTCGCTTAACTACTTTTTATTGAATTTCATTCAATACAGTCCACTAAAATAAAAACAAAAACAATATAACTTCTATTGTTTAGGTTTTTTTCTTTCTTTATTATATCTTATGTTAGTTAAGGGTTCCAAGTACGTGTATTTATAAACTAACTTATGAGCTTTAAAGGTTTTCTGAAAAAATGATACTTGTGGCAATTTTATGCTGCCTCTAGAATTGATAAAATAATGTCTAAGATAGGTTTAAATTATTTAAAAGTACCTATTTAATGGTATACTTTATGTAAAAATATCTAATGTTGCTTTTTATAAACAAAAATGGATTAAATTACAAAAATAATAGATACAAATACAAAAATACGAAACATAACCTGTGTTTTATTCGATTATTTTATTAAACACGGATTCTTTTATCTCAAAAAAGTTAAAATGGCCCCAACATTTTTTTTCCCATCAGGATCAACGCTGGACCCAGCTTACATTTATTCTCTTAGCTGCCGCGCCGGCCGCCGCCGGCCTTTAACTTTTTTTCTTGGAGCGCAAACATATGTTTTTCTAGGGCACATAAGACCAGTCTCTCTGTGTCACACAACATTTCAATCTCTTACGCATACCTATAACGTTTCACAAATGCCTGCTTCTAACCTTACGACACGCAGTTTGGTTTTCGTAAGAGTCACAATACTTGCCACCAAGTATCAAGAATATGCCATTTTGTTAGATCTAATTTTAATGACAAGAAATCTACTGGCCTTGTTCTACTCGATGTTGAAAAAGCTTTCGACTCTGTGTGGCACAAGGGGCTAATACACAAATTAATATTATATAATTTCCCTAATTACTTAATAAAAATAATTCAAAGTTTTTTAAACGACAGACACTTTTTAGTTATATTAAATGGAGTAAGTTCTTCTCATAAGGCAGTACCTTCGGGCGTCCCTCAAGGTTCCGTTCTGTCCCCAACCCTTTTCAATATTTTCACTTCGGATTTTCCTAGTTTAAATAATTGCAATTTTGGAGTGTATGCAGATGATATATATTGCTATTTATTCTTCTGATGAAAACGGGTCGTCTGTTGTTCACAATATTCAAGCCGCACTTAATGTTATCTTTGAATACTATAAACACTGGAAGATTAAAATAAACGCTGGGAAGAGTCAAGCTATCTTTTTCTCAAGAAAAAGAAAGGACTGTTTCTTACCCGGCGTAAATCTAAAGGTAAATAATTGTGAAATTCCGTGGGTTGATTCTGTCAAGTACTTAGGTGTTTACTTAGACCAGAAATTAACTTTCAAAGAACACACACAAAATACGTTAAATAAAGTTAACATAGCTATTAGATTATTATATCCTTTGATAAATAGGAAGTCATTGTTAAGCAATCATAATAAACTCTCTATCTTTAAAGTTGTTTTTCAATCTTTAATATTGTATGGATCTCCCGTCTGGGGAAAATGCGCCAAAATGCACACAAAAAAGCTTCAAGTAAGAGCTTCTTAAGATGATCCTTCCTGTTCACTGGTTTTTCTCAACATCAACATTACACGAACAAACGGGAGTAAAAACCGTCGAAGAGAAAATTGAAGTAATCAATGAAAAATTTTGTAGGTCATGTCAAAACCACGAAAATTATTTAATTGATGAACTTGTTCAATAAAAGTTTTTTGTACATCATATTATTTATTTACTTATTCATTTAATTATTATAATTTATGTTTTTATTTTCAATTCTTACATATTTATTTTTTTGTTAAATTTATATCTTTGTTAATTTATTAATTTATTTATTCATTCATTTGTCAACTATACTTATTTAATCATTTATTTGTTGTTTATTTATTAATTTATTCTTTTATTTATTTATTTGTTTATTTATTTGTTTCAATTCATTTGTATATATATACATTCTTTTTTTTATTTATCTATTTGTTATTTATAAACCTTGTCCATAAATTCAAAAAATTATTTTATAAAGTATTTTCTGTGATAAAGCCACATGCATTTATGTAATTTGAATAAATTGATTTATAAACATGCTACATATTATGTTACTTAATATATTTATTTAATTTGTATCTATTTATTTTGTAACCATACTTATTCTGTATCTATCTATTTATTTATTTATTATTTTTGTTTATTATTTTATATATGTATTCATGTCATTACATATATTTATTTTGTTAATACATTTCTGTGATATAATATAAAACATTTACATTTATATGAAGGTTTTTTTTCTAATTCCATATTTTTCCTTCTTAGATCTACTTTAAATATATAATGCAAATCAAAATAAAACTTAATATTTTCAGTACTAAGATAATAATTTATTATAACTTATCAAATCTCTGTACTGTGCAATGACTTATTAAATTTGTAAAAAAAAAAATGTCAATTTTTAATATGGAAACAATAAAAATATCTATCTATCTATCTATAAATGAATTAACAATAAATCAGGAAATCAAATACATTACATTGTCAAAACTGTAACGACAATTCGAAAAAGAAAATTGTAAAAAAATAATGTATTTGTACTATTGTCTATACCTACGTTCCTGATTTCTGATCTTGTAAAAAAATGTATGACCTTTTACCTCTAACTGATACTATTTATTTGAATTACTCCAGGAAATGCCAAAAGTTAACAGAATTATTGTGAGTTGAGTTCTCTTTCTTGATCTTGACTTAAAATAACTTTAATACAAAAGTAAACATAAATTTAACACGAGTACATCATTTTATTTCCATTTTTATGAAACTGACAACCAATCAAATTATATTGTTTCTATAATAAATTGTATGTGTGGACATGTACTCTACATACAGACATTGTGTTAACTATTTTGATTTATTCGTTTACTTTATTGTCATTCAATACGGAATAAATGTAATTGGACAGGAAAGGGACATTTGTTTTTCTATCAAATCACTATTATTTACATGCTGTGAATGTGAATCGAGAATTTGTTTTAGTATAAGGAGGATAAGAGTATAGTTTTACGGAATTTGAGCTTAGGTTTTATTAGTTTATCTCAGTGTTTCCCAACATGGGGCCCACGCTCCACAGGAGGGCAATATGATATTATAGGGGGACCAATTTAGAGTTAACCTGCATTACACTTCTCTCTGAAAAATCAGGATCTGCTGTTCCTACGTTTTTGGAGACAAAACGTAACAGCGGATGTGATAGCCAAGAAAATTTGTATCGAGATGATTTTTGTTCGCGAATTTTTATAAGATTAATATAGTTTTTCATTATAAGAACACAAATATATTACCGAAAAATGTTTTTTAATTGTTATTCAATTGTTTTAAATTACATTTATCGTCAAAATAGAAAGCAAAACTAGAGAGTGCAGTGAAAAATTCAAATATCAGATATATTCCCTTCTTCAATTATTATTTTTATTGTTGTTATTATATCATAAAAATATAGCCCACAAGATTTAAAACAAAATAATGGTAAAAAATCACTTTGACAACAAGTTCAGGTATCTTAAGGATTTCGCGTCCCTATATCTCATACAAATTATACAAAAATTTAGTCTTTTTTGTGTCCACTTGTGTCACAATCTTGTATTCTTTCATTCATAGGATCTGCCTCTGTGTCTGTATTAATCAATTCAATTGTATCAACTGTTACCAACTTCACTTTACTCAATGACACTTGACGAAAAATATGAATCATTTTTTTAGGTTGATTTTTAACCGAAATCAGGGGAACTGGTAATAACCTTTTCCAGCTTGGTATTTAACTGAATGTGGATTAAGTGCCATAGTTAATTTTCTGAGAACAAAAAAAGAAATTGCCTGGATATAAAACGTTTCCATAATTATTAAAATATTTATTATTTGAATTTCACTTCTTCATTATACTCGTTTGTTGAAATAAACTTACGGTTTACTTAATTTAGTAGTAGCCCGTAGCGTAATGGTTAGTGCGTTCGACTGTCACGCTGGAGGTCTGGGTTCGCTTCCCAGCCTCGTCCACCTAAAAACTAAAAAGTTTTTTTCAGGGCTACTGCCTCTTGCGAGGAATTGACAAATCCTCCAAGAGTATCACTTGTCACGAATAAGTGCTTCTCGTCTAGCCGTTTGGATTCGGCATAAAATTGTAGGTCCCTTCCATTCCTGTCGACAGGCGCACACAGGAATGGTTGCGAGTTGTTAGTCACTAGGCCATGGTTCTTCATGAACCGTTGTGCCACTCGATTTATTTTTATTTTTTTTTTTACTTAATTTATATGGATTTCTTCCTTATGTCAGCTATTCCATTTTTGCACTGGGCATTTCAGATTTTTGATGTTCAAAATTTTTTAGGTATCTTCATATAATATATGAATGGGACGTAGCACACAAAAGGTTGGGAAACACTGTAAACTAAAGAAATATACAAAAAAGAGCACGTGCAAATCCGTTGACATGAAACGTGACAAAAGTGATACTTCTGTAGGAACCCTGGAACGATGGACCACGATTTGTAAGTTAATAATAAGTTAATGGTATGCAATTCATATTATGGATGTTTATGTTATATAATTTAAATATAAAAATAGCATCACAGTGTTTTAAGCTTGAATACAATAATAACAGTAAGGATTGAAAAATAATAATTATAGAGAATTGATATACATTTTATATAGGAGAAGGCTTTTCGAATTTTCGTATTTATTAAATAGATAGAGGCTGGGTATGACCCACACCGTATATTTGAAATTCTTGGCCTTAAAATTTTGATATACGAAATTATCTCATTAAGGGTTTTCGATTAGAAACAAATTTGTTCTAATGGAGTAAGGTTGTTGTGTTCAGACAAAAACGTACATAAAATATTTTAAAAACACTTTTCAATAAATAAGAATTTTCAATTTGGACCTTCTTTGAGCTTTTCTTCCCAAATACCTATACCTACATACATACTTAAAATTTTTTCTCATTCTTTTAACTGACGCGCCAATTTTATTTGACGATTTGTTTTATATTTTAAAATTATAAATATCGGTTTTTAAAAAAATGTTTTTTGTATCAGAATCATCAGAAAAAAACGTGTGTGCCCTCATAAAGTTCGTTTGTGAGATACATAAAGAGCACGAAAAAAGGTATCACGAACGTTAAAAGAAACAGAGATATTTTTCTAAATATGATTGATTCGTTTTCTAAAGACTTCAAAACGTGGATATGATGGAATCTCACTCAGGCGGACAATGACGGTAACTACACTTTTGTCCGTTCAAGGGAGGTGTCTGTTTAAGGGAAAAACTGAAGAAATTTCATGCCTGTTCCTTCACTCTGAATTTCTGTGAATTTCTTTCAATTTTATTCCAAAATGCTGTCAAAATTATTTTTGTATATAAACTAAATAGTTTATATACCGGGTGTCCGGTAAATAATGGATAACCTTGGAATGCCTCATAGTAGGCTTTATGACCGTCCTGAAAACTAATAAAAAAAGTCTATCCGTTACTTTAAGTTTTTGAATACCACGACTACAATTGAATTAATTCTACCTTTTTTTTTCGTAGAAATATTTAACATTGCTTGTGCCAAAACATGAGAAGACAAAACTTATAATAACTATTGAAATTCTTAGAACTTTGATTTTCGATGCAAAATGTGAAAGAAAATAATTTTTGATAAAGTTAAATCATCTCTAGTATTATAAAATGCACGAATACCTAAGTGGCCAACTATTTTAAGAATATGCGTGTTAAATGCGGATTTCAAAATGACATAATTTGTTATTGCATCTTGAACCAATATAGGAAGTTATTGGTAAAAATCAGCAACAAGAGAGTCAATTTAGCAAAAACAAATGTTTTAATAATTAGCAAATTAAACGTGAAAGTAATATCATGCGTCCAACATGGTAGATTTTTGATTGATTGCCTGTTTTTATGATATTATCCTAGTGATAAATCCAAGGTTTTAATTTCTAAGGCCGATTGCAACATTACCAAAAATGTCAACAAAGTGCAAGAAACGGCTACATTTTCAAGCTTGTTTTGAATTATACCTGGTCTATTGGGCCCTAACAAAACCATAAAATATTTTCGCAGTTGCTTTTAGTTTATTTGTTATTTGCTTCAAACAAATAGTCTTTTGAGTTTTGAGCCAAATTTCAATCTTTTGATCACTTAGTTAGAAAACAAAATCAAAAGTAGATATTTTTTTAATTTAAAGCATATACTTAAACTGTTTTCCACCCATTCTAATACAGGTTCTGCACCTCCGAATAAATGAAAATCTTATAATAATCTTGTTAATTTTTGCTCAGAATCTTGTAATGTAAGGACCTGATGGGCTTGCTGTACACGATTTTCTTAATGCAGCCCCAATAAAAAAATCTGATTTGGGTCCGGTGAGCGGGTTGGCCATAAAATTGGCCCCAGACCTCATGTCCATCTGCCTGTATCTCTGGCATATTTGTAATGCAGCGGCTTGCACAAGATTGCATACCTCCTCTGAGAACCTGATCGGCTTGCTGTATTCTATTTATTTAATGCACTTCTGTTAAGAAAATTAATTTGGTAATAACCACTACCAAAATATTTGATGGTTTTTTAAAAAGCCGATTGAAGATGTATAATTCAAAACAAGCTCGAAAATGTAGCAGTTTTTTTGCACTTTGTTAACATTTTTGGTAATGTTGCATTCGGCCCTAGAAGTTAAAAGCTTGGATTTATCATTAGGACAACATTATAAAGAAAGGCAATCAATCAAAAATCTACCATCTTCAACGCATAGTATTATTTTCACGTTTACTGTGCTAATTTTGAAAACTTTTGTTTTTGCTAAATTGGCTCTAGTATTGCAGATTTTTACAAATAACTTGCTATTGGATCTAGATACAACAATAAACTATACCATTTTGAAACCCGCATTCGACACGCATATTTAAAAATAGTTGGCCACTTAGGTATTCATGCATTTTTTCATACCACAGATGTTATAACTTTTCCAAAAATAATTTTCTTTCAGATTTTGCATCGAAAATCAAAGTTCAATAATTTTTTTCTCTAAGAATTCCAACAGTTATTATAAGTTTTGTCTTCTTATGTTTTGGCACAAACAATGTTTAATATTGCTACGAAAAAAAAACGGTATAATTCATTCACTCGTAGTCGTGGTATTCAAAAATGTAAAGTAACGCAAAAAATAATGCACTGAACAAAAAAATGCACATATCTTTTCTTGTGGTTGGGATAGACTTTTTTTTATTAGTTTTCTGGACGGTCATAAAGTCTACTATGAGGCATTCCAAGGTTATCCATTATTTACAGGATACCCTGTTTAGTGTACTAAAATGGACAGAAATTCAAAGAAGAGAAACAAACTTAATATTTGTATTGATAAAAAATAACCGAAAAATGCCTCTGCGACCGAGCTGCTGGTGCACACAGTATGGAAATAAAAAAATAAAAGATATCAAAAAGTATTAGACGGCAGAAAATAACGAATTGCTGAAAGATTTTGACCAACTTAGAGAGTCAAATTTAAAAAATAACGGCTGATATTCTTGCCCACGTCCGATCAATGGAGTTTGCGCATAAAGGAAAATTAAATGTATGGACTTTAAATCCTAGATCCACGGTGGCGAGTATTTGTCCGTTTAAGGGAACTGTCCGCACTTTCAATTTTGTACTTTCAAATTAAACACCCACTCAAACTTTCAAACGCTTATATCTCAGTTACTAAAACTGAATTTCAAACTGTACAGGGGCTCAAATAATGCATCTCTTCGATATCTTAATTGTACACCCAACATTTTTTTTTTTTTAAATATCCCCTAAATTAATAAATCGATAATGAAAGCTATGCAAGGAGCAATATATACTTGTATATACTTAGATTTTTTACTTATAATCAACTGGTTCCTAAAATGATCATTTAGGCGGATATTTCTTAGTTTAAAGAGAAAGTTGGTTCATTTAATTTTAAATATCTTTGATGAGCATTAAAATTTGAAAACAAAAAAAGTACTTTGATACATACAATTTTGAAAAAAAAAAATTGGTTTTAATTTTTTTTTTCAAAATTTTGGGTTTAAAATTAATTTTTCAAAAACTATATTGACAAAAATAATTTCATTTAAAAAGACAATGAAAGAAGGTATTTCTTGCTTTACAAATAGGTATAACATGGTATTGTTAGTGTTACCGTTGTTTTGTTATAATTTTGTTTTCTGTTTTAAGTCAATTTTGCTTAGAAAATTGCCCCTCCCGCCTAAACAGGGGGAAATTAACCACCACGACCTTCCATATGATTTTTTCTTCTCTTAATTCAACCTACATGCTTTATCTTTTTGCCACACCTCTTAGGGATATCACGCTGTATATTTATGTATTAAAGTATGTAGTTTGTATGTATTTCTCCTGGGGGAGTTACTAAAAAAAATCATCTTCGGTGTACAATTTAGATGTCGAAGAGCTGCATTCTTTGCGCCCTTGTACAGGTTGAAATTTGGTTATAGTAACAGTAATATGGGCGTTTGAAAGTTCCATAAAAAGTTACATTTTTTTTTATTAAAACATAAAAAACAGGTGGGTGTACAATAATTTATTTTGTTGACAAATGAAATAGACAATAAGAGATTCATCGACTAGCATTTTTATTTTCCAAAAATTTTAAGTACGCCAGCTGACTTCGAGGTGGTCAATTATGCTGGGTTTACCGGTTAAACATTACATTTTCTCCCGTTTTAAAGCCAATTGTACTGTATTTACACGACTAACTCAAATTCCGTACTATTGACTCGTGCCATAGAAAGTATTTTTTTTTAAATTTAGCAAGTTTTAATTCTACTTAAGCCCACAGCTTCATTTTTATAAAAATATAAATGTGGAAAAATATTCATACAGTCAAAATTGCTGCTTGTTCAAAAAACGGTAGATTACGTGTCACTTACGACCCAAATATGTGAAAATTCTATATTTACCGATAAAACTAGGAATTGTTCAGCAACATTGATAAAAGTCCAAAATGTTTGGTTTTTATAATAACTCTGGACTTCTACCACCATGTTTATATAAGCGGACCAACCAAAAGTACCTGCTGCGTTTTCCCGTATAGAGTTTAGTATTTACTTTTGGACTGACATGTCTTGTCTAAAAAACGCTTATTCCACCTTTATTCCATGAGTATACAAAACTATATGGAATAAGAGTTAAGCCATGGAATAAAATTCACCTCCTTCGGTGGTTTAGCTTAGTAAAAAACACTTAGAAGACATTTCGTTTTTTAATAACATTTTGTACTTAGTCCACGGAATAAGGCCTAACCCTTCCCTATTTGACGTTTATTAATTTGGCTGTTAAAAAGAAGGTTCTTCTCATATAAATCAGAAAAGCACTCAAGAAAAACCAAAAGAGATGTCAGAGATGTATAGATACAACCAAAGTTCTATTTTATTACAATAGGGGTTTTGTATGGGGCATTTTTATAGGCAACGCAGCAAATTTTACATGGAAAAAAATAGTGTGGATAAATAAGGCAGTAAAAATAGTGCCGATAATAGTGTATATGTATAAGGTTTTGGAATGTTTGGAAAGGAACGACACTCCTTTTGGTTGGAGAGATGTAAAATAAGAGAGTATATAAATAGTGCATATTTATGTTTTATTCATCACTCATTACTACGTTAGCTATAGATTATCAATAAAAACGCATAATATACGTAGGTAAGGTATGCATATGCGCCTTTAAATAAAACCATCGAGCAACCGTATTGGAAACTTAATGAGTTTTCAACTATAAACCTCTAATATTAATATACACTCAAAATACACACCAAGGAAAAAACTATTTCCCAAAATGGCACTTCCGAAGGCGAAGAAAAGTATTGGCTTAGCAATTTCCCCTACGTGATCAGAACACAAAATGGGTATTTTTCTTATTTTATTCTTAGTCACGATTTCTAAGGAACAATAAATGTATATAAGGACCTTTATCCTAGTTTGGCTGTAAGTTAAATGGTAAATAATAACATACGCCACGCCGCAATGCAGAAACCAAGAATACATTTTTTTCGACGTGTATGTAAGTGAACGTAGATGTTTAAAAGTTTTGCTGTAAAATACTTAAGGGCTTCACAAACGCAAAATATTTTCCCTCTATCTCTCTCTAAGTTTTTTTCACACTAAAATATGTACGTACATTTTCACGAAAGGTATGGATGGATTTTATATTCCAAACCTATTACCACCCGTTTGTAAAGAGATTTGCAAGGATATCTGGTATTACCATCACATCATTTATCAATCATTCACAACAGTTGCCAGTACAATATGTCACGTATAGGCTTAAACTTAAGCTTTTGAAAATGGTCTAACACTTCTCACAAAATATGTATGTTCTCAATATGGCTAAAGATATCTTATATTCCTAGTGTTAAATGTATGTATTTTCTGTTTGTTTTTTTTTTTTTTTGAAATCTGAAGGCAGCGTGAGCATTTCCATAAAGGAAATAGGAAGATAAGAAAATCATTATCCATTTACAGATCAAAGATTGACAAATGCCAACAAAATCTAACATTCTTATGCAAATGGAAAAACAAAATAAATACCTACTCAGGCGCCCCTTAAAAGTTTGCAAGCAGTAAAGTCCCAAATTTTGAACACTCATGTTCGTTAAAAACGCTGGTTTATTCTGTTATAGGACAGGAGCATTAGGATCGAAACGAAGCATATAAAAGTTTTTTCTATTGTAGGATTTGTTAGTATATAAAATGAAAATATGTATGCACTTGCTCTTTTCAGGAAGGGTGCTGCTAATTGCAGGAAATATTAAAAAGTTAACAGAATTCAATAATCCGCCTCATTTTGTTTGTTATTATTTTATATAAATTTGGAAAAATGCAGTAACGAATATTATTGAATAGAAATTTGTTCGTTATGAAATTTTTAAGACAAAGATAAAATTAGTTTCAATCTATCGAATGTTGAATTTTCGTTTCTAAATTGGAACAAGGCGGAAAATTTGAGTAATCTTAAAGTGCTGAACCAGCATCAGGTTATGAATAATAACTAGACCTAGGATTTTGCATATTTTTGAAGGATTAAGATAGCTAAATTCTGATGACACCAAGGTTCGTTTCGTTGAAAATAGAGTTCAAAACGATATGCATATTTAAAATGTTTTTGCATATTTGCATGAAATGCATATGCCAAAAGTATGCAAAATATATGAAACATATGCAAAAAATATGCAAAATATGCAAAACATATGCAAACTATGCAAACATTTCATAAGTAAAACAAATCAAAAAATAATATTAATGCGATTCAGAATTCATATTGAAATTTTATTAATTATTGTCAGATATTAAAGAAGAGCAACTGATACTTACAATACAATATTACATACAATATTTTATAGGTTTAAAATTGAAAATTATTAATTGAGAGGCTTTGACGTTTCTCGACAAAAACCATTTTGTTAGCACAAAAGCTTCTTTCAACGTCACAAGAAGTAATTGCAGCAAAGGAGAATGGGCATTTTGGTCTACCTATCTCACGAATGAGATATATGTCGTTGAAAAGCTTAGCCCTAGTACACCAAAGCTGTAAAACATGGCTTAGGCAGTATATGGCAACAAAGATTGCAATTAGAGCTTAAATTAATTGCAATAGTGTTCTATTGAAATGACAGTATTGGTCACTTTCAATGAACGAAATAGACCAGACCGCAAGCGCAACATAAAGGAACTTTTATACCAATGGCCAATAATAGCGAATAATATCATGGTTGGCGAATAATTCGCTTAACAGTATGAAAATTCTCCTTTTTTTATTCGATTGAGGGAATTAAATGAATGGGAACAATTGTGCGTTTAGTAACCACAATTGAGATATACGGCGTTGGAAAGCTTAGTTCAAGAGCATAACTTTTGTATACGGACACAGAACTGTAAACCATGGGGCTTAGGCAGTATACTACAAAATATAAAACAATTCTTCTATGTTTATTCGAAGTTGCAAAGTGTTTTTCTTAGTGTTTAGGTGCTCATTTAAGCCAACTCCCGTTGTTTAGGACAAAAACAAAATACTCGTACGTTGGTACACTCCATAGCACCTAATCATTTTCAAAGGTCTCGTTTCTAGGCACTATAGGTATACCAGGTCCCATATATTTTTGCCAAATCTCCTTTATATTTAATGATATTTTAATTTGTGACAGGTTCAAAACCAGACAGCATTGAGATTTAAAATATTATATATTTTTGAAATAATATTAAAATGTGTAATAACAACAAAAGCTTTGCTCTGGTTTTAAGTTGGGCTTGCGATAAGAACAATACAATAATATATTGTAAAGCGTTTTGGACAAGGGAAAGTGGTATATTCTTCCTTTGTTAATTGTTTTTAAACCAAGAAAAGATTCTTGGTTGCTCGCATTTTAATATTTAACGAGTGGAATTCAATTTTTCGATGAAATTCGTTTGCATATATTTTGCATATGTTGCATGTATTTTGCATATTTTTGGCATATTTTTTTGCATATTTTTTGCATATATTTTGCATATTTTCGATATGCATAACGGTTTGTTATATTTGAACGATAAAACGTCTAAATACAAAGTTTGGTATCAATCTGATGAAAAACATACAAATATGCAAAATCCGAGGTCTAATAATAACTATAAATAGGGACCCTAATACTCAGAAACCAGACTAGAATCGATTTTATAGTTTTGCCATGAGCAGCGTTGCAAATCACTTTAATAACAAAATATAAAAATAATAAAGAGGCTGGGTGCGCCCATTTCTTCCCATACGCATAGTGTACCTATTTGCCGTACAAAATCGCTAACCCGCGGTTTAGACAAGCGAGTAGAACTAGTAGCATTTGTATCATAGTGTCAGTTTTATGGATGTGTTTGTGACTAGTAGCTCTCTGCGCGTTTTGTCAACTAGTATGATTTTTTTTAAATATTTCATACAGAAAAATATACAAATTATGAAAACTATGGAAACAAAACAAACAAATGAAAAAAAACACACTACACTAGCAAGATAACTGGCAGGCTACTCGCAGGCAAAAATATTATACTATTTGCCCTGCTGGTCGACTCTC
Organism: Melangyna quadrimaculata; assembly: GCA_949320155.1. Lineage (NCBI taxonomy): Eukaryota > Metazoa > Arthropoda > Insecta > Diptera > Syrphidae > Melangyna > Melangyna quadrimaculata. Next base: position 5,109,616 of record OX439484.1, on the reverse strand, counting down.
TCGTGTTCAGATACAATAACACACATATACGCTACTAGCTCTACTCGCTTGTCTAAGCCTCGGGTAATTCAAGCTATTTATAATTGTACAGTTTTGATTTTTTTTTTTAGGAATATCTTATAAAATTCTAAGAATCTTACTTATTTAAATATACACAAGAAGACAAATTATATATCAGATGCCAAATTTTTATTTTGAAACGATTTTGGGTGTAAGAATTTTTTGAATTAATCCACTTTTGAAAAGTCGTTTTTGGCAACATTTTTATTTTAATCTTTTGAAAGGGTGGTTTGAAAAATTCAAATGTCGCAACATAGAGATGGTATTTGTATTTATATTATTGGTAAGAATTTGAAGTCCATATATAGATATTTGTATTCAAGATATTCGAGTTGAGAAACATTTTTTAAGAGTTTTTAGTAGTTTTTTTTTGGTTAAAGAACACTAGTTGTGGATTTTTTTTGGAAAAATTACCAGTTACGTCACTATACATATGTAGAAAAAAAATAGATTGGGTTCGGAATCATTATTTGTTCTTGAAATATTTGAGACAAGAATTATTTTTCAACAGTTTTTCATAGTCTAAAAAAAGTGACCGTTTAATTTTTTTTAATTTTAACCAAATCCTTATTACGTTATTACGTATAGAGTCAAATTTGTCCGAAGTCGATATCTTTTCCCGTTCTCGAGATTTTCGAAACCCCCCCCCCCACGACGCAGGGGGGGGGGGGGGGTTGGGGTTCAAATCCCCCCCCCGAAATGTATGAATTTAACTTCCTCGCCATACAATTTCACTCTTTCACTCTTAATTTTTGAGTTTTCAGTTTAAAACCCCCCCGAAATTTTTTGAACCCCCCCCCGAAATTTTTTCCTGCGTTCGCGCCTGACTTGAATTATATAAAAATATGATCTGTAAAATAAAATTCACCCGAAGTCGATTTCTATATTCGTTCTGGAGATAAGGTGAACGAAAAAGAACCCCGACATACGTATAGTATACATACACAATACACACATACAGACAATTTGCAAAAAACGACGGATTCTGATCCTTCCTTCCTTCCTTATCCTTGCATTTCAGATCTCATAGCGGTTTTGATTTATAAAAAAATGCACTTAGAGTTTCTACTTTCAGTCTATTTCTGCAAATAGCGAAATTTGTTTCAATAATTGGAAGCTGGACTTAAATATAGAGAAGCCGTCAAGAAAATTGTCGTTTTTCATAAAAATTGCAATATTTTTAATTTGGGGCGCGAATGGATTGCCTACAATAATAATGGATTCTTATATAGTATAAAGACTATAGAATGACGAAATACAAATATTTCTTATAAAAAAGTATCCTTATGGCATATGGGTGTTCGATTAAGAATTGAGAGGGACAAGCTAATTTCTGCCCTTATTCCACAGTTTTCAAAATAAAATCAGTTCACAGTTTAACTTTGGCTACAGAAATGTTTATGGCTACCAAACAAAAAATAAGAGCCCGCCACTCAACCCTTGGTAGTTAGTTCCTTATTTTTAATTTTATGAAAAAATTACTCAAAACAGAAAACAAATATTTTTAAACAACAACGGTGATAATTACAATCACACTAAAAACATAAATGTTTAAAGGAGCCAAATTCTTCTAATAATAATAATAATTTTTAACTATATGCCAGTAAGACCTCAGGTCTTTTAAATGCAATGCACGGCACACGTCCAGGTAAGCAGTCAAACACCATATCCACTGTGCCATTGCCACCCGCTTGTACAAAACCTTTGCGTAACAAGTCAGCCGTAAAAAGTAGTGAGATGTTAAAGTACGCCAAGTTCTAAGTTTATTAATGTTAAACTAGTATCGCCAGTGGCCGAATATTCGGCCATACAAAAAAAAAAAAAAAACAAAAATTCATGGGCTCGTTATGAATTCTCTTTTTACTCTACTATACAAAATTCATGAAAATTTTGTTTGGGAACAATGACATCCTTAACCTTTATATCAAATTACATAATAATGACACACTAATGTATCCCCCCTCTAAAAAAAACATTTTTGGGGACTCTTTTCTCGGTCAACATGCCAAATAAAACATTTATAGCAATTTGCATTAATATCAAAGTATTTTAAAATGGTTTTGGGTAAGATTTTACTTGTTGTACTTTAAAAAAGACATCCTTGCATAAAAAGGACTTTAACTTTCTCTCTCTTTAGAATCAGCGTTGAAAAACACCCTAAAATCATGTGTCATGTGATGAGATTGTATTATAACAAATATTTCAGCTTGATAAACTCACGCTTCCCTGCCACCCTCTCCTCCTCTTTAAATGCGTCTATACACAAAGGTAATTTGGCCATTTTTGGGGGACTTTGGATATGGTGTAGAGGATGTAATTCTGCATCTATACCAACAATAAAATTTCATGAATTAATTTTCGCCCGCTTACCCATATTAAATTTTCTATCTTTCCTGAATTGGCGTATATGTACGTTTTTTTTTTTTTTATTTTCAAATTAAATTGTAGAGTTACCACAATTCCTTTCAAATAAAGAGAAATTTGACGGAGAGAATTCGGTTAGGTTCTTGTTTCATTACATTTTTGCAGTACACAATTTGTCACAATCATATATTTAACTTACTTTAAGTAAAACCAAGCTTTGTGCTTACATACAAACAAATTCTGAATTAAGAAAATCATTACTTTTTCTTAAAGCCGAACCCACAGTTTGGTTGATTTTTGTGTTGTTGCATAATTCAAAATTTACTGAGAACTGCACCGCCAGACACAGGTTTCGTTTTTGTTTGTAATTTATGGTATGTGGATAATATGACAAATGGATAATATGAACCTTGAATCTGCGAGGACTTCAAGGAGCTAGAGTCTTAAGGTTTATGCATACTGATTTCTTATATGTTTAAGTGGATCATTTATTTGAAAGCTGTCAGCCATCTACACTAGGGTCTTACTTTAGCGAGATACCTTAAAGCTGTTAAACTTAAATACATACATATGTATGTACTTGTACATACATATGTACATACATACATACATATGTACAGGTACCTACAAATCTCACGTAGTATGTAAGCATGATTATTTTCACACCTCTAAGTTGTCCGGTTGAAGTAAGGCCACACTCTAGGTGTCGTATTTAAGCCTTGGTAGGTACTCATTGTGGTTAAAGAATCGTCTTTTGCACAACACTCACTTCTTTTCAAAAAAAAAAAAAACTAACATAAACAATGATTTAATTTTTGTTTGATTTTTTAAGTTAGCCTACTATACATCTACATTTATGTGTTTCGTATGGAAGTTATTTTTAAGCAAAATTATAGAAAAGTGTAACTTTCTCTGCCTTACGGTAAAATATAAATTCCAATTTTTCACCAAGAAATCCAAATCAATACATTTCATCCTCTCCCAAAATTGCAGCCCTCTAAACAAACCCCTTAAAATTATAAAAATCATTTATCTGAAAAAAATGCAAATGTCCATTTAATGGTTTAACGGCTGCATATAAACATAATTTTTGGTTTATGCACATCTGTGGGGCAAAACCTTTCCAATGTTATAAAATTTATGTAATTCCGTTGGGTAGTTACGGAGAAAAGTGTACAGTTAGGTTCGCTTAGGTTTCAAATATTTTAAGCAGAGTAATATGGAAGAACCTCAAAATTATCAGAGAAATCTGTTATTAAATGATTAGTGACTTAAATTGAGCTGTCACACCACAAGGCCTACCGTTGTGCGAAATTACAAGATGATCTGTCAGTGAGTCAGTGAGTCAGTTACGATATTTGCTATTTTCGCAGTTTCGGATGATTCTTACTTTTGAAGGTATCGTTCTTCTTATGGTATATTAATGAAAATTTTAAAAAGTATTTAATATAGCATGAGATCTAAGGAACAAAAGAGTCCATACACATATATATCAAAACACCTGTCCCAAATTGATACGTGATGGATGAAAATTACTGAGAGTGTTTTATTTGTCTTATTATCTATCGTGAACAGTTGTTTTTTTACATATTCTCCAAAAAATTCTCTCATCTTCAAAACATATATTTTTAAATTTACTGACTTGTGTTGTCAACATTTTCTGATCTTTTTACTTACCCTTAAGAAAGACACACATTCACTGTAAAAAACTGTATGGACACTTATTGTATTGGTTCCTAAGCCAAATGAAACATTTTTACCATCATCCACGTAAAACAAGACAATTTTGTGAACTACTTCTATTTCTTCTTCTTCTTCTTCTTCTTCTTCTTCTTCTTCTTCTTCTTCTTCTTCTTCTTCTTCTTCTTCTTCTTCTTCTTCTTCTTCTTCTTCTTCTTCTTCTTCTTCTTCTTCTTCTTCTTCTTCTTCTTCTTCTTCTTCTTCTTCTTCTTCTTCTTCTTCTTCTTCTTCTTCTTCTTCTTCTTCTTCTTCTTCTTCTTCTTCTTCTTCTTCTTCTTCTTCTTCTTCTTCTTCTTCTTCTTCTTCTTCTTCTTCTTCTTCTTCTTCTTCTTCTTCTTCTTCTTCTTCTTCTTCTTCTTCTTCTTCTTCTTCTTCTTCTTCTTCTTCTTCTTATTCTTATTCTTATTCTTATTCTTATTCTTATTCTTATTCTTATTCTTATTCTTATTCTTATTCTTATTCTTATTCTTATTCTTATTCTTATTCTTATTCTTATTCTTATTCTTATTCTTATTCTTATTCTTATTCTTATTCTTATTCTTATTCTTATTCTTATTCTTATTCTTATTCTTATTCTTATTCTTATTCTTATTCTTATTCTTATTCTTATTCTTATTCTTATTCTTATTCTTATTCTTATTCTTATTCTTATTCTTATTCTTATTCTTATTCTTATTCTTATTCTTATTCTTATTCTTATTCTTATTCTTATTCTTATTCTTATTCTTATTCTTATTCTTATTCTTATTCTTATTCTTATTCTTATTCTTATTCTTATTCTTATTCTTATTCTTATTCTTATTCTTATTCTTATTCTTATTCTTATTCTTATTCTTATTCTTATTCTTATTCTTATTCTTATTCTTATTCTTATTCTTATTCTTATTCTTATTCTTATTCTTATTCTTATTCTTATTCTTATTCTTATTCTTATTCTTATTCTTATTGTTATTATTATTCTTATTCTTATTCTTATTCTTATTCTTATTCTTATTCTTATTCTTATTCTTATTCTTATTCTTATTCTTATTCTTATTCTTATTCTTATTCTTATTCTTATTCTTATTCTTATTCTTATTCTTATTCTTATTCTTATTCTTATTCTTATTCTTATTCTTATTCTTATTCTTATTCTTATTCTTATTCTTATTCTTATTCTTATTCTTATTCTTATTCTTATTCTTATTCTTCTTCTTCTTCTACTTCTTTTTTTTCTTCTTCTTCATTTAACCGCCGATTGTCATGATCTCGAGGGGGACCACACTCTCCCACTGAACTGCTTCACCTAAGGTTCCACTTGTGGGGTTCGCCGGGTTGACCTCAGAAAACAACGACAGGCCTCCCGGTTTGAGATTGTTTCATGTGTGAGGCCAACTAAATGCAGGTTTTGTTGCATTTGTTTCATCTAGGAGTTTTTGCGCCTGCCTTTCTTCCGCGATAGTGTTGGAACGTCTTGTGCTATTGCCTCTTGAACTGGGTTCTCATGCCATCTTCTTTGTACATGAAAGTACCAGCTAAGTGTGTCATGCTGTATTTTGTCCAAGATGGTTTTTTTGACGTCTAGGCTTCCTCGGATTCCTTGCTTCTTATTCGATCGCACTTTGACACTCCTGCTGTCATGCGAAGCATCTTCATTTCAGCTGTCGTCAATTTACTCTCATACTTCTTGTACATTGTTCAACACTGTGAACCGTATGTAAGTGCTGGACGAACAACTGCCGTGTAGAGCTTTCCTTTCAGCTTAGGGGGCATTTTCTATCATAGAAGATGGCAGATTTGTTCCCGCCACTTCATCCAGCCTACGCTAACTCGATGTTTGATCATTGATTCAAAATATTTAAACTTTTCGCACTTTGGGAGCACTGTTCCATTCGAAAAGATGTTCGGAATAGGCCTGTGTGGATCAGAAAATGGACAGCATATATGTACTCAGTTTTTTCGCGCTAATGCGGTATCCATTTCCCTCCAGAACATCCACCCATACATCAAGTGCTCGTTGCAAGGACACAGTATCTTCACTTATGATGGCTCCATCGTCACCAAAGAATAACTGATTCACTTTGGGGTCCTTATCCTCAAGCAGAAAATCAAGGACAGTAATAAAGAGCAAATGACTCAAGACGCTTCCCTGGTGCACACCAACTCTAATTAAGAACTCTTCCGTGATTCCTGCGGGACATTTACCTTTGTTTTAACTAGCTCGTACATGTCCATGATCATCCGCACGTAGACTTCGGGAACTGCTCGTTGCCTAAGTGCATAACAGATCTCGTGGTTGTCTGTGGAATGCTTTTTCAAAATCAACAAATACAATATACAAATCTCTTGAGGAATACCGATATTTTTCCATTCTGATTCTTATACTCTGAATAGCATCTGTGGTTGATTTCCCGAAACAAACCTGCACTGGTCGTCAGATAGCCGTATTATTTTTCGTAGGCGGCCAACCAATTTGGACAATTTGGTGTACTATTTAATCCATACTTTAAAATTACTTAACCGTTTTTGAAAATCAAATAAATGGTTTCATATAAGATACCAATTTTCGGAAATTTTCTAAATTAAAAAGAAGCCTTTACCTATAGTTAGTAATTGTTATACATTTTTAATCAGGCAATCCAATCTTTTATTCCTGAAATACCTTTAATATCACTGTTTGGATTTGAACCTATATCAAACAGTTTTAGAAACCAATATCAAGCGCTAGTCAAGGCACTTGATCAGCACCATTAACCATATCTCAATATAAAGAAATTAAAATAAAAGTTTTCCCATCAACTTTTATTTTGCTGTTGTCGAATTTTTGATTAAAACCGTGGGTAGCTACGAATTGTTATAACGACTTTCGACAGAATTTTTTTTTATAATTATTTTTAAGGGAGGGCGAGAGAAATGTAATTATTTCTTAAATAAACCTTACGCTAATAGACATATGCGTGCTTTCTTCATTATTTCCCATTTTGATTAATTATTTTACGTAACTTCAACAATTTCTTTTTCAGTCCTTGTTAATTTCATTTAATTTCTACTTCTATTTCCCTGTTTCACAGTTTCCATATTAAATCTTCTTGTTTATTAATATTTTCATTCAGCTTTCCAAAACTTCTTTCCTCAGAGATTTTTTTTAATTCTACGAATGGCTTAATGCTACGAATGGCAAATTTCAGTGAACCTTTTAAACTTGACTTTTGTGTAGGTACCCAAAATACGCTTTTAAAAAGCTTTTCTAAAGAATAGAGAATCAAAAGCACCAAGTACCCCATTTATTCCACCTTGAGGGCGACAATGCCTTTTTACACTTCATTCTGAATTCTGGAGCGCAGAGATTTCCCTTTCAAAGGAAAAACAAAGTTTAATCAAAGGAAGAATATTTCTTTAGTACAATAGTCTATCACTCAACTTTATCATCCAGAAAAAAGAATCTTTTCATTCCTAACCTTGACTGTTTTTATTTTGAAATTTAAGAACAATAAACACGTATAGATATGCCCTTTTCTTTTCCTCTATTTGAACTATTATTGTTTATCATAACTTTTTCAATACAATTTCTGTAGAAAAAGTATTTATTCTAGAACGGATGATATAGCTACTCGTAAATAAGAGTTTAACATGCCATTTTCAAGCATCTGCTTCTCAAGAATTCATGCCCCTGATTTGTGTTGGCTCTTAAATTTCGAAATGAAAAAATTCAATTGAAAATCGATAGGTATATTGCGTCTAAGATATACCCACTTGACGGTTGACGGATCCTGAAATAAACAGAAAAAAGAAACCAATGAACCATGAATTGAATTTGAAGGTGAAGAAAATTCTTTGGAAAGGATTTTATGATATATTTCAATGCCGTTGGAGAATTTTCAATCTGTTTAATTTGAAAGACAAATATGTGTAAGTGATTGAATTTCAATATAAATTTAAACCAAACCTAAACCAGCCAGCCCATATGGCATATGTATGTTTTTCGAATGAAATTAAATAGGTTTTTATTTTATTATTTTGTTTGCAGTAGGTTGGCCCAATAATTCCACAAGCGTAATTTTTGTTTACAAAGAAATTTGTTTACAAAGAAAGTCGTGTAGGTTCACATAAATATTTGCGAATATGCAAGAGTGTTAATCAAATATATATTTTGACAGATAAAGTAGGTATACGTACACCAACTGTGCAAATTTATTCTAAAATATTTTTAGCGTAAATAGAATGCGTGGAAAGAATTGGAAGATTATTTTTTGTTTTCGTACGTAAATAACAACTTTAGAGAAACGACTTCACAAACCTGTGCCACACGCTTATCTTTATCAAAGTTGGGTATGTGGTGTCGTAACTTGTTTGTAAGTGCATGACACTTAGACATCTTGTAGAAAGGACTTCGTACAGTTCGCCTTCTTAGCATTGGAAGTTATTGGAAAACACAGTATTGTTTCGCATTTGCAGACATAACAACTTTGGAAAGATTAAACGGGGGAAGTGCTGAACGGCTGAATCACGAACTTGCTATTGTAGTTAACAACTGATGTAGCTAGATATTTGCGGTTTATATAAATAGTTGGATAACATTTTAAAATAGCAGTTTTGAAACTTTATGATTTAATAAAAACAATTGCGGAAAGGGTTAAAATAATATTTTTTCTTTGAATTTATTTTTTTTTTAATAAAAAAAGTTATTCATACAAATTTAAAATGGAATATTTTTTTATTAACTTTGGAGTACTGGAATGCAAAATAATGACAACATCAAACATAAGTCATTGACGAGCTTTTTGGGAACATGTGAAAAAAGGCAACCTGCTCAAAAATATAGTAACTTTATTTCCGATATTGGAATTAAAAAACTAGTGTAGGTACAGTACTATTAGAACTGATCTTCTAATATGATTAAGTATCCGAAGTCAAATCAAAATCGTTGCAGCGATTTTTGAGAAAACTTAATAAAACCGAAATCGTTGTATGGCAGCTGCCCGTTCTAGAGGAGCTTAAACACAATTTTTCCAGGGAATCGCATAAAAATACTTCACAGCAAACTTGAAAAAAATCTATCTATATACGGTTATGCTCTTACTCGATGAACAGACATCAGGACACACAGAAGCACCGACCACGATGATGCATGAAAGCACAGACAAATCACTTTCCCATCATCATTATGTGAGTTTTGTTTAAAAACTCGAAATTTTTTGACACGAAACCAATACTTGTCCTATAAAGCAAATAAAAATTAACCTCTGACCGCGACTAAAGAAGGTGAAAACAAAAAACAATTTAAAGAATAATATTTTCTTCAATTGGAGCTTACTAAGCACCATCCAAGATGTTTTTTTTTTTTAAACAACCTCTCAATGAATTTTTTGTGACATTTTAAACAGTCAACATCCTTTAAGGCCCTAAAGGGGCCAAATGGCCCCTATTTTGCATTCAATCTCCGTGGCCCCGACTTTTTAAGAAATTGCCCATTCGGCTCTTCTTTACGATTTAACTCTCAATTTCATAATTTTTGTGTAGATATTCCATTTTTGTAAAAACAAATTGATCACAAACTTTCGTTTCACAAATCCATGTCATTTTGATAGCGATGATAGCAGAAAGAGGTTATAGCCTGAAAAGTCGGAGGGTGTTTTCAAATTATTTGAAGGAGTGTCTGTCGCTACATAAACACCGGGTTGAAGAGAGAATAACGCACCATTGTCTTTTAAAATCGTGATCCTTTCATTTAGCCCCACTGGGTAGATCATTCCTCCACTAAGCCCGTAAAAGTTCTATGCAACGTGGGTGGGCTTGTTTGATAAACCAGTAGATGGTGCATGCGATTGCCCCGTTCAGTCAGATTAGCAAAAACAGACAATACTACAATTTATTTTCGAAATATTTAGAAAACTTAAACAGTTAGGTACCTAGCTAGTTTTGTTTTTTTTTGACAGAAATTCTCTTTGTTTTGTGTCAAA